>CM077668.1:468336284-469536284 GCA_039707655.1 Elymus sibiricus | reverse complement strand
TTACTCAAGCCAGTCAGAGTCTCGGGGGCTACTGTGTATGAGGTTATGCATTCATATAAAAGAAATTTTCCAAGGGAAAAACATTACTTGGCCTACCTTGAAGCCTATGAGAAGGCCACTGAAGGCCTCCTTTAGTCTGTTGTCCACAGACCGAAGACTTTGCAACGTCGCGCCCATAAGGGCACGGTGCTCTTCAGCGATAGAGGAGCTGGTTAAAGCGTCCTCCATCTTGTCCAGCCACCCAGTCGAAGCCCGCTCTAGGGCAGGTGGGGGTGGCGGGGGCACCTCGGCTCCTCCTCTCGAGGAGTCCGGAATGCTTGACTCCGGGTACCTTGTCGGTTCCGGAGCCATTCTCGGAGAGAGCTCGGATCGTCTGGGCTCCACCTCTTCATTTACCAAAGGGCTCCTCCCCTCCTGGTCTTCGGTGGCCGAGGTATGCACCACGGCCATAATAGTGTCGCCTCATCCCCGTGTGTCCGGCACAGGAGGGGTCCTCCTTGACAGGACCTCCTCGGCCTCCTCGACGATCAGACGAGGCGAGGCGCAGCTGGTGGAGAATCCCCCTCCGAGACTCGATCAGTTGGGAGGTCGTGCAGCGGGCTGCAATATTAATAGCGGAAGCACGGTCAATAGCAGACTTAGCTCGGCTGAAGGTGCATAGGCGAATCTTAAGGATGCGTACCTTTGGGCCAGCGGTTTGACCCTGGGGGTCCTCCGAGGAACCTCTTCGGAGGCCTCGGAGTCCCCGGCCGAAGCCGAGCTGTTGTTGGATAGGGCCACCTTGGCCCTGCATGGTCTCTTGGGGGCGGGATGAGGCTGCTCCTCCTCAGCGTCCTCGAACACCGCCCTCTTCTTTGTTCGGGAGGAATCACTTTCCTCCCCCTCCTCTCCCTGCTCCCTCTCCTCCTCTTGTGCGGAGGGAGCATGGGTGTCCCTGGATCTGGTGTCCGGGGGTCCTTGGGAACGGAGGCCCTCTCTGGCCTCCCTCTTCTTTTCCTTCTTCTTCTCCTTCCTCTTCGGCACCTCGTACGGCTCCACGGCCAACATGGCCGTCAGCAAGCGTCCTGGGGCCCTTTGGCAGTGGGGCCGGGCTGTCGATCCACTCGGCCTTCTTCAGCCAGCTCTGCGGATGAGAAATTAGAAAGTTGAGTACCTTATCAAAAGGGAATAATCCGAATACAAGCGTAACACTTAACGTACCTCTCGAGGGGGGTTTGCGGCGTCAAGGCCGATGTCTTCCTCCTCGGCCGGCCAGTCCTTCTACGGCTTGAATAGCACCTTCCACACCTGAGCGTGGGAAGTGCGGTAGAAGCTGAGCACGGTGGTGGGGTCCTTGGGATTGTAGGCCCACATGGGGGAAGCCCGGTCCTGTAAGGGGAGGATATGGCGACAGAGCATGATCTGGATCACATTGGGCAGCTCGACTCCCCGCTCTATCATCTTTGCTATCCGGCTCTGCAGCAGCGCCACCTCCTTATTTGACCCCCAGTCGAGGCCTTTCTTGGTCCATGAGACCAGCCTCGTGGGGGGTCCGGATCGGAAGGCAAGAATCGCCCCCCAATCCGCGCTCCTCGGCTCCGTGATGTAGAACCACTCCTTCTGCCAAATCTTGACGGTCTCGATGAAGGTGCCCTCTGGCCACTCCACCCGGGGAAGCTTGCTGACCATCGCTCCCCCGCAGTCTGCCTGGTGGCCATCAACAATCTTCGCCTTGACATTGAAGATCTTCAGCCACAGGCCGAAGTGTGGTCGGACCCGAAGAAAGGCCTCGCAGATGATGATGAAGGCCGAGATGTGCAGGAAGGAATTTGGGGCAAGATCGTGGAAATCGAGCCCGTAGAAAAACATGAGGCCCCTGACGAAGGGATGGAGGGGAAACCCAAACCTCGGATGAAATGCGGTAGGAACACCACCCTCTCGCCCTGCCGCGGCGTGGGGATGACCTGGCCCGCCTCTGGAGCACGGTGGGCGACGTTGGCTGGGAGATAGCCCACGCTCTTCAGCTCCAAGATAGCGCTCTCGGTGACGATGGAAGCCTCCCACTTGCCATTGGACCCGGAACCGGCCATTGCTGGATTGAACGGGTGGCTGGAGAGGTTCTTGGAAGGGAGAGCCGATCTGGGCACTGGAGCTCAAGAGATTGGGAGGGCAACGGCAAAGGGAGAGGTGAGAGCGTGTGAAGGAAATGGAGGCCGCTCCCCTTTTATGGGCTGTAAAACCTAAGGTCCCTTTACTTCGCCGCAGTCCTCGCAATTTCCCCGTGTAATCGTGCCATTATGCGTGCGTGGGATGAGGCAAATTATTGATCATATCCCTTGAAAATAGGGCATGATCTCCATATCGATGGGACGTGCCAATGAAGGAATCGCCTCGAACCACGAATCGAGTTTTCATAAACCAACTCGTGGTCGTGGCGGGCTGTGACCCTTCGGTAAAAGTTGTCAGATGGGGTCACTGTTCACACCAATGCGACTAGCCTTTGGGGCTAAGTTATCGGTACTCCTCGGCAACTGAAGCATAGTTCGGGGAGCATTCGGCTAGGCAACACAAGTATCACGGAAAGGGAACGAACTGGTCCACAAAGCCGATGGTGTTCGGCATATACCTCGGCTTCGAAGACTAGTTCGAGGGCTACTGAGGGTGTCCCGGACTAGGGGTTACTCGGGCTGCCTGTGACATCCCCAGATTACAAAACAGTAATTATGCTAATTAGTCAATCTCAAGTCATCATCATTTAGCCCTATAAAAACAATTAAGAATAATCCAACTTCAAATTCAAATTTTAAAATAAAGTCATAATTATTAATTATCCAAACAGCAAAACAAAATGTTCATAATATTGCAAAAATTCCCAAGGCTATTATAAAAATAAAATCAACATTATTAAAATTACCAATTTGACCTTAGCAACCAAAACAGTACCTAAAACAGCACCATTTGATACATTTCCATTTAAACAAAATCCAAACAAATTCTTATATATTCCAAACTTTTTGTGGCAGTGCAGAAAATTGCAAAGCAATTGTTGTGACCACTTACACAATTTTCAAAAGTCATTTTGTACTGAATTAAATTCCAAAACAGTGAGGAATTAAAAACAGAAAAAAAATGAAAAAGGCCTAGCTACAATGTGCTTTTGGCCCAACCGCAGCTAACCTAACCGGCCCAGCCCACGCTACAGTCATTGTCCTCCTCACCTGCTCCCCCTTACGTGTCGGCGCCGCCGCATCCGACGCGCGCCGCGCCGTCCTCCGCCCGCCACGGCGTCGAGCAGGTGGCTGGGATGGATAAGGCCGCCCCTAGCTACCCCCTCGGCCTCACTCCTCCCCTCTTTCCCCCTCGCTCACCCCTCTCCCTCTTTGTCTCGCTCGCGCGGGCGCAACCGTCGATGCGCCGCCGCCGTTGACACGCTCTGGAGCCACCCCGTGATGCCTGCGTATGGCCAGGAGGACGACCGTGGTCCTCTTCGTCGTCTGCGCCATTGCATCGGAGCCAAGGAGCGCTGCCGCCGTCACCATCGTCCTCTTCTTCTCGAAGACATCCGTCGCGGCCTCGCCGTCAATCCTCATCACTCCGACCACCCCGGCCCCGTACGAGCTCACCACCGACCTCCTCTCGGTAAGCCGCGCCCATTCCCCTTTCTTTCCCCTCCGTTCCGCCTTCATAGCCGCGCGCCCGCGCTCGGCCAAATGTCGCCGCCACGGGAGCTCGCCGTTGCCGTCGATCCCGACCTCCCCATCTTACACTGCTAGCACAGCTCGACGTAGCGCATCGTGCTCGACTCGTAGATCACCGCGCCGGACCAAATGGTCGTCAGAAGCGCGATTCCAGCGAGCCTCCGACGCGCCTGTGGTCGCCGGCGTTCGACTGCGCGCGCCGGCGTTTAAATGTTAGCGGGACCCATCCGCCAGGTGGTTAGGGGGCTAATCCCCGTGCTAAACAGCCTCTGACAGCGGGCCCCGGCACTGTAGCGTTTAGGATTAAAACTAATCTAACTATTAACTACTGTGTCACAGTCAAATGGGCCCCACCAACCTAATTAACTTGATTAACTAGTCTAACGCACTGTTCTAACTAACTGACACATTCAATTGGGTCCCACTGGGCCTAGTTGACCAGTCAACTGCTGACTGGGATTGACCCAGTCAATGACAGCTGGGTCCCACTGGACCTTTGACCAGTCACCCGTGGACCAGTCAACTGCTGACTGGGCAGTTGACTGGCCCCACATGTCAGCCACAATAGCATCCCTCTGGGTACACTTCTGTGTACCCATAGCAATTAATATTTAAATGATTTTGAAATTAAATTAAATCCAGAAATTCCAAAAAATTAGTAAAACTTTGAAAATTCATATAAAATAAACCGTAACTCGGATGAAAATAATTTATATATGAAAAATGATCAAAAAAATTCAACGAATCCGAATATGTCATCTGCACTCATGTTAGAAACCTCTAAGTAGATGAACATGGAACTTTTTGCCCGTTTCCGGTAGATGAATAGTGCATGACCTCCGGTAAATAATTCAAAATTATTTCCTAAATCATCTAAAATATTTAGAGATACATTATATCACCTCTGCATATCGTTTAGGCATGTCGTGTGTATTGATTGCATTTGTGTGCTTTATATTTATTGTTTCTTCCCCCTCTTCTCTTCGGTAGACCCCGAGACCGACGTTGCCCCGAGGACTGCTACTCCGATGAAGTCCCCTGTTTTATCGCAAAGTATCCAGCCAAGCAAACCCCCTTGAGCATGCCTATATCACCTATTCTTTCTCCCTCCTGCTTGCATTAGAATTTGCTACTGCTTTTGACTAATCCTATTCTGATGCATAGCCTGATTTTGTAAACTGCTATTGATACTTTACTATCTATCCTAAATGCTTAGTATAGGTTGTATGGAAATCCATCTGTGGCCCCTCTTCCTTGTCCCAGTTGCCCCGCTTAGTTACTGGTGCCCTGATCGATGTGGTCGACAGGCTGAGACCAGCACATCACCACACAACCCCTAAGTTGCTCGACTCTGCAGAGCTAATATCGAGTGCCGAGGGTGATACCTCTTATCTCACTCTCGATGTTGCCTCTGTAGTATAGCTAGTCGGTCATGGGTTAACGAGGGTGATTCCTCTTACTCCCCCTCCGATGAAGCTTTTGTCGTGCAATCCCGCAAGTGTGAATGCCATCGAGGGTGATTCCTCAGGGTTCACCTTGACGGATACATCGAGTGGGAATCCAACGAGGGTGATTCCTCGGATTCCTCCTTGATGCTATGGACACACAGAAACTTGACTTTAATATTGATACTTGTTAAAGTCGGGTCAACCCCGAGGGGTACCCGCGAGAGATACACATGAAAGTCGGGCGGGCCCAATGAGCACCCGCGAGAGTTACCGTGGTGGCTGGCTGTTTAGCGGTACCACCCAGGTTGTGGTGGCTCCGGACTTGTCCCGACAGCCGTCACTTGAATTAATAATGCACTAACGGATTTGGGTATTGATCTGAGTTGGCCACTGGCCTATACGCACTACCACCACGCGGGATAATGGTTTAATGGGGCCCTCGGCACCGTATGTATCAGTCGAAAGCTCTGTCAGACGTCCAGTTCAGCATTGTGGCACAGCAGGATCAGCGCCATCCAGGAGAGAGGTGGTGCCTGGATCTAACCATGTGCGCAACGACCCGGAGTGCAAAGGGTGATGGGCCCAGGACCGCTGAGCACTTAGGTTGTAGACCGGCGGGGACCTCTCTGCTGAGCTCTAGGTAGGGCTGCGGTGTGTCGATCAGCCAAGGCCGGGCATGACCCAGGAAAGTGTGTCCGGCCGGAGTTAATCGAGCGTGTTGGGTAACAGTAGTGCCCCCCTACAGGGAAGATTATCTATTCGAATAGCCGTGTGCACGGTAACAGGAAGCTCAGTGTTGTATCCCGATCTACTACTACTTGAACTGGATACTTTAATTAATTGGAAGCTCCGGGATCGCTTTCTCGTAGGGAGTCGAGGAAGGATCTCTAGGCTTCAATTCAACATGCTTGATACCTTATGTTATGTTACCAATCTACACTCTTCTTATGCTGCAAGACCGCTGAAGATGCTAGTCTTCGATAGGCTAGGCCTTTCTCTCTATTCTGGCATTTCTGCTGTCTAGTCCACTGATACGGCCCTTCTTTGATACCAATGCATAAGTAGAATAGTTCTGATGTAAGTCTTGCGAGTACTTTGGATGAGTACTCACGGTTGCTTTGCTCCCCTTTTTCCCCATGCCCGATACTTGCGACCAGATGGCGGAGCCCCGGAGCCAGATGATTCTGCCGACGACTACTACTACCCCGGTGAAGCTTACTACTACGTGAAGATCGACGACCAGGAGTAGTTAGGAGGCTCCCAGGGAGGAGGCCTATGCCTTTTCGATCCATTGTTTTGTTTTGCCCCGCCTGTTAAGGCTTATCTGTTTTACTTTTATATCTGTACTCAGATATCTAACGCTTTCGCTGTTGCTTGTATGACATCAAGCTTATGTATTCGAGCCCTCGAGGCCCTGGCTTGTAATATAAAGCTTGTATGCCTTTTATTTGTATAGATTTGTGTTGTGATATCTTCAAGTGAGTCCCTAGGCTTGATCGTGTGCATTTGCGTGTATGGTTAGCGCACGATTAAGTCGGGGGCGTCACAAGTTGGTATCAGAGCCGACTGCCTGTAGGAAGCCCCTTTCAACTCCTTGCCCGAAGTTGTGTCTAGTCTCCAAAAACTGTTTTACTAACATGGCTATGTGGCTTACAGGCCCACATCGCCAATGGGTGGTATTAGGATCTTTTATTCCTCTTCCATACTCTGGGACTCTAATTTCTCTTCTATTCGGGTTAAATGATTTTGCTAACACTGACATTAGGTTCTCGTATTCACATTCACCCAGAGAGCTAGATTGTCTGCAAAAATATTCCTTTCCATTGATCTGTTTAATCGGATCATCACATTTTCCTTTCCATTGGTCTGTTTAACCTTTCTTATAATACTGGCTTTTATCTGAGCAGTGATAATTCCCTGCTTAAGTCAACACCCCCCAAATAAAACCTTGTCACTATAGTTGATGACATTCAGGTAACCACCGATGGACGAGAACCTTTCCTATTGGTCCGCCTCGTTTTAACGAGCAGGAAAATGGTTCTCTTCGTTCCTCGCCCTTGGATCCGACGTTGTTGCCGACATAGCTGACAGACTTTCCCCTAACACATCTTGTTGTCGTGACCGCGCAAGATGTCACCGTCCTCCCTATTCTTAATCCACACTCACTGCAATTCCACAGGATCGAAACCTGACTCTCCTGTACATCCTTGATCCCGAAGATACCCCTTACTTCCACCTCTTAAATCTCGGGGCGAAATTTCTTGTAGTGGGGGAGATTTGAGACATCCCCAGATTACAAAACAGTAATTATGCTAATTAGTCATGCCAAGTCATCATCATTTAGCCCTATAAAAACAATTAAGAATAACCAACTTCAAATTCAAATTTTAAAATAAAGTCATAATTATTATTTATCCAAACAGCAAAACAAAATGTTCATAATATTGCAAAAATTCCCAAGGCTATTATAAAAATAAAATCAACATTTTTAAAATTCCCAATTTGACCTTAGCAACCAAAACAGTACCTAAAACAGCACCATTTGATACATTTCCATTTAAAGAAAATCCAAACAAATTCTTATATATTCCAAACTTTTTGTGGTAGTGCAGAAAATTGCAAAGCAATTGTTGTGACCACTTACACAATTTTCAAAAGTCGTTTGGTACAGAATTAAATTGCAAAACAGTGAGGAATTAAAAACAGAAAAAAATGAAAAAGGCCTAGCTACACTGTGCTTTTGGCCCAACCGCAGCAAACCTAACCGGCCCAGCCCACGCTACAGTCGTCGTCCTCCTCACCTGCTCCCCCTTCCCTGTCGGCGCCGCCACATCCGACGCGCGCCGCGCCGTCCTCTGCCCGCCACGGCGTCGAGCAGGTGGCTGGGATGGATAAGGCCGCCCCTAGCTACCCCCTCGGCCTCACTCCTCCCCTCTTTCCCCCTCGCTCACCCCTCTGCCTCTTTGTCTCGCTCACGCGGGCGCAACCATTGAAGCGCCGCCGCCGTTGACACGCTCTGGAGCCACCCCGCGACGCCTACGTATGGCCAGGAGCACGATCGTGGTCTTCTTCGTCGTCTGCGCCATTGCATCGGAGCCAGGGAGCGCTGCCGCCGTCACCATCGTCCTCTTCTTCTCGAAGGCATCCGTCATGGCCTCGCCGTCGATCCGCATCACTCCGACCACACCGGCCCCGTACGAGCTCACCACCGACCTCCTCTCGGTGAGCCGCGCCCATTCCCCTTTCTGTCCCCTCCGTTCCGCCGTCGTAGCCGCGCGCCCGTGCTCGGCCGAATGTCGCCGCCACGGGAGCTCGCCGTTGCCGTCGATCCCGACCTCCCCAGCTTACACTGCTAGCACAGCTCGACGTAGCGCATCGTGCTCGACTCGTAGATCACCGCGCCGGACCAAATGGTCGATAGAAGCACGATTCCGGCGAGCCTCCGACGCGCCCGTGGTCGCCGGCGTTCGCCTGCACGCGCCAGCGTTTAAATGTTAGCGGGACCCACCCGCCAGGTGGTTAGGGGGCTAATCCCCGTGCTAAACAGCTTCTGATAGTGGGCCCGGCATTGTAGCGTTTAGGATTAAAACTAATCTAACTATTAACTACTGTGTCACTGTCAAATGGGCCCCACCACCCTAATTAACTAGATTAACTAGTCTAACACACTGTTCTAACTAACAGACACTGTCAACTGGGTCCCACTGGGCCCAGTTGACCAGTCAACTGCTGACTGGGATTGACCCAGTCAATGACAGCTGGGTCCCACTGGACCTTTGACCAGTCAACCGTGGACCAGTCAACTGCTGACTGGGCAGTTGACTGGCCCCACATGTCAGCCACGGTAGCATTCCTCTCGGTACACTTCTGTGTACCCATAGCAATTAATATTTAAATGATTTTGAAATTAAATTAAATCCAGAAATTTAGTAAAACTTTGAAAATTCATATAAAATAAACTGTAACTCGGATGAAAATAATTTATATATAAAAAATGATCAGAAAAATTCGACGAATCCGAATATGTCATCTGCACTCATGTTAGAACCCTCTAAGTAGATGAACATGGAACTTTTTGCCCGTTTCCGGTAGATGAATAGTGCATGACCTCCGGTAAATAATTCCAATTTATTTCCTAAATCGTCTAAAATATTTAGAGATGCATTATATCACCTCTGCATATCGTTTAGGCATGTCGTGTGTATTGATTGCATTTGTGTGCTTTATATTTATTGTTTCTTCCCCCTCTTCTCTCCGGTAGACCTCGAGACCAACGTTGCCCCGAGGACTGCTACTCCGACGAAGTCCCCTGTTTTATCGCAAAGCATCCAGGCAAGCAAACCCCCTTGAGCATGCCTATATCACCTATTATTTCTCCCTCCTGCTTGCATTAGAATTTGCTACTGCTTTTGACTGATCCTATTCTGATGCATAGAATAATTTTGTAAACTGTTATTGATACTTTACCTGCTATCCTAAATGCTTAGTATAGGTTGTATGGAAATCCATCTGTGGCCCCTCTTCCTTGTCCCAATTGCCCCGCTTAGTTACTAGTGCCCTGATAGATGTGGTCGACAGGCTGAGACTAGCACATCACCACACAACCCCTAAGTTGCTCGACTCTGCAGAGCCAATATCCAGTGCCGAGGGTGATACCTCTTATCTCACTCTCGATGCTGCCTCTGTAGTATAGCTAGTCGGTCGTGGGTTAACGAGGGTGATTCCTCTTACTCCCCCTCCGATGAAGCTTCTGTCGTGCAATCCCGCAAGTGTGAATGCCATCGAGGGTGATTCCTCCGGGTTCACCTTGACGGATACATCGAGTGAGAATCCAACAAGGGTGATTCCTCGGATTCCTCCTTGATGCTATGGACACACAGAAACTTTACTTTAATATTGATACTTGTTAAAGTTGGGTCGACCCCGAGGGGTACCCGCGAGAGATACACATGAAAGTCAGGCGGGCCCGGTGAGCACCCGCGAGAGTTACCGTGGCGGCTGGCTGTTAAGCGGTACCACCCAGGTTGTGGTAGTAGCTCCGGACTTGTCCCGACAGCCGTCACTTAAATTAATAATGCACTAACGGATTTGGGTATTGATCTGAGTTGGCCACTGGCCTATACGCACTACCACCACACGGGATAATGGTTTAATGGGGCCCTCGGCGCCGTATGTATCAGCCGAAAGCTCTGTCAGACGTCCAGTTCAGCATTGTGGCACGGCAGGATCGGCGCCATCCAGGAGAGACGTGGTGCCTGGATCTAACCATGTGCGCAACGACCCGGAGTGCAAAGGGCGATGGGCCCAGGACCCCTGAGCACTTAGGATGTAGACCGGCGGGGACCTCTCTGCTGAGCTCTAGGTAGGGCTCGGTGTGTCGATCAGCCGAGGCCGGGCATGACCCAGTAAAGTGTGTCCGGCCGGAGTTAATCAAGCGTGTTGGGTAACAGTAGTGCACCCCTGCAGGGAAAATTATCTATTCGAATAGCCGTGTCCACGGTAACAGGACGCTCAGTGTTGTATCCCGGTCTACTACTACTTGAACTGGATACTTTAATTAATTGGAAGCTTCGAGATCGTTTTCTCGCAGGGAGTCGAGGAAGGATCTCTAGGCTTCAATTCAACATGCTTGATACCTTATGTTATGTTACTAATCTACACTCTTCTTATGCTGCAAGACCGCTGAAGATGCTAGTCTTTGATTGGCTAGGCCTTTCTCTCTATTCTGGCATTTCTGCTGTCTAGTCCACTGATACGGCCCTTCTTTGATACCAATGCATAAGTAGAATAGTTCTGATGTAAGTCTTGCGAGTACTTTGGATGAGTACTCACGGTTGCTTTGCTCCCCTTTTTCCCCATGCCCGATACTTGCGACCAGATGGTGGAGCCCCGGAGCCAGATGATTCTGCCGACGACTACTACTACCCCGGTGAAGCTTACTACTACGTGAAGATCGACGACCAGGAGTAGTTAGGAGGCTCCCAGGCAGGAGGCCTGCGCCTTTTCGATCCATTGTTTTGTTTTGCCCCTCCTGTTAAGGCTTATCTATTTTACTTTTATATCTGTACTCAGATATCTAACGCTTTCGCTGTTGCTTGTATGACATCAAGCTTATGTATTCCAGCCCTCGAGGCCCTGGCTTGTAATATA
Source organism: Elymus sibiricus (assembly GCA_039707655.1). Taxonomy (NCBI): domain Eukaryota; kingdom Viridiplantae; phylum Streptophyta; class Magnoliopsida; order Poales; family Poaceae; genus Elymus; species Elymus sibiricus. Next base: position 469,525,009 of record CM077668.1, on the reverse strand, counting down.
AAGCTTGTATGCCTTTTATTTGTGTAGAGTTGTGTTGTGATATCTTCCAGTGAGTCCCTAGGCTTGATCATGTGCATTTGCGTGTATGGTTAGCGCACGATTAAGTCGGGGGCGTCACACTGCCGGCCCATCTCTCGCAGGCCGGACTAGTGGTCCGCTCTTTACTCATCAAAGGAAGGCCGGATTGCGGGCGACCCCGTGCACCAGAAGGAAACCTCCGAAGACTTGGCGTCTCCTCTAAGAAATAATTAGCGGCATTTTTATCCCCTGATGGCAACCGACCATATGTAACCCTAGGTCCCTCTGGTGTCTCTATAAAACAGAGGGTTTAGTCCGTAGGGGGGAATCATCATAACCACCTAGGGTTTAGCCCATCCGATCTCGAGGTAGATCAACTCTGTAACCTTCATACAATCACATCAATACAATCTAGCAGGACGTAGGGTTTTACCTCTTCGAGAGGGCCCGAACCTAGGTAAATTGCTGTCTCTACGTTCCCTGTTACTCATTGATTCCTAGATCCACAGTTCGGACCCCCTACCCGAGATCTGCCGGTTTCGGTACCGACACCCCCCCCCCACACACACACACACAATACAAAGGGGGTTCCCTATTATTGGGACACTTCGGCCCAAGTGGCTGCCATCCTTGGGCCTGCCAAGGGGGCGTAGCTCAACAGGGTGTCTAGAACCTTCTGGGAGGTTCTGGAATATTCCAAAACCTTCCCAGGCCTTCAGTTGCCTTTTGGGGTGCTCCAGGACTTTCCTAGTTTTCCAAAACTATTCCGGTTTCTCTGAAACTCTTCCGATTTTCTCTCTAAAACACTTTTGATCTTTCTAGAACATGCCAATGCAATTCTATGGTGCTCCTAACACATCCTAGTACTCAACAAATTGATGACCCTTAAACTTGTGACCCTGTAGGTTCGGTTTTATGCAACCATGACTCGGAACATCTTTTGGACAATAATCAATAGTGGGATCTGGACCCTCATATTGAGTCCTACATATGCATGAATATTTATCAAGCGAACCTTTTGTTTCCGTACACAGTTCCCTTTTCTTCGTAGTACTTAAAAAAAAACAGGCGAGACTTTATCGGTATTCTTGTGAAGCAACATCTTGATAAAAATACCAAGTTGTACTCGTTACAGGTTGTGTTCCTTTTTCAATTCCATATTCAGATTTCCCCGTGATCATATCATGTTGTATCTGGCCAGACGATAATGGATAATGTAATACCGAGTGGGCTTGAAAAGTATCTCTCCGCAAAGAGTATCTCTCCATTATCGTAGGAGCAAATCCAAATCTTGAACTATCAAGTCCCTAGACATACTTTTCTGATGTACCCGAAAGCTGCCATCGTAATCACCTTGTTACGGGTAACATTTGACAAACCCCAAAGTTTATGGTCCAACATGAAGGTACTCTATACTCATGGTCTAAGGATGTGAGTATATGTTAACAGTTTTATGATTATACTTATAACATTATGGCGACGTGTTTTCATAGTATATCATTCAGTTGGGTATGTTTGACAATATGTCACTATTGTTCCATTAACAATGTGATCTCATTGTTGGCAGCATCCTTGTAACATTAACAATATCATTTTATCAGGAAAAGGGGATCGTCATACAACACATGAGCTAGTCCTAGAGGCAAGACTAGGAACATACTTTGTGTTTTTATTTCTACACATCCATATGCGTTTTCCTTGGAATCTCACATTCAAGAGCCATATCAATTCTAGCATAGAAATATGAATATGACTTACAAATGTGGAAATAAATAATAACATTTATTATTGCCTCTAGGGTGCATATTTCCAACACTAGTCGCGATGGGGACGACGCCTCCCTGAGCAGCAAGAGTCCGGACTGGTGGGGATGACTTGCAAGGGATACAGAGGGAGGGGTGCACCAGCTCGGTAATAGGAGGTCATCGTGCATCCGGTGATGATGTCTACCATGGCTTATATCCCCCGATGACTTCTCGAAGAAGAAGAAGAGGAACATCGAAGGCAGGGGAAGTGGAGCGGCGGCACCGACGACAAAGAGGAGCAGTTGTACGTGGCCTATGAGAACGAACAGATTGGAGAGATAGGAGAGAGAGAGCAGAAATTTTATTGTGCTAATCTATCATGTGATGCCACCTCATCGATCCACACCCGCCCCGTTCCAACCAATCAGGACGAAGCACCTGAATTTTGTGTTTCTTCATTAGCTGGCTTTGCTGAGTGTTAACACTCGATAGGCATTATTTTCTTTCTCTTTTTCTTCATTTATTTTGTTTATTTTATTTAGTCTCTTCTCTTTTCAACCCACTTTTACCAAATTTTTCACGCATTCTCAGTTCAAACTTGAATTATATCATTTAAAAGCCCATAAATGCACTTAATGGCCTAAATATAGCAACCAAACCCGGAAAGATACCAAAATTTGGCATGGAATATGGTGCATGTTGGGTGTATAAAAAAATCCAGGTCAACGGACGAAGCAACCGACTCTTCGCCTTAAAACCTGACATGTTCCCTCTTGAAACCAAGATTCTTTCTCGGAGAAGGTTGATACGTCTCCAACGTATCTATAATTTATGAAGTATTCATGCCATGTTTATTATAGTTTTGTATGATTTTGGTGCACTTTTATATGGCTTTTATATGATTTTTATGGACTAACATATTGACCTAGTGCCCATTGTTAGTTTTTGTTTTCTGCTTGTTTTTGGTTTTCCAGAAAATCCAAATCAAATGAAGTCCAAATGCAGCGAAACTTTTTGACGATTTTTTCTGGAAGGAAACAGACCCAGGAAGCTTCGGGGGAGCAGCAGAAGACCCACAGGGGCCCCACAAGCCACCAGGGCGCGCCATCCCCCCCAGGCGTGCCCTGGTGCCTCGTGGGCCCCCTGTGGCACCTCTTTGCGTGATTCCAACGCTGAAAAATCCTATATATTCAGAAACACCCGAAAGTTAACCTAGATGAGTTTTTACGCCACCGCAAGCCTCTGTACCAAGGAGATCCCATCTAGAGCCCTTTTCCGGCACCCTGCCGGGTGGCGGATCATCACCGGAGGCTACCTTCATCATCCCGGCGGTCTCCATGACGAGGAGGGAGTAGTTCACCCTCGCGACTGAGGGTATCTACTAGTAGCTATGTGTTTGATCTCTCTCTCTCGTGTTCTTGATTTGGCACGATCTTCATGTACCGCGAGCTTTATTAATATAGTTGGATCATATGGTGTTTCTCCCTCTCTATCTTGTTGTGATGAATTGAGTTTTTACCTTTGAGGTTTCACTATTATCGAATTGAATACCTTGTTGGATTCGAGAACACTTGATGTATGTCTTGCATATGAATACCCGTGGTGACAATGGGGTATTATTCACTTGATATATGTTTTGGCACTCAACTCGCGGATTTCCGAGGTGACATTGGGGTAATCTATGCATAGGGGTTGATGCACGTTTTCGTCCTACTTTCTCCGGTAGAAACCTTGGGGCACTCTTTGAAGTTCTTTATGTTGGATTGAATATTATGAATCTGAAGTTGTTTGATGCAAATCGTATAATCCACTCACGGATACTTGTGGTGACATTGGAGTATCTAGGTGACATTAGGGTTGGTTGATGTGTATCATATGGTGTTATTTTAGTACGAACTCTAGGGCTGTTTGTGACACTTATAGGAATAGCTCAATAGATCGATCGGAAAGAATAACTTTGAGGTGGTTTCATACCCTACAACAATTTCTATCTTATGTTCTCCGCTAATAGGAACTTTGGAGTGATTCTTTATCGCACGTTGAGGGATTGTTATATGATCCAATTATGTTAGCATTGTTGAGAGATTGCACTAGTGAAAGTATGAACCCTAGGCCTTGTTTCTAAGCATTGCAATACCGTTTATGCTCACTTTTGTTACTTGCTACCTTGCTGTTTTTTATATTTTCAGATTACAAAAAAACCTATATCTACTATCCATACTACACTTGTATCATCATCTCTTCGCCGAACTAGTGCACCTATACAATTTACCATTGTATTGGGTGTGTTAGGGACACAAGAGATTTCTTGTATTTGGTTGCAGAGTTGTTTGAGAGATACCATCTTCATCCTACGCCTCCCACGGATTGATAAATCTTAGGTCATCCACTTGAGGGAAAATTGCTACTGTCCTACAAAACTCTGCGCTTGGAGGCCCAACACGAGTCTACAAGAATAAGTTGTGTAGTAGACATCAAGCTCTTTTCTGGCGCCGTTGCCGGGGAGGTGAGTGCTTGAAGGTATATCTTTAGATCTTGCAATTGAATCTTTTAGTTTCTTGTTTATCACTAGTTTGGTTTATAAAAGAAAACTAAAAAATGGAATTGAGGTTGCCTCATATTATTCGTATTTATAATGTTTTTCTTGAAAATGATGGAGCGGAAAATTGTGCTCAATTGATAGAAGAAAATTCAATAAAATGTTTGGCATAAAATCTTTGAATGATGAGCATGATTGCAATGTTGTTAGTATGAATCCTATGAATATCCATGATGCTAATGATATGCAAAGCCATAAGGGATGCTATGTTTGATGAAGATGATATTTTTAGTCCCCCAAGTTTTGATGAGAAAATTTATTATGATGATAGCATGCCTCCTATTTATGATGATTATAATGATGAAAGTGGATTTGGAGAGGTCATGACCTTATTTAATGATGATTCCACTATTTTGGAAGAGGTTTCAATTGACTATGATAACAAAGTTGCTATCTATGATGATTATTGTGATGACATGTCTGCTATAAAGAATAATGACAACCATGAAACTTGTGATCATGATTTTAATTTTCAATTGGATTATGCCAATCAAGTATCTCATGATAGTTATTTTGTTGAGTTTGCTCCCACTACTATTGTTGAGAATAAATTTGCTTATGTGGAGAGTAATAAAATTTCTATGCTTGTAGATCATGAAAAGAATGCTTTATGTGATAGCTATATTATTTAATTCATTCATGATGCTACTAAAAATTATTATGAGAGAGTATCATATGCTTGTAGGTGTTGCAATAATATCAAGTTTCCTCTCTATGTGTTGAAAGTTTTGAAGCTATACTTGTTTTGCCTTCCTATGCTAGTTGATTCTTGCTCCCATAAACTATTTGCTCACAAAATCCCTATGCATAGGAAGTGGGTTAGACTTAAATGTTCTATTCATATGCTTCATGATGCTCTCTTTGTGTCTCAATTCTTTGCTTTTATGTGAGCATCATTGAAATCATCATGCCTAGCTAAAAGCCATTAAAGAAAAGCGCTTGTTGGGAGACAACCCAATACTTATAACTTATGTTTTTGTGTGTTCACATGATTAAGCTACTGTAGTAATCATGTTTTATATGTTGTCTTTCAATAATGTGCCAAGCAAAGCCTTTGGGATAGTGTGAATGCTTGTCGATTTGATTCTGTGCAAAAAGAGAAACTTTTGCGTCCAGTGCTGGAATTTCTATTCCGTACTGGAGCGTGAGAAAATTCTAAAAAATTTACACAGTATTGGGTTAAAAATGTTTTACGTTTTCCTAATTTTTCAGAATTTTTGGAGGTACAGAAGTATGGTTTTTAAATCGCTCACTACATGCTGTTCTGTTTTTGACAGATTCTGTTTTCGGTGCATAGTTTGCTTATTTTAGTGTCTCCATAGCTTATATTATGACATATAAATTGTGGAAATGATAGACTACAGTAGGCATTGTGTGAGAAAAATTATGAATCTTGTCTTTACAGTACCTAAGTGGATGATTTATTTTTATCATACTAACCTATCTCACAAGTTCCGTTAAGTTTTGTGTGATTGAAGTTTTCAAGTTTTGGGTGAGATATCGATATGAGGAGAATAAGGAGTGGCAAGACCCTAAGCTTGGGGATGCCCAAGGCACCCCAAGGTAATATTCAAGGAAGACTCAAGCATTTAAGCTTGGGGATGCCCCGGAAGGCATCCCCTCTTTCATCTTCAAAACTATCGGTAACCTCACTCGGAGCTATATTTTTATTCGTCACATGATATGTGTTTTGCTTGGAGCGTCATTTTATTTTGTTGAGATTTGCTTGCTGTTATCAATAATAATGGTTTGTATCTTTTATTTCAATAAAATTCCAAGTATAGTCTTTACAATGCTCAGTTTGCAAGTTTACGTGTTGCTGTTTGAAAACAGAAAGTTTTCTATTATGTCCAGAATATTCCTGAATAGTCAGAAGATGATAAAAATCTGAAATTTTTACACAGTAAGAATGCATGAGTTCTCTGTCACGTGGTAATTTTTCAGAATTTTTGGAGTTAGGGAAGTATGAATTTTAAATCCCCCTTAACAGACTGTTCTGTTTTGGCAGATTGCTTTTATAGTTGCATTGTTTGCATATGTTGCTTGTTTAATGTTTCTATTTGTGGATAGGAGTATTAAATATGCAGAGGCATTTAGTACGCAATGTTTTTTTTTATAATTTTAGTGATTTGTTAGAGTAGAGAATGTTAAGGTTTTGAGTTGATTAATACTAACTTATCTCACGAGTTCTTGTTGAGTTTTGTGTGGATGAAGTTTTTAAGATCTAGGAGAAGCCATGATATGAGAGGAATTAAGGAGACGCAAGAGCTCAAGCTTGGGGATGCCCAAGGCACCCCAAGATAACATTCTAAGAAGTCTCAAGCAACTAAGCTTGGGGATGCCCTGGTTGGCATTCCACCTTTCTTCATCAACAACTATCGGTTAGCCTAAGTTTTTACTTGTTCACATGATATGTGCTATTCTTGGAGTGTCCTTTTATTTTCATTTTATTTGCTGTTTGAATAAAATTATCAAGATCTGAAATCTTTATTGAGAGAGAGTCTTCACATAGCTACTTAATTGTTTGCCTACTCATTGATCTTCACTTATACCTTTTGGAGTAGTTCCTCGTTTACTCTCGTGCTTCACTTATATCCTAAGTGTAAATTGTTGAATGAATTGAATATCATAAAGTTGAAATTATATGTGCTTCATATGCTTGTATCATGCCTAGTAATAGCTTCACATTGGGTTCAGAAGGTAAAATCTATTGAAGCTTGACAATCACAATATTGGTCATACAAGCAATTCATGAATGATTAGTATAAGGAAGAGAACTTTCACATATAAATATATTATCTTGGACATCTTTTATGATTGTGAATACCCATTAATTATTTTCAAACTTGAGCAAATTACACTAGTAGAAAAAGGGCCTTTAGTCCCGGTTCCAGAGGGCCTTTAGTCCCGGTTCTGGAACCGGGACTAAAGGGTCGGGACTAAAGCCCAAAACCTTTAGTCCTGGTTCGCTTACGAACCGGGACCAAAGGGGCTCCATGTGGCCGCTGCGGGGAGCCCAGGCAGGAGGACCTTTAGTCCCGGTAGGTAACACCAACAGGGACCAAAAGGCATCCACGTGGCCGCTGCGGGGAGCCCAGGCAGGAGGACCTTTAGTCCCGGTTGGTAACACCAACCGGGACCAAAGGTCATACACGCGTCAGCATCTGGCAGGAGCTGGGGTTTTTTTTTGAAGGGGGGGGCTGGGGGGTTTTGGAGGGTTAATTTAGGGGTTTCATATTGTGTTAGCTAGCTAATAGGGAGAAGTGTCCTCTCTTTCTCCGTGCTCGGTCGACGGTAGCTACTATACATATAGAGATAACTCGATGCTAGCTAATAAGAAAATGAAGGAAACCATTAATTACACAAGATCGTCATGCTGAACATATATAGAGAGAAGTGACATCTCTTTCTCCATGCTTGGTCGAACAACAAGTTTTCGTATATCTATCTGACGGTACTACATATATACAATATAACATCTTTTACAATCCCTAACATCATCTACCTAAGATCCAATCACAAATCCGCATGGTATTCCCCGTCTTTGGTCCGCTTGGGTTCAATCGGTAGGCCATCGTCCGCGAGTGCTGTGATCGTGAACCTTTCATCCTTGCGCAACCTCTTCTTCGGGCCTCGTCTCGTTACCGAAGTTTGGCTCGATCCGGAGGGCTATAAAAGAAGAAAGAAGAGTTAATATATGTACATACCAAAACAATTAATGCATCAATTAGCTAGTCAGCACCTCCGGAGCCATCATGATCATGTCACCGGAGCCATCATGATCATGTCCTTCCTCCTCCATTGTTCCATCGGTGTCGTTGAGAAACGACAAGACAGCATCACCTCCGGCGAGGATTATCTCCCCCAACAACTGTTCTTGTTCCAAGTCTCTTTGATCCATAGTTTCTGCAAATATAGAAGAATATATATATAGATGAGATCAGAAAAAAATTGGATCAACTTGTGCACATCCATAATGGGGGCATTCTTGATAAATCTATGTTACCGGAGTTATCTATGTTACCGGAGGGGGTAGACAACAACGACGCTCACCCCTCATGTCATGTCCGACGTCCCTCCTCATGTCGAAGTTATCGGGGAGGGGGTAGACGACAACGACGCTCACCCCTCATGTCCGACGTCCCCCCTAATGTCGAAGTTATCGGGGAGGGGGTACAGGTGGCCTCGAGAGTTGGTCGGCCGAGCGGACCGGGAGTAAGTAACTTTTAACTCATTTTAACTCATTTTGAATATATGAACATTTTAACTTTTACGGGTAGGGGCGGGAGGGGGTTGATCGACGTCCCCCCCTCATGTCGAAGTTACCGGAGTTTTCTATATGAACAAAAAAAATCCACATGACATGTCCGACGAGCGGACCGCCTCTCTCTCATGCATGTCCGACGTCCCCCCTCCTGACAAAAACTTTCTATAAACAAAAAAAAGCATACATCTATGAACAAAAAAAATTCTATGAACAAAAATAAAATTGTATCAATGCATATATAAAAACTTTCTATGGATCATCATTGCTCATATATCAATGCATATATAAAAACTTTCTATGGATCATCATTGCTCATATATAAAAACTTTCTATAAACAAAAAAAAACATACATCTATGAACAAAAAAAAATCTATGAACAAAAATAAAATTGTATCAATGCATATATAAAAACTTTCTAGGGATCATCCATCCATACATACATACTGCATATACATACATACATACAGCATCCATACATACATACATACATACTGCATATACATACAACAACAAAAAAAGGCAGATCCGGCCGGGGTGGCGGTGGCGGCGGCGGCGCGGCAAGCAGAGCAGGGGCACGGCGCGGCAAGCAGAGCAGTGGCGGCGGCGCGGGGGAAGGGGGGGGCTCACTGGGGGCGGCGTCGGGGCAGGGGCAGGGGGGCACGGCGGGCGGCGTCGGGGCAGCAGGGGCGCGGGGAGCGGCGCCGGCGTCGGGGCAGAGGGCGTCGAGGGCGTCGAGGGCGTCGGGGCAGCGGGGGCTCGGCGTCGATGGCGACGAGGAGCAGCCTGACGGCGTCGACGGGGCAGAGGGCGGCGAGGGCGTCGACGGCGAGCTCGGGCAGCCTGGCGGCGTCGATGTGCTCGGCGTCGTCGGGGGAAACAGCAGATGTCTTTGGCAAATTTTCCCAACTCCCGCTTATATAGGGAGACCTTTGGTCCCAGTTGGTGCCACCAACCGGGACCAATGCCCACCTTTAGTCCCGGTTGGTGCCACCAACCGGGACCAAAGGTCTCTTTTCGTCAGCCCAAAGGGCGGGAAGCAGAGACCTTTGGTCCCGGTTGGTGGCACCAACCGGGACTAAAGGGTGGCATTGGTCCCGGTTGGTGCCACCAACCGGGACCAAAGGTGGGCATTGGTCCCGGTTGGTGCCACGAACCGGGACCAAAGGGCTCTACGGCGTCGGGGCGTGGAAGTTTAGTCCCACCTCGCTAGTTGACTAGCGCCTTCACTGGTTTATAAGCACGGCTGCGGCCACCGTTTCGAGCTCCTCTCTAATGCAGGCCTACGGGCCTATACTCACTCTCTCTGCCGTGGGCCTGCTGGGCCTTCTACGGGCCTGTATCCTGGCCCAACTAGCGGGTTTCTAGTCGTATGCAGGCCGTGGTTGCCCAGTAGCCGGCATTTTTTTTTGCTTTATTTATTTTTCTTTTGTTTTTTTTGCTTTATTTATTTTTTTTGTTTTTTTTTGCTTTTTGTTTTTTTGGCTTTATTTATTTTCTTTTGTTTTTTTTTTTGCTTTATTTATTTTCTTTTGTTTCTACTTACAACTAAATACTTAGAGTTTTTGAGTGATTCTTTTTGCTATTAATGTTTTGAACAAAAAATACTTTGATAACTTTAGTTGCATAAATTTTATATAATTTTAGTTTCATAAATACTAGAGGTTTATAAAATATTTTTAGTTGATTCCTTTTGCTCTATTAGAGTTTTATAAAAGATTTTTAGTTGATTCTTTTGGGTATTGAAGAATATTATAGTTTTATTTTAGTTGATCATAACAGAATTTTTTAATTGATTATTTTTAGTTCATTATTTTTGCTATTAGAGTTTCATAAAGGTTTTCTAGTTCATTCTTTTTGCTATTAGTTCATTCTTTGAGCTAAATGACCCTGAAATTGAAAAGCACTTCAAATGAACTCTGAAAAGGTTGAAAGTTGGCATGGTATCATCATTTCACCCACATAGCATGTGCTAAAAAGTTGAGAGGGTTACGGCAAAAACTGGATGCACTTCGTGTACAAAATGGACAATCTCTTTCGAAGTATCAGGGTTTCGGACGAAAACTCATCTGTTACAAAGGGATTTCATTTAATTTCTTCACATGTAACTGCAATGATATAGTTGTGGAGAGAAAGTCTTCACTTTTTCTTTGCTTGTGTCTTTTGCTTATTGCGCCGTAACCATGGATAATCTTCATCGTTTAACAGGGTGCTTGGGTCAGCCTTGTCTTTGAAGGGAGGAATTTCATGAAACTTTTCATAATCTTCAGACATGTCTGTCTTGCCCTCCAATCCCACGATGTCTCTTTTTCCTGAAAGAACTATGTGGCGCTTTGGCTCATCGTATGATGTATTCGCTTCCTTATCTTTTCTTTTTCTCGGTTTGGTAGACATGTCCTTCACATAGAAAACCTGCGCCACATCATTGGCTAGGACGAATGGTTTGTCTGTGTACCCAAGATTGTTGAGATCCACTGTTGTCATTCCGTACTGTGGGTCTACCTGTACCCCGCCTCCTGACAGATTGACCCATTTGCACTGAAACAAAGGGACCTTGAAATCATGTCCATAGTCAAGTTCCCATATGTCCACTATGTAACCATAATATGTGTCCTTTCCCCTCTTGGTTGCTGCATCAAAGCGGACACCGCTGTTTTGGTTGGTGCTCTTTTGATCTTGGGCGATCGTGTAAAATGTATTCCCATTTATCTCGTACCCTTTGTAAGTCAATACAGTCGAAGATGGTCCCCTGGCCAACGAGTACAGCTCATCAGAAACTGTGTTGTCACCCATGAGACGTGTTTGCAACCAACTGCCGAAAGTCCTGATGTGTTCATATGTAATCCAGTCGTCACACTGCTCCGGGTGTTTGGAGCGCAGATTATTCTTGTGTTCATCGACATACGGGGTCACCAAGGTAGAATTCTGTAGAACTGTGTAGTGTGCTTGAGACCAAGAATGCCCGTCCCTACATATTATTGAGTCCGCTCCTAGCGTGCCTTTTCCAGTCAGTCTCCCCTCATACCGCGATTGAGGGAGACCAATCTTCTTAAGGTCAGGAATGAAGTCAACACAAAACCCAATGACATCCTCTGTTTGATGGCCCATGGAGATGCTTGCTTCTGGCCTAGCGCGGTTACGAACATATTTCTTTAAGACTCCCATGAACCTCTCAATGGGGAACATATTGTGTAGAAATACAGGGCCCAGAATGACAATCTCGTCGACTAGATGAACTAGGACGTGCGTCATGATATTGAAGAAGGATGGTGGGAACACCAGCTCGAAACTAACAAGACATTGCACCAAATCACTCCTTAACCTTGGCAGGATTTCTGGATCGATCACCTTCTGAGAGATTGCATTGAGGAATGCACATAGCTTCACAATGGCTAATCGAACGTTTTCCGGTAGAAGCCCCCTCAATGCAACCGGAAGCAGTTGCGTCATAATCACGTGGCAGTCATGAGACTTTAGGTTCTGGAACTTTTTCTCTGACATATTTATTATTCCCTTTATATTCGACGAGAAGCCAGACGGGACCTTCATACTGAGCAGGCATTCAAAGAAGATTTCCTTCTCTTCTTTGGTAAGAGCGTAGCTGGCAGGACCTTCATACTGCTTTGGATGCATGCCGTCTTTTTCATGCACACGTTGCTATTCCTCCCGTGCCTCCGGTGTATCTTTTGTCTTCCCATACACTCCCAAGAAGCCTAGCAGGTTCACGCAAAGATTCTTCGTCACGTGCATCACGTGGATTGCAGAGCGGACCTCTAGGTCTTTCCAATAGGGTAGGTCCCAAAATATAGATTTCTTCTTCCACATGGGTGCGCGTCCCGCATCGTCAGTCGGAACAGATAGTCCGCCAGGACCCTTTCCAAAGATTACTTGTAAATCATTGACCATATCAAGTATGTGATCACCAGTACGGAGGGCGGGCTTCTTCCGGTGATCTGCCTCACCTTTGAAATGCTTTCCTTTCTTTCGACATTGATGGTTGGTCGGAAGAAATCGACGATGCCCCAGGTACACATTCTTCCTGCATTTGTCCAAATATATATTGTCGGTGTCATCTAAACAGTGTGTGCATGCGTGGTATCCCTTGTTTGTCTGTCCTGAAAGGTTACTGAGAGTAGGCCAATCGTTGATGGTTACAAACAGCAACGCATGTAGGTCAAATTCCTCCTGTTTGTGCTCATCCCACACACGTACACCTTCTCCATTCCACAACTGTAAAAGTTCTTCAACTAATGGCCTTAGGTACACATCAATGTCATTGCCGGGTTGCTTAGGGCCTTGGATGAGCACTGGCATCATAATGAACTTCCGCTTCATGCACAACCAAGGAGGAAGGTTATAGATACATAAAGTCACGGGCCAGGTGCTATGATTGCTGCTCTGCTCCCCAAAAGGATTAATGCCATCTGCACTTAAACCAAACCATACGTTCCTTGCGTCACCTACAAAGTCCCCCCACCTTCTCTCGATTTTTCTCCACTGCGACCCGTCAGCGGGTGCTCTCAACTTCCCGTCTTTCTTACGGTCTTCTTTGTGCCATCGCATCAACTTGGCATGCTCTTTGTTTCTGAACAGACGTTTCAGCCGTGCTATTATAGGAGCATACCACATCACCTTGGCAGGAACCCTCTTCCTGGGGCGCTCGCCCTCAACATCACCAGGGTCATCTCGTCTGATCTTATACCGCAATGCACCGCATACCGGGCATGCGTTCAAATCCTCGTACTCACTGCGGTAGAGGATGCAGTCATTAGGGCATGCATGTATCTTCTGCACCTCCAATCCTAGAGGGCATAGAACCTTCTTTGCTTCGTACGTACTGCCGGGCAATTCGTTATCCTTTGGAAGCTTCTTCTTCATTATTTTCAGTAGCTAACTAAATCCCTTGTCAGATACACCATTGTCTGCCTTCCATTGCAGCAATTCCAGTGTGGTACCGAGCTTTCTGTTGTCATCTTCGCAATTTGGGTACAACCCTTTTTTGTGATCCTCTAACATGCGATCGAACTTCAACTTCTCCCTTTCACTTTCGCATTCTCTCTGTGCATCAACAATGACCCAGCGAAGATCATCATCGGGCACATCGTCTGGTTCCTCTTGATCTTCAGCTTCCCTCATTGCAGCATCACCGTATTCAGGGGGCGGGTAGTTGTCATCATCCTCTTCTTCTTCGTTGTCTTCCATCATAACCCCTCTTTCTCCGTGCTTGGTCCAAACATTATAGTGTGGCATAAAACCCTTCTCAAGCAGGTGGAAGTGAAGGGTTTTAGAGTTGGAGAAAGCCTTTGTATTCTCACAGACAGTACATGGACAATGCATAAAACCATTCTGCTTGTTTGCCTCAGCCACTTCGAGAAAATTATGCAGGCCCTTAATATACTCGGAGGTGCGTCGGTCACCGTACATCCATTGTCGGTTCATCTGCGTGCGTTATATAGTTCTTATTATTGAACATCATATAACTCTCTAGAGCATCTAATTAAAACACACAAGTAAGAACTTTTTTCTTTTAGAAAGAAGATAAGAAGAAGAGGCTAACCACGGTGTTGCCGGCGCCGAGATGGGCGCGGGCAATCGACGGCGGTGAGGACGGGGACGGGACAGGACGGACCGCCAAACCTAGACAAATCTTGAGGAAAATGGAGCTTGGACAAGGAGCTTCGAGAGGAGAAAGCTTAAGTGTGGCTCGGGCATTTCATCGAACACCTCATGTGCATAGGAGGTGAGCTAGAGCACCACAAAAGCTCTCCCACGGCCGGGCAAAAAAACAGAGCAATGCATTGCTCTGCTCGCGGGCGGGGGCTATATATAGGCCAACCATTGGTCCCGGTTCCAGCCACAAACCGGGACCAATGGTTGTGGGCCAGGAGCGAGGCGCATTGGTCCCGGTTCGTGGCTGGAACCGGGACCAAAGGGGTCACCTTTAGTCCCGGTTCCAGCCACAAACCGGGACCAATGGTTGTGGGCCAGGAGCGAGGCGCATTGGTCCCGGTTCGTGTCTGGAACCGGGACAAAAGGGGTCAGACGAACCGGGACCAATGGCCCACGAGGCCCGGCCGGCACCCTGGCCTCACGAACCGGGACCGATGCCCCCATGGGTCCCGGTTCGTGAGTGAACTGGGACTAATGGGCTTCTCAGGGGTGCACCGATGCCCTGTTTTGTACTAGTGTTAGTTGAAGTTGGACAACGAAGACAACGTAATGAGTTATGTTTGGGTATATTTGCATAGAAGTTATATTGTTATGGATCCTCCAACATGTGGTGCTTGCTTAGGATCTTTTTGGTAGCCAAAAATTCGTACTAAGTAGAGATACTACTTGTGCATCCAAAAACCCTTAAACCCAGTTTCTTCCCATGAGTGTCCACCATATCTACCTATGGATTGAATAAGATCCTTCAAGTAAGTTGTCATCGGTGCAAAAAGCAATAAAAATTGCTCCTAAAATATGTATGATCTTTTATTGTAAGGGAAAATAAGCATTGTACGAACTTGTGATGGTAAACAAATAAAAGCGACGGACTGCATAATAAAGGTTGCTATCACAAGGGGCAATATAACGTGACGTTCCTTTGCATTAAGGGCTTGTGCATCCAAAAATAAAAAGCGCATGACAACCTCTGCTTCCCTCTGCGAAGGGCCTATCTTTTACTTTTATGCATTTACTTTTATGTATTTACTTTTATGCAAGAGTCAATAAGTATTCATTCGCATTTCAACGTCAATTATTCTCTAGTTGGCAAGCATCATGTGGTGGGGAAAGATCCAGGCACATATGGCCAGTCAAATATATTTGATCATGAATTATTATTGTTGACAATTATCTCTATGATAAATAAGTTGGGAGGCAAAACATTAAGCCCCTATCTTTCTCTGTGTTCGATGGATGCCATTTGTTCTAAAAAATATGCCTTGAGTACTAGCAATCATAGAAGACTATATGATAATTGAGTATGTGGAGCTCTTACTTAGACTTTATTGAAATTAAGTTGAATTGCAATTGTTTGGTGACTAAGAACATAGGTTGTTAAGTTTCAAGAGAATGCATTGTTTGAACCATAACACGTGAATTGATTGCTACTTTATCATGATGAGTTTTATGAGAAAAAGTTGCTGTTATGATGCTAGGAAAAGTGATTGAAATTATCATTGATCAAACTTATGCACTATGCTAGCATTCACACTTCATAAATTATTTCTTTTATCATTTACCTACTCGAGGACGAGCAGGAATTAAGCTAGGGGATGCTGATACGACTCCAACGTATCTATAATTTATGAAGTATTCATGCCATGTTTATTATAGTTTTGTATGATTTTGGTGCACTTTTATACGGTTTTTATTTGATTTTTATGGACTAACATATTGACCTAGTGCCCAGTGCCAGTTGCTATTTTCTGCTTGTTTTTGTTTTTCCAGAAAATCCATATCAAATGAAGTCCAAATGCAGCGAAACTTTTTGACTATTTTTTCTGGAAGGAAACGGACCCAGGAAGCTTCGGGGGAGCAGCAGAAGACCCACAGGGGCCCCACAAACCACCAGGGCGCGCCACCCCCCCCCCCCCAGGCGCGCCCTGGTGCCTCGTTGGCCCCCTGTGGCACCTCTTTGCATGATTCCAACACTGAAAAATCATATATATTCAGAAACCCCCGAAAGTTAACCTAGATGAGTTTTTACGCCGCCGCAAGCCTCTGTACCAAGGAGATCCCATCTGGAGCCCTTTTTCGGCACCCTGCCGGAGGGGGGAATCATCACTGGAGGCCATCTTCATCATCCCGGCGGTCTCCATGACGAGGAGGGAGTAGTTCACCCTCGGGGTTGAGGATATGTACTAGTAGCTATGTGTTTGATCTCTCTCTCTCTCTCGTGTTCTTGATTTGGCACGATCTTGATGTACCGCGAGCTTTAATAATATAGTTGGCTCATATGGTGTTTCTCCCTCTCTATCTTGTTGTGATGAATTGAGTTTTTACCTTGGTTTCACTATTATCGGATTGAATACCTTGTTGGATTTGAGAACACTTGATGTATGTCTTGCATATGAATACCCGTGGTGACAATGGGGTATTATATTGATTCACTTGATATATGTTTTGGCACTCAACTCGTGGATTCCCGAGGTGACATTGGGGTAATCTATGCATAGGGGTTGATGCACGTTTTCGTCCTACTTTCTCCGGTAGAAATCTTGGGGCACTCTTTGAAGTTCTTTATGTTGGATTGAATATTATGAATCTGAAGTTGTTTTGATGCATATCGAATAATCAACTCACGGATACTTGTGGTGACATTGGAGTATCTAGGTGACATTAGGGTTGGTTGATGTGTATCATATGGTGTTATTTTAGTACGAACTCTAGGGCTGTTTGTGACACTTATAGGAATAGCTCAATAGATCGATCGGAAAGAATAACTTTGAGGTGCTTTTGTAGCCTACAACAATTTCTATCTTATGTTCTCCGCTAATAGGAACTTTGGGGTGATTCTTTATCGCACGTTGAGGGATTGTTATATGATCCAATTATGTTAGCATTGTTGAGAGATTGCATTAGTGAAAGTATGAACCCTAGGCCTTGTTTCTAAGCATTACAATACCGTTTATGCTCACTTTTGTTACTTGCTACCTTGCTGTTTTTATATTTTCAGATTACAAAACCTATATCTACTATCCATACTACACTTGTATCATCATCTCTTCGCCGAACTAGTGCACATATACAATTTACCATTGTATTGGGTGTGTTGGGGACACAAGAGATTTCTTGTATTTGGTTGCAGGGTTGTTTGAGAGATACCATCTTCATCCTACGGCTCCCACGGATTGATAAACCTTAGATCATCCACTTGAGGGAAAATTGCTACTGTCCTACAAAACTCTGCGCTTGGAGGCCCAACACGAGTCTACAAAAATAAGTTGTGTAGTAGACATCAAAGGTTGGTTTTCTAAGCAGTGTACATCACAACTTTTGTGAAACCTTCTCAAAGTTTTAGCACACCCTTTAGAGATGACATAATGACACCATGTCAGGTTTCATATTTTCTGACTTCATTTCCATTTTTTATATTTAAATCCAGTAAGCTTCATTTTTGAGGTCGAGTCTGGGTACCCTGAGGTTTGGAATTCCTTGTTTTTCCTATACAGATGGTTTTTACCCCCTTTCCGCGATGGAGTTTTAAACCGTCGCCTTGCCTGTGTGTGCGATAGGGGGTTCAACCCACACGACCCAGAAACCGTCGGCGATGGAGGCTCCGATCACACACGCGGGGCAAAAAGAGCTCATGTGCGATCGGGCGAGCCATCGCACACAATTATACAGGCCCAATCATTTCCGTTCGTATGTACATCCCACACGGTGAATCTCAGACAAACGTTTCCGTTCGTATGTACATCACACACAATTTTTATGTGAAAATGTTTGTGTAAGGTGGCCTAACGCAAACATTTGTCGGGCGGAAGTCGTGTGTGATTGTTCATTGATACAACACGCCTACTTTCTAGAAACTATGTGGGTTGTTTGAGTTCATCGCCCACGGTGTTGTCTGAGAAACCGTCTGCAATAGAAAAACCCAATAAGCAGGCTAATTGTCCAATTATTGATAATCCATTTAGTAATCAAATTGACATTTCATATCAAGCACACCATATATTTCATATCCGTATTACGGCAACCAGGATTTCATAATTGAATTACATCAGATAGCTTCAGCACTCAGTTACACCATATAGGCATGTAGCTACCTACAGCATTACACAACAGCGCCAAGTTTCACATGCAACATCTAAAACCTTTCGAAAGTAGCATCATACACGGTAAATAGACAGATGAATCTCATTTGGAGAACTGCTGAAGCAGAAGGCGAGTATTGAGCCTTCAGTGATGTTAAATGTCCTTGCAACTTTAGGCTAGTGGCTATGGATAATTTCCCTCCCAACCTTTGTCCTCTTGAGGAAGACTTCAATATTGTACCGTGGGTGTTGAATGAATACCTGCCTCGTCTCTTGACCATGCACGTGGTATGAGAGGTAATCATCGGTGAAGTGCTTTGGAAAGGACTAGAAACAAAGATATGCATAAATATTTGTTCTAAATTTTGAAATGGCGCAAAGGGAAAAAACAAGGTAAAAGAGTTAGTACCATCCTATAGTTGACTGATGTCTTGTTCATTGTGCAAACAAAGATCTTGCTGTTATTCGTTGCTAGTTTCTTTATCCTAACAATCTTTCTGAGTTTCTTGACTTGACTGATATTCATGGACATCTCATTTCCCCATATGCAAAATGGGTCGAACAGTGGGTCTAAACCTCTGACAGCAGGACCTACATGTGCAAGACCAAATTGTTAAAAACCTAAATATTAGAATGGTTCCTACAATTGCACAATAATGTGCTATTAGACAAAGGACCATGCATGTGCAAACCTCAATGGTAAACCTCGGTGCCTCCCATTGTTTCCCTGCAACACATATAAGGCAGTTATTGATCATGTTAAGTGAGACTTGGCATACTATCAGTACAATATGTTAATGAAAAATAAACAAATTGCAGATCCAGCAGATTAATTCGAGCCGCATGGAAAAGCTAGTTAACCAAACCAAGCATGCTTAAGAACTAGGAAATATGGCAAATGTATATGTTTCTCATGTAGTACGTATTTGTACAGCCAAATTCGATGTATTTCTCACATGCATAACAATACAAAATTGTACTCACAACAAATGAACATCACATTGCAGAATTGAACCAAACAGTTAACTGGACAGCACAACAAATGAACCAAACAGTTAACTGAGCACCGTATTGCAGAATAGAACATATACTATAAGTCAGATAGTTAACCAAACCAAGCATACTTAACAACTACTGGGAAATATAGCAATTGTTGAACAAAACTGTTAACTGAACATCACATTTCAGTAGATCAGATTGCATATTAACATTACAGAGGACAATTCACTAGAAGGCATGATACGTCTCCAACATATCTATAATTTATGAAGTATTCATGCCATATTTATAATAATTCTATATGGGTTTGGTATGATTTGATTAGAACTAACCCGGACTGACAGTGTTTTCAGTAGAACTACCGTGGTGTTGTTTTTTGTGCAGAAATAAAAGTTCTCAGAATTGGATGAAACTTTTTAACGATTTTTTTGGGACAAAAAGAGACCCCCAAAGCTTCGTGGAAGGACCAGAAGCCTCACGAGGAGACCACAAGGCAACACGGTGCGCCCTGGGGGGGAGTCGTGTGTTGTTGCCTTGTGGGGCCCTCGTAGCTCCTTTTCGCGTGATTCCAACGCTGAAAAATCCTATAAATAGAGAAACCCCCAGAAATAAACCTAGAACTTTGACGCCACCGCCGCAAGCCTCTGTACCGAAGAAATACCATCTGGAGCCCTGTTCTGGTACCCTGCCAGAGGGGGGGAATCATCACTGGAGGCCATCTTCATCATCCCGACAGTCTTCATGATGAGGAGGGAGTAGTTCACCCTCGGGGTTGAGGATATGTACTAGTAGCTATGTGTTTGATCTCTCTCTCTCTCTCGTGTTCTTGATTTGGCACGATCTTGATGTACCGCGAGCTTTAATAATATAGTTGGCTCATATGGTGTTTCTCCCTCTCTATCTTGTTGTGATGAATTGAGTTTTTACCTTGGTTTCACTATTATCGGATTGAATACCTTGTTGGATTTGAGAACACTTGATGTATGTCTTGCATATGAATACCCGTGGTGACAATGGGGTATTATATTGATTCACTTGATATATGTTTTGGCACTCAACTCGTGGATTCCCGAGGTGACATTGGGGTAATCTATGCATAGGGGTTGATGCACGTTTTCGTCCTACTTTCTCCGGTAGAAATCTTGGGGCACTCTTTGAAGTTCTTTGTGTTGGATTGAATATTATGAATCTGAAGTTGTTTTGATGCATATCGAATAATCAACTCACGGATACTTGTGGTGACATTGGAGTATCTAGGTGACATTAGGGTTGGTTGATGTGTATCATATGGTGTTATTTTAGTACGAACTCTAGGGCTGTTTGTGACACTTATAGGAATAGCTCAATAGATCGATCGGAAAGAATAACTTTGAGGTGCTTTTGTAGCCTACAACAATTTCTATCTTATGTTCTCCGCTAATAGGAACTTTGGGGTGATTCTTTATCGCACGTTGAGGGATTGTTATATGATCCAATTATGTTAGCATTGTTGAGAGATTGCATTAGTGAAAGTATGAACCCTAGGCCTTGTTTCTAAGCATTACAATACCGTTTATGCTCACTTTTGTTACTTGCTACCTTGCTGTTTTTATATTTTCAGATTACAAAACCTATATCTACTATCCATACTACACTTGTATCATCATCTCTTCGCCGAACTAGTGCACATATACAATTTACCATTGTATTGGGTGTGTTGGGGACACAAGAGATTTCTTGTATTTGGTTGCAGGGTTGTTTGAGAGATACCATCTTCATCCTACGGCTCCCACGGATTGATAAACCTTAGATCATCCACTTGAGGGAAAATTGCTACTGTCCTACAAAACTCTGCGCTTGGAGGCCCAACACGAGTCTACAAAAATAAGTTGTGTAGTAGACATCAAAGGTTGGTTTTCTAAGCAGTGTACATCACAACTTTTGTGAAACCTTCTCAAAGTTTTAGCACACCCTTTAGAGATGACATAATGACACCATGTCAGGTTTCATATTTTCTGACTTCATTTCCATTTTTTATATTTAAATCCAGTAAGCTTCATTTTTGAGGTCGAGTCTGGGTACCCTGAGGTTTGGAATTCCTTGTTTTTCCTATACAGATGGTTTTTACCCCCTTTCCGCGATGGAGTTTTAAACCGTCGCCTTGCCTGTGTGTGCGATAGGGGGTTCAACCCACACGACCCAGAAACCGTCGGCGATGGAGGCTCCGATCACACACGCGGGGCAAAAAGAGCTCATGTGCGATCGGGCGAGCCATCGCACACAATTATACAGGCCCAATCATTTCCGTTCGTATGTACATCCCACACGGTGAATCTCAGACAAACGTTTCCGTTCGTATGTACATCACACACAATTTTTATGTGAAAATGTTTGTGTAAGGTGGCCTAACGCAAACATTTGTCGGGCGGAAGTCGTGTGTGATTGTTCATTGATACAACACGCCTACTTTCTAGAAACTGTGTGGGTTGTTTGAGTTCATCGCCCACGGTGTTGTCTGAGAAACCGTCTGCAATAGAAAAACCCAATAAGCAGGCTAATTGTCCAATTATTGATAATCCATTTAGTAATCAAATTGACATTTCATATCAAGCACACCATATATTTCATATCCGTATTACGGCAACCAGGATTTCATAATTGAATTACATCAGATAGCTTCAGCACTCAGTTACACCATATAGGCATGTAGCTACCTACGGCATTACACAACAGCGCCAAGTTTCACATGCAACATCTAAAACCTTTCGAAAGTAGCATCATACACGGTAAATAGACAGATGAATCTCATTTGGAGAACTGCTGAAGCAGAAGGCGAGTATTGAGCCTTCAGTGATGTTAAATGTCCTTGCAACTTTAGGCTAGTGGCTATGGATAATTTCCCTCCCAACCTTTGTCCTCTTGAGGAAGACTTCAATATTGTACCGTGGGTGTTGAATGAATACCTGCCTCGTCTCTTGACCATGCACGTGGTATGAGAGGTAATCATCGGTGAAGTGCTTTGGAAAGGACTAGAAACAAAGATATGCATAAATATTTGTTCTAAATTTTGAAATGGCGCAAAGGGAAAAAACAAGGTAAAAGAGTTAGTACCATCCTATAGTTGACTGATGTCTTGTTCATTGTGCAAACAAAGATCTTGCTGTTATTCGTTGCTAGTTTCTTTATCCTAACAATCTTTCTGAGTTTCTTGACTTGACTGATATTCATGGACATCTCATTTCCCCATATGCAAAATGGGTCGAACAGTGGGTCTAAACCTCTGACAGCAGGACCTACATGTGCAAGACCAAATTGTTAAAAACCTAAATATTAGAATGGTTCCTACAATTGCACAATAATGTGCTATTAGACAAAGGACCATGCATGTGCAAACCTCAATGGTAAACCTCGGTGCCTCCCATTGTTTCCCTGCAACACATATAAGGCAGTTATTGATCAGGTTAAGTGAGACTTGGCATACTATCAGTACAATATGTTAATGAAAAATAAACAAATTGCAGATCCAGCAGATTAATTCGAGCCGCATGGAAAAGCTAGTTAACCAAACCAAGCATGCTTAAGAACTAGGAAATATGGCAAATGTATATGTTTCTCATGTAGTACGTATTTGTACAGCCAAATTCGATGTATTTCTCACATGCATAACAATACAAAATTGTACTCACAACAAATGAACATCACATTGCAGAATTGAACCAAACAGTTAACTGGACAGCACAACAAATGAACCAAACAGTTAACTGAGCACCGTATTGCAGAATAGAACATATACTAGAAGTCAGATAGTTAACCAAACCAAGCATACTTAACAACTACTGGGAAATATAGCAATTGTTGAACAAAACTGTTAACTGAACATCACATTTCAGTAGATCAGATTGCATATTAACATTACAGAGGACAATTCACTAGAAGGCATGATACGTCTCCAACGTATCTATAATTTATGAAGTATTCATGCCATATTTATAATAATTCTATATGGGTTTGGTATGATTTGATTAGAACTAACCCGGACTGACAGTGTTTTCAGTAGAACTACCGTGGTGTTGTTTTTTGTGCAGAAATAAAAGTTCTCAGAATTGGATGAAACTTTTTAACGATTTTTTTGGGACAAAAAGAGACCCCCAAAGCTTCGTGGAAGGACCAGAAGCCTCACGAGGAGACCACAAGGCAACACGGCGCGCCCTGGGGGGGAGTCGTGTGTTGTTGCCTTGTGGGGCCCTCGTAGCTCCTTTTCGCGTGATTCCAACGCTGAAAAATCCTATAAATAGAGAAACCCCCAGAAATAAACCTAGAACTTTGACGCCGCCGCCGCAAGCCTCTGTACCGAAGAAATACCATCTGGAGCCCTGTTCTGGTACCCTGCCAGAGGGGGGGAATCATCACCGGAGGCCATCTTCATCATCCCGACAGTCTTCATGATGAGGAGGGAGTAGTTCACCCTCGGGGCTGAGGGTATGTACTAGTAGCTATGTGTTAGATCTCTCTCTCTCTTGTGTTCTTGATTTGGCACGATCTTGATGTATCGCGAGCTTTGTTAATATAGTTGGATCATATGGTGTTTCTTCCCTCTCTATCTTCTTGTGATGAATTGAGTCTTTCCCTTTGAGGTTTCACTATTGTCGGATTGAATATTTCAGATTTGAGAACACTTGATGTATGTCTTGCATGTGGATACCCGTGGTGACAATGGGGTATTCTGTTGAGTCACTTGATGTATGGTTTGGTAATCAACTTGCGGATTCCCGAGGAGACATTGGGGTAATCTAGGCATATGGGTTGGTACACATTTTCATCTTCTTTCCCCCGATAGAAACTTTGGGGCACTCTTTGAAGTTCTTTGTGTTGGATTGAATATTATGAATCTGAAGTTGTTTTGATGCATATCGAATAATCAACTCACGGATACTTGTGGTGACATTGGAGTATCTAGGTGACATTAGAGTTGGTTGATGCGTATCATCTGGTGTTATTTTAGTACGAACTCTAGGGCTGTTTGTGACACTTATAGGGATGGCTCAATAGATTGATCGGAAAGGATAACTTTGAGGTGGTTTCGTACCCGACAACAATTTCTATTTTATGTTCTCCGCTAATCGGAACTTTGGAGTGATTCTTTATCGCACGTTGAGGGATTGTTATATGATTCAACTATGTTAGCACTGTTGAGAGATTGCACTAGTGAAAGTATGAACCCTAGTCCTTGTTTTAAAGCATTGCAATACCGTTTGTGCTCCGTTTTATCACTTGCTACCTTGCTGTTTTTATTTTCAAATTACAAAAACCTATATCTACTATCCATACTACACTTGTATCACCATCTCTTCGTCGAACTAGTGCACCTATACAATTTACCATTGTATTGGGTGTGTTGGGGACACAAGAGATTTCTTGTATTTGATTGCAGGGTTGTTTGAGAGAGACCATCTTTATCCTACGCCTTCCACGGATTGATAAACCTTAGGTCATCCACTTGAGGAAAATTTGCTACTGTCCTACAAAACTCTGCACTTGGAGGCCCAACAACGTCTACAAGAATAAAGTTGCGTAGTAGACATCTAGCTCTTTTCTGGCGCCATTGCCGGGGAGGTGAGTGCTTGAAGGTATATCTTTAAATCTTGGAATTGAATCTTTTAGTTTCTTGTTTATTCACTAGTTTGATTTTATAAAAGAAAACTACAAAAAAATGGAATTGAGGTTGCCTCACATGCTTCATCTATATGATGTCTTTCTTGAAAATAAGCATTCTGATAATTGTGCTCAATTGTTAGAGGAAGAATTTAATAAAATGTTTAATGTGAGTTCCTCAAATGATGAGCATGATTGCAATATTGTTAGTATGCTTTCTATGAATATCCATGATGCTGATGATATGCAAAGCCATAATCTTGGGGATGCTATGTTTGATGAAGATGATATTTTTTAACCCCCCAAATTTTGATGAGAAAATTTATTATGATGATTGAAACGTCCATTTTGCATCATGTTTTGCTACTGTTATTTATAGTGTTTTTAATCAATATAACACTTTGTGGAGCAATTCTAATGCCTTTTCTCTCTTAATATGCAAAATTTACACAAGGACGGAGATTGCCGGCAGCTGGAATTCTGGACCTGAAAAAGCTATGTCAGAGATACCTATTTTGCACATCTCCAAATGAGCTGAAATTTTACGGAGATTTAATTTGGAATAAATAAAAAATACTGGAAGCAAGAAGTAACAGAGGGGGCCACCCAGGTGCCCACGAGGCACCAGGGCGCGCCACCCCCCCCCCCCAGGCGTGCCCTGGTACCTCGTAGTATCAAGAACAAGCCCGTAGTTGGCATGCCTATTATTTCTGTTAAGATTGGAGATCATTGCTACCATGGTTTGTGTGATATGGGTGCTGGTGTGAGTGCTATTCCATTTTCGTTATATCAAGAAGTAATGCATGAAATTGCACCTGTTGAGATTGAACATATTGATGTTACTATTAAGCTTGCGAATAGAGATACTATTACACCTCTTGGGATTGTTAGAG
The DNA here is from genome assembly GCA_039707655.1 of Elymus sibiricus. NCBI lineage: Eukaryota > Viridiplantae > Streptophyta > Magnoliopsida > Poales > Poaceae > Elymus > Elymus sibiricus. The sequence continues at coordinate 469,499,113 of CM077668.1, read as the reverse complement.
ATGTTGAAGTCTTGTGTGGAAAAATCAAATACCCTACTGATTTCTTAGTACTTGGTTCACAACAAGATAATTTTTGTCCCATTATATTTGGTAGACCTTTCTTGAATACCATTAATGCTGAAATTGATTGTGTTAAAGAAAAGGTTCGAGTTAAGTTTGGTGATATATCTCATGAGTTTAATTTCTCCAAGTTTCGTAGACAACCTCATGATAAAGAATTGCCTGGTAAAGATGTTGCTTCTATTGCCGTACCTCCTACTGATCCGTTAGAACAATATTTGCTAGACCACGAAAACGATATGCATATGAATGAAAGAAATGAAATAGATAAGATGTTCTTTGATCAACCACCTATCCTTAAACATAATTTGCATGTTGAAACTCTTGGAGGCCCTCCTCCACCTAAGGGTGATCCTGTATTTGAATTGAAGCAATTGCCTGATACATTGAAATATGCTTATCTTGATGAAAAGAAGATATATCCTGTTATTATTAGTGCTAACCTTTCAGCGCATGAAGAAAAGAGATTACTAAAAACTCTGAGGAAGCACCGTGCTGCTATTGGATATACTATTGATGATCTTAAGGGCATTAGTCCCACTCTATGTCAGCACAAAATTAATATGGAGCCTGATGCTAAACCAGTTGTCGACCACCAACGACGATTAAATCCTAAAATGAAAGAGGTGGTAAGAACTGAAATATTAAATATTCTGGAAGCAGGTATAATCTATCCCATAGCTGATAGTAGATGGGTAAGTCCCGTTCATTGTGTTCCTAAGAAAGGAGGTATTACCGTTGTTCCTAATGATAAAAATGAACTCATTCCACAAAGAATTGTAACTGGTTATAGGATGGTAATTGATTTTAGGAAATTAAACAAAGCTACTAGAAAAGATCATTACCCCTTACCTTTTATTGATCAAATGTTAGAAAGACTGTCTAAGCATACACACTTCCTAGATGGTTATTCTGGTTTTTCTCAAATACCTGTATCACAACCCGATCAAGAGAAAACCACCTTTACTTGTCCTTTTGGAACTTATGCTTATAGATGTATGCCTTTTGGTTTATGCAATGCACCTGCTACCTTTCAAAGATGTATGACTGCTATATTCTCTGACTTTTGTGAAAAGATTGTTGAGGTATTCATGGATGATTTCTCCGTTTACGGAACTTCTTTTGATGATTGCTTAAGGAACCTTGATCGAGTTTTGCAGAGATGTGAAGAAACTAATCTTGTCTTGAATTGGGAGAAGTGCCACTTTATGGTGAATGAAGGCATTGTCTTGGGGCATAAAATTTCTGAAAGAGGTATTGAAGTTGATAAAGCTAAGGTTGATGCTATTGAGAAAATGCCATGTCCTAAAGATATTAAAGGTATAAGAAGTTTCCTAGGTCATGCTGGTTTTTATAGGAGATTTATTAAAGACTTCTCTAAAATTTCTAGGCCTCTTACCAATCTTTTGCAAAAATATGTTCCATTTGTTTTTGATGATGATTGTCTAGAAGCCTTTGAAACACTTAAGAAAGCCTTAATCACTACACCTATTGTCCAACCACCTGATTGGAACTTGCCTTTTGAAATTATGTGTGATGCTAGTGACTATGTTGTTGGTGCTGTTCTAGGACAGAGAGTTAATAAGAAATTAAATGTTATCCATTATGCTAGTAAAACTCTAGACAGTGCCCAAAGAAATTATGCTACTACTAAAAAACAATTTCTAGCAGTTGTGTTTGCATGTGATAAATTCAGATCTTACATAGTTGATTCTAAAGTAACTGTTCACACCGATCATGCTGCTATTAAATATCTTATGGAAAAGAAAGATGCTAAACCTAGACTCATTAGGTGGGTTTTATTGCTACAAGAATTTGACTTGCATATTACTGATAGGAAGGGAGCTGAGAATCCCGTAGCAGATAATTTGTCTAGAATGGAAAATGTTCTTGATGACCCACTACCTATTAATGATGATTTTCTTGATGAACAATTAGCTGTCATAAATGCTTCTCGTAATACTCCTTGGTATGCAGACTATGCTAATTACATTGTTGCTAAATACATACCACCTAGTTTCACATACCAACAAAAGAAAAAGTTCTTCTTTGATTTAAGACATTACTTCTGGGATGACCCACATCTTTATAAAGAAGGAGTAGATGGTATTATTAGACATTGTGTACCTGAGCATGAACAGGAACAAATCCTACGAAAGTGTCATTCCGAGGCTTACGGAGGACACCATGCGGGAGACAGAACTGCACACAAGGTATTACAATCTGGTTTTTATTGGCCTACTCTTTTCAAGGATGCTCGTAAGTTTGTCCTATCATGTCATGAATGTCAAAGAATTGGTAATGTTGGTAGACATCAAGAAATGCCTATGAATTATTCACTTGCTGTTGAACCATTTGATGTTTGGGGTTTTGATTATATGGGACCTTTTCCTAAATCCAATGGGTATACACCTATTTTAGTTGCTGTTGATTACGTTACTAAGTGGGTAGAAGCTATTCCAACTAGTAGTGCTGATCATAAAACTTCTATTAAAATGCTTAAAGAAGTTATTTTCCCAAGGTTCGGAGTCCCTAGATATTTGATGACTGATGGTGGTTCACATTTTATTCATGGTGCATTCCATAAATTGCTTGCTAAATATGATGTCAACCATAGAATTGCATCTCCCTATCACCCTCAAACTAGTGGTCTAGTTGAATTGAGCAATAGAGAAATAAAATTAATTTTGCAAAAAAACCGTCAATAGATCTAGAAAGAATTGGTCTAAGAAACTTGACAATACATTATGGGCTTATAGAACTGCTTACAAAAATCCTATGGGTATGTCTCCTTATAAAATGGTTTATGGAAAAGCATGTCATTTACCTCTTGAGTTAGAACATAAAGCATATTGGGCAATTAAAGAACTAAATTATGATTTTAAACTTGCCTGTGAAAAGAGGTTATTTGATATTAGCTCATTAGATGAATGGAGATCCCAAGCTTATGAAAATGCCAAATTGTTTAAAGAAAAAGTTAAAAGGTGGCATGATAGAAGAATTCAAAAACGGGAATTTAAAGTAGGTGAGCAAGTTCTATTGTACAATTCTCGTTTGAGATTCTTTGCAGGAAAACTTCTCTCTAAATGGGAAGGACCGTATATCATCGAAGAAGTTTATCGCTCCGGAGCCATCAAAATAAACAACTCCGAAGGCACTAATCCGAGAGTGGTGAATGGGCAAAGAATCAAGCACTATATTTCAGGTACTCCCATTAATGTTGAAACTAATATTATTGAAACAATTACACCAGAGGAATACATAAGAGAGACCTTCTGGAACACTCCAGAACCCTGAAAAGGAAGAGGTATGTGATACGGTAAGTAAAACGACTCAAAAAATTCCATAAAAATATTTTCTGACAGTTTTGGAATATTAGAAAAAATACAAAAAATAAGAAACAGCCAAGGGGACCCACCTGGTGTCCACGAGGCACCAGGGCGCGCCACCCCCCCCCCCCCCCCCCCCAGGCGTGCCCTGGTGGCTCGTGGGCCCCTCGTGAGCCATCCTAACACTATTTTTTCTGGATTACTTGTTTTGCAAGATAAAAATTCTTTATATATACTTCCGAACGTTTTAACCACCACATCGCAGAAATCTCTTATGTTCTTGTTTCGTGCTATTTTTCTGACAGATCTAGATCGCCATGGCTCCCCAAAAGCTCTGTGCCAAGCACCGCATTGTGTAACCATCGCCGGGCAAACGCCCCTATAGCGAGGTTTACTACGAGTTGTCGTCGGGATAAGAAGACAATGGCAAGGAGGACAAGGTCGAGGAAGTTGCAGGAGCCCAGGCTTCGGGAGAAGGGCAAGCGGTTCCCATGGAATAGACCGCAGAGAAGGGAGATATACTTCAACCCTTATATGATCATCTCTCCCCATCCGTAATCGAAGCCTTAAGAGTCTTCAAAATAGTTTCTATTCAGAATACATCTCTCACTCGTGAAGTTATTTTGCTGGAAGAGCAAAACATCGCCCTTCGGAGCATCAACTATAGATTGATGTACATGTTACAGCTGAAGGACAAGCTTGCCACTTCATCACCACCACCATCACCGAAGAAGGAGACTTGAGAACATGGGTATGGGCACTCCCCTTGGCTTGTGCCAAGCTTGGGGGAGGTGCCCCGGTATCGTATCACCATCACTTTCATTATCTTTACCTATTTTAGTTCGATCCTTAGTTGTTTCGTGATCTAGTTGAATAAAAGTTTAGATGATCTATTTTCGAGTGTTAGCTTCGTGATCTATCTATCTATGTAATCGAGTTGAGAGTTATATAATAAAGAGTAGTTTGAGTTTTTGCTTCTTTACTTTCATGTTCCAATTCTAGCAATGAAAATAATGAAAAAGATCATATGCTAATCCTATGGAAAGTAATGACATTACATAAAGAAAAGTATAAGTGGTAAAATTTATTGGAAGTTAACAAACATAGCATTATTCAATGATGCAATTCATGAAAAAGTTAATAAGGGAAGAGAAGATTCACATGCAAATATACTATCTTGGACATGTTTTATGATTGTGAACCCCCATTAAGTATTTTATGTCAAATTGTTGACGTTGGACAAGGAAGACAACGTAATGAATTATGTTTGTTCATATTCACATAGAAGTTATATTGTTATGGATCCTCCAACATGTGGTGCTTGCCCAATATCTTTGCTAGCCAAAAATCCGCACCAAGTAGAGATACTACTTGTGTATCCAAAACCCTTAAACCCAGTTTCATGTCATGAGAGTCCACTATATCTACATATGGATTGAATAAGATCCTTCAAGTAAGTTGTCATCAGTGCAAAAAGCAATAAAAATTGCCTCTAAATATGTCTGAACTTTTATTGTAAGGGAAATAAGCTTTGTACGAACTTGTGATGGTAAAGAAATAAAAGCGACAGACTGCATAATAAAGGTTGGTATCACAAGGGGCAATATAAAGTGACGTTCCTTTGCATTAAGATCTCTTGCATCCAACAACAAAAAGCGCATGACAACCTCTGCTTCCCTCTGTGAAGGGCCTATCCTTTACTTTTATGTATTTACTTTTTATGCCAGAGTCAATAGTGTTCTCCTCTACTTCCTTTTTTTCTTTTTTTTCTTTTGTAAGCATCATGTGGTGGGGAAAGATCTAGGAATATATATCCAGTTGGATATGAATGATCATGAGTTATTATTGTTGACATCACCCTTGAGGTGAATAAGTTGGGAGGCGAACTCACAAGCCCCTATCTTTCTATGTGTCTGGCTGAAACTTTTTGCTCCATATATATGTCGTGAGTGTTAGCAATCATAGAAGACTAAATGATGGTTGAGTATGTGGACTTGCTAAATAGCTCTTACATGAGACCCTTCCTGAAAATATGATGAATTGCAATTACATTGTTGACTGAGAACATAGTTTGTTAGTTTTCAAGAAAGTTTATGCCTTATACTCCATTGTTGTGATGAATTGTTACTTGCTCATGAGAAGTTTATGATAATAAATATTGTTGTTATAATAATGATCATGATGCTACTATGTTCGTATTTTGTTTTTATCGACACCTCTCTCTCTCTAAACATGTGGACATGATTATCGATATCGACTTTCGCTTGAGGACAAGCGAGGTCTAAACTTTGGGGAGTTGATACGTCCATTTTGCATCATGTTTTGCTACTATTATTTATAGTATTTTTAATCAATATAACACTTTGTGGAGCAATTCTAATGCCTTTTCTCTCTTAATATGTAAGACTTACACAAGGAGGGAGATTGCCGGCAGCTGGAATTCTGGACCTGAAAAAGCTATGTCAGAGATACCTATTCTACACATCTCCAAATGAGCTGAAATTTTATAGAGATTTATTTTGTAATAAATAAAAAATACTGGAAGCAAGAATGAAAGCACATTTGCTCCCTTGGTGGTTTTGGTAATTCATAACAACATATATCTCATTGAACTAATGTCCATTCAAGATTAAGATTTCAGGATGTTCAATGATTGGCATGGCATGGACTAGAGATGTGGACCCCTCAAAATGCTAAGGACAAGGATTGGCAAAGGATCAAGACTCTACATTTTTGGTTTAGTGATCCAAGATCACATTGAGTCCATAGGAAAGCCAATACTATTAAAAGGGGATGAGGTGTTGCTTAATGGTCCTTTTCTCAAGTGCTTAGTGACAGTATTCCTAAACCCTCAACCACTCTCTCTACCATGTCCTAAACCTAAAGTCCAACTCGGCCCCACCGAAACTTCCAATCCGGCCCCACCGAGTTCATCCAAGACTTAGCCACTGCCAAACCCTAACAAATCGGATCCACCGAAACGGATCTTGGCCCCACCGAGATGGCCTTGCCAACTCTCTGTAATCGGTTGCATTCACTTCGGTCTCACCGAGTTATGCATATCGGTCTCATCGAGATGGCTTGCCAACTCTCTGTTGCCTTATTGCTTCACTTCAGTCCTACCGAGTTGATGCAATCGGTGCCACCGAGATGAGGATTGCCCTAAGCCATTGCACTTCGGTCCATCCGAGTTGTTTGTATCGGTCCCACCGAGATTCCTAAAGTTCATATCTTTTACACAGTTCGGTGCTACTGAGATTATCATTTCGGTGCCACCGAGTTGGGTCAAAAGTGTGTAACGGTTGGATTTTGTGTGTACGCTATATATACCCCTCCACCCCCTCCTTCTCAGTAAGGAGAGCCATCAGAACGTGCCTACACTTCCACCATACATTTTCTGAGAGAGAACCACCTACTCATGTGTTGAGATCAAGATATTCCATTCCTACCATTTGAACCTTGATCTCTAGCCTTTCCCAAGTTGCTTTCCACTCAAATCCCTCTTCCACCATAGCCAAATCTGTGAGGAGTTGTTTGAGTGCTGGGAAGACTATCATTTGAAGCACAAGAGCAAGGAGTTCATCAAAAACACACCATCTATTACCTTTTGGAGAGTGGTGTCTCCTAGATTGGTTAGGTGTCACTTGGGAGCCTCCAACCAGATGTGGAGTTGAACCAAGAAGTTTGTAAGGGCAAGGAGATCGCCTACTTCGTGAAGATCTACCCCGAGTGAGGCTAGTCCTTCGTGGACGTAAGCCATGGTGGAATAGACAAGGTTGCTTCTTCGTGGACCCTTCGTGGGTGGAGCCCTCCGTGCACTCGCGCAGCCGTTACCCTTCGTGGGTTGAAGTCTCCATCAACGTGGACGTACGATAGCACCACCTATCGGAACCACGACAAAAACCACCGTGTCTTCATTGCGTTTGAAATCTCCTATCCCTCCTTTACATACATATGCAATTGCTTACATTCCGCTGCTATACTCTTAGAATTGCATGTGTAGGGTGATGCTTGACATGTACTATCGCTAAAATCTACCTACAACTAAAATCTGGGAAAAGGTTAGGTTTTATTTGGTCAAGTAGTCTAGACATACTTTCGATCCTACAAAGAAGTACCAGAGGGGGCTACCCAGGTGCCCATGAGGCACCAGGGCGCGCCACCCCCCCCCCCCCCCCCCAGGCGCGCCCTGGTACCTCGTGGGGCCCCTGGCCAGCCTCTGGTCCCTATTTTCTGGTATATAAGTCCATTTGCCCTAGAAAAAATATAGAGAACACTTTCGGGACGGTGCACCGCCGTCTCGAGGCGGAACTTGGGCAGGAGCACTTTGGCTCTCCGGCGGAGAGATTCTGCCGGGGATACTTCCCTCCGGGAGGGGGAAATCGTCGCCATCGACATCACCAGCGATCCTCTCATCGTGGGAGGACCAATCTTCATCAACATCTTCACCAGCACCATCTCATCTCAAACCCTAGTTCATCTCTTGTATTCAATCTTTGTCTCAAATTAAACCTCAGAATTGTACATGTGGGTTGCAAGTAGTGTTGATTACATCTTGTAGTTGATGCTAATTGGTTTATTTGGTGGAAGATTATATGTTCAGATCCTTAATGCTATTCAATACCCCTCTGATCTTGAACATGAATATGATTTGTGAGTAGTTACTTTTGTTCTTGAGGACATGGGAGAAGTCTTGTCATAAGTAATCATGTGAATTTGGTATTCGTTCGATATTTTGATGATATGTATGTTGTTGATTCCCTTAGTGGTGTCGTGTGAACGTCGACTACATGACACTTCACCATCTTTGGGCCTAAGGGAATGCATTGTGGAGTAGTAATTAGATGATGGGTTGCTAGAGTGACAGAAGCTTAAACCCTAGTTTAGGCACTATTCCGTAAGGGGCTGATTTGGATCCATATGTTTAATGCTATGGTTAGAGAAATCGTAATTCTTCTTTCATAGTTGCGGATGCTTGCGAGAGGGGGTAATCATAAGTGGGAGGTTTCTTCAAGTAAGAACAGCACCCAAGCACCAGTCCACCCACATATCAAATTATCAAAGTAGCGAACGCGAATCAAACAAACATGATGAAAGTGACTAGATGAAATTCACATGTGTCCTCGAGAACGCTTTACTTACTATAAGAGATCGTTCCGGCTTGTCCTTTGCTATAAAAAGGATTGGGCCACCTTGCTGCACTCATTGTTACTATTGCTACTTGTCACTTGTTACAAATTATCTTGCTATCAAACTACTCATTACCGATAATTTCAGTGCTTGCAGAAAATACCTTGCTGAAAACCGCTTGTCATTTCCTTTTGCTCCTCGTTGGGTTCAATACTCTTCCTTATCGAAAGGACTACGATTGATCCCCTATACTTGTGGGTCATCAATGATAGCATGCCTCCTATTTATGATGATTATATTGATGAAAGTGGGTTTGGAAGAGTGTCAACTCTAGGTACTAGTGATCCCACTATTTTGGAGGGTGTTGAATCTTATGGCAATAATGATAAAAGTGGATTTGGAGAGGCCACGACTTTATTTAATGATGAGTCCGCTATTTTGGAAGAGGTTTCAATTGATTATGACAACAAAGTTGCTATCTATGATGATTATTGTGATGACATGTATGCTATGAAGAATAATGATAACTATAAAACTTGTCATCATGATTTTAATTTTCAATTGGATTATGCCAATCAAGTATCTCATGATAGTTATTTTGTTGAGTTTGCTCCCACTATTATGAATGAGAAGAAATTTGCTTATGTGGAGAGTAATAAAATTTCTATGCTTGTGGATCATGAAAAAAATGCTTTGTGTGATAGCTATATTGTTGAATTCATTCATGATGCTACTGAAAATTATTATGATAGGGGAAGATATGCTTATATATATTTCAATAATATCAAGTTTCCTTTTTATGTGTTGAAAGTTTTGAAGTTATACTTGTTTTGCCTTCCTATGCTAGTTGATTCTTGTTCCCTTAAATTGTTTGTTCACAAAATCCCTATGCATAGGAAGTGGGTTAGGCTTAAATATGCTTGTCATATGATTCATGATGCTCTCTTTGTGTTTCAATTCTTTACTTTTATGCGAGCATCATTAAAATCATCACGCCTAGCTAAAAGGCATTAAAGAAAAGCGCTTGTTGGGAGACAACTCAATACTTATACCTTATGTTTTTGTGTGTTAACATGATTAAGCTACTGTAGTAATCATGTTTTATATATTTTCTTTCAATAATGTGCCAAGTAAAGCCTTTGGGATAATGTGGAAGATAGCTGACTTGATTATGTGCAAAAACAGAAACTTTGCGTCCAGTGCTGGAATTTCTATTCTGTACTGCAGCATGAGAAAATTCTGAAATTTTTACAGATTACTGGGTTACAAATGTTTTACGCTTTCCTAATTTTTCAGAAGTTTTGGACGTACAGAAGTATGGTTTTTAAATCGCTCACTACATGTTGTTCTGTTTTTGACAGATTCTGTTTTTATTGCATAGTTTGCTTGTTTTAGTGTTTCCATAGCTTATATTATGAGATATAAATTGTGGAAATGATAGAGTACAGTAGGCATTATGTGAGAACAATTATGAATCTTGTCTTTACAGTACCTAAGTGGATGATTTATTTTTATCATACTAACCTATCTCACGAAGTTCCGTTAAGTTTTGTGAGATTGAAGTTTTCAAGTTTTGGGTGAGATAACGATATGAGGAGAATAAGGAGTGGCAAGACCCTAAGCTTGGGTATGACCAAGGCACCCCAAGGTAATATTCAAGGAATACTCAAGAGTCTAAGCTTGGGGATGCCCCTGAAGGCATCCCCTCTTTCGTCTTCAACACTATCGGTAACCTCACTTGGGACTATATTTTTATTAGTCACATGTTATGTGTTTTTCTTGGAGCATCATTTTATTTTATTTATATTTGATTTCTGTTATCAATAATATTTTTTTGTGTCCTTTATTTCAATAAAATGCCAAGTATAGCCTTTACCATGCTTAGTTTGCAAGTTTATGTGTTGCTGTTTCAAAACAGAAAGTTTTCTGTTATGTCCAGAATATTCCTGAATAGTAAGAACATGATAAAAATCTGAAATTTTTACACAGTAAGCATGCATGAGTTCTATGTCACGTGGTAATTTTTCAGAATTTTTGGAGTTAGGGAAGTATGAATTCTTATTCACCCTTTATAGACTGTCCTGTTTCGCCAAATTGCTGTTATAGTTGCATTGTTTGTATATGTTTGCTTGTTTAATGTTTCTATTTGTGGATAGGAGTATTAAATATGCAGAGGCATTTAGTATGAAATGTTTAATTATAATTTTAGTGATTTTCTACACTAGAGAATGTTAAGGTTTTGAATTGATTTATACTAACTTATCTCACGAGTTCTTGTTGAGTTTTGTGTGGATGAAGTTTTTAATATTTAGGGAAACCGTGATATGAGAGGAATTAAGGAGACACAAGATCTCAAGCTTGGGGATTCCCAAGGCTCCCCAAGTTAATATTCCAAGAAGTCTCAAGCAATCAAGCTTGGGGATGCCCCGGTAGGCATCCCACCTTTCTTCATCAACACCTACCGGTTAGCCTAAGTTTTTACTTGTTCACATGATATGTGCTATTCTTGGAGTGTCCTTTTATTTTTTGTTTGCTGTTTGAATAAAATTATCAAGATCTTAAATCATTATTTAGAGAGAGTCTTCACATAGCTACTTAATTGTTTGCCTACTCATTGATCTTCACATATACCTTTTGGAGTAGTTTCTCGTTTACTCTCGTGCTTTACTTATAAACTATGAGTAAAATGTTGAATGAATTGAATATCATAAATTTAAAATTATATGTTCTTCATAAGCTTGTATCATGCTTAAAAATATTTCACATTTGGTATAGAAATTAAAATCTATTGAAGTTTGACAATCACAATATTAGTCATACGAGCAATTCATGAAAGATAGTATATGGAAGAGAACTTTCACATATAAATATATTATCTTGGACATCTTTTATGATTGTGAATACCCATTAATTATTTTCAAACTTGAGCAAATTAGTTGAAGTTGGACAAGGAAGACAACGTAATGAGTTATGTTTGGGTATATTTGCATCGAAATTATATTGTTATGGATCCTCTAACATGTGGTGCTTGTTTAGAATCTTTTGCTAGCCAAAATTTTTGTACTAAGCGGGAATACTGCTTGTGCATCCAAAATCCTTGCGCCAAGTTTCTTCCATGAGTGTCCACCATACCTACCTATATACGGTATTACCCTGCCGTTCCAAGTAAATTTGCATGTGCCACCTCTAATCATTCAAATAAGCATATGTTTTGTGTGCCCGTACCGCTCATGAAGTGGCAGTAGGTGGTCAGTATCTTCCATGTTAAGCGAGTTATTCTCATGATGAGTGTTTATTCACTTGTCATTGCACGAAAGAGGGCGGTAATTGGGATGCCCAGTCCCGCAAAACAAAATAATTAAACAAACTCCCCCGGAAAGTTGATTGTATGGAGGGCACCCGAGGATTCGGCTAGCCATGGCTTGTGTTTGAATGGTTGAGGGAGAGTAAACTTTACCTTTCCGCTTGGGAACCGCCTATAATGTGTTTAGCATGGAAGATATTGAGAACTCTCGATCGTGACGTTGACAGGAAAGGCACACCACTCAAAATGTATTCATCTCTGTTTTAAGCAATGAGCTCTGGCACCTCTGCAAATCCCTGCTTCCCTCTGCGAAGAGGCATTCTATTTACTTTTATGTTATTTATTTTCATGCTATTTATTTTTGTTGAGTCAACTTCTTATTCCAACCTATTCTATAGTTGGCAAGCATCATGTGGTGGGGATAGATCCAGGCACATATATCCATTCAAATATATTTGATCATGATTTATTATTGTTGACAATTATCTCTATGATAAATGAGTTGGGAGGCAAAACATTAAGCCCCTATCTTTCTCTGTGTTCGATGGATGCCATTTGTTCTAAAAATATGCTTTGAGTATTGGCAATCATAGAAGACTATATGACAATTGAGTATGTGAAGCACTTACTTAGACTCTGTTGAAGATAAGTTGAATTGAAATCGTTTGGTGACTAAGAACATAGGTTGTTAAGTTTCAAGAGAATGTATTGTTTAAACCATAACATGTGAATTGATTGCTACTTTATCATGATGAGTTTTATGAGAAAGAGTTGCTGTTATGATACTAGGAAAAGTGATTGATATTATCATTGATCAAACTTATGCACTATGCTAGCATTCACACTTCATAAATTATTTCTTTTATCATTTACCTACTCGAGGACGAGCAGGAATTAAGCTTGGGGATGCTGATACGTCTCCAACGTATCTATAATTTATGAAGTATTCATGCCATATTTATAACAATTCTATATGGTTTTGGTATGATTTGATTAGAACTGACCAGGACTGACGCTGTTTTCAGCAAAACTACCGGGGTGTTGTTTTTTGTGCAGAAATAAAAGTTCTCGGAATTGGACGAAACTTTTTGACGATTTTTTTTGGACCAAAAGAGACCCCCGAAGCTTCGTAGAAGGACCAGAAGCCTCACGAGGAGCCCACAAGGCAACACGGCGCGCCCTGGGGGGGTCGTGTGATGTTGCCTTGTGGGGCCCTCGTAGATCCTTTTCGCGTGATTCCAACGCTGAAAAATCCTATAAATAGAGAAACCCCCAGAAATAAACCTAGAACTTCGACGCCGCCGCCGCAAGCCTCTGTACCAAAGAAATACCATCTGGAGCCCTGTTCCGGCACCCTGCTGGAGGGGGGGAATCATCACCGGAGGCCATCTTAATCATCCCGACGGTCTCCATGACGAGGAGGGAGTAGTTCACCCTCGGGGCTGAGGGTATGTACTAGTAGCTATGTGTTTGATCTCTCTCTCTCTCGTGTTCTTGATTTGGCACGATCTTGATGTATCGCGAGCTTTGTTAATATAGTTGGATCATATGGTGTTTCTTCCCTCTCTATCTTCTTGTGATGAATTGAGTCTTTCCCTTTGAGGTTTCGCTATTGTCGGATTGAATATTTCAGATTTGAGAACACTTGATGTATGTCTTGCATGTGGATACCCGTGGTGACAATGGAGTATTCTATTGAGTCACTTGATGTATGTTTTGGTAATCAACTTGCGGATTCCCGAGTTGACATTGGGGTAATCTAGGCATATGGGTTGGTACACGTTTTCATCTTCTTTTCTCCGATAGAAACTTTGGGGCACTCTTTGAAGTTCTTTGTGTGGATTGAATATTATGAATCTGAAGTTGTTTTGATGCATATCGAATAATCAACTCACGGATACTTGTGGTGACATTGGAGTATCTAGGTGACATTAGAGTTGGTTGATGCGTATCATATGGTGTTATTTTAGTACGAACTCTAGGGCTGTTTGTGACACTTATAGGGATGGCTCAGTAGATTGATCGGAAAGGATAACTTTGAGGTGGTTTCATACCCTACAACAATTTCTATTTTATGTTCTCCGCTAATCGGAACTTTGGAGTGATTCTTTATCGCACATTGAGGGATTGTTATATGATTCAACTATGTTAGCACTGTTGAGAGATTGCACTAGTGAAAGTATGAACCCTACGCCTTGTTTTAAAGCATTACAATACCGTTTGTGCTCCATTTTATCACTTGCTACCTTGCTGTTTTTTTATTTTCAGATTACAAAAACCTATATCTACTATCCATACTACACTTGTATCACCATCTCTTCGCCGAACTAGTGCACCTATATAATTTACCATTGTATTGGGTGTGTTCGGGACACAAGAGATTTCTTGTATTTGATTGCAGGGTTGTTTGAGAGATACCATCTTCATCCTGTGCCTCCCACGGATTGATAAATCTTAGGTCATCTACTTGAGGGAAATTTGCTACTGTCCTACAAAACTCTGCACTTGGAGGCCCAACAACGTCTACAAGAATAAAGTTGCGTAGTAGACATCAAGGCACCGGCGGTGGCCTCGAGAAAACACCATGAACTGTCGTTTAAAGCGGACAACCGCGTGGCGGCATCCGCGCGTGAGGCGTCGACGGTGAGGTGCTCCTGCAAGATCTGGCGGTCGGCACGCATGGCAGCCATCGCGACCTCATCCGCGCGTGCGGCCGCGATTTGCTTCTCCACTGCCAGATGCTCCTTGAGCTCCTGGTTATACTGCGTGCAAAATGGCTATGGGCGGCGCTTAATTGAAGGATGGGGCAGTGATTTGCGTGGAAGGTGTCGCGCTGGCGGTCGGGGCATGTAGGATGGAGAAGGAGGAGGAGGATGGGGGTGGGGTATGGATTACCTGACTATATCGACAAGGCCGCGCAGCAGGAAGGAGCGTCGCCGACGAGCAGGCGGCGCTGCAAGCAAGCAGTGAAGGTTTGAACTTGGAAATGAAGGAGGAAACAGTGGAAATGTGGGGGGCGGGAGGTGGGGAGCTAGATATTTCCGCGGTTGCCAAATTTTGGCTCGGTGCAACAAAAAACTGGCGCCCAAACTGTGGTTGCCGCGCTGGCGGTCGACTGTAGCCGACGAAACTTCCGGCGTAAGCCATACATCAGGGTACCCCTAGATATTTTATACTGCATCGCACACGATTCTTGCTAATAAACTATTTGTGGTGTACTTGATTTTTTTTCATTTTGATTTGAAAGACAAAATGCGTTACGGCGGGAAAGGTTGGTGTTTGAATTGCTAGAACATTTGTTTGCAGTGAACATGCAACTATAGGAGTGTCGTGCTAAAATTTGGAATTATTCCGGGTTCGTTTGGCCTTTTTTATACATTAATTGAGTTTCTATGCATTTAATGTGCATAATTCAAATTTGAAGTACAGGCACATGCTCCAGTGCACCAAAATGGGTTGAAAAATCATATATGTGTCCTCGGGTGAATGTTTAGGTCCCATGCAAGAAATGGGAATGAATTTCAAACATCTGGGCATCGCGGCTCGTCCGGAAACATTGGGAAACTTGGTTTTAAAATTCCTGTAAATCCAAAACTTGCTAGAAAATCATGAAACTTGGCATGGTGTCATGACATGGCACCAACATGCTGTGTTAAAAAAATTGGCCGATTTGGGACAACTTTTGGTATAAGCTTCTTACAAACCGTAGCTTCTCTCGAGAAGTCTCATGGTTCGGAGAGGGAACGTGTCACCTCTGTGTGCGAAACGGCATACGCTGCCTCTTCCCGCATTGATTTATTTTACAGAGGCAACATGTAACAATAGGAGTTTTGTGTTACAATTTGGAATTATTCCGGGTTCGTTTAGCCTTTTTTATACATTAATTGAGTTTCTAGGCACTTAATGTGCATAATTCAAATTTGAACTACACGCACATGCTCCAGTGCACCAAAATGGGTTGAAAATCATATATGTGTCCTCGGATGAATGTTTAGGTCCCATGCAAGAAATGGGAATGAATTTCCAACATCTGGGCATCGTGGCTCGTCCGGAAACATTGAGAAACTTGGTTTTTAAAATTACTGTAAATCCAAAACTCGCCTAAAAATCATGAAACTTGGCATGGTGTCATGACATGGCACCAACATGCTGTGGTAAAAAAATTGGCCGATTTAGGACAACTTTTGGTATAAGCTTCTTACAAACCGTAGCTTCTCTCAAGAAGCCTCATGGTTCGGAGAGGGAACGTGTCACCTCTGTGTGCGAAACGGCATACGCTGCCTCTTCCCGCGTTGATTTATTTTACAGAGACAACATGTAACAATAGGAGTTTCGTGTTACAATTTGGAATTATTCCGGGTTCGTTTAGCCTTTTTTATACATTAATTGAGTTTCTAGGCACTTAATGTGCATAATTCAAATTTGAACTACAGGCACATGCTCCAGTGCATCAAAATGGGTTGAAAATCATATATGTGTCCTCGGATGAATGTTTAGGTCCCATGCAAGAAATGGGAATGAATTTCCAACATCTGGGCATCGTGGCTCGTCCGGAAACATTGAGAAACTTGGTTTTAAAATTACTGTAAATCCAAAACTCGCCTGAAAATCATGAAACTTGGCATGGTGTCATGACATGGCACCAACATGCTGTGGTAAAAAAATTGGCCGATTTAGGACAACTTTTGGTATAAGATTCTTACAAACCGTAGCTTCTCTCGAGAAGCCTCATGGTTCCGAGAGGGAACGTGTCACCTCTGTGTGCGAAACGGCATACGCTGCCTCTTCCCGCGTTGATTTATTTTACAGAGGCAACATGCAACTATAGGAGTTTCGTGTTACAACTTGAAATTATTCCGGGTTCGTTTGGTTATGCCCTAGAGGCAATAATAGATTGGTTATTATTATATTTCCTTGTTCATGATAATCGTTTATTATCCATGCTATAATTGTATTGATTGGAAACTCAAATACATGTGTGGGTATATAGACAACACTGTGTCCCTAGTAAGCCTCTAGTTGACTAGCTCGTTGATCAAAAGATGGTTAAGGTTTCCTAGCCATTGACATGAGATGTCATTTGATAACGGGATCACATCATTAGGAGAATGATGTGATGGACAAGACCCAAACTACGAACGTAGCATATGATCGTGTCAGTTTATTGCTATTGTTTTCTGCATGTCAAGTATCTGTTCCTATGACCATGAGATCATGCAACTCCCTGACATCGGAGGAGTACCTTGTGTGTATCAAACGTCGCAACGTAACTGGGTGACTATAAAGGTGCTCTACAGGTATCTCCGAGGATGTCTGTTGGGTTGGCATGGATCAAGACTGGGATTTGTTACTCCGTATGACGGAGAGGTATCTCAGGGCCCACTCGGTAATACAACATCACAATGAGCCTTGCAAGCAATGTGACTAAAGTGTTAGCCACGAGATCTTGTATTACGGAACGAGTAAAGAGACTTGCCGGTAACGGGATTGAACTAGGTATAGAGATACCGACGATCGAATCTCGGGCAAGTAACATACCGAAGAACAAAGGGAACAGCATACGGGATTAACTTATTCCTTGACATAGAGGTTCGACCGATAAAGATCTTCGTAGAATATGTAGGAGCCAATATGGGCATCCAGGTCCCGCTATTGGTTATTGATCGTAGAGGTGTCTCGATCATGTCTACATAGTTCTCGAACCCGCAAGGTCTACACACTTAACGTTTGGTGACGATTAGTATAGTTAAATTATTTTGTTGGTGACCGAAGGTTGTTCGGAGTCCCGGATAAGATCCTGGACATGACGAGGATCTCCGGAAGAGTCCGGAGGTAAAGATTAATATATGTGATAATAGTGTTTTGATCTCCGGAAAGGTTCCGGAATTCACCGGAAGGGGTTCCGGGTGTTTACCGAAGTGTTCGGGTGCAGCAACACTTTATATGAGCCAAAGGGGTAAAGCCCATGAGGTATTGGAAAGTGCAAAAGGAAGTTTTGCTACTGCCTTAAGTGGTACTACCGCTGGTAAAGGCAGTACTACCGCGTAAGCGGTACTACCGCTTGTTGGAAGCGGTACTACCGCCCAAGCGGTACTACCGCTTGTGTGAAGCGGTACTACCGCTCAAGCGGTACTACCGCTCGTGAGCGGTACTACCGCTTGTGCGCGGTACTGCAGGGATCCGAGTTGGACTCTTTCCCTGCGGGCCAAACCGACCTTGTGCGGGCAAAACCGACCTGGAGGAGGCTTTTACTCCAAGTTTAGACCCCAAGGCTCAACATATAAATAGAGGGGCAGGGCTAGCACACGGGAGACATTAAGATTTCCGAAGCCGTGTGTCGGCAACCCTAACCCTCTAGTTCTCCCGTCATAATCTCCGTAGTGCTTGGCGAAGCCCTGCAGAGATTGTTCCTCACCATCATCACCACGCCGTCTTGCTGCCGGAACTCATCTACTACTTCACCATCGCTCGCTGGATCGAGGAGGTGAAGGCGTCATCAAGCCGTACGTGTGTTGAACGCGGAGGTGCCGTCCGTTCGGCACTAGTTCGTGATCGGATCGAGGGACGACTTGCGATTTGGATCGCGGAGACGTTCGACTACATCAACCGCGTTTCTCAACGCTTCCGCTTAGCGATCTACAAGGGTATGTAGATTCACTGTCCCTCTCGTAGATGCTCATCACCATGGATAGATCTTGTGTGTGCGTAGGAAAAATTTTGTTTCCCATGCAACGTTCCCCAACAGTGGCATCTGAGCTAGGTCTATGCGTAGATGAGATCTCGAGTAGAACACAAACGAGTTGTGGGCGTGGGTGTATACATATTGCTTGCCGTTACTAGTTGGTACTTGATTCGGCGGTATTGTGAGATGAAGCGGCCCGGACCGACATTACGCGTACGCTTACGCGAGACAGGTTCCTTCAACTAACATGTAACTTTGTTGCATAAAGATGGCTAGCGGGTGTCTGTCTCTCTCACTTTAGTTGAATCGATTTCAATGAAGAGGGTTCTTTTAGAAGATCAAAAAGCAATCACTACACCACGTTGTGGTTTTACGTAGGTAAGAACGGTTCTTGCAAACAAGTAGCAGCCACGTAAAATTTGCAACAACAATTAGAGGACGTCTAACTTGTTTTTGCAGGGTATGTTGTGATGTGATATGGCCAATTACATGATGAGATATATGTGATGTATGAGATGATCATGTGTTGTATAGAATATCACGACTTGCATGTCGATGAGTACGGCAACTGGCAGGAGCCATAGAGTTGTCTTTAATTATTTTCGCCGTTTTGCTTTACTTTATCGCTATGAGTGAGCAATAGTCGTGGAAGCAACAATCGGCGCGACAACCTCATGGCGACACGTTGATGGAGATCAAGATGATGGAGATCATGGTGTCATGCCGGTGACGATGGAGATCATGCCGGTGCTTTGGAGATGGAGATCAAAAGCACAAGTTCATGGCCATATCATGTCACTTATGATTTGCATGTGATGTTAATCCTTTTATGCATCTTATTTTGCTTAGGACGACGGTAGCATTATAAGGTGATCCCTCACTTAAATTTCAAGATAAAATTGTGTTCTCCCCGAGTGTGCACCGTTGCGAAAGTTTGTCGTTTCGAGACACGCCGTGATGATCGGGTGTGATAGACTCTACGTTCACATACAACGGGTGTAAGCCATGTTGCACGTGCGGAACACTCGGGTTAAACTTGACGAGCCTAGCATGTACAGACATGGCCTCGGAACACAAGAGACCGAAAGGTCGAACATGAGTCATATAGTAGATATGATCAACATAAAGATGTTGACCATTGAAACCACCTCAACTCACGTGATGATCGGACTTGAGTTGGTGGATTTGGATCATGTTACACTCGAATGACCGGAGGGATGTCTATTTGAGTGGGAGTTTTTAAGTAATATGATTAACTAAACTCATTATCTAGAACAATAGTCTAAGTTGTCTTTGCTATATTTATGTTGTAGATCATGGCTCGCGCAGTAGCACCCCTGAATTTTAATGCGTTCCTAGAGAAAGCTAAGTTGAAAGATGATGGAAGTAACTTTGTGGACTGGGCCCGTAATCTAAGGATTATCCTTACGGCTTCCCAGAAGGCTTATGTCCTTGATGCACCGCTTGGTGATCCACCCGCTCCAGTTGAGTCTCTAGACGTTGTGAACGCCTGGCAGGCTCGTTCTGAAGATTACTCAATAGTTCAATGTGCAATATTGTATGGCTTAGAACCGGGACTTCAAAGACGTTTTGAACGTCATGGAGCATATGAGATGTTCCAGGAGTTGAAGTTTATCTTTCAGAAGAATGCCCGGATCGAGAGATATGAGATCTCCGATAAGTTCTATGCTTGCAAGATGGAGGAGAACGGGTCTATCAGTGATCACGTGCTCAGAATGTCTGGGTACTCCACCCGTCTGGCTGAATTGGGGATGCCCCTTCCGCTAGAGGCTATCACTGACAGAGTTCTTCAATCATTGCCACCTAGCTACAAGAGCTTCGTGTTGAACTATAACATGCACGGGATGAACAAGTCAGTCGCCGAGCTGTTTGCGATGCTGAAAGCCGCTGAGTCTGAAATTCAGAAGGAGCATCAAGTGTTGATGGTCAATAAAACCACTAGTTTCAAGAAAAATGGCAAGGGTAAGAAGGGTAACTCCAAGAAGAGTGGCAAAGCAGTTGCTCCTCTCGTGAAGAAACCCAAGGCTGGACCCAAATCAGAAACTGTGTGTTTTCATTGCAAGGGAACTGGACACTGGAAGTGGAACTGCCCCAAGTATTTGGCTGACAAGAAGGCGGCCAACAACAAACAAGGTATATATGATATACATGTTATTGATGTGTACCTTACCAACTCTCGTTGTAGTGCCTGGGTATTTGATACCGGTGCGGTTGCTCATATTTGCAACTCAAAACAGGAACTGCGGAATAGACGGAGGCTGGCAAAGGACGAAGTGACGATGCGCGTGGGAAATGGTTCCAAGGTTGATGTGATCGCCATCGGCACGCTCGCTCTTCGATTACCATCGGGATTAGTGATGAACCTGAATAAATGTTATTTGGTGCCTGCGTTAAGCATGAACATTATATCTGGATCTTGTTTATTGCGAGACGGTTACTCATTTAAATCAGAGAATAATGGTTGTTCTATTTATATGAGTAATATCTTTTATGGTCATGCACCCGATGTGAGGGGTTTATTCTTATTGAATCTCGATAGTAATAATACACATGTTCATAACATTGATGCCAAAAGATGTAGAATTGATAATGATAATACCACTTTCTTGTGGCACTGCCGTTTAGGTCATATTGGCATAAAACGCATGAGGAAGCTCCATGCTGATGGACTTTTGGAGTCACTTGATTTTGAATCACTTGACACATGTGAGCCATGCCTCATGGGCAAGATGACTAAAACACCGTTCTCTGGTACAATGGAACGGGCAAGTGACTTATTGGAAATCATACATACTGATGTGTGCGGTCCGATGAGTATTGAGGCGCGCGGTGGTTATCGTTACTTTCTCACCTTCACTGATGACTTAAGTAGATATGGGTATATTTACTTAATGAAACACAAGTCTGAAACATTTGAAAAGTTCAAACAATTTCAGAGTGAAGTTGAGAATCATCGTAACAAGAAGATTAAATTCCTATGATCTGATCGAGGAGGAGAATATCTGAGTTATGAGTTTGGCAGTCACTTAAGACAATGTGGAATTGTTTCACAACTGACACCGCCTGGAAGACCACAGCGTAATGGTGTGTCCGAACGTCGTAATCGAACCTTATTGGATATGGTGCGATCTATGATGTCTCTTGCTGATTTGCCACTATCGTTTTGGGGTTATGCATTAGAGACAGCTGCATTCACTTTAAAATAGGGCACCATCGAAATCCGTTGAGACGACGCCATATGAACTTTGGTTTGGCAAGAAGCCAAAGCTGTCGTTTCTTAAAGTTTGGGGATGTGATGCTTATGTCAAAAAGCTTCAGCCTGAAAAGCTGGAACCCAAAGCGGAGAAATGCGTCTTCATAGGATACCCAAAAGAGACAATTGGGTATACCTTCTACCTCAGATCCGAAGGCAAAGTGTTTGTCGCTAAAAACGGAACATTTCTTGAGAAAGAGTTTCTCTCGAAAGAATTGAGTGGGAGGAAGATAGAACTTGATGAGGTTGTTGAACCTTTACTTCAACCTGAAAGTAGCGCAGCGCAGAAAGATGTTTCTGTAGAGCCTACATCAGCTAAAGAGGAAGTTAATGATGATGATCATGAAGCTTTGGATCAAGTTGCTATCGAACCTCGTAGGTCGACAAGGACGCGTACTGCTCCTGAGTGCTACGGCAACCCTGTCTTAGAGGTCATGTTGTTGGACAACGATGAACCTACGAGCTATGGAGAAGCGATGATGGGCCCGGATTCCGAGAAATGGTTAGAGGCCATGAAATCCGAGATGGGATCCATGTATGAAAACAAAGTATGGACTTTGGAAGTATTACCTGAAGGGCGTAAGGCCATTCAGAACAAATGGATCTTTAAGAGGAAGACGGACGCAGACGGTAATGTCACCGTCTATAAAGCTCGACTTGTGGCAAAGGGTTTTTCACAAGTTCAAGGAGTTGACTACGATGAGACCTTCTCACCCGTAGTGATGTTTAAGTCCGTCAGAATCATGTTAGCAATAGCTGCCTTTTTCAATTATGAAATTTGGCAGATGGATGTCAAAACAGCGTTCCTTAACGGTTTCCTTAAGGAAGAGTTGTATATGATGCAACCAAAAGGTTTTGTCGATCCAGAGAATGCTGACAAAGTTTGCAAACTCCAGCGATCCATTTATGGACTGGTGCAAGCATCTCGGAGTTGGAATCTTCGTTTTGATGAGGTGATCAAAGCGTTCGAGTTTATACAAGTTTACGGAGAAGCTTGTATTTACAAGAAAGTGAGTGGGAGCTCTATAGCGTTTCTAATATTATATGTGGATGACATATTACTGATTGGAAACAATATAGAAATGTTGGAAGGCGTGAAGGAATATTTGAACAAGAGTTTTTCAATGAAGGACCTAGGAGAAGCTGCTTTCATATTAGGCATCAAGATCTATAGAGATAGATCGAGACGCTTAATAGGACTTTCACAAAGCACATACCTTGACAAAGTTTTGAAGAAGTTCAAAATGGATCAGTCCAAGAAGGGGTTCTTGCCTGTATTGCAAGGTGTGAAGTTGAGTAAGACTCAATGCCCAGTGACTGCAGAAGATAGAGAAAAGATGAGTGTCGTCCCCTATGCCTCGGCCATAGGCTCTATCATGTATGCAATGCTGTGCACAAGACCCGATGTCAGCCTTGCCATAAGTATGGCCGGAAGGTTTCAAAGTGATCCAGGAATGGAACACTGGACGGCGGTCAAGAATATCCTACAGTACCTGAAAAGGACTAAGGACATGTTTCTCATTTATGGAGGTGATCAAGAGCTCGTCGTAAAGGGTTACGTCGATGCAAGCTTTGACACTGATCCGGATGACTCTAAGTCGCAAACCGGATACGTATTTATTCTTAATGGGGGTGCGGTTAGCTGGTGCAGTTCCAAGCAAAGCGTGGTAGCTGATTCTACATGCGAAGCGGAGTACATCGCAGCCTCGGAGGCGGCGAAGGAAGGTGTCTGGATGAAGGAGTTCATGACAGATCATGGAGTAGTGCCTAGTGCGCTTAACCCAATGACACTGTTTTGTGATAATACTGGTGCCATTGCTCTAGCCAAGGAACCAAGATTTCACAAGAGGACCAGACACATAAAGCGACGTTTCAATTCCATCCGCGATTACATCAAGGAGGAGGACATAAATATTTGCAAAGTACACACGGATCTGAATGTTGCAGATCCGATGACTAAACCTCTTCCAAGGGCTAAACATGAACAACACCAGAACTGCATGGGTGTTCGATTCATTACAATGTAAATCACATAGTGATGTGAACTAGATTATTGACTCTAGTGCAAGTGGGAGACTGTTGGAAATATGCCCTAGAGGCAATAATAAATTGGTTATTATTATATTTCCTTGTTCATGATAATCGTTTATTATCCATGCTATAATTGTATTGATTGGAAACTCAAATACATGTGTGGGTATATAGACAACACTGTGTCCCTAGTAAGCCTCTAGTTGACTAGCTCGTTGATCAAAAGATGGTTAAGGTTTCCTAGCCATTGACATGAGATGTCATTTGATAACGGGATCACATCATTAGGAGAATGATGTGATGGACAAGACCCAAACTACGAACGTAGCATATGATCGTGTCAGTTTATTGCTATTGTTTTCTGCATGTCAAGTATCTGTTCCTATGACCATGAGATCATGCAACTCCCTGACATCGGAGGAGTACCTTGTGTGTATCAAACGTCGCAACGTAACTGGGTGACTATAAAGGTGCTCTACAGGTATCTCCGAGGATGTCTGTTGGGTTGGCATGGATCAAGACTGGGATTTGTTACTCCGTATGACGGAGAGGTATCTCAGGGCCCACTCGGTAATACAACATCACAATGAGCCTTGCAAGCAATGTGACTAAAGTGTTAGCCACGAGATCTTGTATTACGGAACGAGTAAAGAGACTTGCCGGTAACGGGATTAAACTAGGTATAGAGATACCGACGATCGAATCTCGGGCAAGTAACATACCGAAGAACAAAGGGAACAGCATACGGGATTAACTGAATCCTTGACATAGAGGTTCGACCGATAAAGATCTTCGTAGAATATGTAGGAGCCAATATGGGCATCCAGGTCCCGCTATTGGTTATTGATCGTAGAGGTGTCTCGACCATGTCTACATAGTTCTCGAACCCGCAGGGTCTACACACTTAACGTTTGGTGACGATTAGTATAGTTGAGTTATTTTGTTGGTGACCGAAGGTTGTTCGGAGTCCCGGATAAGATCCCGGACATGACGAGGATCTCCGGAAGAGTCCGGAGGTAAAGATTAATATATGTGATAATAGTGTTTTGATCTCCGGAAAGGTTCCGGAATTCACCGGAAGGGGTTCCGGGTGTTTACCAAAGTGTTCGGGTGCAGCAACACTTTATATGAGCCAAAGGGGTAAAGCCGATGAGGTATTGGAAAGTGCAAAAGGAAGTTTTGCTACTGCCTTAAGCGGTACTACCGCTGGTAAAGGCAGTACTACCGCGTAAGCGGTACTACCGCTTGTTGGAAGCGGTACTACCGCCCAAGCGGTACTACCACTTGTGTGAAGCGGTACTACCGCTCAAGCGGTACTACCGCTCGTGAGCGGTACTACCGCTTGTGCGCGGTAGTGCAGGGATCCGAGTTGGACTCTTTCCCTGCGGGCCAAACCGACCTTGTGCGGGCAAAACCGACCTGGAGGAGGCTTTTACTCCAAGTTTAGACCCCAAGGCTCAACATATAAATAGAGGGGCAGGGCTAGCACACGGGGGACATTAAGATTTCCGAAGCCGTGTGTCGGCAACCTTAACCCTCTAGTTCTCCCGTCATAATCTCCGTAGTGCTTGGCGAAGCCCTGCAGAGATTGTTCCTCACCATCATCACCACGCCGTCGTGCTGCCGGAACTCATCTACTACTTCACCATCGCTCGCTGGATCGAGGAGGTGAAGGCGTCATCAAGCCGTACGTGTGTTGAACGCGGAGGTGCCGTCCGTTCGGCACTAGTTCGTGATCGGATCGAGGGACGACTTGCGATTTGGATCGCGGAGACGTTCGACTACATCAACCGCGTTTCTCAACGCTTCCGCTTAGCGATCTACAAGGGTATGTAGATTCACTCTCCCTCTCGTAGATGCTCATCACCATGGATAGATCTTGTGTGTGCGTAGGAAAATTTTTGTTTCCCATGCAACGTTCCCCAACAACCTCTATGTCCGAAACGACATACGCTGACTCTTCCCACCTTGATTTATTTTACAGAGGCAACATGCAACTATAGGAGTGCCGTGCTAAAATATGAAATTATTCAGCGTTCGTTTTGCCTTCCTTTTACATTATTTGAGTTTTCTAGGCATTTTGGAATAAATAGTTGCCACGTTATTATCGCAAACGGTTGTATTCTTTCAACCGTGTGCGTTCCACTAACCATTTACTACCGCGGCAGCTGTTTGATTAGACGGGACGCGTGCGAGCTGTCCGTCGTGCAGGCTCGACGGGACGCGTGCGAGCAGTTCACCATGCAGGCTCACCGGGAAGCGAGCCCTTTGACCTGCCAGCGAGCAAAATTTATTGATGGCCTTGGTTTCGGCCACCTCGGGATGGTACGTAGAACAGTTTCCAGTGCTCCTCCTACTCCTCCGTTCTTATCTATAAGTGCCGCCACCGAGGATCGCCACCTGCTGCAATGGAGGACGAGCCGGCCAACAAGCGGGGGCGGGTTGAGCCAGAACCGCAAGAGCCTCCGGCAAGCGTGGACTTCATCAGCAGCCTCCCCGACGAGATGTTGGTAACCATCATATCCCTCCTCCCCATCAAATCTGGCGTGCGGACCACTGTCCTCTCCCGGCGGTGGCGCCCCCTCTGGCTCTCACCCCCCTGGACCTCATCGAAGACGACAAGCTCTGCAGAGCGGAGCGCAAACGCTTGGACGCATTGTCCCACATCCTCGCCACGCACCCTGGGCCGGTCAGACGCCTTGTCATCGGCAAGTTCCGTTTCAACTGCAAGGCCGATCGCAAGTTTCACGAGTGGTTCCTATCCCCCGCCCTAGATTGGCTCGAGGAGCTCATCTTTCATGCTGGACATCCGCGTTCGCTGCCGCCGTCCGCTCTCCGCCTCGCGCCTACGCTGCGCCGCGCTACGTTCAGGCAGTGCCTTTTCCCCCAGATTGATGCCGCGCCCGCTCTTCATCTCCCTAAACTGAAGCACCTCGAGCTCATGAGCGTCCGCATCTCGAGGGAGGATTTGGAGCGCCTGCTCGGCGGCTGTACAGCGCTCGAGTACCTTCGTCTTCAGGTGATGGATGGGTTCAGTAGCCTCGGCATCGCCTCGACGAATGAACGTATGATTTATGTGCATTGCTGGTGCCGCAACAGGCTGTCATTTCAGGTGTTTCACGAAATGGTCATTGAGAATGCGCCTTTCCTTGAGAGATTGATTTTATTTGATAAAGAAGGTCCAACAAGAATCAGGGTCAACGACACACCGAAATTGACAGTGTCGGGCTATTCGTGTGCTGAATTCTCCGGACATGTTGCTGGATCATTACCCGCTCAGGTACAACAGTCTTATTCTTCTCATTCTTCTTATTGGACATCACATTTTATCTAAGTTTTGTTGATCTATGTTCGGTTGTCATATAGAAAATGATTCCCACAAGCTTGACCCCGTCTCCGCGCACAGTGAAGATCTTGGCACTACAATCTGTCGGCCCCGATCTGGATGAAGTTGTTAGATTCCTTAGATGCTTTCCGTGCACGGAGAAGCTATACATCGAGGTGATGCTCCTTTCCTGTTAATTGTTAACCACAACGGAGTTCAATTTGTTGTTACTTTTACCCATGATTACAATGACAAATGTAGTATGATTTCTAAAGGAAATTTGGAGGATTTCAATACATATATTTTTTGAGATGTTAATCATGAACGATTGAAGATGTCATGTCACTCTATTCGTATATTTTATAAATCCTGCAAATCAAAGAGGCCCGAAGTTTTCAAAACTGCAGCTAGGCACTAATATGTTGTCTTCGTTTGCAGATAGAAGCAGGCCCGAAAGTGGAAAATGTGGCGCAATATAATAATCCCATTGAATGCCTTGATCTTCATGTCACAGAAATTACTTTGAACCACTACCAAGGCACCACACCAGAGATTAAATTCGCCAGGTTCTTTGTTCAGAGAGCAAGTGTGCTCAAGGTAATGAGGTTTGCACTATATTTAGTGCGCAGAAATGAATGGTTTGCTGATCAGCGCAGACATCTACAACTGAATGGAAAAGTCTCTGCAGAAGCTGAATTTCAGTTTGGAACTACAAATGACAGATTATTGGAAAGTCATACTATCAAACCGATATATGACTTCTCGGTGACTGATCCATTCGCTCAAATAGTTTATGGCTCAGATTCTGAAGAAGATGAATCTGATTTGTAAGAACAGTTTGAACCTTGTAATCTTTGAATTTGGGCCTTGTAATGCTGGAATTTGAACCTTGCAATTTTTCTGGTATTTGTGATATAACGGCATTGGATGTTAAATTTGGTTATGCAATCATGTCCTTATAAGTATATATGTTGTTGTTCTGTAGACAGAGCATAGATGTTGTGCAGACAGAGCAAATTACATCGCAGACGGACTAAACTAGGGAACCCGTCGGTGATGATTTCATCAATCGCTGACAATTATATACCAGCAAGCGTTTGCCCACAACACACACGGTTTATTAGCAGAAATCGACCGTGTTGTTATCCGTCTTCTCACACATTTTGGATTACTTACCTGTTTGCCGCGTATCACACACATCTTGTTAAGTTGAACCATTTCTGTTGTGTTGGGTAATCGCAAACAGTTCATCCGAGTGAACCGCATGCCGTCTATCGCACACCTTGATCTGCCTGACCGTTTCTGCTGTGTTGCGTAATCACAAACAGTTCATCCGAGTGAACTGTATGCCGTGTATCGCACACACCACGAACTGGCTGACCGTGTTTGTTGTTCTGGCTTATCGCAAACAGTTCGTATGGATCAACTGTATGCCACGTATCGCACACGCGTCTCTAATCTGAATTGTTTTTTATGTCTCCGGCATCGCAAACAGTTCGTCTTATTGGCGACGGTTTTTTTACGACACCGTTTGCGATTCATGCATCGCACACAGTTTGGTCGCGGGTTCTGATTCATGTGTCGCGTTAGTGGTCGCCTACAGTAGTGTACCCTGAGGTTTGGAATTCCTTGTTTTTCTTGGATAAGGCCTAAATATGGACCACAGAGGATTACTAGTTATTGTATGCATGGTGTAGTTTCTAAAATCTGCCATACACTCAAATCATATTTGCCAAGGATATAAAAGAAATCAATCAGTGTTAGCAACTTGTTCTTCCATGAACTTGTTTGCTTCAAGGTGACCATTACGCTAATGATCATGTTTCATGCTTACCTTGATGGTGTGAGTTGTGATGAGAATATCGATACGTACATCCATATATGGATTCGTATCACAACCAGCCATTATCTGTTTTTATATCGGATATAGATTGGTTTGCTGGCAGATGAACCTGCGTAAAAAAAAGTGCAAGGGTTGAATCACATGGTGGTTCATTTTTGCCCCCAAAGTACACTTTGATGGAATGATGGTCCATTTGGTAGGCTCCATATTTTGCCTTTTTCTTTTCTTTTCTTGAGAACCGTTGGGTCGTTGGGATCTTGAACTGATTGGTTGATAGTTATTATCATTGTGTCGGCCATGAAATGAACAAGATGAGCTTGCCTGCTGTTGCATCAGCTTTGCTGAAATCGAAATGTACACACACCGTTTAGAATCTCTGGAGGTTGCATACGTAAAACTGGTGCTGGGAATGAAGATGAGTAGAGTCAGATCACTAACTGATGCCTCGCAGCTGGAGACTGGACCGTGACACTGCACTGTTTTACTGGCTTAAGATATAATATTAATGTTAGATATTTGATAATAAGCAAAATAACAGTGGGGCGGTGGCGCAGTTGGCTAGCGCGTAGGTCTCATAGCTAAAGCGAGTGATCCTGAGGTCGAGAGTTCGAGCCTCTCTCGCCCCATTCCCTTTTTTTGCTGTTATGGATTTAAATTATTTTACTTTTGGCTCCTAGTTAAAATGTAATTCTGTTATGGATTTAAATTATTTCACTTTTGGCTCCTACTTAAAATGTAATAGGTCTGAACTTGTTTCGACTTTCCTGTTGCTTAGCTCGTATGCACCCACGAAACTTCTTGCCGTCTTTTTTCTTTTCATTTTTCCGTACGATGGATTAGGCAGGCGGTACTGCAATCAAGAGATAACGGAACAACAACTAAAGAGCAAAAAAGAACATAACGGGAAAAACTTCAGGCCATGCTCCCACGGTTCTTGTACAAAATCCAGTCCCTGGTGCTTCCTAAGTTCTTATGTTTTGCCGTCCCACCTGTTGCTCTGTTCCTGAACCACAAAGGTGTGAGTAGGACAAGGTCAAATAACACCTGCAGTCCTGCAAGGAAACACCTGCACTCACTGTGTGTTCATCCCTCAGGTGCCAAAAATCAAGTCGAAACCGCACATATGTTCCTGCAAATCCCCCCTTCTTTCAGTAAAGCACCCCACTTCAGTCTAGTAACACGTCACACGATAACATATACAACACGCGCTGCCGATATCGCTTCCTTCACATGGAAAGATTCTCCTATTTTTCAATCACAAAGATCATTAGAGGGGACAAGAGGATGATGGAAAGGGTTACGACCATTTGATCTTGTTACATATGGGGGGTATCCCTTTTCTTAAGAACCAAACCAAGTGCAACAACATACAGTACACGATTCTTCAAAATGCATACGCACATGGTAAGACTTTGAACGCCACATGACACATCCATACGTATATGCTCAAATATCAATTGAAGGAAAAAGGGGGGAATTTTCTAACAACTCTCAGTTGTACATGGCATGCTAGCGGGCTCGTCACCACTCACCAGCATCCATCTTTTGCCGAAGAAGCAAAAAATGAAATTGAATTTTTTTTTCTGTGTACTTTTTTCCTTTTGTATAATAATAATATTAGGCTTTATTACTATGTAACTGTTGCATGATGATTTGCGCACACATCACGTCACATAAGGTCAGAAACAGTGACTTAAAAGATTCCAACAATGACAAATATTTACAAGCATGGGCAGTGAAATGGGAAACTAGACAAGGACGAAGATTTATTCCTACGAGCAAAGATGATTTTCCACTTGCACCTGCTGATGATTTTTCTTCCGTTTCAACCTCTTCTTATTTTTTTTCTTCTCATCATCAGATTGATGTACAACTTGTATCCATGTGCATGTGTCCATGGCTTTAAACGTCGCAAACCAGAGAATGACATGATGGTGATCGATTAAGTGAGGTGGCCAGTATTTCATATGGCGTCTTGGGTGCTCCATGCCAGCCGTTATGTTCCTATCCAATAATAGAGAAGGGAGGATACCATGAGAACGTCGTTTTGGTGACTGAGCTCACTGGAGCTCAAAAATTTTGAAAAATTCAAATTTCAAACTTTTCGGTTTCAAAAAAATCTGAAAAAAATTGTGCAAGTAAACAAGGATGTTATGTGTATGTGTGTAAATGTTTAGGATGAAATACCTTGAAATGCGATCTGTACAAAAAAGACAAATTCCTGGCCTAGGAGGATCAATAGTATCATGTGTTTAAAAGACCCAGATTTGGTTTTTTTTTTGGCACAATCCTCATTTCAAATTATTTTGCCCTGAAAATTTACACACATGTTTGTTATGCCTTCATGCATATCTGTATTTGTTTTAGAATTTATTGGAACGTAAAAAAAATATGAATTTTGATGAAATTTGATTTTTGAATTTGGAGGCCTCCATGGAGTCCGATGTCCAAAAGCAATTTTCGGGATACCATGAAAAACGTAGTACTTCTTCCATGAGATAGTGTCCTCGCTCCCCAAAAAAAAAAGGCTATGTACATCTTGTGATGCAGAAGTCGAGAGTGATTATTTTCTCTTGGAGCGGTTATAGTGGGTATAGATAGTTGCCATTACTTGCCCGCGCACATATGGCTTTTATCACTATGTAGCTGTTGCAAGATGATTTGTGTAACCCATCAAATCAACCGAAACAATGACAAAAAGGCCCAAAGAGCGACGGACACTTACAACCATGGATAGTGAAATGGGAATCTAGATAGCCAAGGAGCAAGATCTGTTGTAGCATTCTGCAGACCGCTCCAATGAGCAAAGATGGTTTTTCTTGTGATTCGTAAGATCAGTATAAGTAAGGACCCAAAAAAATGGCTCCGGTGATCTTCTTGCTCTTTTCCTCTCACTACAAAGAAGATATTATACAAGTCTTATTCAGTTTTTATAAATATATACACTGAAAAACTCGAAAGAAACAAGTGGCCTTTTAGCTCAGCTGGTTAGAGCGTCGTGCTAATAACGCGAAGGTCACAGGTTCGAGACCTGTATGGGCCATTTCACTTTTTTCTGTCTTATTTTTATACAATGGCAAATATGCGAAAAAAAGAACAAATTTTGAATGGCTTCGCCCGGGTTCCATTCTACACCACGAAATTTTGAACCAAAAAATGGCTTCAGTGTGTTAGACTGACGTGATAACCAACTACACCACGAAACCTTGATGCAATTTTGATCCACACAATTATAATACTCCCTCCGTTCCAAAATAAGTGACTCAACTTTACACTAACTTTGTACTAAAGTTAGTACAAAATCGAGTCACTTATTTTGGGACGGAGGGAGTAGTGAACACACAGCATTGTTTAAGACAAACATACCATCATGTGCTGTTGGTCCACTATCTTCACAAGACGTGTGTCCTTTACGTTTTCCATGGCAAGAAGTCACAACATTATAGCCCAAGTATTATGGAGATAAACCCACAGTAAATTATAGATCGGTGCCGATGAATGCACATGGAAAAGACAACCAAACACACATGTCCAACATGAATACATGATGTTTTTGGAATCCCTGTATGGCTGTATCTAGCATTGCCACTGAAAATAGTTGATCGACACTATAGCCCACCGCTAACTCCCACCAAATCGGGAGCGAGGACACCACCCCGAGCAAATCTTCCATTCTTTTCGTAAAGCCCTCTACTCCAGTAACATCGTCAGATGATAATATCAGTAGAATACGCACTCCCGCTGCTGCTTCTTTCTCATGGAAAGATTCTCGTGTTTGTCAACCGCAAAGACATCATTAAAGGGGACAAGAGGGATGACAGAAAGGGTTAAAGCATTCAATCTTGTTACATATGGGGTATCCCTTTTCTTCGGAACCAAACCAAGCACAATAACATATATTTTTTTGCCGGGACAAGCACAACATACAGTACATAATTCTTTAAAACACATACACACATTACAACGTAAGGGAGAAAATTTGTAACAACTCTCGGTTGTACATGGCATGCTAGTGGGTTTGTCACAAATAAAAATGAAACTGAAAAACAATGTTGTGTAATTTTTATTTTGTATAATAATATATGGTACTATGTAACTGTTGCATGATGATTTTGCGCACACATCACATCACACAACAATGACTTTACAAGCATGGACAGTGAAATGGGAAACTAGACAAGGACTTATTGCTGTATTTTGTAGATGGCTCCTACGAGCAAAGATGACTTTCCTACTTGCTACTTATGATGATTTTTCTAGGATTTCCCCCGGAGGTAGCGGATAGAGGTCTGGAGCTTCTCCACGGCGATGCCTTCAAGAAGGTAACGACACAAAAGAGTGCCGCCATCGCCAGTCTTGGCAACAAGCCGAGAACAAGGTTTTCACCCGGATCCGCTCGACGAACCTCCATCAAGCACCGTGTGCATGGGTCGCCACTGATCTGAGCCGCCGCGCAGCGAGCAGGCCGCACCGGCCAGATCAGATCTGTCTGAAGGCCAGACCACTCATGGCGCCGACCCGTCCACCAGGCCCTCCATGCCGCCGCCGTCGATCCGAAGTCAGATGGCCCGTCGCCGCAGATCCGGTCGCCAACACCGCAAGGTCCGCCGCTCCCGCAGCCATCGCCGCCCGAGGCAGAGCCGGCCGACGCGCCGCCGCCGGTCAAGGCAGGGACGCCCGCCGCGCCGCCAAGGCCAGATCGGCCGCGCCTCCTCACGCCGCGGGGCTCCGCACCATCCCCATGGCGCAGGAGAGAGGGAGGCCCCTGCCACCACCGTCGGCCCCCGGGCTATAGGCTGGCAGCGTCCTTCGGTGGCGGCGGAGGGAGGGAGGGAAGGAAGAAGAGCCCCCGGTGGCTAGGGTTTCGTCCCCGCCCGAGTCGCCTGAGCGGGGGCGACGCGGGGGGCGTGAGGCCACACGGTAATACTTCATCCGTACTTCATCCGCTCTACCAGCATACGTCTCAGCATAAGATGGATATACAACTTATATCTCTCAGCATACGTTCACAGCTTTTAAGTTTAAAAGTCCATGGCTTTTCTAATTAGTATCGCAAAGTTCTTGCTAGGTACCTAAAGCTCCCCAGTAATGAGAATCTCGTCCAATACTCCATAGGCATGCAAATTTTGCCATTGGTAGTCATGAGAATTAGTCATTACTAAAAAAAGGCCATAGCTCTGGCAAGAAACTGCATATAACTACAGTCCTAGTTCTTCTGTGTCAAAATTTCTGCATAGATGTGAAAAGGTTACATTTGAAAATTAAAGGTTAAATCAAGTTCGTGTGCCTAGAGAAATTAGGAAAACACTGATGTGATGCAGGGCTCGTCGAATGCTGCCGATGTTGTGATGCAGCGCTCTTCGACGGTTGCTAGTGCTGCAAGCGGGATGGCTGCAGGATGGTTGTCGGGGCGACGATGCTGCCACGGCAGCGCGCGATGTTGTGCTGTCGCGGCAAGAGGATAGCGATGCAAGGGGGAAGGGGCATGTCGGTGTTGCGTTGACGCGGTCAGAGGAGAAACGGCGTGAGGATGATGATTGGGAACTGGGTTGACTGATCCGACAGTTACACTGAAAAGATCTGACGGCTGACGAACCGACCTAGCACGGGCCTTTGCATTTTGTACAATTAAAAACCAATAAGCTCAGTGTTCGGGGTCGAGTCTTGGTACCCCGAGGTTTAAAATTCCTTTTCTTTTCTAGGATAAGGCCTAAAAATCGACCGCAGAGGATTACTGGTTACTGTATGCATGGTGTAGTTTCTAAAATCTGACATACACTCAAATCATCTTAGCTAAGTATATAGAAGAATATCATTCAACGTTAGCAACTTGTTCTTCCATGATCTTGTTTGCTTCGAGGTGAACATTATACTAATGAAAATGTTTCATGGTTACCTTGATGATGCGAGTTGTGATGAGAATATCGATACATACATACATACATAGATTCTGTTATTTTATCACGTGCCTTTATCTATTTTCATATCGGATAGATTGGTTTGCTGGCACATGAACCTGGATAAAAAAAAAAGTGCAAGGGCTGGATCACATGCATGGTGGCCCATTTGTGCCCCCAAAGTACAATTCGATGGAATGATGGATCCAAAGTGCACCTTGAGATGATTGGTTGATGGTTCTTATCATTGTGTCGGCCATGAAACGAACAAGATAAGCTTGCTAGCTATTACTACTACATAAGCTTTGCTGAAATGTACACGCACCATTTGGAATCTCTGGAAGTTGCATACATAGAACTTCTGCAGGGAATGAAGATGAGTAGAATTAGATCACTAATTTAGTAATTTATAGTACCTCGCAGCTGGAGTCTGGACCGATATTGTTTTATTGGCTTCAGGGAGCCTGCAATCTTATTGGTTTGGTGAGGTGTAAAAACGCAACGGGGTGGTGGCGCAGTTGGCTAGCGCGTAGGTCTCATAGCTAAAGAAAGCGAGTGATCCTGAGGTCGAGAGTTCGAGACTCTCTCACCCCAACAAATTCTTTTTGCCTTTTTCCTCTAACCTGTTGTGGATTTAAATTATTTCACTTCTGTCTGCTAGTTAAACTGCAATAGATAGATCTGAACTTATTGTTTCCTGGTGCTTTGCTCGTATGCAACCACAAATTTTCATGCCATTTTTTTTTCTTTTCATTTTAGCGAGTGATCCCTCGGATACCACTATCAAGAAGACATAACGGAACAGAAAAACAAAAAGGAGCAAAAACATCCTGGTCCAAAACGAAAGAAAAAACAGCATCTAGAACAGACCAAAGTTCACCCATACCCAAAACCGCTAACTGCAAAGCTTCAGGATGCCATGCTCCCTGGTGACTTTTATGTTATGTTTTGCCGCCCAACCTGCTGCTCTGTCGATTACACATAACAGGCATGACACAACTTACTCAACAGTCAGCAAACACAATCATGCATGCATGTTCCTCCATGCAAACTGAAATTGGAAAGGTGTGACACTGTGACCAGATATATGTACAAAGCAAGCAGGAGCCAACATGAGAAGGACAAGGTAAGAAGAGAACACCTGCACTGTGTGTTCATCCCTCAGGTCTTGAGGATCACCATGTGTTGAAAGCGAAGCAAGCAGCGACTATTGCTCCAATTGCTGTTAATTTAACATCTCACATGATTGATCAATTCGCCCCAAGGACACTGACAACAACAGGGAGCAAAGCATAATCATGATGATCCTGGCTGGCTGGGACAAAAGCTACTCAGCAGCAGGCTCAGGCTGGCGAAAACCCTTTGGAATCAGGACTTGTCTTGGCCATTGCAACCTGCATCTCCTTTTCTCAATTCTTTCCTCGCAAATTCCCACTTCTTTCCGTAAAGGGCTCCGCTCCGCTCCAATCTAGCAACACGGCACATGATAATAACATATACAACACGCGCTGCCGCTGCCGCTGTCGCTTCTTTCTCAGATTCTCCTGTTTTTCATTCACACAGACATCATTAGAGGGGACAAGAGGATGATGGAAAAGGCTAGAGCATGCCACGAAAAATATACATCAGCGAGTGGCGGTGGCGGGGCGGTTCTTTCACCACACCAGCATTTGATATTGCTGTTCCATGGGGGTGTCCTTTCCTTCAGAACCAAACGAAGCACAACAACATATATAATTCTTCAAGATACAAACACACATGGTAGGACGAACGTGACATGACACATCAAAAATCAATATAAGGTAAGGGGAAAATTTTGTAACAACTCTCAGTTGTACATACATGGTATGCTAGCGGGTTCATCACCAGCATCCATCTTTCGCCCAAGAAACAAAAATGAAATCGAAAAAAGAATTTTGTGTGTTTTTTCTTTTGTATATATGCCTTCAGAAAAAAACCTGGCATGTAACCTGCACTCTCCTCCCCTGTTAGTGCTTAGCACCCACCGTCTACCTCCCATCATAACTGTCAAAATCCCGCAAAAAAGAAAGACCCTCTCCTTTTTCCCAAAAATTCAGCATCCGAGAAGCATCAGAAGCT
Source organism: Elymus sibiricus (assembly GCA_039707655.1). NCBI lineage: Eukaryota > Viridiplantae > Streptophyta > Magnoliopsida > Poales > Poaceae > Elymus > Elymus sibiricus. The sequence continues at coordinate 469,462,138 of CM077668.1, read as the reverse complement.
CAGCAGGGAGCGCCTACGCCGCCTCTCGTACATTGCCGTCCTCTTTGTGCCGGCCTGCATGACCGGCATCATGAGCAACCTTCCGGTCTCGAGCTCCAACCGCAGTGAGGATTTCAGCCTCTTCAGATGCCCAAAGCACAGCGCGTGGCTCGGGGATGCGCCCTGGAACTCTTGCTGCTCAGAGTGCAGGCCTTTTCTCTCGTACTTGGAGTGCCACTTCATTTGGAGGTAAGACAGGGATCTCCACGGAGGCAGGGGCATGGAGTTCTGCTTCAGGGACCATTTCGCAGCGTCGACCATCACGTTCAGGAACTGCTTCAGTCTTGGAAGGGTGCCGACATAGACCACCGGGAGCGAGTCCAGCAGGGTGCCGTAAGGATCGACTGCTCTGGCTATTTCAAAGTGACTCCTGAAGTCAATGTCGATGATCAGACGCTCTGGACCCGTAAGGTCATTGTCTATTATGACATCAATGTACTCATGGTCACCTGGTTGGCAAAACAACAAACAGCTCAGCCACACAGCTCAATTTCTAAAGAAAATCAAACAGAATAAGTAGGTCTGGCGGGTTACCTCCAGGTATCTTGTCGAACCCCTGCCATTTGGACACGCAGACCGCCGCGTCGTATCCCGAGTACCTCAGGAGCTTCACAAGTAGATGACGGATGCAGCTGCCAGTACACTGACCTCTTACGAAATCCTGGAGCTCTGTCTCGTGGATCGAGAACAGCAGCGAGTGAACCACGGAGAGCAGCTCGTTTTCCTTCTCGTCTCCAGCTTGCTTGTACATCTAAAATGGAATGTGCAAAATGTCAGCTCTAGCATACAACAGCCCCATATACTACTAAGTTAAGTTATCCAATTATTATTTTAGGCAAGACTAATGAATGAGCAAAAAAGATAGCCCAGTGCCTTCTCTGAACCAGGTTTGATAAGGACGCACATGGCGTTGATTACAAATCGGCTAGCTCATGATTACAGCAAGGGAACAACTGGTGCCCACACTGATGCTTTATTTTACCCCTGAGCAATAGGGCTAAAGCCTAAAAATGGTCTGTAGAATCATTGCAGTTGGGACAAAATTGTACTGCTGTGCAATCAAAACTTCAGACACAACCAGTTAAAATTACAACTGCAAGCCAGCAAGGCTATTGTAGATTTTTGTTTTGCACTGTGGTCATAGAGTCAAATTAGATCAAACATGCCAGACATATCAAATTTGTCGTTGATGTTACCATGAGCTGTGGTTACAAAGTAAATTCAGAGCAAAACAAAACAGGGCAGCAACGTCATAGATAGATACTAACGGCAATTCACTTGGAAGCAACTGCTACCAAAAATGTACTAGTAACGACAAATTCATTTGGGAGGGCTCTCTATAATGGTAAATTTATTCTTTTGTACTGTGGTCATGGAGTCAAATCAAATCAAACATGCCAGCCATATCTAAGTTGTTGTTGATGTTACCATGAGCTGTGGTTACAGATAAAATTCAGAGCAAAACAAAACAGGGCAGCGACGTCATAGATAGTAACGACAATTCACTTGGAAGCAATTGCTAACAAAATTGTACTAGTAACGCCAAATTCATTTGGAAGCAACTGCTATAGTACATGTGATTCCAGAAATGTTCCTACAACCTGTACTGATCAGAGGTTGGAATTAGGAAGCTAATAATTGGGCAGTTTCATCTCATACGGTGGAAGCCAGGCCAGCCACCTAACCAACCTGCCTAGTTAATGAATCGGGCACAATTCGGGGGAAACCTTGGCTGGTCCCAAACCAAAACGTAAAATTCGCATGAACAGAGCATGGCGGAGCAGAGGAGACGGGGGAACGGGGGAGGGCGTCCAGGTGCAACGTATGTACCGAGATCTTGTCGGCGAGGTGGGCGAGGTCGTTGAGGCCGCCGGGCTCGCCGTCGCTGCTGCCGCGCGAGTCCCCGCTGCCGCCGCCCTCGAGAAAGTCGCTGACGAGCATGGCCAGGTCCATCTCGCTCTCGTGGCTCCCGTGCTGGCTCCCGGGCCCGTCCCCCCCTCCCCGCGTCCGCAGCCACAGGTCGGCCACCGGCGACCCGCCGCGCGGCGACACCCGCGCCGTCGACGGCGGGGCCCACCTCCGCTGGGCCCCCACCGCGCCCGGGGGCGACAGGGCGCCGAACTCCTTGGTCACCAGCATCATCCCTCCCGACGAACAGCCGGAAACGAGCCCCGACGAATTCGAGCGCGGACAGCGCCGGAGCGTCGCGAATCGGAGCAATCCGGGGCGGAGATTGGCCAGGCGGCTCCCCTGGAATCGAAACCTCGCGAATTCGGCGAGGGGATGGGGGATTGGGGGTTCGCTCCTCCTCTCGCGAGAGAGAACCCGGCGGGCGAAATCTCGCGGAGGAGCTACCCGGAGGCGGGGAACGGGAATGGGGCTGGGGAATTGGGGGGAGAGGCCAACGCGGCGGCCGCGTCAATGTTTATAGGGGGCGCCGCCCGCCGCGGACCGGTAGGTGGGTGGGATGGGCGAAGCTACCGAGCGAGCCGGGCCCCGGCGGCCGGGGCAGGCGGGAAGGGACTGGCTGGCGGTTTCGAATCCGCTCCCAATCGTCTCACATCAGCCGTCGGATGTGGCTTGGACGGTTGGATGGTGAGAGCTGCGGTGGGTCGGTTCGCTCTGGTTTCCCGGTGGGCTGCTGGTATTAATTATCGGCAATGATAAATCCCGAACGTTCGGATTTTAAGCATGGCAACCCGAACGTTTTTCTTGGCAACTTTAGTTCACGCGAGGTTGGCAAACATGACAATTTTCTGATAAAAAAACGAACTGGGACAAAGTTGCCATGTCTTAACAACTAAAGTTGCCATGTAAAAACGTCCGGGATGAAATGCTTAAAATCCGAACATTCGGATTTTATCGGGTCCTTAATTATTTATTAATCTCCATTATTTATTGCGGTTAACAAGTTGGGTAGCTGATTAAAGCGTGTTAGTTAATGGGGTTCATGATTAGTTGGGCCATTGGCTGCGTGTGTGTGAGCCGCTGATTGGGAGCGGATCGGCTGCGATTATGCTCTGAATGTGAGCGCCTGGTGCTTTCCTTTCTTGGCGCGCAAGACAGGTACAGAAGACAGAGGACATCTCATCCTCTCGATCCTTTCTTTTTCTTGCTACACAAGACAAGCTGCTCCACGTGAACTGTAAACTCATCCACAACACAAATTTTGGAACCTATGTCAAATCGTTTGTGCCTTGTAATTCGGTTTCCCCGCCAAACCAAAATACATTAATATCAAGACGATGCCAGGCACACCCGGGTTTTCGGTACGTGCATGGCGTACGAGTGCCAAGATGTGTGCATGTGCACATCTATATGTCCCGCATCATGCGAAGTAAACGTAGATCAAATGGCTAGGTTCCTTGTGGTGGAACCAACCAACGAGGGTTCAAGCCCTGGACTTGGAACTGGTGATCGCATTTTTTTTTTTGGATTTTAGGCTTTCCGGCGGTGATGTTTGTTTAGTGAGAGGAGACGTTCCCGTTGACTACGAGGCGTCTGTGGTGACTTCATCAATCTCAAGACGTTGCACCGGCTCAGTATCTCGGAGGTGCTTTTAAGGGTGGGGTGTGTATGCATGCATTCACAGGGATGAAAGGCATGTCCGTGTAGGTAAGCATCTGCGATTATACTGTGTTAGAAAACATGCAGCGTCATTTTTCTCGTGCAGTTTTTCAGTGTCCCAAATGGAGAAGAAATAATGCTGACAACAAATCTTGTGATCTTGTTAAACAACAATTCTAGCCTAGATATGCATCACCGTACCTGTCAGGATCGGCCAGGATAACGGGACGCGTGCACACAAAACGGCAGATGAGCCAAGCCAGCTTGCCATGGCAGGGAGAAATTATTGCCCAAGTAATGTCGATGACCAACGGATCACGCACAGCACAGTCACGCAGGACCATTAATCAACTGCTGCTCGTGCTACTGGTCCCGATCGATCGGTTGCTTGTCTTGGAGATCCGGGTATCTCCATTTCCTAGGCTAATTTATCCAAGAGCATATCCGGCTGGGCCATGAAGGATGCTCCTAGTAGTTGTTTCCAGTTGCACATGCGGCTTAATTTAACCTTTTTCTCTTGTGCCTATTTTTGCATAGGCTCAAAAACCACACAAATTCAGATCAACACGTCCTATGGTGTATGCGTGGAGTATGGCTTTGCCTTGTGAAATTAATTAATAAATATGGAGGAAAATTTATAGCAAGTTTAATTAGTTTCCGTCCGTAGCCATCATGATGCATGTCTGTCCTTGAGCAAGGTCGTTCACTGCATTGGCTAAATTAAGTAGGAGTGCTTCACTTGCTCATCATAGGGCATCGATCATCATGCATGCATGTAAAGGACGGACGAACGTAGTGTTTGATTACTGTCCTCGCCAACGATTAAACCTACCTCGGCCGTACGTACTAAGGAACTGATTAACTATATATGGCCCCGCCCCGATTATTATATACACTACTTATTAGTAGCGTGTCTATCCTTACCGGTAGCTGCTACTAGGTGTACTTGAAAATTTTGGTTTGCTTTTACGCAGCCGAAAGCAAATTAAAGGCATAATGATAATCGCAAGGACTTTGCAAATTAAAAGCATAATAACCATCACAAGGACTTTGCAAAGTAAAGGCATAATAACAGTCACAAGGACTTTGCAAAGTAAAGGCATGATAAACACAAGGACTTCGCTTTCTACATAACATAATGCGTCTAGTAGTAGTATATTGTAGTAGGTACCCAACATTTCGCCATCACACCCGCTTTTCCGGCGTGCACCTTCTCCGGAGCCTGCGAAAAAAAGATCATCTCAAGGCATGCATTCATGAAAAAAAGACTGATATTAATAGTAAATAATCTCCTATTTCAAATGTTCAAAAATGACACACTTGATTTGTGATCGTTTCCACGGTTTTGTCCATCGTAATAAGGGCTTTGAAATTAGATCCTATATTTATATGTTCCGACAATATATACCAGCGGGGGTCAAATGCATGTTACCATGCAGTGATATGAGTTACTCCCTCTGTATGAAAGTATAAGACGTTTTTTGATACAAAGGCGGTATGAAAAAACGTCTTATATTTTGATATGGATGGGGTACATAATTGTTCATGAGTAGATGTTTTGATGGCAGAAATTTTTTCCACCGAGCTTGTGAAAAACAGCATGAAACAAAAGGATTGCCATTTGCAGAAACGAGATCGTGATTCGGTGAGGACGGAGGCTTGAAGGCTTGACTAGAAGGAGGTCACACGGAAAGAAGAGCAGTGCTGCGCAAAGATGCGAACATTGGCTTGGGAGTCAAGTCTAGCCCAATTGCCACTTGTCAAATGCATATGTACTTGTCATGTGGCCCTACCTTGTCGTGTGTCCCTTTCTTGATCTATATGTAGACCGGCTTGGGCCACACGGAAGGAAGACACACACACACACGCGCACGCTAGGAACCAAACGTTCCAGCACATGAATAGTAGCCCGGCCGGGTCATTGACGAGTCGAGGTCCGATCCAGTGGCCAGAAAAACCAAGAGAGGTTTTTTTTTTTTTTTTTTTGCAGGGACAAGAGAGGTTATGTTGTGCCCGTACGTATACATAGAACAGAGGGATAATATTGCAAGAATATACTCTTCTGCTTCTTTGTAGTAGCACCCACTGTTTGTCAAAAACATAAGAAGTTCCCTCAAATTGAAAAAGAAACATAAGAAGTTGCTGTGTGAAAGCTATTGAACCGCGAAAACGTCTTATATTGAGGGACAGAGGTAGTATGTACTAATCGACGACGCGGAGATTGACAGTGACAGAAACAAAAAATAGGACTCAGATCCGGATGTGCGCACATCAGATGCGAGCCAAATTAATTAAGGCATGAACTAGTAGTAAACTAATTCGGCTCATCTCATCAGTATGTATAATATGCACCACCACAAGGATAAGAGATTCCGATGCACTCGAGGTGTACATAATAATGGGCCACTCATCATAATTAATACCCGGCCAGATATACATTGGCAGCTGTAAGTACAATAGATAAACAACGAGATGCATGCGCAATAACAGAACCCAATAATTTCCTGGGCTCTGAATCGTGCACAGCTAGCCGAATCCACAATCAAAGACGATCAAAGGATTAATTTTGAAGGCTATCTGTGCGCACCGCCGTTTCAAGCTTTAACCACTAGAACAGCATTTCAGACAGTCATCGACGGATCGCTTACGGGGAACATGTGATCCATCTTGATCGATCAATCACTGTTTATACCATTGGTTAACACCCAGTGGATCGGACCACCATTGACTTAAGGAGATAGGTTAGTTACTATAGCGATGATTAAGAGCTTGATCCGCCTTAAACTAGTGCACCTACTGGTAGTACCGCTGCAACTGGGCAATATAAGATTATAAGTACTAGAATGACAGCTCCACTGGCAAGTTCTCCTAGCTTAGGTCCTGATCTTAATTCAAGAAGATTACTATATATTCCCGTATAGTACTAGAACAGAGGAATAATACAAGAGTATACACACCTGTACTCTCCCTCTACTCCTTCTACCGCCATTTGTTAAATGTTCACATCCGAGAGATATGTATACCAGACGCGGAGACTGACAGTGACAGATAAGAGAAAAATAGGTATGCAAGCCCAAATCATTATATTAGTACTCTATGTTGAGTATATTGATTATTAGAAAAGATAAGATAGCGTAGGATATTATTCTACCTTGTCTTGTACTTCAAGTTGGTCATTGTACTCCTATATATATGCCCACGAGAATCAAGCAATAAACATTGATTCCACCAATCCCTCTTTATCCCTTCTAACATGGTATCATCCTAACCGATCCCAACCCTAGCCGTCGCCGCCGCTTCCGCATCGCGCCGCCCCCGGGGCGATCGATCTCCATGATCGCTGCCGGGGGCCGCGCCGCCCGTACCTAGGGTTCGTCCGCCGGTCGTGTTGATCGGCTGCCCTAGAGTCTTTTTCCCGATCCCTTGATCCGGATTTTTCTCTCGCGCCGGTTGTTTTGATCGGCGTTTCTTTTTGGTTTTCCGATCCGTAGATCGGTTTGCGTCGCCCGCCGCCCCGTCGACCTCTTCGCGTGTCTCTACTTCAACCTCGGCTGAGACTACACCGGCCTCCGCCTCGTCGTCCCGGCGTCTCCGTCTCGCGACTTGATCCGCGACTTGAACGACCACGACGCGGTTGGCCAGGTGCTTCGTCTCCGTCCGCGTCTAGGCTAGCATCTGTGCCATGCTCACGTGCATAGCTAGTTGCATGCAACTATGCAATGTCATGGATGAGGACGTTTTGGACGTCACATCTCGCGTTGTGCGCAGGTCCGGCTTCTCGCGTGTGCGGCGTGCCGCTTGCATGCCTGTGGTCTGCACAATGTGTCCTCACCTGTTCGTGCTCCTGCCAGGTTGTCACGATGCAGATCGTCATCGAGTACACGCAATTCTCCACTGATCAGCAACGGGCTGCCCCTGCGTCGTCCCTTCGGACCGCAGCGCCGCTGCCTCGTGGTTCTTCCCGTGGCTGCATTGACCTGCGTGCTGCCGCTGCGTCGCCCTTTGGGCCGTAGTGCCGCGGTCCGCGGTCCACCGCCGCCCCGAGGCCGTCCGCTCCAGGCCGTCCCGTGGCTGCACAGACCCTCGCGCTGCCGCTGCGTCGCCCCATCGGGCCGTAGCGAGCGTGGCACGCGGTCCTTGTCGCCGCCCTAAGGTCTTCCCGTCGTCGCCCCGACCCTCGCGCTGCCGCTGCGTCGCCCCTTCAGGCCGTAGCCCCGCGGCACGCGGTCCACTTCGCCGTCCACGCGCGTCGACTTCTGCGTGGTATGCGCCGCGCCGCCTCCCTAGGCGCGGGAACGCCACCGTCCGCGCCGGTCTTCGTCACGCTGTCGGGTTCTTCCTCGCCTACTTCGAGCACCACCGCCGCGCTCCTAGCCGCCGCCGCCGCCTCCTAAGGCCGCCGCCGCCGCTCTTCTTCCCGGTCCACGGCGATTACCTCAACACCGGCTACCCCGACTCGACATCGACCACGGCATTCCTCACACGGCTACCTCGACCACGGCTACACCACCCTACGCTATCGGCTACATCGACATAGGCACAAAGGGCTACCGCCTTGCTTGAGCAACCTCGTCGGTTTCCACTCCAGCCCCAACTTCCGCGATGCATCGACCGTTACGACTGTGGGGGATGTCCGTCGGCTTACCTTCGGATTCTTCTCCAGTCTCACCGTCTGCGTCGCTACCGTTGTGACTGCGGGGGGGATGTTGAGTATATTGATTATTAGGAAAGATAAGATAGCGTAGGATATTATTCTACCTTGTCTTGTACTCCAAGTTGGTCATTGTACTCCTATATATATGCCCACGAGGCTCAAGCAATAAACATTGATTCCACCAATCCCTCTCTATCCCTTCTAACACTCTACCACCACAGTCAGACTTCATTCGTCCAATTCTACGCACTAGGCTTACTAGAGCAATTCATTCCCAATCTCAGTATATATATATGTACGCTTTGCACCTCGTGAGATCAAAATGTTGTGCTCCTAAATCTTTGTTTGAATATTTGGTTTCGTTTCGATGAAATGGCTCCCGGGATCTGATCCCTGATTTTTATCGGTCCCTGATGATAAAAGAAAAAAGATTCATGATCAGCCCAGCTAGAAAGATATGTTGGCAGCTGGCATATATATGTTCTTTTTCTTCCGAAGAGCAACTAGAGAGTTCGCTGAAGATCCATATGCTCAATAGCAGACCCAATCATTCTCTGAATCCTGAATCGTGCGCAAATTCTTCAGATAATTAGCAGTACATACATACATAGCTACCAATAATGGACAATCAAAGACAACTAACACATGATTATTTGTTGCCCGTGGGCACATGTCGGCACCCACACTTTGCACTAGTTCACAAATTCAGATAGACAAGGCTGAACCACTAGGCACTAGAAAATGCAGTGGCAGATTGGCAGATACTGTATATCCATTCCATGCCCTGCCTGTCTGGAATCTCTGCTCAGCTCTGGACACAATGATAAGAACTAGTAGTACCAATCAGTTGAAGATGCCAAGCAAGCAAGCCCACGTTTCTCAACCCAAAAAAAGAGAAAATAATATGTATGGAGCCTGCTTCAATATAGATCAAACTGTACTTTGGATCCATCATTCCATTGTGTAGCCACTTGAGGACACATACAGACAGTGAGTGCTCCTGAACGGACCACCATGTGATGTGAGCCCGGCCTTGCATTTGTTTTTCTATCATTCAGGTCCATGTGCCAGCAAACTAACCGATCCGAAAATGAAAGCAGATAATGGTAGGCTGGAATATTATTCATCCATAACAGAATTCATATATAGATGCATCGATCTCATTTCTACACATCTGGCCACTGGGTCACCGTCTCTTCATTGGAAATTTTAAAGCAAAAGGTGACCATCTACAAATGTTTTTTGAAACGGAGGCAAAAGATTTACATATCCATTCTGTTGAAGCTGGATTCCTCACCACGTCATTCATCTCGAAGAAGATCCTTATGTGTTAAGACTGTGATTTAGATATGAAAACTCGCCTTCGTGCCCTATCCTTACATGTGTCACACGCTCACCATCGTCCACGGCGATGCCGGACCACTGACGAGCCAGAAAGGGCCCAGCAGTCAGACAACGTCAAGTGGGGAGTGGGACACAAGAAGATGGTCTCTGTGAGCTAGGAGCTTCTTCATTTAAGTGTTTTGCACAGGTCCGCACGCTTGGTATTTTTCTTCCTGGGTCATTAATGTGCTCTCACCTCCTTAAATGATTTGCCACATCAATTTTTTTTTGCCCATGTGGCATGCTTAGCGCCTATGCACCGTGAAATACTATGTGTTAATTAGGGCCGCGGAGGTCATAAGTGGTTGGGTCATTAGCTGCGTGTGTGTTTCTGCGATGTTGATTGGGAGCGGATCAGCTGCGATGATGCTCTTTTGCTCTGCATGTGAGCGCCTTGTGCTTTCTGTTAGAAAGCATTGTACATGTATATACAGTAGTATATAAACCGTATATACTTCTGGTAGGATTAGGGCGTTGCGTGGGTTGTTGTAATCTGGTAGTTCAAGTTGTTAGGGTATATCCTCATCTCTGTATAGTTTTACGTGAGGATCAATCCACACGACCTAACTACCGTATCGTGTAAACCTATCGATCTATTTAACACGCAGCGCGTCCCTGCCAGAGGCATACGCTTCCATCCAATCTTTCATGGTATTCAGAGCCTAGTTTCCTCTCTCGCATCCACTTTTAGTCATGGCTAGCTCCAGCACCTCCGCCGCCGCATATGCCCTCATCCCCATCGCCAACAAGCTCCACCGTGGTAACTACCTGGTGTGGCGCGCGCAGGCCCTAGCCACCATCCGCGGAGCCCAGCTAATCGACCACCTCAACCCCGGTCATCCGTTCCCGGAGCCCAAGCTTGCCGACAAAGAAGGCAAGCCCACTGATGTGACGAACCCGGCGTATCAGATCGACATGGCGCAGAACTCTCAGGTGCTGACTTTCATCTTCAACTCAATCTCAGCGCCTGTGATGATCCAATTTGCTCACTGCACCAAGGCAGCTGCGGCATGGACCGCAATCAGGGAGTTGTTCCTCTCCCAGACGAAGGCTAACATCATTAACACGCGGATCGCCCTCTCCACCACCAAAAAGGGCACCGCAACCATCGCCGAATACATCGGGCGCATGAAGGCGCTTGGTGACGAGATGGCTTCAGCAGGAAGCCGCTCGACGATGATGACATGGTGTCCTACTCCTATATCCTTGCTGGATTGGACTACGACTACATCTCGTTCGTCTCCTCCATCTGCGCTGCAAGAACCGAGCCAATCAAGGTAGCTGAACTTTATTCACAGCTGATCGATTTTGAAAAGAGGCTTCTTATGTTCGAAGGTGGCAACCACTCTCTCAGTCCTCGGCCAACGCCGCTTCTCGTGGCCGCAGTGGTTTTGGTTGTGGTGGAGGCAGCCGTTGCAATGGTGGCCGCGGCAACGGAGGTGGCGGCCGCGGCAATGGAGGCCGTGGCAATGGAAGCGGTGGTCGTGGCAATGGAGGTCGCGGTAATGACAATGGAGGAGGCAACGATCTTCCTGAAGTCGTCTGCCAAATCTGCAAGAAGCCAAACCACACCGCCATGGAGTGCTATCGCCGCTTCGACATCTCCTTCACCAAGAACGAGAAGAGTGCAGGGTCGGTCACTACTTCATCCTACTGGGGGGGGGTGATGTCAACTACACAACTTGTTCTTGTAGACTCGTGTTGGGCCTCCAAGCGCAGAGTTTTGTAGCACAGTAGCAAATTTCCCTCAAGTGGATGACCTAAGGTTTATCAATCCGTGGGAGGCGTAGGATGAAGATGGTCTCTCTCAAACAACCCTGCAATCAAATACAAGAAATCTCTTGTGTCCCCAACACACCCAATACAATGGCAATTTGTATAGGTGCACTAGTTCAGCGAAGAGATGATGATACAAGTGTAGTATGGATAGTAGATATAGGTTTTTGTAGTGCGGACAATAAAAAACAGCAAGGTAGCAAGTAACAAAAGTGAGCATAAACGGTATTGCAATGCTTAGAAACAAGGCCTAGGGTTCATACTTTCGCTAGTGCAATCTCTCAACAATGCTAATATAATTGGATCATATAATCATCCCTCAACGTGCGATAAAGAATCACTCCCAAGTTCCTATTAGCGGAGAACATAAGATAGAAATTGTTTGTAGGGTACTAAACCACCTCAAAGTTATCCTTTCCGATCGATCTATTGAGCTATTCCTATAAGTGTCACAAACATCCCTAGAGTTCGTACTAAAATAACACCATATGATACACATCAACCAACTCCAATGTCACCTAGATACTCCAATGTCACCACAAGTATCCATGAGTTGATTATACGATATGCATCAAACAACTTCATAATCATAATATTCAATCCACACAAAGAACTCCAAGGAGCACCCCAAAGTTTCTATCGGAGAAAAGATAATAAAAACGTGCATCAACCCCTATGCATAGATTACCCCAATGTCACCACGGGAATCCGCGAGTTGAGTGCCAAAACATATATCAAGTGAATCAATATAATACCCTATTGTCACCACGGGTATTCATATGCAAGACATACATCAAGTGTTCTCAAATCTGAAATATTCAATCTGACAATAGCGAAACCTCAAAGGGAAAAGATTTGATTCATCACAACAAGGATAGAGAGGGAAGAAACACCATATGATCCAACTATATTAACAAAGCTCGCGATACATCAAGATCATGCCAAATCAAGAACACGAGAGAGAGATCAAACACATATCTACTGGTACAAACCCTCAGCCCCGAGGGTGAACTACTCCCTCCTCGTCATGGAGACTGCCGGGATGATGAAGATGGCCTCTGGTGATGATTCCCCCCTCCGACAGGGTGCCGGAAAAGGGCTGTAGATTAGATCGTGGAGGTACAGAGGCTTGCGGCGGCGTAAAAACGTATGTAGGTTAACTTTCAGGGGTTTCTGAATATATATGATTTTTTAGCGTTGGAATCATGCGAAGAGGTGCCACAGGGGGCCCACGAGGCACTAGGGCGCACCTGGGGGGGGCAGGCGCGCCCAGGTGGCTCGTGGGGGCCCTGTGGCTCTTCTGCTGCTCCTCCGAAGCTTCCTGGGTCTGTTTCCTTCTAGAAAAAATCGTCAAAAAGTTTCGTTGCATTTGGACTTCATTTGATATGGATTTTCTGGAAAAACCAAAAACAAGCAGAAAACAACAACTGGCACTGGGCACTAGGTCAATATGTTAGTCCATAAAAATCATATAAAAGCCATGTAAAAGTGCACCAAAATCATACAAAACTATAATGAACATGGCATGAATACTTCATAAATTATAGATACGTTGGAGACGTATCAGCATCCCCAAGCTTAATTCCTACTCATCCTCGAGTAGGTAAATGATAAAAGAAATAATTTATGAAGTGTGAATGCTAGCATAGTTCATAAGTTTGATCAATGATAATTTCAGTCACTTTTTCTAGCATCATAACATCAACTTTTTTTTTTCATAAAACTCATCATGATAAAATAGCAATCAATTCACATGTTATGGTTCAAACAATGCAATCTCTTGACACTTAACAACCTATGTTCTTAGTCACCAAACAAATGCAATTCAACTTAATTTCAACAAAGTCTAAGTAAGAGCTCCACATACTCAATTGTCATATAGTCTTCTATGATTGCTAGTACTCAAAGCATATTTTTAGAACAAATGGCATCCATCGAACACAGAGAAAGATATGGGCTTAGTGTTTCGCCTCCCAACTTATTTATCATAAAGATAATTGTCAACAATAATAATTCATGATTAAATATATTTGACTGGCCATATGTGCCTGGATCTTTCCCCACCACATGATGCTTACCAACTAGAGAATAATTGAGTTTGAAATGAGAAGTAATACTATTGACTCTTGCATAAAAGTAAATACATAAAAGTAAAAGATAGGCCCTTCGCAGAGGGAAGTAGAGGTTGTCATGCGCTTTTTATTTTTGGATGCACAAGCCTTTAATGCAAAGGAACGTCACATTATATTGCCCCTTGTGATAGCAACCTTTATTATGCAGTCCGTCGCTTTTATTTCTTTACCATCACAAGTTCGTACAACGCTTATTTTCCCTTACAATAAAAGATCATACATATTTTAGGAGCAATTTTTATTGTTTTTTGCACCGATGACAACTTACTTGAAGGATCTTATTCAATCCATAGGTAGATATGGTGGACACTCATGGCAAGAAACTGGGTTTAATGGTTTTTGGATGCACAAGTAGTATCTCTACTTAGTACGAATTTTTGGCTAGCAAAAGATCCTAAGCAAGCACCACATGTTGGAGGATCCATACCAATATAACTTCTATGCAAATATACCCAAACATAACTCATTACGTTGTCTTCCTTGTCCAACTTCAACTAATTTGCTCAAGTTTGAAAATAATTAATGGGTATTCACAATCATAAAAGATGTCCAAGATAATATATTTATATGTGAAAGTTCTCTTCCTTATACTAATCATTCATGAATTACTTGTATGACCAATATTGTGGTTGTCAAGCTTCAATAGATTTCACTTTCTAAACCCAATGTGAAACTACTACTAGGCATGATACAAGCATATGAAGCACATATAATTTCAACTTTATAATATTCAATTCTTTCACAATTTACTCATAGGATATAAGTGAAGCACAAGAGTAAATGACAAACTACTCCAAAAAGATATAAGTAAAGACCAAGTGACTAGTTAAGTAAATAGGTAGCTATGTGAAGACTCTCTCTCATTTAAAATTTCAGATCTTGATAAACAACAAACAAAACGAAAATAAAAGGACACTCCAAGAATAGCACATAACACGTGAAGAAGCAAAAACTTAGGCTCAACCAAAACTGACCGATAATTGTTGATGAAGAAAGGTGGGATGCCTACCGGGGCATCCCCAAGCTTAGCTGCTTGAGACTTCTTGAAATATTAATTTGGAATGCCTTGGGCATCCCCAAGCTTGAGCTCTTGTGTCTCCTTAATTCCTCTCATATCATGCCTTCTCCTAAATCTTTATAAACTTCATCCACACAAAACTCAACAAGAACTCGTGAGATAAGTTAGTATAAATCAACTCAAAACTTTAACATTCTCTACTGTAACAAATCACCAAAATTATAATTAAACATTGCATACTAAATGTCTCTGCATATTTAATACTCCTATCCTTAAATAGAATCATTAAACAAGCAAACATATGCAAACAATGCAACTATAACAGCAATCTGCCAAAACAGAACAGTCTGTAAAGGGGGATTTAAAATTCATACTTCCCTAACTCCAAAAATTCTGAAAAATTACCACGTGACAGAGAACTCATGCATGCTTACTGTGTAAAATTTCAGATTTTTTATCATGTTCCGACTATTCAGGAATATTCTGGACATAACAGAAAACTTTCTGTTTTCAAACAGCAACACATGAACTTGCAAACTGAGCATGGTAAAGGCTATAATTGGCATTTTATTGAACTAAAAGATACAAAACATGATTATTGATAGCAGCAAGCAAATCTCAACAAAATAAAATGATGCTCCAAGCAAAACACATATCGTGTGACGAATAAAAATATAGCTCCAAGTGAGGTTACCGATAGTGTTGAAGACGAAAGAGGGGATGCCTTCCGGGGCATCCCCAAGCTTAGTTGCTTGGGTCTTCCTTGAATATTACCTTGGGGTGCCTTGGGCATCCCCAAGCTTAGGGTCTTGCCACTCCTTATTTTCCTCATATCGATGTCTCACCCAAAACTTGAAAACTTCAATCACACAAAACTTAACGGAACTTCGTGAGATAGGTTAGTATGATAAAAATAAATCATCCACTTAGGTACTGTCAAGACAAGACATACATCAAGTGTTATCAAATCTGAAATATTCAATCCGACAATAGCGAAACCTCAAAGGGAAAAGATTCGATTCATCACAACAAGGATAGAGAGGGAAGAAACACCATATGATCCAACTATATTAACAAAGCTCGCGATACATCAAGATCATGCCAAATCAAGAACACGAGAGAGAGAGATCAAACACATAGCTACTGGTACAAACCCTCAGCCCCGAGTGTGAACTACTCCCTCCTCGTTAGCAACGAGCAAGTTCACACTGCCAATGGGGAAGGTATGGAAATTAGTCATATTGGTCAATCTACTGTTCGTACTCCTACTCGTGATTTTCATCTCAAAAGCATCTTGCATGTACCGATGCCACCAAAAAATCTTATTTCTGCTCATCTTTTGTCCACTAATAATCATAATTTTCTTGAGGTTCACCCAAGATTCTTTTTTTGTTAAGGAATAGGGAACGAGGAGAACCCTTCTCCACGGCAGGTGTAGGCATGGTCTGTAACCGCTATCATCGGCTCCGTTGAGTTCAAGCAAGCATGCGTTTGGTGTCAATAAGCTATCTACTGAAAGGTGGCATAGCCGGCTAGGACATCCTTCATCCACCATAGTGTAGGGGAATGCGACAGAAAACAAAAAAAATCGGTACAGCGAGCACGCCCAGGATCACTATGGAGATGCATACAAGGTTTGGATCTGATCGTTACCGACTCGTAGCGCAGCGGAAGTAGAGTCGATGAAGATCGTCGGTGCAGATCCCCGTAGCTAGGATTTACAACCTCCCAACCGCGAGGATGTACTCCCTCGTCAGCCCCTCAGACAGCCCTTCGGGAAGC
This sequence comes from Elymus sibiricus, assembly GCA_039707655.1. Taxonomy (NCBI): domain Eukaryota; kingdom Viridiplantae; phylum Streptophyta; class Magnoliopsida; order Poales; family Poaceae; genus Elymus; species Elymus sibiricus. The sequence goes on along the minus strand of CM077668.1, from coordinate 469,445,787 downwards.
GGTCGGACAGTCCCCCGAACGGTGTCACGGTCAGCCCTTCGGGAGGCACTCACAGAATCTCGGACGATCACTAGGACAACCCTTCGGGAGATACTCTCGAACAGCCCCTCGGGCAAAAAAGATCGAACCTCCGACCTCTCTACGGGGTTGCACACATACAGTGTCAGCTATCCGGCAGGGCTTCGCCGTCCAGAACTAGTTCCCACCGGAACCCAGACAACCTTTCGGCTCTACGAAATTATTTCGTGTGAGGGAGAGAAGAAGCCAGATCATTGCATGGCATAATGTATGAGAGAAAGAGTGTGTTTGGGAAGCCCCCTCCACCCCTATTTATAGGCCAAGCCCAAGGGGTAGAGGACACTTGGAAATACCAAAATGCCCTCAAAGGTGGCTTCCCAAAGAAGCTACCAAATAGTGTTTCCACTATTCTTGAAAATATTTTTCCGCGACCGTTAAATCCGAAAATATTTCTGTAGGTCCAGAACATTTCCAGTACCCACTAAAACAATTATGGACGTGTTCCGAAACATTTCTGGATCAATGATTTTCATCAACGAAAAGCAAACAAGAATGCGTTTTCACTATTCACGAAGACAATTTTCCGCGTCCGTTAAATCCAAAAATATTTCTGTAGGTCCAGAACATTTCCAGCACCCACTAAAACAATTCTGAATGCGTTCCGAAACATTTCCGGATCAATGATTTTCTTCAGCGAAAAGCAACCAAAGCGGTTCCGGCAGCTCCGGAACATTTCCGGCAGCTCCGGAACATTTCCGGTTTTTTCTCCGGAAAAATCCCAGAAGTTCCCAGAACAATTCTGGCACCCTCCAAGAATTTCCAGGTGTGTGCCGAAACCATTTTGACTTAATGGTATACTCTGAAACAACTTTTCGGTTTTACCGAAACTCTTCCGATGTTCTCTCTCCGGAACTCTTCCGTTGTCTCCGAAACTTTTCTGGTGACTTTCTCTCAGACTCCCTGTCTAGTATTCAGCAGATAGATGACCCTTAAGTGTGTGACCCTATAGGTTCGGTGAAGTATAGACATGACCGGAACACTTTCCGATCAATGATCAACATCGGAGCCGTGGACACCCATATTGACCCCTATACCCACACGAATAAATATTCGAGTGAACCTCCAGTTGCCGTGTGCTATTCCTGTTGCTTCGTGATATGTTACAAACACCCGAGGTGAGATTTATCGGCATCCCCGTGGATCAACACTTGTCCACAATGCCAGTTACCTCGTTACCGGTTTTGTTCTCTTTTCTCGTTCCCGTGTTCCGGCATCCCTGTGATCAAATCACAATGTGTCTGGCCAGACGATGATGGATACCGTAACACCGAGAGGGCCCAAAGAATATCTCTCCATCATCGGAGGAGCAAATCCCAATCTTGAGCTATCAAGTCCCTTGACATACATTCCCATGAACCCGTAAGCCGCCGTAATAGCCACCCAGTTACGGATGACGTTTAACAAACCCCAAAGTTCATGAAGCAAGCATGAAGAAACTCGATACTCTCATGGTCTAAGGAATTATCCAAACGTTAACTTTCTCTGTGTTATTGCTACTTGTAGCTTGCGTTGGTACTATCCCCGAAGAGGAAGGGATGATGCAACACAACAGAGGTAAGTATTTCCCTCAGTTATGAAACCAAGGTTATCAATCCAGTAGGAGAACAACGCAACACCTCGTTAGCAGTACCTGCACACAAACAACAAATCCTTGCACCCAACGCAAATGAGGGGTTGTCAATCCCTCGGCGGTTAATTGCAAGATTAAATTGTATGTGATAGATAGATTGATTGAAACAAAAATACAAAATAAAATAAATAAAAGAAAAGTGCAGCAATATTTTTAGGGTTTTAGTAATTTGATTTAGATAGACCCGGGGGCCATAGTTTTCACTAGAGGCTTCTCTCGAGAAAATAGCATACGGTGGGTAGACAAATTACTGTTGGGCAATTGATAGAAAAGAAAATAATCATGACGATATCCAAGGCAATGATCATGTATATAGGCATCACGTCCGAGACAAGTAGACCGACTCCTGCCTGCATCTACTACTATTACTCCACACATTGACCGCTATCCAGCATGCATCTAGTGTATTAAGTCCATAAAGAACGGAGTAACGCCTTAAGAACGATGACATGATGTAGACAAGATAAACTCACGCATAAATAAACCCCATATTTTTACCCTTAATAGCAACGATACATACGTGTCATGTCCCTTTCTGTCACTGGGATTGAGCACCGCAAGATCGAACCCATTAGATAGCACCTCTTCCCATGGCAAGATAAATCAATCTAGTTGGCCAAAACAAATCAATAGATCGGAGAAAAAATACGAAGCTATAATAATCATGCATAAAAGATCTAGAGAAAACTCAAATAATATTCATGGATAATCTGATCATAAACTCACAATTCATCGGATCCCAACAAACACACCGCAAAAAGGGATTATATCGGATAGAACTCCAAGAACATCGAGGAGAACATTGTATTGAAGATCAAAAAGAGAGAAGAAGACATTTAGCTACTAACTATGGACCCGAAGGTCTGTGGTAAACTACTCACGCATCATCGGAAGGGCAGCAAGGTTGATGTAGAGCCCCTCCGTGATCGATTCCCCCTCCGGCGGAGTACCGGAAAAGGCCTCCAGATAGGATCTCTCGAGAACAGAAACTTGTGGTGGCGGAAAAAGTATTTCGTGCACTCCCCTGAGGGTTTCTGATTTTTTCTGGAATTTATAGTGGTGGAATTAGGTCAAATGGAGCTCTGTGGGCCCCACGAGGTACCAGGGCGCGCCTGCCCCCCCAAGCGTGCCCTGGTGCCTCGTGGGCACCCCCTGGGGCTTCTGGCCTCCTCCTGAAGCTTCTAGTGTTTATCTTGTCCAGAAAAAATCTCGAAAAAGTTTCGTGGCATTTGGACTTCGTTTGGTATTGATTTTCTGTAAAACAAAAATAGGGCAGAAAACATCAACTGGCACTGGGCACTAAGTTAATAGGTTAGTCCCAAAAAATGATATATAATTGATGTAAATATATATAAAAACATCCAAGATTGATAATATAACAGCATGGAACAATCAAAAATTATAGATACGTTGGAGATGTATCAGCATCCCCAAGCTTAATTCCTGCTCGTCCTCGAGTAGGTAAATGATAAAAACAGAATTTTTGATGTGGAATGCTGCCTAGGATATTCATCACATATTCTTTTCTTTTATAGCATGTACATTGGACTTGAATGATTCAAAGCAAAAGTCTATAATTTGACATGAAGATATAAATACTCAAGCATGCTAACAAGTAACCATGTCTTTCAAAATATCAACGCTAAAGAAAGTTATCCCTAGCCCATTATGCTCAAACATTGATCCATTCATGAAACACACTCAAATATTAGCCACATCCAATGCACAAGTATGACAATAGTGCTCTCTAGTTGGTGCTTTATAAGAGAAGATGGAGACTCAAGTAAAAATAAAAATTGCATAAAAGTAAATAGATAGGCCCTTTGCAGAGGGAAGCAGAGATTTGTCAAATGTGCCAGAACTCAAGGCTGAAATTAAAGAGATAAAATATTTTGAGAGGCATGCTTTTCCTATCAACGAAAATGACCGAGAATTCCCATTATTTTCCATGCTAGACACATCATAGGCGGTTCCCAAACAGAAAGTAAAGTTTATTTCCTTTCCACCATTCTTTCACAATCCATGGCTAGCCGTATCCACGGGTGCCCTACAAACCAACACTTTCCAAGGAATTTTGTTGTTATTAATTTTTGATTCATTGTGGGACTGGGCATCCCTATTACCAACCATCCTCTCGTGCAATGACAAGTGAATAAACACTCATCGTGAGAATAACACACCTAGCATGGAAAATATTGGCCACCCCCTGCCGCTTCATGAGCGGTACGGGCACACAAAACAGAAAAATTATTTTGAAAATTAGAGTTGGCACATGCAAATTTACTTGGAACGGCATTGAAATACCGCATATAGGTAGGTATAGTGGACTCATTTGGCACAACTAGGGTTTAAGGAGTTTGGATGCACAAGCAGTATTTCCGCTTAGTACAAATGAATGCTAGCAAAAGATTGAGAAGCAACCAACCAAAAAATGAAAACGGTCATAAACATGCATTGAACATAACTAACACCAAATAATGCACCATAAGTAGGATATAATTGCGTTGCATAACTATTGACTTAACGTGCATGCATAGGGAATCACAAACCTTAACACTAATATTCTTACTAAATCACAATTACTCTACTAACATGACTCACATATTATCATTTCCATATCGCAAAACTATTGCAAGGAATCACACTTATCATATCCAATGATCTATATGAAAGTTTTTATTATATCCCTCTTGAATATTCATCACTTTGGGACGAAATTCATATCTTGTGCAAATTACCGTTACTATCATCAACTCTCAAAAAGATTTAAGTGAAGTATGAGAGTGCAAATATTTCTTCAAAATATCAATCTTATCAATTCTCAAAATAATATAAGTGAAGCATGAGAATTCATTTCTTCAAAATTTCAATCAACTCTCAAAATAATATAAGTGAAGCATGAGAGTTTATTTCTTCAAAATTTCAATCAACTCTCAAAATAATATAAGTGAAGCATGAGAGTTTATTTCTTCAAAATATAGCCACCACCATGCTCAAAAAGATTTAAGTGAAGCACTAGAGCAACTGCCTAGCTCAAAAAATTTAAGTGAAGCACATAGAGTATTCTAACAAATGATGATAAACGTGTGGCTCTCTCAAGATAGGTGTGTTCAGCAAAGATGATTGTGACAAACTAAAAAGCAAACAAAGCAAAGACTCATATAATACAAGACGCTCCAAGCAAAACACATATCATGTGACGAATAAAAATATAGCTCCAAGTAAAATTACCGATGGTTGGTAGAAGAAAGAGGGGATGCCTTCCGGGGCATCCCCAAGCTTAGACGCTTGAGTCTTCCTTGAATATTACCTTGGGGTGCCTCGGGCATCCCCAAGCTTAGGCTCTTACTACTCCTTATTCCTTCATCCATCATGATCTCACCCAAAACTTGAAAACTTCAATCACACAAAACTCAACAAAACCTTCGTGAGATCCGTTAGCATAACAAAATAAATCACTACTCTAAGTACTGTTGCAAACCCTTTCATATTTTATTTTTGCATTATACCTACTGTACTCTAACTTCACCATGGCTTATACCCCCCGATACAATCCATAGTTTCATCAAAACAAGTAAGCAACACATCAAAAACAGAACAGTCTGTAGCAATCTATTTAAAAGCCATACTTCTGTAACTCCAAAAAATTCTAAAAAATTAAGACAACGTGGGCAATTCATATACCAATACCTTGTAAAAATTTCAGATTTTTCTGACACACCAGTACAGAAACAAAATTCCAGCATTGGACGCAAAACTTTCTGTTTTCCAAACAACATCAATTATACTATCTTCCAAATCATCCTAAAGCTTTACTTGGCACAAACACTAATTAAAACATAAAAAACTCAATCATAACAGTAGCATAAATGTGAAAACACACCATAACAAAAACAAAAAGTAAAAATTTATTTTATTCATTGGGTTGCCTCCCAACAAGCTTTTTCTTTATAGCCATTAAGATAAGCTTCAGATTTTATTGATGCTCTCATGAAAGATAAGAATTGAAGAACAAAGAGAGCATCATAATACATGTGACAAACAAATTTAAGTCTAACATACTTCCTATGCATAGGCATTTTATATGCAAACAAATTATCAAGTTGAGAAATATCTAGCATATGCAAAGGAGAGGAATAAAACATTGACAATCTCAACATAACGAGAGGTAATTTAGTAACATGAAAATTTCTACAACCATATTTCCCTCTCTCATAATAATTACATGTAGGATCATAATCAAATTCAACAATATAGCTATCATATAAAATTTTCTCTCCATGATCCACATGCATAAAATTCTTATAGTCTTCCAAAATAGTGGGATTAACATCAACTAAAGTCATGACATCTCCAAACCCACTTTTATCAAAAAATTCATAAGATTGAACACTCTCCAAATATGTGGAATTATTTTTACCTAGAGTTTACACTCTTCCAAAGCCACTTTCAATATTATTGCAAACATAATGATCAATAGCATATTCATCATGAGGCTTAAATAAATTTACAAGATCATAAGAAGCATTATCACCCCAATCATGATCATTGCAATAAGTAGTGGATATAACAAAATTATCATCCCCAAGATCGTAGTTTTGCATATTATTAGCACAATTAACATTAATAGAATTTATAATAACATTATTGCAATCATGCTTTTCATTAAAGGAGCTATCATGAATCACTTTATAAATTTCTTCTTTCAGCACTTCATCACAATTTTCAGATTCATGATTTTGAAGCAAAACTTCATAGAGGAAATCAAGTGCACTCAACTCACTAGCAATTGGTTCATCATAATTGGGTCTTTTGAAAAGATTAGCAAGTGGATGAGGATCCATATCAATAGATTTTTAGAAAGCGAAGATGCAAGCAAATAGAAGGCACATGGCAACACAAGCAAAGATAGCAAACAAGCAAAAAGGCAAACGGAAAATATTTTTGTATTTTTGTAAAAACTTTTTAGAAGTGGGGGAGATGAAAACGAGAGGCAAATGGCAAATAAAGTAAATGCAAGGAGATGAGAGTTTTATGCGTAGGTACTTGATAGATGTTGATGATGTCTCCTCGGCAACGGTGCCAGAAATTCTTCCTGCTACTTGTAGCTTGCGTTGGTATTATCCCCGAAGAGGAAAGGATGATGCAGCACAGCAGAGGTAAGTATTTCCCTCAGTTATGAAACCAAGGTTATCAATCCAGTAGGAGAACCACGCAACACCTCGTTAGCAGTACCTGCACACAAACAACAAATCCTTGCACCCAACGCAAACGAGGGGTTGTCAATCCCTCGGCGGTTAATTGCAAGATTAAATTGTATGTGATACATAGATAGATTGAAACAAAAATACAAAATAAAATAAATAAAAGAAAAGTGCAGCAATATTTTTAGGGTTTTAGTAAATTGATTTAGATAGACCCGGGGGCCATAGTTTTCACTAGAGGCTTCTCTCGAGAAAATAGCATACGGTGGGTAGACAAATTACTGTTAGGCAATTGATAGAAAAGCAAATAATCATGACGATATCCAAGGCAATGATCATGTATATAGGCATCAGGTATGAGACAAGTAGACCGACTCTTGTCTGCATCTACTACTATTACTCCACACATCGACCGCTATCCAGCATGCATCTAGTGTATTATGTCCATAAAGAATGGAGTAACGCCTTAAGAATGATGACATGATGTAGACAAGATAAACTAACGCATGAATAAACCCCATATTTTTACCCTTAATAGCAACGATACATACGTGTCATGTCCCTTTCTGTCACTGGGACTGAGCACCGCAAGATCGAACCCATTAGAAAGCACCTCTTCCCATGGCAAGATAAATCAATCTAGTTGGCCAAACCAAATCAATAGATCAGAGAAAAAATACGAAGCTATAATAATCATGCATAAAAGATCTAGAGAAGACTCAAATAATATTCATGGATAATTTGATCATAAACTCACAATTCATCGGATCCCAACAAACACACCGCAAAAAGGGATTATATCGGATAGAACTCCAAGAACATCGAGGAGAACATTGTATTGAAGATCAAAAAGAGAGAAGAAGCCATCTAGCTACTAACTATGGACCCGAAGGTCTGTGGTAAACTACTCACGCATCATCGGAAGGGCAGCAAGGTTGATGTAGAGCCCCTCCGTGATCGATTCCCCCTCCGGCGGAGTACCGGAAAAGGCCTCCAGATGGGATCTCTCGAGAACAGAAACTTGCGGCAGCGGAAAAAGTATTTCGTGCACTCCCCTGAGGGTTTCTGATTTTTCTGGAATTTATAGTGGTGGAATTAGGTCAAACGGAGCTCTATGGGCCCCACGAGGTACCAGGGCGCGCCTGCCCCCTCTAGGCGCGCCCTGGTGCCTCGTGGGCACCCCCTGGGGCTTCTGGCCTCCTCCCGAAGCTTCTAGTATTTATCTTGTCCAGAAAAAATCTCCAAAAAGTTTCGTGGCATTTGGACTTCATTTGGTATTGATTTTCTGTAAAACAAAAACAGGGCAGAAAACATCAACTGGCACTGGGCACTAAGTTAATAGGTTAGTCCCAAAAAATGATATATAATTGCTGTAAATGTATATAAAAACATCCAAGATTGATAATATAACAGCATGGAACAATAAAAAAATATAGATACGTTGGAGACGTATCAGTTATTGACCATTAACTTGTGACGAATGTATCTCATAGCATAACATCAATTCGGGTCGATTCAACACAAGTGTTCTTGTAACAATGTGCCATCAAAGTTTGCTGGCACAGTCATGCCCATGATCAGGAAAACAAGATCATCATGCAACACTTGAGCTAGTCTTAGAGGCCAGACTAGGAATACATTTTATCGTTTATTATTCCACACGTGCATATGAGTCTTCCTTCGAGCCTCGTGGTTATTGCAGACTCAAGAACCATAGCAGTTATAGCACGGAATATAAACTTAATTACGGACATAGAGATAAATAATAACATTTATTATTGCCTCTAGGGCATATCTCCTACAGACTCCCACTTGCACTAGAGTCAATAATCTAGTCAATGCTAATGCACTTTACACCTATGGCATACCGGTGTAAAATATGCTTCGCTTGTGGTATAGTCTACGTCTAATGGACCTGACAACGTCAGGGCCGTGTGTATCTTTGCATATCCTCGCATTTTCGTGCTTTCACAAAATACATATTTTGTGTGGACTTAGCTTTGTATATATGTGAATCACTGGTCGAACCTTGATTCCTCAGACTGAGCTATGTAGCAACTATCTACAATAGTGTTCCATTGACCAAAGCCATCTTAGAACCATACTCAGTTCATGAATGAACTATATGATTCAACATCTTATTTGCCGCTTCTAAAGTGTCAACATACTTAGCCTTTGTTATAGAATTCGCCATAGTAACTTGTTTGGAACAATTTCCAACTACGGTGCCACCATATCGTGTATTACACAAAACCCTTAACGTAAATCGAAAATCGCTTGGAGCATTGATGAAGACTGTTTCAATGTAATTACTCACAACGAGTACTTCATAATCTCAGCTTGCAAGAAAACATGTCATCAGTGCTACTCTAGTACACAATGACATTTTTCACTGTTGTCCCATGATCAACACTTTGATCACTTTGGTATCTATACTCGCAACAACTTGGGAGTATTGGACATATCTGGTTTTCTTACATACCATGGAATACATGATTAATCAAAACACAAAAGTGTGTGGAATCTCCATCATGTATTTTGCTCATCAGTGTTTTAGGACACCGAGTCTTGCAAAACTCTTTCCATGTGACTTTGGCAAGAAGCACTCCTTGACGTTCTTATGCTAAACTGTTTTTAGGATCTTGTCAATATGTATTTTTAGCTTAGCCTATTAGGCAATTCTATCTCCGTAGACAAATATGCCTAATATCAAGGCTACTTTGCCCAAGTACTTCATCGAAAAACTAATTTTCAATGAAGTCCTAATTTGTGTCAAAAAATTTATATTATTTCCAATCAGCAATGTGTCAAGCACACAAGGTTTTTAGAAATATTATTATGCTCCCACTTACTTTCTTGTAACCACAAGCATCTTCGTTATCCATTGATGAAATCAAACTCTTTTGACTATTTCATCAAAAACGAAGATTCCAACTCCATTTTGCTCTCTTCTGTCCATTGCTGGAACTCTGAAGTTTGCATACTTGATACGTCCATTTTGCATCATGTTTTCCTACTATTATTTATAGTGTTTTTAATCAATATAACACTTTGTGGAGCAACTCTAATGTCTTTTCTCTCTTAATATGCAAGATCTACACAAAGAGGGAGAATGCCGGCAGCTGGAATTCTGGACCTGAAAAAGCTATGTCAGAGATACCTATTCTGCACATCTCTAAATGAGCTGAAATTTCATGGAGAATTATTTTGGAATAAATAAAAAATACTGGAGCCAAGAAGTACCAGAGGGGGCCACCCAGGTGCCCACGAGGCACCAGGGCACGCCACCCCCCCAGGCACGCCCTGGTGGCTCGTGGGGCCCCTGGCCAGCCTCTGGCCCCCATCTTCTGGTATATAAGTCCATTTGCCCTAAAAAAATATAGAGAATACTTTTGGGACGGTGCGCCACCGTGTCGAGGTGGAACTTGGGCAGAAGCACTTTTGCTCTCCGGCGGAGAGATTCTGCCGGGGATACTTCCCTCCGGGAGGGGGAAATCGTCGCCATCGACATCACCAACGATCCTCTCATCGTGGGAGGACCAATCTTCATCAACATCTTCACCAGCACCATCTCATATCAAACCCTAGTTCATCTCTTGTATTCAATCGTTGTCTCAAAACCTCAGATTGGTACCTGTGGGTTGCTAGTAGTGTTGATTATATCTTGTAGTTGATGCTAGTTGGTTTATTTGGTGGAAGATTATATGTTCAGATCTAATATGCTATTTAATACCCCTCTGATCTTGGACATGAAGATGATTTGTGAGTAGTTACTTTTGTTCTTGAGGACATGGGAGAAGTCTTGTCATAAGTAATCATGTGAATTTGGTATTCGTTCGATATTTTGATGATACGTATGTTGTTGATTCTCTTAGTGGTGTCATGTGAACGTCGACTACATGACACTTCACCATCTTTGGGCCTAAGGGAATGCATTGTGGAGTAGTAATTAGATGATGGGTTGCTAGAGTGACAGAAGCTTAAACCCTAGTTTATGCGCTATTCCGTAAGGGGCTGATTTGGATCCATATGTTTAATGCTATGGTTAGAGTTATCTTAATTCTTCTTTCGTAGTTGCGGATGCTTGCGAAGGGGGGTAATCATAAGTGGGAGGTTTGTTCAAGTAAGAACAGCACCCAAGCACCGGTCCACCCACATATCAAATTATCAAAGTAGCGAAAGCGAATCAAACCAACATGATGAAAGTGACTAGATGAAATTCCCATGTGTCCTCAAGAACGCTTTACTTACTATAAGAGATCGTTCCGGCTTGTCCTTTTCTACAAAAAGGATTGGGCCACCTTGCTGCACTCTTTGTTACTATTTCTACTTGTCACTTTTTACAAATTATCTTGCTATCAAACTACTCATTACCGATAATTTTAGTGCTTGCAGAAAATAACTTGCTGAAAACCGCTCGTCATTTCCTTCTACTCCTCGTTGGGTTCGACACTCTTACTTATCGAAAGGACTACGATTGATCCCCTATACTTGTGGGTCATCAATACTCACTAGCATCCTCTGGATAGACAAAATACCTTGGACTGTATCACACGCAAGTCCTAGGTAGCATTTCCATCACATGGAAATCCTTTTGGCATCCAAGTATTATATCTCATCATTGAAATATGTATTAATTGCTAGTTTAACCCGAACCGACTTTAAGCATCGCTACGGTGAGACAATCTCATCGCAGTTAATTCCTTGAATTTGTTATAAGCAACAAGTCGAGCTTTATGGATAAAACATTTTTATCCGTATCAGTTTATAGTTCCATTAATATTCGTTAGACTTCAAGTCTTCCGAAGGGTTTATCAAGATCAAATCTTGAATCATTTATATGGAAACTATCTCGGATTATATTGGTATTTAGCCAATTCCGGAGTCAGGGCCCATCAACGCTTCCTTGTGTATCGTAGGTATACTGTTGTCTAGCAACAATATCTCGTCTGCGCACCTGAGAGGTTTGCACGAGTTTTGCCTACGTGGTTCAGCTGCAAGTTCAACCGAAGTCCATACATCTCATGTAGAGGCTTGTGTATCAGTCGCAGTAGGAATCTTTGGAATCACTTCCAAGGTTTCTTTCCCTTGACCTGATGACGAAGATACTGTTATCTCATCGAGTTGTACTGTCCTCCCACTCATCTTTTTGCAAGAACCATTTTCTTCAAAATCATATCGCTCTTTGTGGCAAACATTTTTGCCTCGGTATAGTGATGGAGGAATACCCAATAAATTAGGATAACCTACAAAGTAGCACTTGTCTGATTTGGAATAGGTTTGTAAATATTTTACACAAGCCCCATATTCCAAATGTTAAGAAAAGACATAACATGGTTGGGTGTACCATACCATGGCGTCATTTCAACAGATTTGATGGCGCTCTTTTCAGTGTAAAAGCCGCAGTCTCTAAAGAATTACTTTAAAAGGGATAATGGCAAATTGATTTATGTCATCTTTGATCTTACCATGTCATAAATGGCTTGATTACATCTTCACGGACATTCCACTCACAGTGGTGTTCCGGGAGGTGTAAGTTATGAAACTCTTTTCACAACTCATCAGACATTCGCTAAACTTGTAACTCAAATATTTCTTTCCGCAATCTAATTGCAGAAACATAGTTTTCTTTTTACAATAATTTCTTCTTCATTTTGAAAACCTTACGAATGATTTCAAAAGATCTAGACTTACGTCTCATCAAGTAAATATCCATATATCTACTTGAGTCATTTCTGAAGATAGATAAATCCACTGCTAGCAATAACCTTTATCGGACTACACACATCAAAATGTATGATCACCAATAAGTTCGTTGCTCGTTCCTTATGGCCTGTGAACGGTATTTCAGTCACTTCACTTTTCGGACGAAAGTTGCAAGTGTCAGATGATTCATAATCAAACGACTTCAAAATCCATCATTATGGAATTTCTCCATGCGGGTTTCTCCAATGTGACCAAATGCAGTGCCACACATATGTGGTATTCTTTTAGTCTTGCGACATTTAGCATTAGTATTATGGATGTATCATATTACCATCAATATTCATAACATACATCCCATCCTTGATGGAAGTATGGCCCTTATGTTATTCATAATACTGAACAACAATTGTTCTTTTATGAACAACACTCTTGCAACATACAGTATGCAAATGGGCTAGAGTGTATAAAACTCTAAAATTAATTATGAAAGTAAATACAGAGGTAATGTATTATTATCAATATTCATAACATACATCTCATTCATAACGAAAGTATGGCCCTTATGTTATTCATAACACCGAACATCAAAAGTTCTCTTATGAACAACCTTCTTGCAAGATACTTTATGCAATGGGCTAGAGTGTATGAAACTCCAAAAATGAATTATGAAAATAAATACATAGGTAATACACCTATGGAAGGTATAGTAACATTTACTATGTTCCCAGCGCGTATCTAAACCTCATTCCCGGCAAGTCTTTTAGGCCATAGTAGTTCTTGCATCGAGTCGCAACAGAATGCAATCGAGCGGGTATCTCTGTGATCAACTCACAATACCCAAGAATCAGTGATTAACATGTTTAATCATAATTCCCAAGAACTATTTCTTTGACCAGCCTTCTATACATCAATAGCTTGTATGACTTTCATACATGAGCTGGATATTCCAGTCTTCTCTCTTTTTGCCTTTATACTTCTAACAGTTTTACTTCCAATATTTCTCCTACTCTCAGAAGAAGCACCCAACTTTGAGAGTGGCGTCAGCCTCGGACTTCCTAGGCACGTAAGTTTCACTAACACCCTTCGGACACTTCCTTTCTCTTTAAGTTGTTGCTTTATTCACCTTCATTTCATGACAGGCGTTCTTCTGGATCCCTCTTGTATTAGTCTAGTGCATAGTAAACACTTTTACTAATAGTTTGCAAACAAACATTGCTTTGGATATCTCATATCTTTTAGCCTTTGTCTGCATCTAAAAATAATTTTAAGTTCTATGAATATCATATAATTATCCCAAACTTTTGAAGTTCGGGTCTGCTACTTGTGAGCTGCGTTGGTAATTCCCTGAAGAGGAAGGGAGATGCAGTAAAGTAGAGATAAGTATTTCCCTCAGTTATGAAACCAAGGTTATCAATCCAGTAGGAGAATTATGCAACACCGTGTTAGCAACACCTGCACACAAAACAACAAATCCTTGCACCCAACGCAAACAAGGGGTTGTCAATCCCTCGGCGGTAATTGCAAGATTAAATTGTATGTGATAGATAGATAGATTGAAACAAAAATACAAAAATAAAATAACTAAAGAAAAAGTGCAGCAAGTATTTTTAGGGTTTTAGTATATGATTTAGATAGACCCAGGGGCCATAGTTTTCACTAGAGGCTTCTCTCAAGAAAATAACATACGGTGGGTAAACAAATTACTGTTGGGTAATTGATAGAAAAGCAAATAATCATGACGATATCCAAGGCAATGATCATGTATATAGGCATCACGTCCGAGACAAGTAGACCGACTCCTACCTGCATCTACTACTATTACTCCACACATCGACCGCTATCCAGCATGCATCTAGTGTATTAAGTCCATAAAGAACGGAGTAACACCTTAAGAACAATGACATGATGTAGACAAGTTAAACTCACGTATGAATAAACCCCATCTTTTTACCCTTAATAGCAACGATACATACGTGTCATGTCCCTTTCTGTCACTGGGATTGAGCATCGCAAGATCGAACCCATTACAAAGCACCTCTTCCCATGGCAAGATAAATCAATCTAGTTGGCCAAACCAAATCAATAGATCGGAGAAGAAATACGAGGCTATAATAATCAAGCATAAAAGAGATCAGAGAAGACTCAAATAATATTCATGGATAATCTGATCATAAACTCACAATTCATCGGATCCCAACAAACACACCGCAAAAAGTGATTACATCGGATAGAACTCCAAGAACATCGAGGAGAACATTGTATTGAAGATCAAAAAGAGAGAAGAAGCCATCTAGCTACTAACTATGGACCTGAAGGTATGTGGTAAACTACCCACGCATCATCAGAAGGGCAGCAAGGTTGATGTAGAGCCCCTCCGTGATCGATTCCCCCTCCGGTGAAGTACCGGAGAAGGCCTCCAGATGGGATCTCTCGAGAACAAAAACTTGCGGCGGCGGAAAAAGTATTTCATGGACTCCCCTTAGGGTTTCTGATTTTTTGGGAATTTATAGTGGTGGAATTAGGTCAAACGGAGCTCTATGGGCCCCACGACGTACCAGAGCGCGCCTAGCCCCCCCCCAGGCGCGCCCTGGTGCCTCGTGGGCACCCCCTGGGTCTTCTGGCCTCCTCCCGAAGCTTCTAGTGTTTATCTTGTCCAGAAAAAAATCTCCAAAAAGTTTCGTGGCATTTGGACTTCATTTGGTATTGATATTCTGTAAAACAAAAACACGGCAGAAAACAGCAACTGGCACTGGGCACTAAGTTAATAGGTTATTCTCCAAAAATGATATATAATTGATGTAAATGCATATAAAAACATCTAAGATTGATAATATAATAGCATGGAACAATCAAAAATTATAGATACGTTGGAGACATATCAGCATCCCCAAGCTTAATTCATGCTTGTCGTCGAGTAGGTAAATGATAAAAATAGAATTTTTGATGTGGAATGCTGCGTATCATATTCATCATATATTCTTTTCTTTTATAGCATGGACATTGGACTTGAATGATTCAAATCAATAGTCTATAATTTGACATGAAGATAGAAATACTCAAGCATGCTAACAAGCAATCATGTCTTTCAAAATATCAACGCTAAAGAAAGTTATCCCTAGCCCATTATGCTCAATCATCGATCCATTCATGAAACACACTCAAATATTAGCTACACACAATGCACAAGTATGACAATAGTGCTCTCTAGTTGGTGCTTTATAAGAGAAGATGGAGACTCAAGAAAAATAAAAATTGCATAAAAGTAAATAGATAGGCCCTTCGCAGAGGGAAGCAGAGATTTGTCAAATGTGCCAGAGCTCAAAGCTTAAATTAGAGAGATAAAAATATTTTGAGAGGCATGATTTTCCTGTCAACGAAAACGACCAAGAATTCCCAATATCTTCCATGCTAGACACATCATAGGCGGTTCCCAAACAGAAAGTAAAGTTTATTTCCTTTCCACCATTCTTTCACAATCCTTGGCTAGCCGTATCCACGGGTGCCCTCCATACCATCACTTTCCAAGGAACTTTGTTGTTATTAATTTTGATTTCATTGTGGGACTGGGCATCCCTATTACCAGCCACTCTCTCGTGCAATGACAAGTGAATAAACACTCATCGTGAGAATAACACACCTAGCATGGAAAATATTGGCCACCCCCTGCCGCTTCATGAGCGGTACGGGCACACAAAACAGAAAAATTATTTTGAAAATTAGAGTTGGCACACGCAAATTTACTTGGAACGGCATTGAAATACCGCATATAGGTAGGTATAGTGGACTCATTTGGCACAACTAGGGTTTAAGGAGTTTGGATGCACAAGCAGTATTTCCGCTTAGTACAAATGAATGCTAGGAAAAGATTGAGAAGCAACCAACCAAAAAATGAAAACGGTCATAAACATGCATTGAACATAACTAACACCAAATAATGCACCATAAGTAGGATATAATTGCGTTGCATAACTATTGACTTAACGTGCATGCATAGGGAATCACAAACCTTAACACTAATATTCTTACTAAATCACAATTACTCACTAACATGACTCACATATTATCATTTCCATATCGCAAAACTATTGCAAGGAATCACACTTATCATATCCAATGATCTATATGAAAGTTTTTATTATATCCCTCTTGAATATTCATCACTTTGGGACCAAATTCATATCTTGTGCAAATTACCATTACTTTCATCAACTCTCAAAAAGATTTAAGTGAAGCATGAGAGTGCAAATATTTCTTCAAAATTTCAATCTTATCAACTCTCAAAATAATATAAGTGAAGCATGAGAGTTTATTTCTTCAAAATATAGCCACCACCGTGCTCAAAAAGATTTAAGTGAAGCACTAGAGAAATTGCCTAGCTCAAAAATTTTAAGTGAAGCACATAGAGTATTCTAACAAATTATGATGAACGTGTGTCTCTCTCAAATTGGTGTGTCCAGCAAGGATGATTGTGATAAACAAAAAAGCAAACAAAGCAAAGACTCATATAATACAAGACGCTCCAAGCAAAACACATATCATGTGACGAATAAAAATATAGCTCCAAGTAAAATTATCGATGGTTGGTAGAAGAAAGAGGGGATGCCTTCTGGGGCATCCCCAAGCTTAGAAGCTTGAGTCTTACTTGAATATTACCTTGGGGTGCCTCGGGCATCCCCAAGCTTAGGCTCTAGCCCCTCCTTATGCCTTCATCCATCGTGATCTCACCCAAAACTTGAAAACTTCAATCACACAAAACTCAACAAAACCTTCGTGAGATCCGTTAGTATAAGAAAATAAATCACTACTTTAAGTACTGTTGCAAACCCATTCATATTTTATTTTTGCATTATACCTACTGTATTCTAACTTCTCCATGGCTTATACCCCCCGATACAATCCATAGTTTCATCAAAATAAGCAAGCAACACATCAAAAACAGAATCTGTCAAAAACAGAACAGTCTGTAGCAATCTATTTAAAAGCCATACTTCTGTAACTCTTAAAATTCTGAAAATTTAGGAAAATGTGGGAAATTCATAAACCAATACTTTGTAAACATTTCAGATTTTTCTGACGCTCCAGTACAGAACCAAAATTCTAGCACTGGACGCAAAACTTTTTGTTTTCCAAACAGCATCAATTATACTATCTCCCAAATCATCCTAAAGGTTTTACTTAAAACACAAAAACTCAATCATAACAGTAGAATGAAAGTGAAAACACACAATAACAGAAACAAATAATAAAAATTTATTTTATTCATTGGGTTGCCTCCCAACAGGCGCTATTGTTTTATGCCCCTAGCTAGGCATAATGCATAGTTTCAAGTATTGTCATCTTTCAAGTTGATTCCATAAGTGGCCCTCATAATGGATTCATATGGTGCTTTACTTTTCTTCCTAGGGAAATGCTCCATACCCTTCTTTAGTGGAAACTGAAATTTTATATTCCGTTCTTTCATATCAATAACGGCACCTATGGTTCGTAAGAATGGTCTACCAAGTATTATGGGGCATGAAGGATTGCATTCAATGTCAAGTACAATAAAATCAACAGGCACATAGTTCCTTTTTGCAAGAATAAGAACATCATTAATTCTACCCAAAGGCTTTTTAATAGTAGAATCCGCAAGATGCAAATTAAGAGAACATTCATCTATATTGGTAAAACCTAGCACATCACATAGAGATTTTGGAATTGTGGAAACGCTAGCACCCAAATCACGTAAAGCATTGCACTCATAATTTTTAGTTTTAACTTTAATGGTGGGTTCCCACTCATCATATAATTTTCTAGGAATTGAAATCTCTAGTTCTAACTTTTCTTCTAACGCTTTCATCATAGCTTCTACGATGTGTTTAGTAAAAGCCTTGTTTTGCTCATAAGCGTTGGGTGAATTTAACATGGATTGTAACAAAGAAATGCACTCAATCAAAGAACAATTATCATAATTAAAATCTTTGTAATCCAAGAGAATGGGAACATCACTAGTTAAAGTTTTTACCTCTCCAAACCCACTTTTAGCAATTTTCTTATCGAGATTTTCACCCTTCGAATTATGGGGACGCTCTTTAGCTAAAGTTGACTCTTCTTCAGTCCCATTTTCATCAAGTTTTATATTGCTAAACAAGGAATCAATAGGTGAAACACCAATCATTTTAATATCCTCATCATTACTACGATAAAAACCGGGAGGAATCGCTTTTTCTAAAAATTCTCGTTTAGCTTTTAGCATGGCGGTTCTTTTCTTACTCTCATCCATGGAGACATATAAAGCTTTAATTGATTCATTAATATCAATTTTAGGTGGAAAATTTTTAGTCTTAAGATTTTCCACATCATGAATAATTCTATCAATGCTCCTAGACATATCATCAAGTTTACTCAATTTTTCTTCTATCGTAGTGTTGAAAACTTTTTGAGCATTAATATTACTTTCAAGATCAATGGGCATCCTATCATTATTATTATAAGAATTGCCATAGGGATTGCCATAATTATTAGAGGAATTTCCAGGGAACGGTCTAGCATTGAAATTACCTCTATAAGCATTATTATTAAAATTGTTTTGCGAGACAAAATTCACATATACAGGATCATTATTTTTCTCAATCAAAGTGGATAAAGGCACATCATTAGGATCAATAGGAGCATTTTTGCTAGCAACCAATTTCATAAGCGCATCAACTTTATCACTCAAAGTATTAATTTCTTCTATAGAATTCACTTTTTTACTAGTGGGAACTCTTTCAGTATGCCATTGTGAATAATTTGCCATAATATTATCAAGCAATTTAGTAGCTTCTCCCAAAGTAATTTCCATAAAAGTACCACCCGCGGCGGAATCTAAAAGATTTCTAGAAACAAAATTCAATCCCGCATAAAAAATTTGTATGATCATCCATAAATTTAAACCATGAGTAGGGCAATTTCTTATCATTAAGTTCATCCTCTTTGGGCAACATGTTCATGATCAAGTTGCTTAAAATTCATAATTTGATTTCTAAGAGAAATAATTTTCGCAGGAGGAAAATACTTAGTAATAAAAGCATCTTTACACATATCCCAAGAATCGATACTATTTCATGGTAAAGATGAAAACCAAATTTTTGCATGATCCCGTAATGAGAATGGGAATAATTTTAATTTCACAATATCATTATCCACATCTTTTTTCTTTTGCATATCACTCAATTCTACGAAAGTGTTAAGATGGGATGCAGCATCTTCATTAGGACTACCAGAAAATTGATCTTTCATCACAAGATTAAGCAAAGCGGCATTAATATCACAAGTCTCCGCACTAGCGGCGGGAGGAGCAATTGGAGTACTAATAAAATCATTATTATTAGTATTGGAAAAATCACACAATTTTGTATTTTCTTGAGACATCATGACTACGCAAACAAGATAACAAGCAAGCAAACAAGCAAACAAGAAAAAGGCAAACGGAAAGTATTTTTGTATTTTTGTAAAAACTTTTTAGAAGTGGGGGAGATGAAAACGAGAGGCAAATGCAAATAAAGTAAATAAAGTAAATGCAAGGAGATGAGAGTTTTATGCGTAGGTACTTGATAGATGTTGATGATATCTCCCCGGCAATGGCGCCAGAAATTCTTCCCGGCAACGGCGCCAGAAATTCTCCCCGGCAACGGCGCCAGAAATTCTTCCTGCTACTTGTGAGCTGCGTTGGTAATTCCCTGAAGAGGAAGGGAGATGCAGTACAGTAGAGATAATTATTTCCCTCAGTTATGAAACCAAGGTTATCAATCCAGTAGGAGAATTACGCAACACCTCGTTAGTAGCACCTGCACACAAAACAACAAATCCTTGCACCCAACGCAAACAAGGGGTTGTCAATCCCTCGGCGGTAATTGCAAGATTAAATTGTATGTGATAGATAGATTGATTGAAACAAAAATACAAAACTAAAATAAATAAAGAAAAAGTGCAACAAGTATTTTTAGGGTTTTAGTATAGGATTTAGATAGACCCAGGGGCCATAGTTT
Organism: Elymus sibiricus; assembly: GCA_039707655.1. Classification (NCBI taxonomy): domain Eukaryota; kingdom Viridiplantae; phylum Streptophyta; class Magnoliopsida; order Poales; family Poaceae; genus Elymus; species Elymus sibiricus. Next base: position 469,425,160 of record CM077668.1, on the reverse strand, counting down.
TCACTAGAGGCTTCTCTCAAGAAAATAACATACGGTGGGTAGACAAATTACTGTTGGGCAACTGATAGAAAAGCAAATAATCATGACGATATCCAAGGCAATGATCATGTATATAGGCATCACGTCCGAGACAAGTACACCGACTCCTGCTTGCATCTACTACTATTACTCCACACATCAACCGCTATCCAGCATGCATCTAGTGTATTAAGTCCATAAAGAACGGAGTAACGCCTTAAGAACGATGACGTGATGTAGACAAGATAAACTCATGTATGAATAAACCCCATATTTTTACCCTTAATAGCAACGATAAATATGTGTCATGTCCCTTTTTGTCACTGAGATTGAGCACCGCAAGATCGAACCCATTACAAAGCACCTCTTCCCATGGCAAGATAAATCAATCTAGTTGGCCAAACCAAATCAATAGATCGCAGAAGAAATACGAGGCTATAATAATCATGCATAAAAGAGATCACAGAAGACTCAAATAATATTCATGGATAATCTGATCATAAACTCACAATTCATCGGATGCCAACAAACACACCGTAAAAAGTGATTACATCGGATAGAACTCCAAGAACATCGAGGAGAACATTGTATTGAAGATCAAAAAGAGAGAAGAAGCCATCTAGATACTAACTATGGACCCGATGGTCTGTGGTAAACTACTCACGCATCATCGGAAGGGCAGCAAGGTTGATGTAGAGCCCCTCCGTGACCGATTCCCCCTCCGACGGAGTACCAGAGAAGGCCTCCAGATGGGATCTCTCGAGAACAGAAACTTGCGGCAACGGAAAAAGTATTTCATGGACTCCCCTTAGGGTTTCTGATTTTTTGGGAATTTATAGTGGTGGAAAAAGGCCAAACAAAGTTCTGTGGGCCCCATGAGGTACCAGGGCGTGCTTGCCCCCCCCCCCCCGGGCGCGCCTGATGCCTCGTGGGAACCCCTTGGGTCTTCTGGCCTCCTCTCGAAGCTTCTAGTGTTTATCTTGTCCAGAAAAAAATCTCCAAAATGTTTCGTGGCATTTGGACTTCATTTGGTATTGATATTCTGTAAAACAAAAACAGGGCAGAAAACAGCAACTGGCACTGGGCACTAAGTTAATAGGTTAGTCTCCAACAATGATATATAATTGCTGTAAATGCATATAAAAACATCCAAGATTGATAATATAACAGCATGGAACAATAAAAAATTATAGATACGTTGGAGACATATCAAGGTCTCATGGAAGCAAACATATTGCACTTGACCGTAACGGAATTCTAGCTTTTGGATCGAAGGACGAGAGTCACATCATCCATAGCATTAGCGGGAGAACACCGAAAGCATGCGATAGGACAAAGTCCTTCTCGGCACTCTTGAGGAAAATCCTCACATTATGTTGTTGGAAATATGCCCTAGAGGCAATAATAAATTGGTTATTATTATATTTCCTTGTTCATGATAATCGTTTATTATCCATGCTATAATTGTATTGATTGGAAACTCAAATACATGTGTGGGTACATAGACAACACTGTGTCCCTAGTAAGCCTCTAGTTGACTAGCTCGTTGATCAAAGATGGTTAAGGTTTCCTAGCCATTGACATGAGATGTCATTTGATAACGGGATCACATCATTAGGAGAATGATGTGATGGACAAGACCCAAACTACGAACGCAGCATATGATCGTGTCAGTTTATTGCTATTGTTTTCTGCATGTCAAGTATCTGTTCCTATGACCATGAGATCATGCAACTCCCTGACATCGGAGGAGTACCTTGTGTGTATCAAACGTCGCAACGTAACTGGGTGACTATAAAGGTGCTCTACAGGTATCTCCGAGGATGTCTGTTGGGTTGGCATGGATCAAGACTGGGATTTGTTACTCCGTATGACGGAGAGGTATCTCAGGGCCCACTCGGTAATACAACATCACAATGAGCCTTGCAAGCAATGTGACTAAAGTGTTAGCCACGAGATCTTGTATTACGGAACGAGTAAAGAGACTTGCCAGTAACGAGATTGAACTAGGTATAGAGATACCGACGATCGAATCCCGGGCAAGTAACATACCGAAGAACAAAGGGAACAGCATACGGGATTAACTGAATCCTTGACATAGAGGTTCGACCGATAAAGATCTTCGTAGAATATGTAGGAGCCAATATGGGTATCCAGGTCCCGCTATTGGTTATTGATCGTAGAGGTGTCTCAGTCATGTCTACATAGTTCTCGAACCCGCAGGGTCTACACACTTAACGTTTGGTGACGATTAGTATAGTTGAGTTATTTTGTTGGTGACCGAAGGTTGTTCGGAGTCCCGGATAAGATCCCGGACATGACGAGGATCTCCGGAAGAGTCCGGAGGTAAAGATTGATATATGTGATAATAGTGTTTTGATCTCCGGAAGGGTTCCAGAATTCACCGGAAGGGGTTCCGGATGTTTACCAAAGTGTTCGGGTGCAGCAACACTTTATATGAGCCAAAGGGGTAAAGCCCACGAGGTATTGGAAAGTGCAAAAGGAAGTTTTGCTGCTGCCTTAAGCGGTACTACCGCTGGTAAAGGCAGTACTACCGCGTAAGCGGTACTACCGCTTGTTGGAAGCGGTACTACTGCTCAAGCGGTACTACCGCTCGTGAGCGGTACTACCGCTTGTGCGCGGTACTGCAGGGATCCAAGTTGGACTCTTTCCCTGCGGGCCAAACCGACCTTGTGCGGGCAAAACCGACCTGGAGGAGGCTTTTACTCCAAGTTTAGACCCCAAGGCTCAACATATAAATAGAGGGGCAGGGCTAGCACACGGGACACATCAAGATTTCCCAAGCCGTGTGTCGGCAACCCTAACCCTCTAGTTCTTCCGTCATAATCTCCGTAGTGCTTGGCGAAGCTCTGCAGAGATTGTTCCTCACCACCATCACCACGCCGTCGTGCTGCCGGAACTCATCTACTACTTCACCATCGCTCGCTGGATCGAGGAGGTGAAGGCGTCATCAAGCCGTACGTGTGTTGAACGCGGAGGTGCCGTCCGTTCGGCACTAGTTCGTGATCGGATCGAGGGACGACTTGCGATTTGGATCGCGGAGACGTTCGACTACATCAACCGCGTTTCTTAACGCTTCCGCTTAGCGATCTACAAGGGTATGTAGATTCACTGTCCCTCTCGTAGATGCTCATCACCATGGATAGATCTTGTGTGTGCGTAGGAAAATTTTTGTTTCCCATGCAACGTTCCCCAACATATGTTACCAACCGTAAAGTTTTAACCAGATATTTAACAGCTTATTCAATTTCAACAGGGAAGGTGGAAACGCGAGCCATTCTTCTATAACTATTATGCATATAACACTTAGACAATGTTCATAATTAATTGCACAGAGAATTAAAGAAGTTAATGCTATAGTGCGCCCCCACTCAAATCAATATCTCTCATAATTGATTGTGAGTGATACAAGACCCAAATTTCAATTCAACACCAAGGATGCATCCATCTCAAGTGACGAGAATTTCATTTGGTAGGCCAACTTGCCAATCACATCTCTATGTGACTCTTGTTCATCTTTCGATGGGCGTGTTCCGAGCTCAGGACGATCCTCCGGAACGTCAAGACAACCAAGTGATCTTGCTGCGAGGTCCCAACTAACCCGTGTCACACTTCTCTAATCGTTCGTACCCATGCATCCATGTGATACCCCGAAGAGATAGGTGCTACTTGTAGCTTGCGTTGGTATTTTCCCCGAAGAGGAAGGGATGATGCAGCACAGTAGAGGTAAGTATTTCCCTCAGTTATGAAATCAAGGTTAACAATCCAGTAGGAGATTCACGTAACACCTCATTAGTAGTACCTGCACACAAACAACAAATCCTTGCACCCAACGCAAACGAGGGGTTGTCAATCCCTCGGCGGTCAATTGCAAGATTAAATTGTATGGTGATAGATAGATAGATTAAACAAACATACAAAAAAGCGCAACAAGGTATTTTTAGGGTTTTTAATATATGATTTAGATAGACTCGGGGGCCATAGTTTTCACTAGAGGCTTCTCTCAAGAAAATAGCATACGGTGGGTAGATAAATTACTGTTGGGCAATTGATAGAAAAGCAAATAATCATGACGATATCCAAGGCAATGATCATGTATATAGGCATCACGTCCGAGACAAGTAGACCGACTCCTGCTTGCATCTACTACTATTACTCCACACATCGACCGCTATTCAGCATGCATCTAGTGTATTAAGTCCATAAAGAACGGAGTAACGCCTTAAGCAAGATGACATGATGCAGACAAAGTAAACCCATGCATGAATAAACCCCATCTTTTTACCCTTAATAGCAACGATACATACGTGTCATGTCCCATTCTGTCACTGGGATTGAGCACCGCAAGATCGAACCCATTACAAAGCACCTCTTCCCATGGCAAATAAATCAATCTAGTTGGCCAAACCAAATCAATAGATCGGAGAAGAAATACGAAGCTATAATAATCATGCATAAAAGAGATCAGAGAAGACTCAAATAATATTCATGAATAATCTGATCATAAACTCACAATTCATCGGATCCCAACAAACACACCGCAAAAAGTGATTACATCGGATAGAACTCCAAGAACATCGAGGAGAACATTGTATTGAAGATCAAAAAGAGAGAAAAAGCCATCTAGCTACTAACTATGGACCCGAAGGTCTGTGGTAAACTACTCACGCATCATCGGAAGGGCAACAAGATTGATGTAGAGCCCCTTCGTGATCGATTCCCCTCCGGTGGAGTGCCGGAAAAGGCCCCCGGATGGGATCTCTCGAGAACAGAAGCTTGCGGTGGCGAAAAAAGTATTTCGTGGACTCCCCTGTTGGTTTCCCGATTTTTGGGAATTTATAGTGGTGGAATTAGGTCAAAAGAGTCAGAGGTGGACCCACGAGGCACCAGGGGCGCACCCTGGTGGCTCGTGGCCACCTCCTGGGGCCTCTGGCCTTCTCCCGAAGCTTCTAGTGTTGGTTATGTCTAGAAAAAAATCTACAAAAAGTTTCGTCGCATTTGGACTTCGTTTGGTATTGATATTCTGTAAAACCAAAAACAGGCAGAAAACAGGAACTGGCACTGGGCACTAAGTTAATAGGTTAGTCCCAAAAAATGATATATAATTGTTGTAAATGTATATAAAAACATCCAAGATTGATAATATAACAGCATGGAACAATAAAAAATTATAGATATGTTGGAGACGTATCAATAGGTGCCGTGACGGTGCTACACTTGGGAGAACACTAACTACTTGATATTTTTAGTGAGAGATCACCCTAATAAAAATTGACTACCGCGCAATCAAGAAGGGTGCATCAAAGGGACAAACATCTTAGGCAATTCATAATAGCATGATATGGTATAGCCATTTCTGACGGAGAAGTCTTTTATTTCTTCGTCTTCGGCATTCGCGTCGGTGTTCACCTTTGCGAAGATTGCCACCACCTTGTCGATGCACCAGATAATATTGCTATCTCTATAGCTAATAAAATAAGTGCATTACTTCAGGTTGACACGCAGGTCATTAAAGTGACAATCATATGGCTCCAGCCATCATGCCGAATCATGACACGCAGGTCATGTTAATTTTACATCATATAGTCATCTCATACATAATCAAATTAATATGAGAACTGCTATACCACATCACATGCACATCTCATGTCATCCTGCAAAACCAAGTTAGACACCTCTAATCGGTTTATGCAAAATTTTATTTTACGTGGCTTCTAAGGTTTTGACTTAACCGCAGTTACCAACGTTTTGTTGGGGAACGTTGCATGGGAAACAAAAATTTTCCTACGCACACGCAAGATCTATCCATGGTGATGAGCATCTACGAGAGGGAGAGTGAATCTACATACCCTTGTAGATCGCTAAGCGGAAGCGTTAATAAACGCGGTTGATGTAGTCGAACGTCTTCGCGATCCAAATCGCCGAGCGTCCCGCGATCCAATCACGATCCTTCCGATCTAGTGCCGAACGGACGGCACCTCCGCGTTCAACACACGTACGGCTTGATGACGCCTTCACCTCCTCGATCCAGCGAGCGATGATGAAGTAGTGGTTGAGTTCCAGCAGCACGACGGCGTGGTGATGGTGGTGAGGAACAATCTCTGCAGGGCTTCGCCAAGCACTACGGAGATTATGACGGAGGAACTAGAGGGCTAGGGTTGCCGGCACACGGCTTGGGAAATCCTGATGTGTCCCGTGTGCTAGCCCTGCCCCTCTATTTATATGTTGAGCCTTGGGGTCTAAACTTGGAGTAAAAGCCTCCTCCGGGTCGGTTTTGCCCGCACAAGGTCGGTTTGGCCCGCAAGGAAAGAGTCCAACTCGGATCCCTGCCGAACCGTGCACAGCCGCGCACAAGCGGTAGTACCGCTTCACACAAGCGGTAGTACCGCTCGGGCGGTAGTACCGCTTCACACAAGCGGTAGTACCGCTCCGGCGGTAGTACCGCTTCACCAAGCGGTAGTACCGCTCCGGCGGTAGTACCGCTTCACCAAGCGGTAGTACCGCTCCGGCGGTAGTACCGCTTCACCAAGCGGTAGTACCGCTTACGCGGCAGCAAAACTACTTTTGCACTTTCCAATACCTTGTGGGCTTTATCCCTTTGGCTCATATAAAGTGTTGCTGCACCCGAACACTTCGGTAAACATCCGGAACCTCTTCCGGTGAACTTCGGAACTCTTCCGGAGATCAAAACACTATTATCACATATATCAATCTTTACCTCCGGACTATTCCGGAGATCCTCGTCATGTCCGGGATCTTATCCGGGACTCCGAACAACTTTCGGTCACCAACATAATAACTCAATTATACTAATCGTCACCAAACGTTAAGTGTGTAGACCCTGCGGGTTCGAGAACTATGTAGACATGACCGAGACACCTCTACGGCCAATAACCAATAGCGGGACCTGGATGCCCATATTGGCTCCTACATATTCTACGAAGATCTTTATCGGTCGAACCTCTATGTCAAGGATTCAGTTAATCCCGCATGCTGTTCCCTTTGTTCTTCGGTATGTTACTTGCCCGAGATTCGATCGTCGGTATCTCTATACCTAGTTCAATCTCGTTACCGGCAAGTCTCTTTACTCGTTCCGTAATACAAGATCTCGTGGCTAACACTTTAGTCACATTGCTTGCAAGGCTCATTGTGATGTTGTATTACCGAGTGGGCCCTGAGATACCTCTCCGTCATACGGAGTAACAAATCCCAGTCTTGATCCATGCCAACCCAACAGACACCCTCGGAGATACCTGTAGAGCACCTTTAAAGTCACCCAGTTACGTTGCGACGTTTGATACACACAAGGTATTCCTCCGGTGTCAGTGAGTTGCATGATCTCATGGTCAAAGGAACAGATACTTGACATGCAGAAAACAATAGCAATAAACTGACACGATCAAATGCTACGTTTACAGTTTGGGTCTTGTCCATCACATCATTCTCCTAATGATGTGATCCCGTTATCAAATGACATCTCATGTCAATGGCTAGGAAACCTTAACCATCTTTGATCAACGAGCTAGTCAACTAGAGGCTTACTAGGGACACAGTGTTGTCTATGTACCCACACATGTATTTGAGTTTCCAATCAATACAATTATAGCATGGATAATAAACGATTATCATGAACAAGGAAATATAATAATAACCAATTTATTATTGCCTCTAGGGCATATTTCCAACAGTCTCCCACTTGCACTAGAGTCAATAATCTAGTTCACATCACTATGTGATTTACATTGTAATGAATCGAACACCCATGCAGTTCTGGTGTTGTTCATGTTTAGCCCTTGGAAGAGGTTTAGTCATCGGATCTGCAACATTTAGATCCGTGTGTACTTTGCAAATATTTATGTCGTCCTCCTTGATGTAATCGCGGATGGAATTGAAACGTCGCTTTATGTGTCTGGTCCTCTTGTGAAATCTTGGTTCCTTGGCTAGAGCAATGGCACCAGTATTATCACAAAACAGAGTCATTGGGTCAAGTGCACTTGGCACTACTCCAAGATCTGTCATGAACTCCTTCATCCAGACACCTTCCTTCGCCGCCTCCGAGGCAGCGATGTACTCCGCTTCGCATGTAGAATCTGCTACCACGCTTTGCTTGGAACTGCACCAGCTAACCGCACCCCCATTAAGAATAAACACGTATCCGGTTTGCGACTTAGAGTCATCCGGATCAGTGTCAAAGCTTGCATCGACGTAACCCTTTACGACGAGCTCTTGATCACCTCCATAAATGAGAAACATGTCCTTAGTCCTTTTCAGGTATTTCAGGATATTCTTGACCGCCGTCCAGTGTTCCATTCCTGGATCACTTTGAAACCTTCCGGCCATACTTATGGCAAGGCTGACATCGGGTCTTGTGCACAGCATTGCATACATAATAGAGCCTATGGCTGAAGCATAGGGGATGACACTCATCTTTTCTCTATCTTCTGCAGTCACTGGGCATTGAGTCTTACTCAACTTCACACCTTGCAAAACAGGCAAGAACCCCTTCTTGGACTGATCCATTTTGAATTTCTTCAAAATCTTATCAAGGTATGTGCTTTGTGAAAGTCCTATTAAGCGTCTTGATCTATCTCTATAGATCTTGATGCCTAATATGAAAGCAGCTTCTCCTAGGTCCTTCATTGAAAAACTCTTGTTCAAATATTCCTTTACGCTTTCCAGCATTTCTATATTGTTTCCAATCAGCAATATGTCATCCACATATAAGATTAGAAACGCTATAGAGCTCCCACTCACTTTCTTGTAAATACAAGCTTCTCCGTAAACTTGTATAAACTCGAACGCTTTGATCACCTCATCAAAACGAAGATTCCAACTCCGAGATGCTTGCACCAGTCCATAAATGGATCGCTGGAGTTTGCAAACTTTGTCAGCATTCTCTGGATCGACAAAACCTTCTGGTTGCATCATATACAACTCTTCCTTAAGGAAACCGTTAAGGAACGCTGTTTTGACATCCATCTGCCAAATTTCATAATCGAAAAAGGCAGCTATTGCTAACATGATTCTGACGGACTTAAGCATCGCTACGGGTGAGAAGGTCTCATCGTAGTCAACTCCTTGAACTTGTGAAAAACCCTTTGCCACAAGTCGAGCTTTATAGACGGTGACATTACCGTCCGCGTCCGTCTTCCTCTTAAAGATCCATTTGTTCTGAATGGCCTTACGCCCTTCAGGTAATACTTCCAAAGTCCATACTTTGTTTTCATACATGGATCCCATCTCGGATTTCATGGCCTCTAACCACTTCTCGGAATCCGGGCCCATCATCGCTTCTCCATAGCTCGTAGGTTCATCGTTGTTTAACAACATGACCTCTAAGACAGGGTTGCCGTACCACTCAGGAGTAGTACGCGTCCTTGTCGACCTACGAGGTTCGATAGCAACTTGATCCAAAGCTTCATGATCATCATCATTAACTTCCTCTTCAGCTAATGTAGGCTCCACAGAAACAACTTTCTGCGCTGCGCTACTCTCAGGTTGAAGTAAAGGTTCAATAACCTCATCAAGTTCTATCTTCCTCCCACTCAATTCTTTCGAGAGAAACTCTTTCTCAAGAAATGTTCCGTTTTTAGCGACAAACATTTTGCCTTCGGATCTGAGATAGAAGGTATACCCAACTGTCTCTTTTGGGTATCCTATGAAGACGCATTTCTCCGCTTTGGGTTCCAGCTTTTCAGGCTGAAGCTTTTTGACATAAGCATCACATCCCCAAACTTTAAGAAACGACAGCTTTGGCTTCTTGCCAAACCAAAGTTCATATGGCGTCGTCTCAACGGATTTCGATGGTGCCCTATTTAAAGTGAATGCAGCTGTCTCTAATGCATAACCCCAAAACGATAGTGGCAAATCGGCAAGAGACATCATAGATCGCACCATATCCAATAAAGTTCGATTACGACGTTCGGACACACCATTACGCTGTGGTGTTCCAGGCGGTGTCAATTGCGAAACAATTCCACACTGTCTTAAGTGACTGCCAAACTCATAACTCAGATATTCTCCTCCTCGATCAGATCGTAGGAATTTAATCTTCTTGTTACGATGATTCTCAACTTCACTCTGAAATTGTTTGAACTTTTCAAATGTTTCAGACTTGTGTTTCATTAAGTAAATATACCCATATCTACTTAAGTCATCAGTGAAGGTGAGAAAGTAACGATAACCACCGCGCGCCTCAATACTCATCGGACCGCACACATCAGTATGTATGATTTCCAATAAGTCACTTGCCCGTTCCATTGTTCCAGAGAACGGCGTTTTAGTCATCTTGCCCATGAGGCATGGCTCACATGTGTCAAGTGATTCAAAATCAAGTGACTCCAAAAGTCCATCAGCATGGAGCTTCTTCATGTGTTTTACGCCAATATGACCTAAACGGCAGTGCCACAAGAAAGTGGTATTATCATTATCAATTCTACATCTTTTGGCATCAATGTTATGAACATGTGTATTATTACTATCGAGATTCAACAAGAATAAACCCCTCACATTGGGTGCATGACCATAAAAGATATTACTCATATAAATAGAACAACCATTATTCTCTGATTTAAATGAGTAACCGTCTCGCAATAAACAAGATCCAGATATAATGTTCATGCTTAACGCAGGCACCAAATAACACTTATTTAGGTTCATCACTAATCCCGACGGTAATCGAAGAGCGAGCGTGCCGACGGCGATCACATCAACCTTGGAACCATTTCCCACGCGCATCGTCACTTCGTCCTTTGCCAGCCTCCGTCTATTCCGCAGTTCCTGTTTTGAGTTGCAAATATGAGCAACCGCACCGGTATCAAATACCCAGGCACTACAACGAGAGTTGGTAAGGTACACATCAATAACATGTATATCATATATACCTTGTTTGTTGTTGGCCGCCTTCTTGTCAGCCAAATACTTGGGGCAGTTCCGCTTCCAGTGTCCAGTTCCCTTGCAATGAAAACACTCAGTTTCTGGTTTGGGTCCAGCCTTGGGTTTCTTCACGAGAGGAGCAACTGCTTTGCCACTCTTCTTAGAGTTACCCTTCTTACCCTTGCCATTTTTCTTGAAACTAGTGGTTTTATTGACCATCAACACTTGATGCTCCTTCTGAATTTCAGACTCAGCGACTTTCAGCATCGCAAACAGCTCGGCGACTGACTTGTTCATCCCGTGCATGTTATAGTTCAACACGAAGCTCTTGTAGCTAGGTGGCAATGATTGAAGAACTCTGTCAGTGATAGCCTCTGGCGGAAGGGGCATCCCTAACTCAGCCAGACGGGTGGAGTACCCAGACATTCTGAGCACGTGATCACTGATAGACCCGTTCTCCTCCATCTTGCAAGCATAGAACTTATCGGAGATCTCATATCTCTCGATCCGGGCATTCTTCTGAAAGATAAACTTCAACTCCTGGAACATCTCATATGCTCCATGACGTTCAAAACGTCTTTGAAGTCCCGGTTCTAAGCCATACAACATTGCACATTGAACTATTGAGTAATCATCAGAACGAGCCTGCCAGGCGTTCACAACGTCTAGAGATTCAACTGGAGCGGGTGGATCACCAAGCGGTGCATCAAGGACATAAGCCTTCTGGGAAGCCGTAAGGATAATCCTTAGATTACGGGCCCAGTCCACAAAGTTACTTCCATCATCTTTCAACTTAGCTTTCTCTAGGAACGCATTAAAATTCAGGGGTGCTACTGCGCGAGCCATGATCTACAACATAAATATAGCAAAGACAACTTAGACTATTGTTCTTAGATAATGAGTTTAGTTAATCATATTACTTAAAAACTCCCACTCAAATTGACATCCCTCCGATCATTCGAGTGTTACATGATCCAAATCCACCAACTCAAGTCCGATCATCACGTGAGTTGAGGTGGTTTCAATGGTGAACATCTTCATGTTGATCATATCTACTATATGACTCATGTTCGACCTTTCGGTCTCTTGTGTTCCGAGGCCATGTCTGTACATGCTAGGCTCGTCAAGTTTAACCCGAGTGTTCCGCACGTGTAACATGGCTTACACCCGTTGTATGCGAACGTAGAGTCTATCACACCCGATCATCACGGCGTGTCTCGAAACGACGAACTTTCGCAACGGTGCACACTTGGGGAGAACACAATTTATCTTGAAATTTAAGTGAGGGATCACCTTATAATGCTACCGTCGTCCTAAGCAAAATAAGATGCATAAAAGGATTAACATCACATGCAAATCATAAGTGACATGATATGGCCATGAACTTGTGCTTTTGATCTCCATCTCCAAAGCACCGGCATGATCTCCATCGTCACCGGCATGACACCATGATCTCCATCATCTTGATCTCCATCAACGTGTCGCCATAAGGTTGTCGCGCCGACTGTTGCTTCCACGACTATAGCTAACGTTTAGCGATAAAGTAAAGCATTACATAGCGCTTAATGATTGACACGCAGGTCATACAATAATTAAAGACAACTCTATGGCTCCTGCCAGTTGCCGTACTCATCGACATGCAAGTCGTGATATTCTATACAAAACATGATCATCTCATACATCACATATATCTCATCATGTAATTGGCCATATCACATCACAACATACCCTGCAAAAACAAGTTAGACGTCCTCTAATTGTTGTTGCAAATTTTACGTGGCTGCTACGGGTTTGCAAGAACCGTTCTTACCTACGCAAAACCACAACGTGGTGTAGTGATTGCTTTTTGATCTTCTAAAAGAACCCTCTTCATTGAACCGATTCAACTAAAGTGAGAGAGACAGACACCCGCCAGTCACCTTTATGCAACAAGTGCACGCAGCGGTAAAACCAGTCTCGCGTAAGCGTACGCGTAATGTCGGTCCGGGCCGCTTCATCTCACAATGCCGCTGAATCAAGTATCAACTAGTAACGGCAAGCAATATGTATACACCCACGCCCACAACTCGTTTGTGTTCTACTCGAGATCTCATCTACGCATAGACCTAGCTCATGATGCCACTGTTGGGGAACGTTGCATGGGAAACAAAAATTTTCCTACGCACACGCAAGATCTATCCATGGTGATGAGCATCTACGAGAGGGAGAGTGAATCTACATACCCTTGTAGATCGCTAAGCGGAAGCGTTAATAAACGCGGTTGATGTAGTCGAACGTCTTCGCGATCCAAATCGCCGAGCGTCCCGCGATCCAATCACGATCCTTCCGATCTAGTGCCGAACGGACGGCACCTCCGCGTTCAACACACGTACGGCTTGATGACGCCTTCACCTCCTCGATCCAGCGAGCGATGATGAAGTAGTGGTTGAGTTCCAGCAGCACGACGGCGTGGTGATGGTGGTGAGGAACAATCTCTGCAGGGCTTCGCCAAGCACTACGGAGATTATGACGGAGGAACTAGAGGGCTAGGGTTGCCGGCACACGGCTTGGGAAATCCTGATGTGTCCCGTGTGCTAGCCCTGCCCCTCTATTTATATGTTGAGCCTTGGGGTCTAAACTTGGAGTAAAAGCCTCCTCCGGGTCGGTTTTGCCCGCACAAGGTCGGTTTGGCCCGCAAGGAAAGAGTCCAACTCGGATCCCTGCCGAACCGTGCACAGCCGCGCACAAGCGGTAGTACCGCTTCACACAAGCGGTAGTACCGCTCGGGCGGTAGTACCGCTTCACACAAGCGGTAGTACCGCTCCGGCGGTAGTACCGCTTCACCAAGCGGTAGTACCGCTCCGGCGGTAGTACCGCTTCACCAAGCGGTAGTACCGCTCCGGCGGTAGTACCGCTTCACCAAGCGGTAGTACCGCTTACGCGGCAGCAAAACTACTTTTGCACTTTCCAATACCTTGTGGGCTTTATCCCTTTGGCTCATATAAAGTGTTGCTGCACCCGAACACTTCGGTAAACATCCGGAACCTCTTCCGGTGAACTTCGGAACTCTTCCGGAGATCAAAACACTATTATCACATATATCAATCTTTACCTCCGGACTATTCCGGAGATCCTCGTCATGTCCGGGATCTTATCCGGGACTCCGAACAACTTTCGGTCACCAACATAATAACTCAATTATACTAATCGTCACCAAACGTTAAGTGTGTAGACCCTGCGGGTTCGAGAACTATGTAGACATGACCGAGACACCTCTACGGCCAATAACCAATAGCGGGACCTGGATGCCCATATTGGCTCCTACATATTCTACGAAGATCTTTATCGGTCGAACCTCTATGTCAAGGATTCAGTTAATCCCGTATGCTGTTCCCTTTGTTCTTCGGTATGTTACTTGCCCGAGATTCGATCGTCGGTATCTCTATACCTAGTTCAATCTCGTTACCGGCAAGTCTCTTTACTCGTTCCGTAATACAAGATCTCGTGGCTAACACTTTAGTCACATTGCTTGCAAGGCTCATTGTGATGTTGTATTACCGAGTGGGCCCTGAGATACCTCTCCGTCATACGGAGTAACAAATCCCAGTCTTGATCCATGCCAACCCAACAGACACCCTCGGAGATACCTGTAGAGCACCTTTATAGTCACCCAGTTACGTTGCGACGTTTGATACACACAAGGTATTCCTCCGGTGTCAGTGAGTTGCATGATCTCATGGTCAAAGGAACAGATACTTGACATGCAGAAAACAATAGCAATAAACTGACACGATCAAATGCTACGTTTACAGTTTGGGTCTTGTCCATCACATCATTCTCCTAATGATGTGATCCCGTTATCAAATGACATCTCATGTCAATGGCTAGGAAACCTTAACCATCTTTGATCAACGAGCTAGTCAACTAGAGGCTTACTAGGGACACAGTGTTGTCTATGTACCCACACATGTATTTGAGTTTCCAATCAATACAATTATAGCATGGATAATAAACGATTATCATGAACAAGGAAATATAATAATAACCAATTTATTATTGCCTCTAGGGCATATTTCCAACACGTTTATCATCAAGTATGATTATTCAAATCGCTAGATTAACTTTGCGGGGTGTATGAAACACGAGATAATAAAATCTCGAGCCCCATACTGAACTTCGTCATACGCATGACCACCGTGCAGATCATATCTGCATTGCCATTTTGTCTGCGAAATTTCATCTTTCTTTTAATTATGGTGGAATTCAATGAACTGTTAGCACTTCGTTGATCAATCAGGATCACGGATTGCCAGAACTTTGAAACTCCACCATGCCATTATCAAGATCGGAAATACGCAAATTTCAGGGAAGCAACAAGAACATCGGGTAACAGATTTCATCTGCTACCCGCACAAATAATTTTCAGTAATAAAACTCATCTACTACAAATTATATTGTGCAACACCCATACATCTCTATGTATTCTAGATCGTAACCTGCATCTACGCATAGCACGGCTCATGATGCCATTGTAGGGGAACGCGACAGAAAACAAAAAAAATTGGTACAACGAGCACGCCCAGGATCACTATGGAGATGCATACAAGGTTTGGATCTGATCGTTACCGACTCGTAGCGCAGCGGAAGTAGAGTCGATGAAGATCGTCGGTGCAGATCCCCGTAGCTAGGATTTACAACCTCCCAACCGTGAGGATGTACTCCCTTGTCAGCCCCTCGGAAAGCCCTTCGGGAAGCGGTCGGACAGTCCCCCGGACGGTGTCACAGACAACCCTTCGGGAGGCACTCACAGAATCTCGGACGGTCACTCGGACAGCCCTTCTGGAGGTACTCTCGAACAGCCCCTCGGGCAAAAAAGATCGTACCTACGACCTCTCTACGGAGTTGCACACATACGGTGTCAGCTATCCGGCAGGGCTTCGCCGTCCAGAACTAGTTCCCACCGGAAACCAGACAACCTTTCGGCTCTACGAAACTATTTCGTGTGAGGGAGAGAAGAAGCCAGATCATTGCATGGCATAATGTATGAGAGAAAGAGTGTGTTTGGGCAGCCCCCTCCACCCCTATTTATAGGCCAAGCCCAAGGGGTAGAGGACACTTGGAAATACCAAAATGCCCTCAAAGGTGGCTTCCCAAAGAAGCTACCAAATAGTGTTTCCATTATTCATGAAAATATTTGTCCATGACCGTTAAATCCGAAAATATTTCTGTAGGTCCAGAACATTTCCAGTACCCACTAAAAAAATTCTGGACGCGTTCCGAAACATTTCCGGATCAATGATTTTCATCAGCGAAAAGCAAACAAGAATGCGTTTTCACTATTCATGAAGACAATTTTTTGCGTCCGTTAAATCCGAAAATATTTCTGTAGATCCAGAACATTTCCAGCACCCACTAAAACAATTCTGAACGCGTTCCGAAACATTTCTGGATCAATGATTTTCTTCAGCGAAAAGCAACCAAAGCGGTTCCGGCAGCTCCGGAACATTTCCGGTTTTTTCTCCGGAAAAATCCCAGAAGTTTCCAGAACAATTCTGGCACCCTCCAAGAATTTCCAGGCGTGTGCCGAAACCATTTTGACTTAATGGTATACTCCGAAACAACTTTTCGGTTTTACCAAAACTCTTCCGGTGTTCTTTCTCCGAAACTCTTCCGTTGTCTCCGAAACTTTTCCGGTGACTTTCTCTCAGACTCCCTGTCTAGTATTCAGCAGATAGGTGACCCTTAAGCGTGTGACCCTATAGGTTTGGTGAAGTATAGACATGACCGGAACACTTTCCGATCAATGATCAACATCGGAGCCGTGGACACCCATATTGACCCCTATACCCACACGAATAAATATTCGAGTGAACCTCCGGTTGCCGTGTGCTATTCCTGTTGCTTCGCGATATGTTACAAACACCCGAGGTGAGATTTATCGGCATCCTCGTGGATCAACACTTGTCCACAATGCCAGTTACCTCGTTACCGGTTTTGTTCTCTTTTCTCGTTCCCGTGTTCCGGCATCCCTGTGATCAAATCACAAAGTGTCTGGCCAGACGATGATGGATACCGTAACACCGAGAGGGCCCAAAGAATATCTCTCCATCGGTGGAGGAGCAAATCCCAATCTTGAGCTATCAAGTCCCTTGACATACTTTCCCATGAACCCGTAAGCCGCCGTAATAGCCACCCAGTTACGGATGACGTTTAACAAACCCCAAAGTTCATGAAGCAAGTATGAAGAAACTCGATACTTTCATGGTCTAAGGAATTATGCAAACGTTAACTTTCTCTGTGTTATTAACCATTAACTTATGACGAATGTATCTCATAGCATAACATCAATTCGGGTCGATTCAACACAAGTGTTCTTCTAACAATGTGCCCTCAAAGTTTGCTGGCATAGTCATGCCCATGATCAGGAAAACAGGATCATCATGCAACACTTGAGCTAGTCTTAGAGGCCAGACTAGGAATACATTTTATCGTTTATTATTCCACACGTGCATATGAGTCTTCCTTCGAGCCTCGTGGTTATTGCATACTCGAGAACCATAGTAGTTATAGCACGGAATATAAACTTAATTACGAACATAGAGATAAATAATAACATTTATTATTGCCTCTAGGGCATATCTCCTACACATAGTTCGTCATGTCCTTAGCCAAAACAATATTCCTTTCTCAAGTAGTGCATTTAATAAAGAAGGTGTTTGTGATGCTTGCCAAATGGGCAAAAGTCATCAACTTCCTTACCATAGTTCGATCAGTGTATCTAAAGCTCCTTTAGAGCAAATTTTCCCCGATGTATGGGGGCCTGCCCGTGATTCTATCAATAGGAAAAACTATTATGTGTCCTTTATTGATTATTATAGTATGTTCACGTGGATATATCTTCTTAAGCATATATCTAAAGTTTTCAAAGTCTTTCATGAATTTCAAACCCTTGTTGAAAGGTTGTTCAATAGGAAGATTATCACTATGAAAACAGATTGGGGTGGCGAATATGAACGTCTAAATTCCTTTTTTCGGCAACTAGGAATTACTCATCATGTTTCCTGCCCGCATGCTCATCAGCAAAACGGGTCAGCATAAAGAAAGCATCAACACATTGTTGATGTGGGGTTTTGTCTTTTGGCTCATGCTTCCATGCCCTTGAAATTTTGGGACGAAGCATTTCTTTCTGCTACATATTTGATAAATCGCACCCCTAGCAAAGTGATTAATTTTGAAACTCCCCTAGCTCGTTTGTTTCAAGAACAACCGAATTATCATCCCCTTCGTGTTTTTGGGTGCGCTTGTTGGACCAATCTTCGCCCATACAATTCTACAAAATTAGAATTCCGCTCTAAATAGTGCGTATTTCTTGGATATAGCAATCTTCACAAAGGCTTTAAGTGCCTTGATGTTGCTGCTGGCCGGGTTTACATCTCCCGTGATGTGATTTTCGATGAAACAATTTTTCCTTTCTCATCTTTAAATCCAAACGCCGGCACTCCCTTCGATCTGAAGTTTTGTTGTTCCATGAAAGTACTCCTTCTGAACCTATTGATCATGAGGGCGAACATGTAATTGATCAACAGGCTAAATTTTTGTTCCCAAAAAAAATGTTCCCATTTGCTTCACATTTTCAAATTTTCTCAGTTTCATTTTTTTCTGAATTTCAAAAGTTGTTTCAATTTTCAAATTTTGTTCACCAATTCAAAAAATGTTTGCGCTTTCGATAAATGTTCGACGGTTTAGAAAATAGTTTCTGTTTCAATTTTTGTTTACCTATATAAAAATGTTCACATTTTCAAAATTGTTCAGGATTTTCCAATTGTTCTCAGTTTAAAATGTTTTTGCGCATTTTTCGCCCAAAGCTCGCTTCAGTTCAACTCGAATGGGCCGGCCCAGTCGGTTATCTCATCTTTCTGCGCACCCTTATCTCATCTTCCTGCCGCATATACTGGAACCAAAGATTCGCTCGCTCTCACAGACCCAGATGAGATGCTGGCATCTCCCCTGTTAGACCCCGCCCCCCGCCCCGCCAATGGCATCCATCCCCTCCCTCGCCGTCTCCGGCGCCGCCACTGCCGTCGTCGCTGTCAAGCCCCTGCCGAGCTTCGACAAGGTGACTTTCTCTTCTCTGTTATATAATCGGGACCAGTAACGAGAGGACTCATTCTTTTTCTTTCACAATTGCATATTTGCAGGGCGGTTCTTATCAGAGGAGCACCCAAGCAGTGGAAAATGGCAGATTGGAGAGTGAGAGTTCCCCTCGGCCTCTAGATGCCCAGGAAGCAATGAGCATGCTGAAAGACGGCCAGACGGTGCAGTCAGCGATGTACGTGCCTCTGCTGCACCGGTGCGTCCAAACCAGAGGCCTCGGCACCGCCAAGGCCCTGCACGCCCACATGATGAAGACCGGAACCATCACGGACATGTTCGTGGCGACGTCCCTGGTGAATGTGTACATGAGATGCGGGGCGAGCCGGGACGCGCACAGCCTGTTCGACGAAATGCCCGACAAGAACGTGGTCACCTGGACGGCGCTGATAACGGGCCACACTCTCAACTCTGAGCCGGTGCTGGCGCTGGAGGTGTTTGTCGACATGCTCGAGCTGGGAAGGTACCCGTCGCATTACACGCTGGGCGGCATGCTGAATGCGTGCTCTGCCGCACACAGGATTGATCTGGGCCGGCAGGTCCATGGCTACTCGATTAAGTATGGGGCTGATACGATCACGAGCATGGGAAATTCGCTTTGTAGAATGTACTGCAAGTCTGGAGACTTAGAGTCTGGCCTCAGGGCCTTTAAGGGGACCCCTGACAAGAATGTCATCACGTGGACGACGATGATATCTTCCTGCGCCGAAGATGAGAACGACCTGGAGCTTGGGTTGAGTTTGTTTCTCGATATGCTCGTGGGAGGGGTGATGCCGAATGAGTTCACGTTGACTAGCGTCATGAGCTTGTGTGGTGCGAGGCTGGATATGAACCTGGGCAAGCAGGTCCAAGCTTTCTGCTACAAGGTTGGGTGTGAAGCAAATCTTCCAGTGAAGAACTCCACAATGTACCTCTATCTCAGGAAGGGCGAAACGGACGAGGCCATGCGCTTGTTTGAAGAGATGGACAGCAGCAGTATTATCACGTGGAACGCAATGATCTCGGGGTATGCTCAAATCATGGACTCAGCAAAGGATGACCTCCATGCTCGTTCAAGAGGGTTCCAGGCACTCAAAATGTTCCGTGATCTCGTGAGGTCTGAATTGAAGCCAGATTTGTTCACCTTCTCAAGCATCCTGTCAGTCTGCAGTGCCATGATGGCCTTGGAGCAGGGTGAGCAAATCCATGCAACGACGATAAAGACTGGATGTCTGTCAGATGTTGTCGTGAACAGCGCACTGGTAAACATGTATAACAAGTGCGGATGCATCGAATGTGCAACCAAAGCCTTTGTAGAGATGCCAACACGAACACCTGTCACATGGACCTCTATGATTTCAGGCTACTCGCAGCATGGCCGGTCCCGAAATGCAATACAGCTCTTTGAGGACATGATATTATCTGGCGCTAAACCAAACGAAATCACATTCGTAAGTGTACTGTCAGCCTGCAGCTATGCTGGTTTAATCGAGGATGCTGAGCGCTATTTTGACATGATGCAGAATGAGTTTCATATAGAGCCTCTTGTGGACCATTACGGGTGCATGGTTGACATGTTCGTGCGGTTGGGCCGGCTGGATGATGCATTTTCCTTCATCAAAAGAACAGGTTTTGAGCCGAACGAGGCCATCTGGTCCAGTTTGGTAGCTGGATGTCGGAGTCACGGGAACATGGAGCTTGCTTTCTATGCTGCTGATAGGCTCCTTGAGCTCAAGCCGAAAGTGATTGAAACCTATGTCTTGCTACTGAACATGTATGTCTCTACAGGTAGATGGCGTGATGTGGCGAGAGTGCGGAAACTGATCAAACACGAAGATGTTGGGGTTCTTAGAGACCGTAGCTGGATTGCAATCAGAGACAAGGTGTATTTCTTCAGAGCTGATGACATGACTCACCCTCAAGCTACCGAGTTGTATCAATTGTTGGAGAATTTGCTGGAAAAGGCTAAGGCCGTAGGGTACGAACCGTACCAGAATGCTCCTGAGTTGTTATCTGACAGCAAGGAGGGTGATGACGACAAGCCTGCTGCTGCAGGTTCACTAATAAAGCACCACAGCGAGAGGTTAGCTGTTGCACTGGGGCTGCTCAAAACACCTCCTGGTGCGATAGTCCGTGTGACCAAGAACATCACCATGTGCAGGGACTGCCACAGCTCTATCAAATACTTCTCATTACTTGCAAACAGAGAGATTGTTGTCCGAGACAGTAAACGGCTTCACAAGTTCAAGGATGGTCGGTGCTCGTGTGGGGATTTTGCTGCGCTCCTCCTGTGATACCAAAAAATCTCATGCACACTGCGCTATTCTGAGAACATGGCAATTTTTGCATTGGAAACAGGTTTGACTTACTCTGAACTTGTTTACTGCAAGGTACCATGAGATGTCCGTTTGTTTGTAGATTTTTGTATGAAAGCATGATTTTTTCAGTCGGCATTGGTGACATATGAGTATATATGACCATAAACAAAATCAGATTTCTGAGGTATGCTCACATCCTAGCACTGTAGAACGGTTCAATATATGTGTAACTGTTGTAAATGCTGGCGTATTAGGGTCAGGTTTCATTGTTTTAATTCATAATGCTGACTCAAATTTTGAATTCTCTGGTCCATAATTTGAGTGGAAGCATTGTGTACCATATGAAACAAATCTGTTGTATGATACAATTTTTTTGAATTGTAAAGATTATTTGTAGCATGTCTACAAATAATTGGAATATATATACACAAGATTTTATCCTGCTACCGGTATAGTTGCTCCCATGTGTGCTTCACACAATTTTTCTTCAGTCTCATAGCACTTGGTCCTCTCTCTTCCTTCTGGCGGGAGAGAAGAGAGTTGGGGCTTGATTACGGTCGGGCAACAAAAAGGCTCTTTGATCTGGCAGCTGGCCACGCCGCCGTTCCATGTCGCTAAGTTCTGGTGCTTTTCCCTGCCGGAAGGAAAAGGTATGGGAATGCAGCAGCAGCAGCAGGATGAGTTGGAGGAGGGCGGCGTCGGGGAGGAAGGTTGCGGCGGCTGCCATCGTTGTCACCGTGAACCTTGGCATCCTCGACTGCCCCGTCTGCTTCCATCCCCTGCACCCCCCCCCAAAAAAAAACAAAATCTTCCAGGTACCCCCTGTCCCTGTTGGTTCGTCTGTACGTGCTGTACTACTGAAACCCCACAAACTCCTTAAGGAAGGACGGTGCCAATTTATTTCCGCCGTAGTGGCAAAAACAAAACTCAGTTATTGATTTTTTTTTAGAGCAAACCTCTGTCATTGATTTGATCCTGGAATGGAACTTAGGTGCCAGGTTTTGGACCTGTGGTTTTGTAGTGGCAAGTTGCAAGTTAAGGTTGACATCTCTGAACAATTAGAACAAAATCAGGCGTAAACATTAGCCCAGATGCCCAATAAATCAGTAAAAATTTCAGCATTTTTTGTTGCCTTCAGTCCATTTAAGAGTTGTAAAATCTTTTTGGTCATCATTGTACGGATCCCCAAACAGGGAGTATCCTGTTCTCTAGCAATCACTGGTTGGTCAAGAAATCGAATATAGATGGACAACTGAAGCGTTAAGCTCATCATTGCTCAGAAACCATAAACAAGGGAAAGAATACTGTATTCCTGGAAGTATTGACATTTATCTATTTTTTGCAATAGGGGAGGTAGGGTGGTTTGTATGAAAATTGGCTTCAACCACTTTGATGGCATATGTACAATCCGTCAGGTCTGGTCAGAAGTTCAGAACAGCATCAGAAGTAAATATGCATGCTGTTCATACTTCACAATTAGCATGCTGTTCATCATTTTGGTTGTATTTTTGTCATTCACAATTAGCATTCAAGTTAATTTAAGCATATCAATTCATACATTTACAGTTTCATCTCCGTTCCTCAATGCACTGTTGGGCATGCCATATGTTCATCTTGCCATGAGAAGCTCCGTGACAAGTGCCACTTCTGCGCCATTCCCAGTCTAGAATCGCTCCTACATGGTAGAAGATGTCACGGAATCCATCAAAGTTGATCGAGGTCCACAACTCCACATCCAACTGGGGCCAACCGTTCTGGTGGGCGAAGATGGGGAAATTGTTAACATGATGCTGGTGCCCCTTGGCTGTGTCATCTCAGTTTGTTGCGTCCAGCCTCACATTGACGGATCCAAGTTCAGATGCAGTCTGGCGTTGTCATGCCCTGGAGTGTTAATATCAGGATATAGTATTACCACTGCCCATGTAGCATTGCTTTTGACAGGTGAGTACTTCTAAGTCTTGGTTTTTGGACATGTGGCACCTGTGTTCGTTTGATAGATCTCTGTTTTTGGAACTGTAGTGATGTTCTATCTGATTGCAGAGCACTGTTTGTACTCGGGGCAAAATTATTTGCCTGAAACCGTTGAAAGGAACACAATACATTACCCGTCAAAATAAACTACACAGGGTATTTCTGTCACTTGTGCCATCTTACGAGGTAGACAGTGGAATTCACTAACACATTTGTCGACCTTAGGTTTCTTCAATAAGATTCATTGTAGTATTAGTCAATCTAGACCATTGAAACTGATCTTAGATAGTAACTCCATAGTTTCAGAAGAAATTATCAGTTCTACACTTGATATTGCCTGGCAGGTCCACCTCCATCAGTTACATCTTCTATCAGATGAAATCTTTTGAGTCCTTGTATACAGGCAGGTCGAAGAATCCCGGGAGATGGACATTGGTGAGGTTGGTCCTGCTGGTGATCCCGCGCGGCTTCTTCCTGGCCTTCTCCGGCTCCGGTTGCCGGCCATGGATCTGCTCCGCGGCGCGCCTCTTGGCCGTGTCGGTGGCCGGCTTCTCCGCGTTCTTCCGGAGCTCCTTCTCAATGTCCACCATGTTTGCATCAGGCTGTGCTTCTTCCTGGGTGTACACTGATTATTCCTGATCCACTCGATTCAGTGCTCAAATGATCTGAGTTTAATGAGCATTAATTGAACACATTGCTCAATTTCCTGATCCACTACTCAATTTCACATGAATGATGCACTTTGCAGCAGAGGCAGCAGAGGAGGCGGGAGGAAGTCATGGAGTAGTACCAGCAGAGGCAGCAGAGGAGGCGAGAAGAAGTCGAGGTCGATCGATTAGAAGCAGAGGCAGCAGCGGAGGTGGGAGGTGGCACTCGTCCTGCGACCTACGCAGGTGGGCGGCCAGAGGAAGCGCACCGATGGAGGAAGCGCACCAGCAGGGAGCTCGGGGCGCGACTCCTGTACGCCGTCTCTTCAACGGGTGGCATCACCTGTGCCGCACGGAGGAGGGATGGGGGCCAGCGCCGGCATAGGAGATGGAGGCCGGCGGTGGGGGCTCCGGCGAGGCGGCGGAGGCCGTACGCGTTATGCAGGGGTGATGCAGGTGAGCGGCGGCGGCGCAGGTGGGCGGAGGCGGCGCAGGTGGGCGGCGGCGCTAGTCCAGCGAGCTGGGCCGGCGGTAGCGCGCGAGGACCGACGGCGGCTCCGCTTGGGGAAGCTTTCGACGGTGCCGACGGGGAAGAAGGAAGGTGGAGGCGAGGTGATTTGCACGAGAATTAAATCTTTGAGGGATTTTTTGCAAAAAAAAATGAACTACGGCCGGACATTCTTTTCCGGACGGAGGGAGTACAAACACTTTGGGTCTGCACATGTTTCTTAACGCACCTCCGGGCATGAATTTGGAGGGATGGCCGAATCGAACGTTTGCAACGAGCCATGTCTGAGCGATGCTTTGGAGCGCACGTGGGTGTGCCTGTACCTGATTTACGTGTTTTCCTTTAATCATATCCTTAATCTCCTTTAGTTAGTCTTTTCTCTTCTACACAACCGTGCTTCAATTCGAGATAATCTGTTCACGAAAAAGATGCACCTCGATGTTCTGATTTCATTCAGGCACCGGATCGTAGTTTCGTTCATTGCAAATCTTGAATTTCGTGTTCATATTCGGAGCTTTTTTGGACGAATTTTGACAAATTCATGGCACACGGTTAACCGTTTGAAATTTCCTAGCTGTTGGACACGACTTTTGTGTTGTACGTTTTCTGTTTCATAAATCGTAGACGAGTAGAGCTACATTCTACTATCTCCTTCACTCCTAATCTCAGCTCACTAATCTCGTTCACTAGTCTCTTCTAATCTACATAATCGTGCTTCAATTCGAGATAAGTTGTACACGAAAAAGATGCACATCGGCGTTGTGGTTCCATTCAGGCGATCGGTCTGTGATTTCATTGACTGTAAATGTTCACTTTTGTGTTCACGTTTTAACATATTTTGGATGAATTTTGACAAATTCATCGCACACGTTCGACCCGGTTGAAATTTCTTTTGATCAGTAGCTTCATCTCTCCGTTTCACATGACTTTCACGACCAGATAGTCGGAGTCCAAAGTTGATTGGCACATGGAAACCCATATAAACCACGCTCCTGGCAGCTTACATCAGCTTCAGCTTCACTACTGCGGTATTGTGGAGTGTGGACAATGGGGATGTGGGGCGTCCTGGTGTACATTGCCACCGTCGCGCAGCTGTCCGGTCTGCACGCCGTCATGCTCGTCGTCCTGGCCGCGCGCCACCTGCGGATTCCGCAATGCAAGGCGGAATGCACCAAGCTCGAGGGGTGCGCGCAAGCTCCACGCGCTGCTGGACATGGCGACGCACCGACGCGGCATCCGGTGGTGGCCGGACTGGTCGTTGTGGCGCTGGTCGAAGCGGCCGGCCTCGTGGGCTCCTACCGCGGGAGCACGCTCTGGCACCGCGTCTGGACCGGCAGGAGTATGGAGACGCGGCTCCGGGACATGCGGAATCGCCTCAACTGCTTGTGCGGGCTCGTGGTGTGCGTGCATGCCAATCTCCTCATGGCGTCACATACTTTTGATACTACGTAAGATGTTCGATCCATCCAAATTGGTTTTCACTATCAGCTAGATGTCGATGCAATTCATTGAATCTCAGTAATTCATTAGTACAGGAATCCAAATATTTACGGAATTTTAAAAAAATGGTGGAATTTTAAATGAATGTTTTGGCTCTTTGGCCGAAAACACTAAAACTGAATTTCAGTGATTTAAGTTGTTGTTGAATTATTTTTGAAACTGAGTGTGAAAACCAGTACACTAATTGTTTATGTTTACTTGGTGACTGGTGCAGGAACCATCATGTGAGTGATCCATCATACGGCGCAGAAACTTCTGATACTTCCGACAGTCAAAGGTACAACAGGATTGGTCAGGGAGGAGCTGACAATCAGTCAGAGAACAACGAGCCAGGAGGATTTGAATCCGTGTGATTTCGCTCGCTTGGCATTACACACACATAACCAACAACGAGCCAGGAGGATTTGAATCCGTGTGATTTCGCTTGGCATTACACACACATAACATAGAACTATCCGGTAGTCGACGCGTTTGCGTCTCAGGTTATCAGTGAAGATCAAGGTCCAGGATATATAGTGTTGGAATAATAGCTGAGAACTTGTTCATCTGTTTAGTCGGTTATTCCTGTTGGTAAAATGTTGGTCTGTTTTGTAGTAGTGTGTTCAGGCAGGGTGTGTACGTGGCCTATGTTTCGTGTGTGCAACTGTGCATGTGCTAATTTCAGTGTTTCGTATGATGCTCCTTAATCTGCCGTTTTCTCGCCCTATA
Source organism: Elymus sibiricus (assembly GCA_039707655.1). NCBI lineage: Eukaryota > Viridiplantae > Streptophyta > Magnoliopsida > Poales > Poaceae > Elymus > Elymus sibiricus. The sequence goes on along the minus strand of CM077668.1, from coordinate 469,398,485 downwards.
CCTAATGTATTGCTGCGTTTAATAAAACTAGATTATACCCAACGCGTTGTTGTAAGAATTTTGTTAAAATAAATATATAAGAATGTTCTAAAAACCTCACACTAATGCAAAAAAAGAGTGTTCTTGAGTTACATTTAAAAAAAATAAAACATATGAAACATGTAACAAATCAATGCATGTATCAAAGAGAAAAACTTTTCATTGCACTTAAACAAACCAATGCATGTATCAAAGAGAAAAACTTTTGACTGCAGTTAACAAAATGTCATTTTCGACTGAAAACGTGAAGCATGAACTACACAGGTATGCTCTGAGCATCCGACACACATACTTTCATCACAACGTAAAGTTGATTCAATTAACCTATGAGTGACATTCATGACTCATTTAGCATGGTTGCATGTACAGAGTAATGTAAAAGGGTAACTTGCTGATGTAGCATGGTTGCATGTACAGAGTAATGTAAAAGTGTAACTTGCTGATGTAGCATGGTTGCATGCTTAGAAAATATAGCTAATGGGTTGTAGCTATTTAGTCTATCATGTAGAGGCCGGAGGACAGAGACCTTTTTATGATGGCATCTACCCGGCTGGAGCATACGGTCCTCCATCGATGGCGGTGTAATCTTCGGATAGGATCTACCCCACCTTAGGCTGGACTGCTTTATTGTTGCTATCAAACGATTTTAATTTTTGTTTGTGTTGGACTTTTTGGCTGTGTGCATCGTGCTATGCAGAGGCCGGGCATTCTTTTGATGTGGTTGTATCATCTCGATATATCAATTCAATAAGATGTCCTTTATCAAAAAAGCTATTTAGAAATCAATAAACCTAGACCTACGGACAAATTTCTCACGGACGAGCCTACGAGAGTACGAGAGGCCGGGGAGTGGACGAGTCTACGAGAGGCCAGTGATGGACCCGGGAGAGAGGCCGAAGAAGGATGGGGTGTGGCACCAAAATATTTCCTGGCTTTTAAGTTGGCAGCCTAAAAAAACTCTTTTTTAGACTGGTATTTTTGGATATGAGGAAAGAGAAAATAGACTATAGCCTACAAAAATATAGTGACATATTTTTTGTGGCATATGACATACTTTTTGTATGCAAAAATATAAGTCAAACTTTGACTTATAATTTTGGTCAACAAAATGTGGGTTATATGTCATCAAAAATATATCATCGGAAAGTTCTTTAAAATGTGCATCCAATATGCTTTTTATGGCATATAACTCATTTTTTGTTGGTAAAAATAATTGTCAAAGGTAGACATAAAATATGAAATGGTCTTGTATACAAAAATAGAGGGAGTACATTGTTGGAGTTTTTTTTCCCTCTCTATCCTACCGAGTCTAGCAGAGGGACCAACTCCTCAAAAGATTGGCCTAGGCACGTCACTCCGCAGTTTATGGCACCGGTCCTGAAAAGATCCCCCTATTCATCTTCTTAGTTTAGACGCTGCGCATGCTCCAACGCGCCAAGAATACAAAAATGAGCAGCAAGCGGACAAGCATAATGAGTTCCAAGGAACTTCCCGGACGGGGCCATAGACTTCCCACCAACTTCTGAATTGCACATATATATATTCTGGGATAAGCTGCGTGGCTGCTGAAGTACCTTTTCGCATAGAAAAGCTACCGTATGGAGCGCACATGTAGGGAGAAAGTTGGCAGCCGTTGACCTCTCTTGCTCTTGGGTAAGAGGAGGAACCTTGCACATTCGAGCCGAAGAAAGAATAGCTTGGGAGGGGAGGTCTCCATGGGGAAGAGGAAGCATGATAAAGGGAGGGACGACTCGAGCTCCTCCGATGCCAAGCGGTGTAGGTCTTGCCACTGCCAGAATGGGTTAGTCAGTGGTTTGGTTTCTACTCTGATTCCTTTTGCTGTTTTGCTCTGCTTTCTGCTCTAATTTCCTCTGATTCCTTTAATCTAAGGGAGACGAGCAGGCCAATTGACGGGATGCCGCCTTGGGAGGGGCTTGCAGATATCGGTCGTGCGGTAATCGAATTGAAAGACGTCATGGAGGTATATTCTCATCTCTTGATTCACCGGAAAACTTTGTGTTTCTTTTTATTTTATTTTTCCTATACAAAAAAAGTGTTGAGTCTTTCGCTACTTTGGGCTTTCCTTCTTTATTACTACCCAGTTGATTAAATAAGGAATCTCAATAGCTAAAGGGTGTTTATTTTGTTCCAGACTCAAATTTCTATGTACTGTACTCACTTTCTCTTCGTAGCTTCATTTCCGCATGGAGGAAAAATACAAAAGAAAATTTCGAAAGCTTAAGGAAAAGAGGACAAAAGACAAGAAAAAGCATAAGGAGGATCTCAGAGTACTCAAGGAAGAGCTCGAATCAAAAATCCAAAAGATGCAAAAAGAAGAGTGTGCTGAAGTAAATCATTACAAGGCATCTCCATCTCAAAGGTGAGGAGTTTCTTTAGCTATGAATATGATTGGACCAGGATACTAGGACTGGAGCATTTTTTTTTAAAATTACTCTCTTGGAAAAGTCACTGTTTGGAACTCAGGATTTGCACCGTTCCAGGTAGCCTACGCTGTTGAATTGTGGATTCTATTACATCAGGCGCTATCATCATAGTGTGAAATGGTATACAAGCTTAGTGTTGATGGTAAATGGGCCCCATCTATAGAATTGGAAGATCGAATCCATTTCCAAATCTAAGAAAATAAAACTTGCACTAAACTTCCTCCGGCGAAAATATATCTGTTTACGATTCAAGATTTACCGAGTTAAGGTGCTCAAATATCTGGACACTTCATACTACCTACCATACATGTTGATATTGTAGTACTTTCGATGCTTTATTATAAGTGATACAAACAATCTAAATGAGCACGTAGAATTTGTACTTTCTTACATCATACTTTTCGAACCAAATTATACAAGTGTATTAAGTTCTGTTGTGCAATTCATGAAAATTCAACAATCGTTCATACGGTACAATCTAGGGTCTAGTACTGAATATGTAGACAACAGGGTATAATTTGAAATTTTGGACCAAATTCTTTTCTTTGTGTTCATGTTCTTTCTCAATCAATTATTTTAAGAGCTTCTTCAGTCTAATTATCTTATGACGTAGTCTAAACTGGTACAATAGTGCCACTACCACCCACTTTACGAAGCAGGACGTGTCAGAAGTGAAATAGGCATCCAAATAATGAGTGTTGCCAATAAGATGGGTCTAAGCTAATTTACTACACTTATCTACTTACATATAAAGAGAAACCGTAGTTCGCAAGATGAGCCACAACTTTAACATCAGAAGTTAAGAACAATTCACTGTTGCTCTCTTCTTTCAGAATTTAACGTATCTTCTGTTATGTGCTGGTGCAGATCACAACTAAGCCAATCAACAAGATTTCGACTAGTAATTGAAAATAGCATGAAGAGTCCAATTTACAAAAACAGAACTGTACAGACTGAGGATGGTGGAGGTCACATAAAAGTTGTCATGTACGATGGTGACGATCCAATTGCGTCTGACCACGATCTTGCTTCAGTAAAAGTTGAGCTAGTTCTCATTGAAGGAGTGTTCGATGAAAAGCGAGATTCGTGGTCTAAAGAGGAGTTTAAGGAAAGCATAATACAACCGCAAAAAACAACAGGATTGATAAGTCTTGTGAAAAATGGTACATTTGATTTGAGTGATGGGAGGCGTGACTATAAAGGTGCCATTATTATGGATAATTCGAAGAAAAAGGAAGTTAAGCTTGGAGTAAGGATCACAGGGCATACAAAAATAAGAGTTCTTGAAGGAGTATCAAATCCATTCAAAGTGCAGGAAGGCAAGACAGAAAGTAATGGTCCTTTCTTTGAATATTCTATCAGTTACTTTAATCTCAGTATTAAAACATGATTCACTTTTTTCTACATGGGATATGTTACACAATCTACTCTCATAAATAGGAGCATGCTTGACACCACAATTTTCTTTTGTTAAATTTATTGTCTCGAAACTGATCACAGCTTTGATTGAGGGAATGGTGAAACCTTCTGTCATTGTCTTCCTTTATCTTGTTTACACTAATTTAAGGGCAAATTGTTTTCTTTCCAGAGTCAGTTCCAAACAAAAAGGGTAATAAACCTTCTCCTCCAGTTAGAGTGCGAAACTTGGCACAGCCAACCAGCACCCAGGCAACACATCATGGTAAAGACTAGAAATTATTGTTTATTTCTCTGTTTCCCCCCTGAAGTATATGATTTATATCAAACATGACTGGTTTACGGCTCACTAACAGGCCATGGTCCAGTTAGCACAGATTTTTTGTTTTCGAAAAGAGTTAGTCCAGATGAGCAACATAGTCTTCCACCACCTGTCAATCAAGGCGTATTGCAGAAAGCAGGTAACAAGTTGGTACTTGAAGCCTCCATTACCACCAAACATGTAAAAGTAAATCATTACAGATGATAAGCCTCCGCTATTGTTTGCCTTCTTTCTATATGTGATATGTATCCTCATGTGTAAGAAACATGTTTGGTAATGTAATTTCCTTTTTATTTAGTTTTACTGCCTCGAAACTTCCCAGACGGTGGAAAGTATTCAGAGTTTCCGACTGATGATACTGCAGAGGCTAATCAACCGAGTTATACACCAGCTACTGTGTCAATGATGGTTGAGGGAAATGGTAAAGCCTTCTGCCTTGGTCTTCCTTTGTCTTGTTTACATTAGTTTATGTGCAAATGGTTTCTTTTCACATTCAGGGCAAGCCCTAAACGGCAACGGTCAACAATCTTGTCAACAAATTCCAACACAAATTCCAATCAGCCCCCACTCAATGCAACATGGTAAATGCTATAAACCTATAAGTTATTGTTTATTTCTCTGTTCCTCACTAAAGTAAATGAATGTGACTGTTTCCGGCTCGCCAACAGGTCAAGACTATAGTCTGACACCAACTAGCATTCAGAACCTATTGCAAGCACCAGGTAAAAGTTACTGCTTGAAGTCTCTACCACCAAATTAATGAATGATTGCAGATGATAATACTTTGTATTCACCTCCAGGAAATTATCCAGTCAATCACCATTTACTTGCTTCTGGACAAGACCAGTACAATAATTTTCCTAATGCAAGTTCTGAACTTGCATTTCTGAACAACCATTTGTTGGATAATATTCTCCAGGTAAATACGAGATGCACTGAGGAGTACACTACTAGGATTTCTGATGCAAGTTCTGAACTTGCATTTCAAGATCTTCAAGCGTACGCGTCGATGAATGATACTTACCAGGTAGCTGTGATATGCATTGAGTAGTTACTATTTTTGTATAATAAGACTCAGGGTTTGTAGTTTAACAATAGTATGTATTAGAGTCCACTAGTCCAGTTACTATCGTTTCCACGTATATAAAGGGAGTGTGATCCTAAAGGACAATATACTATTACTCCTAGACTTTTCTACAGTACATTATGGTGTTACCAAACACATGAAATGGTTTTGAATTTTGGGTTTTTTTTTTTCATTACCATTTGTCATGTTCCTTAGTAGTTTCACCTGTAGTGGGTATTAGAATGATTATATCAAATGCAACTAATCAGAGAGCAATAACCCATATAAAAATGTGGCGTGTTCATGAATTGCATAAGTGGATTACATTATAACATAGGAGATTGTAAATTCTCTTTTGACATCTTTTGTTTACTTTATTCAGTGGAATACCATCCTTGGAGGGGGGATATTTGTTGAAGGTGTGAATCGTTCAGATGTCCAGCCACCAGTTCAAGAGTACTGTAAGTTCAAATTAGAGACAAATACCACTTGTTTTTAACTTAAATAATCATTCAGATAGTATATGCATGTGTTACCATCGTAATTTTGGACTTATCTGCTTGCTGAGAACAAAATAATTAATGCAATTCATCATACTATCAATATGTTTGTTTAAGGTTGCTCTATATTTCTTAATTTGCACATGAATAAATTTACCCTATACTTAACTCAGTTCCTAAATTTGCCCACTGGCTGTACATATTCATTCTTGCAATTACCTTTTATTTTTGTAAAATACCACTCTCATTGATTCCTGAGTAAAGTCCGCTAAGTTAACATGCTGGACGACACGTGTCAGTCATCGTTTTTTCCCTCACCCAACTCTGTTTCAACAGAAAGGGACTATAAGGGCATGTGGTACATGAATGCAGGGGCAAGAAAAATGGCAAAATTAATAAAAGAAGAGATTAACTGGGTCACAATTTTTTTTTTTGCGAAAACCTGGGTCACTATTTGTTGTGTCTCTGTTTCAAGTGGCTCAATCACTGAACTGTAGTGCTTATAAAATTGATAGGTGGTGATCGTACACAAAACTAAAAATATGCTGACACCTCAAATTCTGAACTCCCATGTCCCAAATTTAAGTATGCTAAATATCTATATGTGTTGCTGATTCTCAACATTTATTTTTTGTTTCAATATGTTTTTCAAAATTCATGGGCTACAGGATAAAAGATGAAGCACATTTGTGGAAAATCTTGTTAGAACCAAACTGCATTAAATCAAAGGGCTTGTGTCAAGCTAAATCATGACTATCTTGTGTAACTTTTCTGTAGATGTAGATGCATCATTTCGATGTAATCAAGTACTACTTCAATGGGATGAGCCTCATGTGGAGGTCAAGAAACACTGGAACTTTCTTGATCAGCTCATGCCGCTGTATAGCACACAATCAGGGTTTTATAGAGAAAATTTCCCCAGTACGAGCCTCATGGATAAAGCCCATAAGTTACTGGCCAGTATTTCATCAGGCGATTATGGTTTGAAGATGATTACCAGTGTTACAAATCGAGCCACACAAACTCCTCAGAGGAGAGGCGTTCTCATTTGTCCCATTGAGCCATATGATTCAGATGACGAGTACGTTTGCTAATCCAAGGCCTTCTCTATTGTTTTAGAAGAAGTTTTCATTAGTTCTATTGCAAATTGACAGGATCACATTTGCCGGTGCCCGGTGGTCAATCATGACAACCATCTTACTAACTGTTATTCATGTGCCTAACATTTTCAGGCCACCAGTTAAGAAGCAAAGGAATGCCAAATACCAATTGCGATTTGTCAATAGGGTGTGCAGTGACTACTATACACTAGAACAAATCAAATCAGAGGATGGAAATATTTTAAAGGTAGCTTTGTATGATGAGAACAATCTGGTAGTCACATCTGGTCCGTTGTCTTCAGCTTCTGTGGAGGTTGTACTACTTCATGGTGATTTCAATGCCGAAGGTCAAGATTATTGGACATCAGAGGAGTTCAGTGCCTGCCTAGTGCATCCACAATCTGTAAAAGAACCACCAGCCTTGGGAGGTGATCGTGTCTTGGCACTGACTGATGGAGAGGCTGAACTTGGTAATGCCTATTTCCAGTCTTCCTCCTTCCATGCCAGAACTGGAAAGTTCAAGATGGGTGTTGAGATTAAAAGTGTGAGAGAAGAGAGTGTTCAAGAAGGAATCACTAGCCCTTTTCTTGTGAGAGTTCGCCAAGGGGAAGGTACAATTTTTTACATTAATCTTCTTGTTCGAGCATGACTTCTCATGCAATTTCACTAGGACATTTCACCCAAAATTTTACAGTAAAAACATTGCAGTCCTTGTATGATCTTTTTTCATGCAGTAGTAAGTAAAGATTTAGACCAAGAAGTAAGATATTTAGCAAAATGCTAATGTACACTTCCGAGAAAGAATAAATAATAGACTGGGTAGTTCCCGCAAACTACTTGTATTCAGGTTAATGTATTGCAACTTTTCATAAAGTATGTTTGTTTGAAATTCTTCAACCCTTTAGTAATTGGAACTGCTGCAAACATGTCATTGTGTTTTTTAGCATTTGAAATCTTAAAACATTTACCGAAATCAAGGAATTGATTGACCATGAGAGTTCCCTATCCGTCTCTTTCTCTTTAGCTTGAATTTTTTGGGTGAACTGACCATATCCAGGTCCAGGTGATCAGTAAATCCTTGCCAATGTTAGGTGTACTTGCATCGGAGGGTTGGCAATTATAAAATAAATACGGCCTCAAACCAATTGCACCTTATTTTGTATTATATATATGTACATCAAGTGTTCCAAAATTCCGTGTAGTTCTATGCAGCTCCAATTGACATACCATTATTTATCTATACTTTTATAGAATCAAGCAGCCATCAGACCACATCTTTCAAATGGCTCGGTGTGAGAATAGAATGAGTGAATTGCAAGAAACTACCACAATTGTGGCACCAGTTGCAAAAAACCTCCAGGTTTCGTTTTCGTTGCAAAAAACACCGCGTTCACGGGTTAACCATTTGCAAAAAACACTGATCTCCTGACAGGCTCTGTTAACCCCTGAACTAACAGACCTGGCCGGCTTGATTCATCAAGAGGATAAGGTTCGCGTCGTCTCCCCCGAATCGATCGGTACGACTCCATTGGAGCTTGATTCGTCAGCTCACCATGAGCTTGAAGAACCATGCTTGCTGCGACTGACGAGCAGCTAGCTCACTAGCTGCAGTGTGCAAATTAAAGATGCTTTTGGTTTCAGGCAGCTCCGCGTGTACTAACGGGCGGTCGTCTCGCATGCAGATCTGAGGTCAAAGGAGGAGAGGACGACCATGCAGGGAGCGCCGGCGGACAGTCTGGGGGCGGCGAAGGCGGCGGCGCGGTCGAGCAGGTACGAGTTGCAGAAGCGGCGGGACTGGAACACGTTCCGGCAGTACCTGCGCAACCACCGCCCGCCGCTGGAGCTCTCGCGGTGCAGCGGCGCCCACGTGCTGGAGTTCCTCCGCTACCTCGACCAGTTCGGCATGACCAAGGTGCACGCCGCGGGCTGCCACTCTTTCGGCCACCCTTCCCCGCTGGCTCCGTGCCCGTGCCCGCTCCGCCAGGCATGGGGCAGCCTCAACCGGCTCGTCGGCCGCCTGCGCGCCGCCTTTGAGGAGCACGGCGGGCGGCCTGAGGCCAACCCGTTCGGCGCGCGCGACGTCCGCCTCTACCTCCGCGAGGTCCGCGACTCCCACCACAAGGCCCGCGGCATCCGCATGCCGGCAGGGGAGCCGGATCCTCTAACATGCACAAGTGAAGTTACAAAGATACAGTGAACTCTGTGTATAAAACAAAGAAGGGATGTCAGGGGACTAGCACTGTCCGCGGATCACTGTAGACCCGGTACTATTAATAAACTACTGTAGATAAACACTGTTTGTAGATCCTGTGTTAAATCGTGGTTTAGGAAAAATCTGACGAAGGGATGTCAGGGTACTGTAGCTTCCCTGACTTCCCTCCCAATGTCAGAGGATCTGGATTCGCCGGCAGGCCGCGGAGCCAGAAGAAATGTATCACGAGGGCCAAGTGCTGTTAAAACTGATTAGGGAGGGCCAAACCATTGAAAAACTGATTTTTAGCAGCAAATAATCACTATTTATCCACTGTTCATTAGCAAATATGCACTAAATCCCAGATGTTAGGGGAGCCAGGGCCCCTGCTGGTCCCCCCTGTCTCCGCCACTCGGCAGCCGTGATGCCTAAGAAAGAGTAAATAATAGACTGGGTAATTTCCGCAGACCACTTGTATTCAAGTTAATGTATTGCAACTTTTCATAAAGTATGTTTGTTTGAAACTCATCAACCCTTTAGTATTTGGAACTTCTACAAACATGTTATTGTGGTTTTTTATCATTTGAAATCTTAAAGTATTTACAGAAATCAAGGAATTGACTGGCCATGAGAGTTCCTTATCTGTCTCTTTCTCTTTAGCTTGAATTTTTGGGTGAGCTCACCATATCCAGGTCCAGGTGATCAGTAAATCCTTGTCAATGTGAGGTGTACTTGCATCGGCCTCAAACCAGTTGCACTTTATTTTGTAGTTTTTTTTTTGGAGCTTGCACCTTATTTTGTATTATATCCCCTCGTCTCAGAGTATATACGTTTCTCGTAACCGTTTTATATTAAGATGAAGTTTGGGATGGTGCCGTAGGCGCTGCATGATCAGTCGTCGCAGGTGACAAGTGTCTTGGGGGCCCGGATGGCAGAGGACAATGACAACATGGTCTGGACGGCGCTTTCCCGCCTGCTTGTGGAACGGTCCACCCTCATCGCAGAACTACGCGCATTGGAAGAGGAGAACGACTCTGACACCCCATTTACCAAGAGACCCAAGATAATACAGAGTGAATTACTCTCTCCGCAGAGAAGAACAAAGAAAAAAAATCAAGTACAAGTGACGAGGAAGGATCGGCCAGACATGCATCGTTACACCAATGTTGAAAAAAAAAATCATATTGACCAATGTTGAAAAATTATGGTATAGAGCTGAAAAAAATCATATGACCAATGTTGACCATATGAACAGTGACGAATCCTTGACCACGTGCATGCTCAAAAAATCATCTACATTGGTCCCTCTGCAGGAGCAAAAGTAAGGAGAGCCTAAAATCCCCTGCGCGTAAATATATATATATATATATGGAGGGCTAAAATAGAAAGCTAAAAAAGTACCCAGGATGTAGTATGAACTAGTAACATTCACTGGGCTAAAATATAAAGCTGGCGTAAGTACCCAGGATGTAGTATGAACAAGTAACATTCACTCTGTGCAAACCGAAACCGAACCGTATTTTAATTTCATACTGTATTTATCAAAGTATTAATACCATACAAACCAAAAAGCCGTATATAAACTGAATAAACCAAATGAACAGTTAGGTAACATTGACCAGACGCATAAGAAGAAGAAAATAAATTTCTTTGGGCCTGACGTCAGCCGGCTGATCCTGGAACGGATCGGCCAGCTCGCTTCCCTGTGCCCACCCCGGCGGAACAGAACACAGTATTGCCGCAGCGAAAAATTCCTTATCCCCAATTCCCAATGGAAATTGATTCCCATCGGCTGACCGATCAATCGGTCACCTCGACTGCTCGCCATGCAGCCCACGTAGGCCATGCGTCGTCCTCTCCTCCTTTTTATCCTTGTCTCTTGAGGAGGCTGCCAGCCCCTCGTTTTTCTCCCCCCGTCTCTCTCGTTACTCTCATCTCTTGCCCATCTCTCTCTTGCGTCTCTCATCTATCTCTCGCTCCTCCATCTACCTATGGGGGGAGGGGACGAGCCAAGGTGCTGCTACGGACCAGGCTCCGCTGTAAAGCCGTGTGGAGCTGCGGAGTGGGGGTGGCAGCAAGGTGCTGCGAGCGGCGAGTGGAGGTGCTACGAGCGAGCCGGTGGGGTGCTGCGAGCGTGGCGACGCGGTGCTGCGACCGGCGACACGCAGTGCACTGACGATGCTATGACCGACGTCGCATGGTGCTGCATGCCTGGCTGGCGATTCTACCACCGGCGACTACAGGTGCGACGAGCTCTGACCAGCGATGTGTAGTGCTGCATGCTTGGGCCGGTTGTGCTGCACCCGGCGACGCATGTGCAACGGTGATGCTGTGAATGGAGCCTGAGGTGATGGGACCGACCAACGACTATGCTGCTACCCCCAGTCGGCAATGCTGGAAGCGGCCAGCGGTGATGCTGCGGCCCCAGACGGAGATGCTGCAAAGCTCGACGCCGGTGCTCGAAGCCAGCCGCCGCGCGCGGAGTGATGACGGGAGTCTCATGGGCTTCCCTGCGCGAGCGTGATGAGAGGTGTCCGGGGGGAGATGTGGGGCACGGGCACGTGAGCAGGCAATAGCGCCGGACGCTGCGTCGAGCATCAGCGAGCATCGCTGAAAGCCAGGAGGTAGGACGGCTATAGCGCCCTTCATCAGACGGCTAGGAAGGTGACCGACCGGTGCGAGCATCGCGGATCTGGGCCTCGTGCTCCAGATCGAGCCCTGGGGGAGCGGATCGGACTGGCGGCGCCTAGGCTACTCCGGCCTTCGTCTGGGTGGTGTCCGGTCCCTCCCTTCGCCACCTCCCCTCGCGTCCGTGGCTGCTGACCTTCAGTCAGCCGTCAATGGCGACGGGGCTGCCTGGCAATTGTCGTCCGTTCTCCCGCCAGATCCAAAAGTCATGCTCGTCGGACGGTTGCAGTCGGTGGGTCTGCGGCGTGCTGTTGTGGTGGTCATGTCTCTGGTTGTGCGGTGGTCAGTTATCTGGAGGTCGGCGGTGTTGGTGATGTTAGTGGAAGCTTGGGCGCAGGCGGAGGTCATGTGTGGCAATCCGGGTGAAAGCCATGTTCCATCTCTTGCTGGAGCCGATGACATTGATGCCTTCGGGTGCCGCTCACCTTTGTGGAGGCGTCGTTCGATGGAGCTGCGACACTCGATCATCCTGGCCTGCGAGTCTCCGGGGAAACCTCAGATCCATCCGGATTCATCGATGGTGGCGCTTCATGCGTCGCTCCCCTCCTTGGAGGAATCGTTGGGGAGCCCCTTTGCTTGTCGGCTTGCTGACATTGTCGAGGGTCAAGTGGATTGTTTGTGGTGGTGTGATTGCTCTTCTTCTCTGGTGTTACCTTCTTCGGGTGTGGTTCGGTGGTGCCGGAGTTTTCCTTCTGCGATCACGGTGGTCGGTGAGCACGGTGAAGTGATCTAGGTGTAGACTCGGCTCCTTGATGCCCTTTGGCTTCGCCGGCGGTGCCGTTGTTGTGATGTAGCCTCGGCTGCATGTGGCTCTTCGTCCGGGTGTGGACTCGGTTGCTCGTTGCCCTTCGGCTGCACCAACAGCCTTGAGGCATCATGGAGCTCTTCATCTGCGGTGGTGGTATTCCTCCTTCAGCCTATCATTTACATTTTATGAAAAATAAAGAAAATATGAATGAAGTATAAAATTACGCATGTTTAAACACCTTATATTTAAAAAATATTCATTTACTTGTTAGAAAATGATTTACATTTCATTTTATAAAGAAAAATAAATAAAATGGAAGAAAGAAGGAAACAGAAAAAATAAAAAATCAACAAAAAACAGAAAGGAATAAGCAATAGGAAAAAAGATACCGACAGAAAAAACAAGAAAACCCTGACAAAACCGTCCAAAACACCCTAACCGACTCAACAAGAAAAGAAGGCGAAGGAAAAATTGCCCAAACCACCGCCCCTACTAGGTTGGGCCATTTCGGGCGTCCTGTGAGCGATTGCGCTCGCTGCTGGAGATATGTAGTAATTGCAAGGAAGAGCACATTGCAAGTGTGTTGGAGCGTGCTCTGGCCCGAACAAGAGAGCCATGGTGTGTTCTTGGCTTATTAGGTCATGTACAATGCAAGGTGCTTAGAGACATGCTTGTAATAATGAACCGACTTTCTCTTAAGCACCGGTGCTTATTTGTATAGCACGTATGCTTATTTAAGCACCTCTACTATAGAAACAAGCACCGATGCATAAGCAAAAACTGGTTTATTTTTACAAACACCTCTCTATGCACCTTGCATTGCACATGGTCTTATAACCACACTGGGTGAGAACCAGTGGGTCCTAGGGCCCACTGTCAGTGTACAAAAGGTAGGAAAAAAATAAATGAAGGGTTGCCCGGAGAACAATAGAGAATATTTAATTTGCTTGATTTGGAAACTATTTCTAAAGAAAGTTCAGAGTTGCAGTGACACTGCGCAAGTGGAACCGGTTCATGGTGGACTTCTATAATCTATATTGATAAAATTCATATGTTGAAAATTAATGAAATTAATGGTGCAGTGGATTGAGAACATGATTTGATTCACTGAATTTGCACCGGTAGGAAATGACATATTTGGAGTTAGGTATACATCAGAGATTCTTACAGGAACTTCGGGGAAATTATAGACGAATAGATGATAGTGTGCCATGTAAAGCTAGCATTTGCCCACTAAAGAAAAATATTCAAACAGAATTAGAGGACAAGACATTTTCTTTAACATTAGAGGACAAGACATTTTCTTTGCCACATTTGCATGGATTTTTCCCAAGTTATTTCCCCTAGCTTATTTAATAATGGCTATAATTAGATGCTATGATTTGTAAAATGCTGAAAATTTTAAAATAGAGAGATAGAATTTTGAAGAAGGCCTAAACATGGGTTGCTTAGTATGACAGAAGGGAAGGGTGAGCGGGTTAGAGAGAATGAATAAAGGAGATAAGGGCATAGTTGTCTTTTATTGGCTTGAAAAATCACATGTGGGACGGTTACATGTGCTGGTCGGCACTTAACTGCTGTAACCATGAGATCCAAAAAGAGCGATTTATTAACTCAAATTGTCACATTGATTGGTACAAACCAATGAGCACACCCGATCTATGCATTACTAAGATGCACACAATCAAACACATGCGCACACACACGGCTATCAATCTGACAAGTTATATATATCGTTGAGACATAAGATAAAGATCAATAAAAAACCTTCCATCATCAACGGAAAAAGGTGTACTGAAGTTTGCCATTCTAGTGCAAAGGCTTCAAAGTCAGAAAAAGCAATGGCGAAGTTAGATTTAAAGTATGAACTAACGCGAATAACTTATGTATAAAAACTTACAATATACTCTGTAACCAGGATAAATCCTAAAAATGATTTCGGCCGTGTATACTACTGGTAAGATGAGTCTCGATTGCCTTCTACTGTGTTGCCGTGCTGTGGACTGGAATGCAGCTGAACATTTTATTAAGCTCGGTAACACACGGTAGGGATGGTGTCAGCACAGGGTATAGGGCGCGAAAGCGGCAGATTAGCCAGCAAAAACGCGAGGATCATATGGCCAAAGGAGCCTAAAAAAGAAACACTGAAATCAACACATGCACACACGAAACATAGGCCACGTACACACCCTGCCTGAACACAAGTAAGCAGATCAGATCCTCCGTACGACCAACATTTACCAACAGAGGAACAAGTTCTCAGCCATTCCTTCCCGGAAAAAAAAAATTCTCAGCCATTCCAACTACTGATAACTTGAATAACTTGAGACGCGAACGCATCGACGACCGGACAATTCTCTGTTACGTGTGTGTCACACGGATTCAAATCCTCGTGGCTCGTTGTTGTCTGGCTGATCGTCTGCTCCTCCCTGACCAATAGCGTCGTGCCTCTGACTGTGGGAAGCATCAGAAGTTTCTGCGCCGTCTGATGGGTCACTCACATGGTGGTTCCTGCATCAGTCACCGAGTAAGCATAGACAGTCAATGAGTGCACTGGTACAGCTGACCGGCCTGGATAACATGGATGGATCGAACATCTCACGTGGTATCAGAAGGATCCGGCGCCGCGGCCGTGAGGAGATTGGCGTGCACGCACAGCACGAGCGCGCACAGGCAGTCGAGGCGACTCTGCATGTCCCGGAGCTGCGTCTCCATGCTCCCGCCGGTTCGGACGCGGCACCAGAGCGTGCTCCCGCGGTAGGAGGCCAACAGGACTGTGGCTTCGCCCAGCGCATCGGCGACCAGCCAGGCCACCGCCGGATGCTGCGTCGCCATGCCCAGCAGCGCGTCGAGCCTGCGCGCGCACCACTCGAGCTTGGCGTATTCCGTCTCGCACTGCGGAATCCGCAGGAGGCGCGCGGCCAGGGCGATGAGCATGACGGCGTGCAGCCCGGACAGCTGCGCAACGGTGGCGATGTCCGCCAGGACGCCGCACACCCCCATTATGTTGTCCACGCTGCTGCACTACTGCTGCCTTCGACTGAAGATTGCTCTGTAAAAGCAAGCAAGACCAAGCGATCAAAATGGCAAATTGGCAATGCAGGTGAGCCTATCTCCTCGTGCAAGATTTATCAAGGGAGAGGTACCTGTGGCTTCGCAGTTGCCCCAGCCCCAGTCGTCGTGCCTTCCTGAACCTGAACATGAAGCTGATGGAGAGAGTAAGGCAGGAGCGGGGTTTAATATGGGTTTCCATTCGGCCCGGACTCCGACTATCTGGTAGTGAAACACGGGGTTGGAGAAAGGAAAACAGTGAGTGCATCTTCCCGCCGGCGTCGCAGAGGGGACTCTGGGAGGAGAGAAGAGCAGAGCCCGGAGGTGTTCCATTCCAGGGAACTCGCACAACCAGGAGGATCAGAAGCGAGACGAGAGCCTGCCTTTCCAGCCAGCGTGCGTAGCCGAAGAGGAAGATCACAGGATCTTCCTGGGAAGTTCCACATCCCGTCCTTCTCCCTCCAGCCGTTGGATCATATCTCCCTCTCCCGATCCACATATGGTTCACAAAATCAGAGACACATTGATTTTCAAGAGCACATATAGGTTCCCCTTCCACCAAGCAGAGTTAGTGTCTAGTACTCTAGTCCCATGTTTAAGAAATTGAAAGAAATCCGGTCTCCCATAAAAAAAATCAGAATTTTTTGAACTACGAGGAAGTTCAATTAGCATAATTACTTTATAAAGGCAAAATGGTAAAAGTTATGGAATTCCAAGGTTTCGGAAAAAAAAACAGAAGGTTCAATGCAACTACCATTGTGTTAGAATTTTGGGCTTGGCCCATATGCATATTCAATCATTTCAAATTATATGGGAGCAACTAACCAAGGGGTACCCCTTGCGGGAGCCCTGCAAGGGTCACTTTTGGTAGGCTGAGAGCGCGCCAAGTGGCGCGCTCTCAGCTGCCGCCACGTGTCGCGTGCTGGGCGCTCCCTCGGAATTTTATTTTTTTATTTTTCTGTACGCGTTTTCGGGTTTTAGATGATTTTTTTCCCTTTTTTCGGCTTTTGCCCTGTTTTTCCTAGGTTTCGAAGAAAAAAATTAAAAAAAAATTGCGCGAAAAAACGCGTTTTTTTTGCTTCCGCGAGAGGCACAAATCTACTTCCGCGAGAGGCACAGCTGTGCCCCTCGAAAAGGAAAAAAAAGGCTTTTTTTTTGTTCCGCGAGAGGCACAAATTTGCTTCTCGTGGAGGCACAGGTTTGCTTCCGTGAGAGGCACAGCTGTGCCTCTCAGAAAAGAAAAAAAAGAGGCACATATTTGCTTCTCGTGGAGGCACAGGTTTGCTTCCGTGAGAGGCACAGTTATGCCTCTCAGAAAAGGAAAAAAAAAACGCATTTTTTTTCTTTCGTGAGAGGCACAGATTTGCTTCTCGTGGAGGCACAGGGTTGCTTCCGCGAGAGGCACAGTTGTGCCTCTCGGAAAGGAATAAAAAAATACTTTTTTTTTGTTTCCGTGAGAGGCACATATTTGCTTCTCATGGAGGCACAGGTCTGCTTCCGCGAGAGGACTCGAAAAAGGGAAAAAAAAGGCGTTTTATTTTTTTTCTTCCGCGAGAGGCACATATTTGCTTCTCGTGGAGGCACAGATTTGCTTCGCGAGAGGCACAGCTGTGTATCTTCGGAAAGGGAAAAAAAGTGGGGAAAAAACCGTGCTTCCGGCTCGGTTTTTTCTCGTCCGGTTTTTTTTATGAAAAAAAAATTCGTTAAAACCTATTAACATGAGATCTAGTTTCGAAGATCTTGACGCGAGAAATCCAACGGTAAAAACGGTTCAGGATTTGGATGCACGGTTTAAGAGATAAAACGTTTTGAAGAAATAAATCTACGAAAAAAAAAGAAAACTCCCAAGTTGCGACAAGTGGCGCACATGCAACCTGGGAAGGGGGGATTGACCTTTGCAAGAGGTATCCCTCAGTTAGTGATTTCAAAATTATATCTCATAGGCCATCAAAAAGGTTGTGTTTCCTATTCACCGCTCACTGCGGCGAATTGTCGTTGATTCGTACAGAGGGACGCACCCAGCGAATTTGTGGGCCGGCCCATTTAACGTAGGAAGAGCTTTTCGTTTTGGGAACGTTCTGGAAGGCTCCAGCCTGGTTTTTTCCTGTTTTGGGAACCTTCTGAACCTTTTTTTTCCAGTTGTTTTCTTTACTGGTTTTTCCGGGTTTTTTATTAATTTTCTTTTCTTTTTTTTGGTTTACTTTTTATTTTTTCAAAAATCCACAAATATCAAAAAATGTTCAATATCTTCAAAATTTGTTTGGAATTTCAAAAATTGTTTGCTTTTTCAAAAAATGTTTGGAATTTGAAAAATTGTTCTCGTTTCTCATAAAATGTTTGAAATTTCAAAAATTGTTCGCAATTTCAAAAAGTGTTCGTATTTTCAAAAAATGTTTGGATTTTTAAAAAATTGTTCAAAGTTTTCAAAAATTGTTTGGAATTTTAAAAACTATTCACAAATTTCAAAAATTGTTCGCTTTTTTCAAAAAATGTTTGAAATTTGAAAAAAGTTCCAAAAATTTAAAAAAATTCGTGTTTTTAAAAAATGTTCACTTTTTAAAAAAAACAATATGCAAATTTTTTGAATCACGAACTACAATACGCGTGCTGATACATTACGTTCCAATGGCCCGGCCTAGTCAGGCTTCCCCCTATGCGTCGCGCCCCCTATTGGACACAACGAGCGTCCAATAGGAGCTCCCCCAAAAGGTGGATGGTGCAATTTTTAGTCCTACCCCGCTAGTTGAGGAGGAGTGTGACCAACTTATGTAGTGAAATTGCTCCACCTCACTAAGTGAAGAGTATAGGGAGAGAAGAAGAACACCACACGCGCGCTTGCCTCACCGGCTTGGGCCGAGGCCGAAATCCGGCCCATGGCCTTGCAGGGGTACGGCTTTCTTTTGTCGTTTTATATTTTTTGGTTTCTTGGCTTTTAAATCTTCAAGTTGGAAACCTAATTGGTTTAGGTTGTGATCGTGACACGAGACTGTGCGGTTCTCCTATATACATCTGACCTATCGGCCGCCACCAAAAACACATCATGTTGTTATGAAAACAACTTTCGACTAGGGGTATACTTACTTCCTTAGTAGCGTGGTTAGTGAGATAAGTAGAGGTGTGTACGACGACCTTACAGTGAAGGTCGTCGTACACCAACAAAGTGACATGACGGTGTATTTTAAATAGGCCAATCACCTCGTGGGAGCACGACCTACGTCCTATGTGAGGAGAGACGTCGAGAAAAGTGCTCTGCACATGGAACATTTAGGACGTCGCCGCTTCCAAAGTCCCACAACTCCCGACAATCTGTTCACGGTGGTGTAGGGATACGCAGCAGAAAATAAAAAAAATTCGTCCTACGCACCAGCTCAAGACCACTATGAAGATGCATATAAGGTTTGATCTGATCGTTACCAACTCGTAGCGCAGCGGAAGAAGAGTTAGTGAAGATCGTCGGTGCAGATTCCCGCAGCTAGGATTTTACAACCTCCCAACCGCGAGAATTTTTCCTCCCTTGAACAGAAGATCGAACATACGATCTCTCTACCGAGTTGCACACATACGGTGTCACCGATCCAGCAGCGCTTCGCCGCCCAGAACTAATCGCTACCAGAGACTAGGCAGCCTTGCGGCAGAACGAAACTATTTCGTGGAGGGCGAGAGAGAGAAAGGCAGATCATTGCATGCCATTGTATGAGAGCTTGAGTGTGTTATGGAGAGCTCCTCTCCTCCTCTATTTACAGGGGAAGAAGGGGTGGGGGGGAGGCTTGGAGGTGGCTGCCCAAAAGCCCCCCCCCCTCACCAACATAGCCCCACAAAAGGGGGGAGCTTGCCCCCAAAAAGCCCCCCCCCCCCATAGGGAGCACCCCCTCCAACAAGATCCCACAAAAATGGGGGAGGCTGTCCTCCCAGGTGGAAACCCTCCTAACACTTGGTCCTTTTTGTATGTTGCCCCTTGGGGCCTTCCGGAGAATTCCGGGAGGATCCGGAACATTTCCGAAACCCTTTGAAAAATTCCGGACATACTCCGAAACTTTTCCGGCTTGATGGTCTTTGTGGTTTTCTCCGAAACTTTTCCGGTTACTCCAAAACACTTCCGGTTTTCTGTCCGAAACATTTTCATTGTCTCCGAAACTTTTCCGATGACTTTCTCTCAAGCACCTAACCTCCTAGTACTCAGCAAATCGACGACCCTTAAGCATGTGACCCTGTAGGTTCGATGAAGTATAGACATGACCGGAACATCTTCCGATCAATGATCAATAGCGGAACCGTGGACATCCATATTGACCCCTATACCCACATGAATGATATTCGAGTGAACCTTTAGTTACCATGTGCTATTTCTATTGCTTGGTGGTATGTTACAAAAACTCGAGGTGAGATTTATCGGCATCCCCATGAATCAACAACTTGTTCACTATGCCAGTTTCCTCGTTACCGGTTTTGTTCTCTTCTCTCGTTCCCGTGTTTCGGCATCCCTGTGATCAAATCACATTGTGTCTGGCCAGACGATGATGGATACTGTGACACCGAGAGGGCACAAAGAATATCTCTCCATCGTCGGAGGAGCAAATCCCAGTCTTGAGCTATCTAGTCCCTTGTCATACTTTTCCAATGAACCCGTAAGCTGCCGTTATGATCACCCTGTTACGGTTGACGTTAGACAAACCCCAAAGTGCATCATCTGGTATGAAGGAACTCGATACTCTCATGGTCTAAGGAATTATGCAAACATTAACTATCTCTGTGTTATAAACCATTAACTTGTGACGAATGGATCTCATAGCATAACATCAATTGGGTCTGTTCAACACAAAATTCTTCTAACATTGTGTCCTCAAAGTTGCCGGCATTCTCATGCCCATGATCAGGAAAACGGAACCATCATGCAACACTTGAGCTAGTCTTAGAGGCATGACTAAGAATCTATTTTGGCGTTTATTATTCCACACATGCACATGGGTTTTTCTATGAGCCTCTTGGATATACAGACTCGAGAACGATTGCAATTATAGTACAGAACATAAACATAATTATGAACATGAAAATTAATAATAACATTTATTATTGCCTCTAGCGCATATTTGCAACAGACTCCCACTTGCACTAGAGTCAATAATCTAGTCAATGCTAATGCACTTTACACCTATGGCACACCGGTGTAAAATATGCTTCGCTTGTGGTAGACTTCGTCCAACGGATCTGACAAGTTCAGGTCCGTGTGTATCTTTGCATATCCTCACGTTTTCATGCTTTCACAAAATTCATAATTTGTGTGGTCTTGGCTTTGTATATATTTGAATCACTGGTCGGACCTGGATTCCTCAGACTGAGCTATGGAGCCACTATCTTCAATAGTGTTCCATTTACCTAAGCCATCTTCAAACCATACTAAGTTCATAAATGAACTATATGATCCAACACCCTCTTTTTCCACTTCTAAAGCGGTAACATATTTAGCCTTTGTTATATAATCCGCCACAGTAACGTGTTTGGAATAATTCTAACTTACCGTGCCATCATTTTGTGTATTACACAAAAACCCCTTATGAAAATCAAAAATCGCATGGAGCACTGATGAAGACTGCATCGATGTAACTACTTACAACGATCTCTTCATAATCTCCGCTTGCGAGAAACATGTCATCAGTCCTGCTTTAGTACTTAACGACATTTTCCACTGTTGTCCAATGATCAATACTTTGACAACTTTGGTAACTTACTCGCAACTTATTTGGAGTACTGGACATATCTGGTTTGTTTACATATCATGGGGTACATGATTAATCCAAACACAAATGTGTGTGGAATCTCAATCATGTATTTTGCTCACTAGTGTTTTAGCACACCGAGTCTTGCTAAAACTCTTTCCCTGTGACTACGGCAAGAAACTCTTCTTTGCGTTCCCATACTAAACCGTTTTAGCATCTTGTCAATATGTATTTTGACTTAGCCCTATTAGGCACTTCTATCTCCATAGATTACTATGCCTAATATCGAGGCTTCCTAGCCCAAGTACTTCATTGAAAACCTTGATTCAATGAAGTGCTTAGTCGTGTCAAGAAATTTATATTATTTCCAATCAACAATGTGTCATGCACACAATTTTTTTAGAAATAATATTATGCTCCCACTTACTTTCTTGTAAACACAAGCATCTTCGCTATCCTTGATGAAATTACACTCTTTGACTATTTCATCAAAACAAAGATTCCAACTCCATTATGCTTGCTTCTGTCCATAACTGGATCTCTGAAGTTTGCACACTCACTAACATCCTCTGGATCGACAAAATACCTTGGACTGTATCATATACATGTCCTTGGTTTTGTTTCCATCTCATGGAAATCCATTTGGCGTCCATCTATCATGTCTCATAATTGAAATACGTATTAATTGCTAGTATAACCCGAACTGACATTAAGCATCGATACGGTGAGACAATCTCGTCGTAGTCAACTCCTTAAATTTGTTATTTGCAACAAGTCGAGCTCTTATGGATAAAAACATTTTTATCCGCATCAGTTTATAGTTCTATTCATATTCATTAGACTCTAAGTCTTCCGGTGGGTTTATCAAGATCTAATCTTGAATCATGTATGTGGATACTATCACGGATTATTTTTGGCATTTAGCCAATTCCGGAGTCAGGGCCCATCAACGCTTCCTTGTGTATCGTAGGTATGCTGTTGTCTAACAACAATATCTCGTTTGCACACCATAGAGGGTTGCACGAGTTTTGCCTACGTGGTTTAGCTAAAAGTTCGACCGAAGTCTATACATCTCATGTAGAGGCTTCCGTATCAGTCGTAGTAAGAAACTCCGGAACTACTTCCAAGGTTTCTTTCCTCTGATCTGATGACAAAGATCCTGTTATCTCATTGAGCTGCACTGTCCTCCCACTCATTCTTTTGCAAGAAACTTTTTCTTCAAAATATACCGCTCTCTGTGGCAAACCTTTTGCCTCGGCATAGTGATGGAGGAATACCCAAAATTTTGGGATAACCTACAAAGTAGTACTTATCGGATTTGGAATAGGTTTGTAAAACACTTTACACAAGTCTCATATTTCAAATGTTAAGAAAAGACAAAACATGGTTTGGCGTACCATACCATGGCGTCGTTTCAATAGATTTGATGGCGCTCTTTTCAATATAAAAATCCATAGTCTCTAAAGCATCACTTCAAAATGGATAATGGCAAATCGATTAATGTCATCTTTGATCTTACCATGTCATATATGGTTTGATTACATCTTCTCGGACATTCCAATCTCAGTGGTGTTCTGGGAGGTGCAAGATATGAAACTCTTTTCACAACTCATCAGACATTTGCTAAACTTGTAATTCAAATATTTCTTTCTGCAATCTAATTGCAGAAATATAATTTTCTTGTTATAATAATTTCTACTTCATTCTGAAAAACTTTTGAACTATTTCAAAGGATCCAGACTTATGTCTCATTAGGTAAATATTCACATATCTACTTGAGTCATCACTGAATATAGATAAATCCATTGCTAGCAACAACACTTATTGGACTACACACATCAGTATGTATGTTTACCAACGAGTTCGTTGATCGTTCCTTATGGCCTGTGAACTGTATTTTAGTCACTCTACTTTTGGACGAAAGTTGCAAGTGTCAGATGATTCATAATCAAATGACTTCAAAATCCATCACTATGAAATTTCTCCATGCGGGTTTCTCCAATGTGACCAAATGCAGTGCCACACATATGTGGTATCCTTTTAGTCTTGTGACATTTAGTGTCAGTGTTATGGATGTATTATATTATCATCAATATTCATAACATACATCTCATTCATAATGGGAGTATGGCCCTTATGTTATTCGTAACACCGAACAACAATTGTTCTTTTATGAACAACCTTCTTGCAACAAACATTATGCAAAAGGGCTAGATTGTATAAAACTCTAAAATGAATTATAAAAATAAATACAGAGGTAATACGTTGATGGAAAATATGGTAACTTTTACAGAGTTCCCAGCATATATCTAAACCTCATTACTAGCTAGTCATTTAGGCCATGGTAGTTCTTGCATCGAGTTGCAATAGAATGCAATCGAATGGGTATCCATGTGTTCAATTTTTAATCACAATACCCAAGAATCAGTGACTAACAGTTTAATCACAATTATCAAGAATTACATCTTTGACCAGCCTTTTATACATCTATAACTCGTATGACATTCATACCTGAGCTGGACCTTCCAGTCTACTTTCTTTTTGCCTTTATACTTCTAAAAGTTTTACTTACAATATTTCTCCTACTCACAGAAGAAGCACCCAACTTTAAGAATGACGTTAGCCCCAGACTTCCTAGGCGTGTAAGTCTCACTAACACCCTTCGGACTTGTCCTTTCTCTTTAAGTTGTTTTTTTATTCACCATCATCATATGACAGGCATTCTTCTGGATCCCACTCTCATCAGTCTAATGCATAGTAAACACTTCACTAATACTTGCAAACAAACATTGCTTTGGATATCTCATATCTTTTAGCCTTTGTTTGTATCTGAAACTAATAATCAGTTCCATGAATATCACATAACTATCCCAAACTTTTGAAGTTCGGGTCTCATGGAAGCAAGCATATTGCACTTGACCGTGACAGAATTCTAGCTTTTGGATCGAAGGATGTGAGTCTCATCATCCATAGCATTAGCGGGAGAATACCGAAAGCATGCAAAAGGACAAAGTCCTTCTCGACACTCATGAGGACAATCCTCACATTACGTTACCAATCGTAAAGTTTTAATCAGATAAAAAACAGCTAATCAATTTCAACAGGGAAGGTGGAAACGCGAGCCAATATTCTACAACCATAATGCAAATTCCACTTAGACAATGTTCATAACTAATTGCACTGAGATTTAAACAATTTAATTCTAAAGTGCGCTCCCACTCAAACCAATATCTCTCATAATTGATTGTGAGTGATTCAAGACCCGTGTCTCGATTGTTCGCCATTGATGTTACATCACTGATGATGAAAATCTCAACCGATAGGTCAACTTGCCAATCACATCTCTATGTGACTCTTGTTCATTTTTCGATGGGCGGGTTCCGAGCTCAGGACTGTCCTGCCCGAACGTCAAGACAACCAAGTGATCTTGCTATGAGGTCTGACCTTCACCCGCCTTACACCTCTCTAATCGTTCGTACCCATGTTACATGGCGCACCCTGAAAAGATACGTGTTCTAGACGGTGCTACACTTGAGAGAACACTAACTACTTGATATTTTAAGTGAGAGTTCACCCTAATAAAAGCGACTACCGCGCAATCAAAAGGGTGCAACTGAAAAGGATAAATATCTCAGGCAATTCATAATAGCATGATATGGTATAGCCCCTTCTGTCGGGGAAGTACTCATCGTCTTCGCGAAATTTCACCCAAAAAATGTTGTCGTGGCAGCCAAAAACGCTGCCGTGGCAGAACTTTTCCACGTTGCACCGACCACGCCCAACCAGCTTAGCCCTGCCATTAATGGCCGCCACCGCCCATGTCCATCACCGCCGTGAGCCAAGTCCACGGGTGAGCTATTTAAGCTCACCCTGAGCTCGACTCGCTTATCGTAAGAACTCCTCCCTCCTCCAGAAATCCCCCCGAGCAGTCAATCGACCGACGGCGGTCGTCTTCCTTCTCTCCGATGAAATCCATCGCCACTATGGTTTTGATGATTTCGAGCAAACCAAGCCACTATCCATCATACAACTCTGCTAGAATCCTCCCGGTGATCTAAGGAAGAGAGTTTGCGCTTCAATTTCTTCTGTGAAGCTTCAAAACCAAAAGCCCTCTTTTGGTTCTCGCAACCGTCCGCCGGAGTTCTCGCCGCCGGCGATATAAAACTCGTCGGTGACCGTGCCCTACCTCTAGAGGATCATCATGGTCCCCTGAGCATGCCCATGTTCTCATTCCCTCGAGGAGCGCCACCGTTCACCGGGGATTGCCGTCGGCAGAGCCGCCACTACTCCCGCGCGGTTAATTTTGACCAGGTCAAACATGACCGGTGGGACGCACTCGTCAGAATTTTATTATTTTTAAGGTTCACACTTATACCAATTCAAAATACGTCTTCTCTACTAGAAAGCATACTTCCAGTAAACCGTTTCCTTTTATTCTTTTTTTAATCTAAATAGTGGGTGTGCACCAGATAAGACTATTCTTCGCACATCCATATCTTTTTCATTTCAACTCCTTTTTAAGTGATTCGTTTTCTGAATTTTTTTATTTTTCCTCTAGTTTATTTTAGTATTTATTTAAAAAAATTATCAAATACTTTTATGTACTGTTTTGAGTTTACGTGCTTCTTTTAATTATTTGTAAATGGGAAATTGTAGGCAAAATGTTTTTACAAGCCTTGTGGAGTGTACCCAACCTTCCTATGTACCCAAGGCAAGCATCTTGAATCATTGATATGATGATTGCATGGTTTATTGCTTAGCTAAAAAAATTGAGCATGTTTATGATGGATATGTATGCATAGTAAAGATCATGGCATGTTTGAATGTTTGTGCACAGTCTCTAGCTTGGGTTCAATGAAGCATGCTATGTGTGTTGATATGTGGTACTTTTAGAAAAATGCGATATAGTACTTGCCATTCCTAAATTGCAGGAACAAGAACAAAAGATGCCGCGTAGTAGCGTGACCGGAAGAAGGGTGATCACGTTGGAGCGTGGTTACGCCTTGATCTTTGTGCATGTCGGAACATGCAAGGGTTGTTGCCCTATTTTGATACTGATCATGAATTGACAATTATTTGAGCTAACAAGTTGCAAGCAATAATGAACATCTAGAGTCGACCATAGATCGGGTCTTGTTACCATTATCTCCCAAACTTGCGTCATGCTACCATATGTCCCTATTATGGGAGGGTATGGCTCAGTAAGTTGTTTAACCCCTTCCCTGCACACACCCATAAAGGGGCCAAGTGAAGGTACCACTGCGATCGGTGGATAAATCCAGTTACTTGGTCTGGGTGCATGAATGTCCCGGTATGTAGCCGAAGAGGGGTAGCGCCCCTTTGACCCCAAAGAGGTCCCTAGTGTGATATAAATATTTTTGTTAATGCTAATCGCAGCCGTTGAATGACGCTTCCCCACTTAATGTTTTACTTTGCCGATGCTTTGGATGATTCCTGGCTCGGAGTGTTAAAGCAGGTGTGTTAGGTAAGATGTGTTTGCAACCCAAAGGTCATAACAGGAAATCACTAGTAAACACTCCATTAAGTGAGTGGTGATGAAGGAAATCCTTTACATGTGGGTAAAGAGTATAGCCTCTGCAGAGTGTAAACCTATTCGAATAGCCATGTCCGCAGTTAAGGAATTCAGTTTGGATGGGTCAAGTGTCGGTCTAGGTGTCGGTCTTCAGAGGAAATAACAAATAAAGAATTGATCCTGAATCACTTATAACTTGATTATTGTTATTAATGCTATTATGGACTAACCCTTTTCTTATATGTACTGCTTGAGTATCTTCTGGGAAGGTTCTACCTCCTGGACACTCCCTTAACTTTGTTTTGATATTCAAATGTCAGTCTTTTCTTATTGACTTAAAGCCCTTTTTGAGGCGTCGCAAAGACACCTGACAGTGGCATTATTTTATTCTTTTCTCTTGGGATTATCATGGAAGGTTCTACCTCCTAAATCCCCACTTGAATTTTGGTTCATTTATTTTAAGATTCTTTTGGGACGGTTTTAGCTCCTGGAATCTCTTTTATGATCTATGCCTTGTTAATATCAATAGACTAAACCTCTTATTATTATTCCCTTTATAGTTATAATGTTATTTTGATTTTTGTCCTGATATCACATTTCTATTACAGTGGTTGTATACTGAAATGGTTTGATATTATAATTGTGTTGATCTAGGAGTATGATAGGAATGATTCAGAGGAAGTAGTTGATCTTGTTTGATTTGCTTGTCATAACCCTACAGGATTGAAATGAAGTTGGCTTTTCATCACAAGTTTGAGATACCTTAAGACTTGTATATGGGTGGCCTATTCAAGTAAAGGAATTCTAGACTATGTACAAGAATCGGAGTAGTAATCAAACACTAGGGAAATTCATCTCACTTGCTAAAAGATGGGTAGAGACATGCCATTAATTTTGTATTTCATTTGGATTGATATCATGCCTGCTTGATGTTACATCCATGACGTATTATTGCTAGCTTGCTTGGAATTTTTAGCATGATGTATCCATGTGCATTTCTACCTGCGTTCATTATATCTCTTGTCCATGATGTCTCGCGAGTACATTCAAAGTACTCACCTGGCTTGTTGATTGGCGAGATTCTGAAGATGAGGTGCAAGCCTAGGAGCCCAAGTTGCGACCCTGTGAGCTAGAAGTAATCCCAGTCTGCCGTTCCTGTGGGAGTGGAGCCTCTCCCGTGATATTGGTGTTTTAGTTGTTTTCGCTATCCGCTGCTAGAAGACCCTATTGTAAATCTTTAAACCTTTACGGTCTTGTATTTGAACCTTGCAATTGCCTGGTAATCTGTATCAAGTTAGTGTCCACCAGTTTAAAATTATCTTGGGGTTGGTGATGACACGAGGGTTATTCTGGAATTTAATTCTGAAATGCTGCCCAGACATGGCACTGGTGCGCCGTCGCATAGTGACCCTTGACTAGGGCAGCTCCTGTTGGGCCGAAGCTCCGCGATGGCGGCGCAGTCCATGGCAGCGTCGACCGCGCGGAGGAGCCATGTTGGGAGTACACGCGGCAGCTCCCTCTGCCGGCCGCGCCACCTATGTGGGTCGACAGCGGGAGGAGGAGGAGGAGGAGGCGGCCGCGGCCGTGGCCGATATCGGCGCCCAATCGGCCGCCCCCATGTAGAACCCCAATGCCGTCAGCGACGAGCAAGCCACCCCCGTGCAGCAGCCACACGACATCGGCGATGACCATGACTGCTATGTGACCTACATGCACGAGGAGGAGCGCCAGGTCACTCTAGCGTTTAAGGCCGCCGCCGAGGAGGAGCAGCGCATGATGGAGGAGTCCCGCCGCTTGGAGGAAGGCCGGCAGGAGCATTAGAGGTTGTGGGAGGAGGCCCAAGCACACAAGTCTTCCTCCTCTTCGTCGTTTGCCTGCTCCATCTCCTCTAACTGAGCGTGCACGGTAAAGGAGGATGCAAATGCAAGAAGCCCTTAGTTGATCCATTTTGTTTAGTTCATCCGTATAATTGAACTGTTCGTACTAGGAACTAGCTATATATAGTTGAACTAGCTAGTTCAGTACGTAGTTAGTGAAATTTAGGGGCTATTTTGTTCGGTTCATCTATATGTGAACTATTTGTACATAGAACTACCACTTACGGATATGAATGAAATCGATGTTCAGTGAATTTCCGCTTTTGTTGCCCATGTTTGTGTAATGTTCAGTTACCAAATTAGACAGTGCATGTAGTGTTTAGTTGGCAGTATTCAGTGAATGAACAGTTCAGTTCCCAAATTGACAAATGACAATGTTCCCAAATGGCTTATTGCAACGCACACGAGAGTGAATGAACAGTTCAGTTCCCAAATTGACAAATGGCAATGTTTCCAAACTGACAAATGCAAATGTTCCCAAATGACTTATTGCAATGCACACATCTCTATTTAGACCGTGTGCGATGAGATACTAAGGGAGAGGCGGCTGTAGGAGGGAAAACGTGTGCGATGAGCGATCTTTCACGCCAAAATTTCCCAACTCATTGCCCTTAGCTTATTAACGAAGGAACCGGGACGCACTTTGCATCCCCACTCATTGCCTCCTCTCTAGCTGCCGCTAGCCTCCTTACCTCACCTCTCTCCGCCGTCAATCCTCTCGTACCATGCACATGGCTAGCGTAGGATAATCGTGTGCGATATCATGCCAGGTTTTTCTTGTAAAATGCCTATGTGGTCAGTTAATGCTTACAACTTTTCTCAAAATGGCTAAAAAATACCATAGCCTAATGATGCCATATGATGACACCATGCCAAGGTTCATGTTTTTTAGGCCACGTTTCCATTTTGTGGAACTAAAAAACCAATAAGGTCCATGTTTGCGGCCGAGTGTTGGCACCGAGATGTTTGGAGTTCCTTTTCATTCCTTGTATGGGGCCTAAACATATACCTAAGAACACAAATATGATTTTTCAACTCATTTTCCTGCACTACTACATGTGCTTCTAGTTCAAATTTGAATTATACCCATTAAATGCAAAGAAGTGCACTGATGAGTGATATTTTTGCGCTCATCACACCATTGTTTAAACTGGATAATCACGGAATTTCTAAGAAAATCACTCTGATATT
The DNA here is from genome assembly GCA_039707655.1 of Elymus sibiricus. NCBI lineage: Eukaryota > Viridiplantae > Streptophyta > Magnoliopsida > Poales > Poaceae > Elymus > Elymus sibiricus. The sequence goes on along the minus strand of CM077668.1, from coordinate 469,368,605 downwards.
ACCACTAATGACTAATGAATGCGAGAGATCATGAAATCCTTTGTTTAATGTGTTTCCGCAGGAAAAGGGCCTAAACGTGGAAGGGAATCGTCACATACGAGGAAACACGAAGATTGGTGGAAGGAAGGAAGGAATTGGAGGTGCACCAGAAGAAACAGAGCGCAAGATGCCCTTTGGTACAACACTCATACCAGCACTCGTACCAGCTGCCATCGGCGCCAGGAAGTCCACCTGATCACAAGTCATAAATGGGCCGATGCCAAAATCCCAACAGAGAGAGCACCATTCGCGAAACAGAGCACCAGAATCATCGTCCAACCCTAGCCGCCACCATTTCCCATCTCATCTCCATAGCCGCCGCCACCATCATCACCGCAGCAATCCCTCTCCAAGTTAGTCATACTTGTAATTTTGTATCGCATCCGGCAACTATTGTAAGACATATTATCAATCAATCATTTATCTTTATGTCTTCTTCAATGAGTTCATCTTGTGATCCGATCGCCATGTGTGAGTAATTCGGTAAGGCAATGGGTTGAGGCAAGGCCTTGCAACCCGATGTATTTGTGCAAGGGATCGTTGGAATGACTTTGATTATGTAACGTTATTTATGTGTCCGATTGCAACGGAGTTGTCTCTTGTCTTCTTCACGTCCTAAGGCCCTGCAGGTACCCAAAATCCCATAGATCAATCAAGGAGGAGGTAAGGAGCGAGGAGGACGCGGAACGCTAACCCGAACAGCAGTGAGAGAAGTGGTTAGTACGGTAGCGGAAAGCCAATCCTTTGGGACGAATGAGGTGTAGTCATTAAACGCCCAATGCTTTTATCCGAATATTTATTCTTAATAACCGAGGTAACCCCACAAGATGGTAAGGGCCTGCGGTTGGACAACTGATTCTTGATGCAGGTCACGCACCGGTCAAGACGTACTTTGGACACATCCCCCACATCATCGCGTCGCAAGCACATCATAGCGGTTGTCTTCCAGAGCACAAATTAATATCACTAAGATCCCAAGCACAAATATAAGGTTGTGAGAGTAAGACCTCATACCCGTGCCTGTCTTTAATACTAGTGTTTACACCCCTAAGATTGTTGAAGGTCTGGTTGAAAAACTAGAATTAAAGTCACTAGCAAGAACTTGTCAGAAGCTTTGTCGTAGTGCACATCCTCTCGTGGGTTCGATAACTCTGGGTCACTCCTTGGGGAAAGGCAGGGAACCTTTCTGCTATCCAAACCGGATCTTAAAGGGCAGCAACCACTTTTCTGGCACAGTTACCGGAGAGGCATCATGTCACTAGTCACCGCGTTAGAGTTTTTGTTCGAGTTTTTATTTCAGTTTTTGTTTCAGTTTTTGTTCTTGTCTTTATTTGTTTTTCTAGTAGTGTTGTTACCGAAAACCCAAAAAAAAAATCAAGGCTCGAAACCTTGTAGACTTTGCTGCTCCAAATGAGAACTTTATGTGTGCACCAATCGCTTTACCTGAGGTTGCCGCTGAGCAATATGAAATTAAGACCCACATAGTCACAATGGTTCAACAAGACCAATTTGGAGGCTCTGCTTCAGAGGATGCCGGCATGCACCTACACTATTTTTCTAAACTATGCGATATGACACGTATAAGAGACCACAAACCAGACACTTTGAAGTTGCGTCTATTTCCTTTCTCCTTGAGAGGAAAAGCAAAAGAATGGCTTCTAGCTTTGCCTAGAGGAAGCATAACTTCATGGGCTACTTGTTGTAGCAAATTTTTATCTAAGTTTTGCCCCCCTGCAAAAATTATGCAACTTTGATCTCAGATCACAGGTTTTAAGGAGGATGAACATGAGCCACTAGCACTTGCGTGGGATCGCATGAAGGAGGCTATAAGAAACTACCCCAATCACGGGATGGAAGAATGGTTAATTCTTCATATGTTTTATAATGCTCTTACTCCCATGTCAAAAACTATGCTTGATATAGCTGCACGAGGAACTATAATGACAAGACCTATTGATGAGGCCAAGCGATTTCTTGATAATATGCAAGAGAACCATGCCTAATGGCATGTAGAAAGGTCTACCACAAAAAAATCAATGCTATCTCTGAAGAGAAAAATGGAGAGCTGACCACAAAGATCGATGAACTCATCGACACCATAAGAGGTAAAGAAGAGGTAACCGTTAATGCAATTACCGAAGATGATGTTAATGATGTCAACTTCATTGCTCGCAAAAATTATAATCCCAATTAGAAAAATAATGGGTATGCTCCTAGACCACCATATCCCACTAATAATAGAGCACCCAATAATTTTAATGGAATGATCAACGGTAATAGAAATGTTTTGGATGACACTCTTAAATCTTTTATCACTGCCCAAGCTGAGAAAAATAAAATGTTTACCGATATCTTGAAGGATCATGATAACTTACTCGGTCAAATGGCCGGTAAGATTACTGGACTCACTAACGATGTGCATGCTTTAGAAGGAAGAACTCGAAGCATGGAGGCACAGGTCACTAAAATTGTAGAGAGCCAAACAGTGATTCTAGCAAAGTTCGCTAGAAAGCCGAAACCTAATCCGGTAGAAAGTGTCAAGATGATGAGAAGAAGTGAAGAAGCTTCAGAGGAGCTTGATCGGAGCCATATACCCAGCAATCATACTCTGTTGCAGATTTCGTGAAGATGTTGACACTGAAGCATCCACTACCTGAAGTATCAAATGATGAGGCGTATAGACGTTTCGTTGATCAAGTTGCAGCTAAGGTACGTGAACTCGATGTTGAAGAAAATAAATTGTATGATAAGCTTCCCGCTAAGCAAGAGGATATATTTGAACCTACTATTAAAATTGAGATTGTATTGAATAAGTTCAATGCTTTATGTGATCTAGGTGCTAGTGTTTTCACTATCCCTAAGACCATTTATGATAATCTCAATCTTGGTCCTTTTGTTACTAGTGAAAATTAAGTTGAACATGGCCAATTCTTCCTTTACACAAGCAGTAGGGATTAAACATGGTGTAGTCATTCAAATAGATGATTGCCCTGTTATGATTGATCTTGTCATCGTTGATATGACTGAAGATCCCATTGCACCTATTATATTAGGTAGGCCGTTCTTAAGAACTATAAAAGCTACCATTAATGTCTTTGAAGGAAATGTAAGATTTGACCTTCCGTCGAAGGATCCCTTTGTTAGACATTTTCCTAGGAAAAAGAAGATGAAGATGTATGCAGGAGATAGTATCATCATAAGTGCCAGAAGCTACGGGCTCGACATTATCGCACCTAAGGAGAAGTAATCGTCAATACAGTCGAGCTTACCGACTGAAAACGAAGTGCTTCATGGGAGGCAACCCATGTGAATAAGGTAGATAAGAAGTAAGCAAGTTTTTCTTTTTTGTTCGTTTCAATAAAGAGTGTAGAAGTTTTTGCTAAGAGGAAAAGAAGAGAAAAAGAGTCGCTACCGAGGTCGATTATATTATAGAAGTTGCTATGTACTGAGCGTATGTCGAAAGTCTAGAAATTATGCCTTTTTATCTCTGTTGGAACTAACCTCTCAGATGTTAAAAAGAAAAGCCCAAAGAAAACTAAATTTTTAGGTGATCAAGAGGCTAAGACGGCGCGTGGTGCGACCAATCCGGTCGTACCGGCGGTCCTACCACAGGAAGAGAGGGAAGTCCCGAAGGTCCAGAGCGATCGATGGTGTTTGGTACGAGCGCGGATGCTCGTACCACCGCTCGTACCCCGCCAAGACCAAAACAATAGAAGCATCCAAGACAAACGACGACATTCGGTACGAGCGCAGATGCTCATACCACTGGTTGTACCGACTTTGCAGCCAGTGCAACAGAAGGTCTCATTTTCTGAGACGGCGTTCGGTACGAGCGCAAGTGCTCATACTAGCGCTCGTACCAGGTAGTTATCCAGATCATTTGATGGCGTTCGGCATGAGCGCTTCTTCTTCCTTCCAAATCTCTCCAAACCCTACCAAACTCTCGCCGGATCTCTCTCCCTACTCATTTTCAGTCCTAATCCGTCCGCGTGAATGATCCACGGTATGTTTCTTCTCCGATCCCCAACTTATTTTTGGCGAATCCATGCTCTATGTGCTTAGCATTGCCATGTCTAGGTTATGCATATTTTTTATCTAATTTTTTAGATGAGCATGAATTTGTTAATGTTTTTAGAGGAGTTTGATCTTGTGGTTCACGTAGGTTCACTTGTGCATCATTCTATTGGACTGAAAATTTATTTTGTATAGATGTTTATGAGGAGGTCCACTCGCATCGCTCGCGGTGAAGCTGCCAATGCACCCGATGAAGTTGCACGTAGGCAACGAATTTATTTTCAGGGGATCACCTTTGTCGATCGTAATGCAAAGTAGAAATACCGAGTGCTTCACAAGAGGCAGATGAAGACCACCAAGTGGGTGTATCCGTCCACGATAGCCATGCTTGGCGTTGGTAACGATTTCAATTTGTTATGTGCTAATGTTGGTTTGTAGCATTTTGTGTTTCAGGGCTCCGCGACGTATCGTCGGTTGACGCTTGAGTTTCTTAGCACTCTCTCACACAACGTTGGGTTGATACCATAGGAGAGGATGAGCGGATCACTTTTCGTCTCATGGACCAAAATTTTAACATCACCCTCACGGAGTGGTGCACTTACTTTGGCTTCCCCAACAATGACGAGCACTACCGCTACACCTACGATATGCTCGAACCCCATCCACTTGAATTATTCAGTGAAACGAGTAACCAAGGCTATAAGCATAGGACCAGTTGCATTGAGTGTCCTGCTATATATTATCTCTATTATGTTATCACTAACTCGTTGCAGACACGAGGAGAAGTTTCAAAAGTTAATGAACAAAACATGCTAAATCTTGGGAAGGCCACGAACCCCAGCATCAACTACTCGCCCAACTTGGGCGCGATACTTTTATTTCACCTTAAACACCAAGAAAATTGTGCACAAGGAGATATCGCTTGCGGCGGAGTGATCACCATGTTGGCCAACTCCCTTGGCTTGAACTTCACCAACCTACGCCCGCTTGTCGGTAATTCCCTTGTTAATATTCATGTTCTTTCGAGTGTGGGGATGGTAATAGCTCGCCAATGTCGCCATTTCATTCGAATTCCTGGAGTGGGACACTTGTTCCATACTCCCATGCCTAACCGTTTCTCGATAGAGTGCGGAATTTTGTATTATGTGCCACAGGAAGGAGAAGAAGCTTTCAATCAAGAGGCACCCGAACCGGAAGGGGTGAGCGAAGACGAACTTGCCACGGATGAGGAGGAGGAGGAGCCCCAATATGATGAACCAGAGGATGTGCCCTACACCACGTACGCCGACATCTACAACCTCGAAGGCTCCATCAACAACATGAGCGACCTCGCCAATTACCTTCGAGACACTTCCGCATACATGACAAACAACTTCTCCGAGTGGATTCAAGGATGGGCTCCGAAGTACCAGCCGCCACAATGATCTCGTCAGTTTGGGCTTGCAAAAGTTAAGCTTGGAGAGGTTACTTCCACGTCTACATCAAGATGTGGCTGTATTTATTTGAATAAGTTGTAATGAGGTTGTACTTCGGCTCGATGAGCTTCAAACACTCGTGTTGGTTTGTTTCAACACTTTTCTTTTATTTGGTTTTGCTTTTTGTTTGTTTTCTTTTTGCCGGTTGCATTTCGTTTGCAAGTTAGCTTTCAAAACCCCAAAAAAATAGAATAAGTTTTTTTTCGCTTTGCTCTTTTTCTTTTTGCCCCGGATTTCTGTTCGCATTCTTGCTAATATTTTTCGCAGTGGAGTTGGTCTACGCCGGGCAGCGAGGAACACACTTTAAGGAAGAGAAGCGTGAATATTCATGATCGTGAAGGTATGTCCTACGACCCCCGTCTTTCGAACTTGAAATGCTTAGCATAGTTGTAGTTGTAGTATGTGTGAAGTATTCAAGTGGGCGTAAGTCTTGATAGTTAAAACAAAGATTTTGTTCTTATAGAGAAAATAATTTAGTAACCTTTGTTTTGTTTAATCTAGATAACCGAGACTTGCCGTGGTACTAATTTTTAAAAAGAAAGTGATGATAACAAAGAATAACCATGCATATGAGAAAGTCTCTAGAAAGGCTTGGGTGTTGAGAAAAATTTATGAAGAAGGTGATATTAGCGATACTCAACCCATAGCGTTAAATTTGATAGACTCAATAACACTTGTGGATAAAGTTGTCCAGAGGAACCCAGTTGAAAGGTGACCGAGATTATGCCAAAATCTGTTTTGCATCTACATGGTGCTTCAACTTCTTGCTGGTTCCATGGCCTTGTCACTATATATTGCTTTACGCGCATAAATGTGACTTCGTCACCTCTCTTGATGTTATGCTGAGGAATCTGCTGGCCAATGAACGATCCACCAGAGCTTTAGCTCGGATTTCGGCTATGAGTTTGTTAACGTTCGTAGTGGCAACACTACATCGAATATTATTCGGTTTTCTCTTGAGGGGTGTGTGTATGTGGAAATAAATGAATACTGATCGCAAGAGCTCGAAAGAGACAACATTTGGTCCATAGTATTCAAACATAAGCCACAGCGAAAACCTTTGCATGTATCATTTCTTTGGCATAATCCCGTCACTAGACAACGAAAGTTTCAGCAAGCAATGATAGAAAGAAGTGTTTGTGAGCCTTGATGAGGAGACACTCATGGGTGTTAGCGAGTTACTCTAGTATCATATTGTCTTTACATACCTTTCACTCCCGCAATATATGTTTTCATCGCAAAAGAAAGAAAAGCTCTTTCGTTGTGTTCCCGGCAAGCGAGTGTTAGCTAGAGGAAATAGAATAAAGCAACTTTGTTATTTTGTCTAGACTAGCAAGAACTTTGTGTTGATTCTCTTTGCTTCACTAACGCTTGCATAATAACCATGCCACCGCTACAACTATAGTAAGTTCTGAGGTGAAGAAAGTGGAGGGCTATCTAGACATACCGATCGTAAGTGAATCAAAACCTTCTCATTATTTCGCTTTAAACAACTGAATTCCTTACGGTTGATTTTTTATTTGTTGCTCGAGGACGATCAAGGTTTAAGCTTGGGGAGGTTGATGAGTGATATTTTTGCGCTCATCACACCGTTGTTTAAACCGGATAATCCCGAAATTTCCAAGAAAATCACTATGATATTACCACTAATGAGTAATGAATAATGAATACGAGAGATCGTTAAATCCTTTGTTTAATGTGTTTCCGCAGGAAAAGGGCCTAAACATGGAAGGGAATCATCACATACGAGTAAACACGAAGATTGGTGGAAGGAAGGAATTGAAGGTGCACCAGAAGATACTAAGCGCAAGACGGCTTTTGTACGAGCGCTAGCGCTCGTACCAGCTGCCATCGGCGCCAGGAGGTCCACCTGATCACAAGTCATAAAAGGGCCGACGCCAAAATCCCAACAGAGAGAGCACCATTCGCGAAACAGAGTACCAGAACCATCTTCTAACCCTAGCCGCCGTCATTTCCCATCTCATCTCCATAGCCGCCGCCACCATCATCACCGCAGCAATTCCTCTCCAAGTTAGTCATATGTAACGGCCCGGACACACCCGCCGGTTACTGGCTGTTACCCCTGGCGGGATCTAGACTGGCCCCACAGATAAACACTAGTCTTTCCAGCGTACTTTGTCCTCACTCATGCGCACCTGGGACCAACTTCCCAGTCGGTCACCCATCCTGAAATTGCTTCAAGCTGAGCATGCTTAACTTTGGAGTTCTTTCCGAATGGGCTCCCAGAAAAGAAGGAATTCCTTATTGATATGAGTAGTCTATCATCCCTATTAAGCCAGGCTATCACATACACCCCCACTCAAAGGAACCGACGTCCTCGTCGGCCCACAGGAACGTTCCCTCTTGGCACATACGTATGTGCGTCCAGTCCGGCACGTGTGCCATGACGGGCCACAAACGTCATGCACAACATGACCGCGCACCTGACCCGCAAACATCCGTGTAACCGCAAGGGTCGGCTCTGATACCAACTTGTAACGCCCTGGGCACACCCGCCGGTTACTGGTTGTTATCCCTCACGGGATCTAGACTGGCCCCACAGATCAACACTAGTCTTTCCTGCGTACTTTGTTCTCACTCGTGCGCACATGGGACCAACTTCCCAGTTGGTCACCCATCCTGAAATTGCTCCCGAAAAAGCTGAGCACGCTTAACTTTGGAGTTATTTCCGAATGGGCTCCCGAAAAAGAAGGAATTCCTTGTTGATATGAGTAGTCTATCATCTCTATTAAGTCAGGCTATCACATCATACTTGTAATCATGTATCGCATCCGGCAACTATTGTAAGACATATTATCAATCAATCATTCATCTTTATGTCTTCTTCAATGAGTTCATCTTGTGATCCGATCGCCATGTGTGAGTAATTCGGTAAGGTAATGGGTTGAGGCAAGATGTATTTGTGCAAGGGATCATTGGAATGACTTTGATTATGTAACCTTATTTATGTGTCCGATTGCAACGGAGTTGTCTCTTGTCTTCTTCTCGTTCTAAGGCCCTGCAGGAACCCAGGATCCCATAGATCGATCAAGGAGGAGGTAAGGAGTGAGGAGGACGCGGAACGCTAACCCGAACAGCAGTGAGAGAAGAGTTTAGTACGGTAGCGGAAAGCCAATCCTTGGGGACGAGGTGTAGTCATTAAATGCCCAATGCTTTTGTCCGAATATTTATTCTTAATAACCGAGATAACCCCGTGAGACGGTAAGGGCGTGCGGTTGGACAACTGACTCTTGATGCAGGTCGCGCACCAGTCAAGACGTACTTTGGACACATCCCCCACATCATTGCGTCGCAAGCACATCATAGCGGTTGTTTTCCAGAGCACAAATTAATATCAGTAAGATCCCAAGCATAAATATAAGGTTGTGAAAGTAAGACCTCATACCCATGCCTGTCTTTAATACTAGTGTTTACACCCCTAAGGTTGTTGAAGATCCGGTTGAAAAACTGGAATTAAAGTCGCTAGCAAGAAGTTGTCAGTCTTTATTGTAGTGCACATCCTCTCGTGGGTTCGATAACTCAGGGTCACTCCTCGGGGAAAAGGCAGGGAACCTTTCTGCTATCCAAACCGAATCTTAAAGGGCATCAATCACTTAATGTCTTAAATATATGAAATGAACCCTGAAAAATGCCAAATTGTAACATGAAACTTGTAATGGTCTATGTTGATTGTAGAAAAAGTTTTAAGGCCAACCGACAAAGTGACTGTCAGTTCGCCCTCAAATCTGACCTGCTCCCTCTCGAAACCACAAGTCTTGCTGTGAGATGCTCCAGTTTCTAAGCAGCTTACATCACAACTTTTTTCAAATTGGCCAAAAAAATTGCCACGGCCTATTGATGTCATATCATGACACCATGCCAAGTTTCATGTTTTTCAGACCATTTTTCCATTTTGTGGAATTACAAAACAAGAAGGACCATGTTTGCAGCCGAGTGTTGGCTTCGAGATGTTTGGAGTTACTTTCCATTCCTTGTATAAGGCCTTAACATGTACTTAAGAACACAAATATGATTTTTCAACCCATTTTCCTTGCACTACTACCTGTGCTTGCAGTTTAAATTTGAATTATGCCCATTAAATGCATAGAAGTGCATTTAATGTCTTAAATATATGAAATGAACCCTGAAAAATGTCAAATTTTAACATCAAATTTGTAATGGTCTGTGTTGATTGTAGAAAAAGTTTCAAGGACAACCGACGAAGTGACTGTCAGCTCGCCCTCAAACCTGATCCGTTCCCTCTCGAAACCATGAGTCTTCATGTGAGATGCTTCGGTTTCTAAGCAGCTTACATCATAACTTTTCTCAAATTGGCCAAAACCTTACCATAGTCTATCATGACACCATGCCAAGTTTCATGTTTTTCAGGCCACTTTTCTATTTTTTGGAATTAAAAAAAATAAGGTCCATGTTTACGGCCGAGTGTTGGCACCAAAATGTTTGGAGTTCATTTCCATTCCTTGTATGAGGCCTTAACATTACCTAAGAACGCAAATATGTTTTTCAACCCATTTTCCTGCACTACTACATGTGCTTGTAGTTTAAACTTGAATTATGCCCATTTAAATGTATAGAAGTGCACTTAATGTCTTAAATATATGAAATGAACCTTGAGAAATGTCAAATTTTAATATAAAAAGTTTCACGGCCAACCGACGAAGCGACTGTCAGTTCGCCCTCAAACCTGACCCGTTACCTCTCGAAACCACGAGTCTTCCTGTGAGATGCTCCAGTTTCTAAGCAGCTTACATCACAACTTTTCTCAAATTGGCCAAAAAAATTACCACAGCCTATTGATGTCATATCATTACACTATGCCAAGTTTCATGTTTTTCAGCCCAGATTTTCATTTTGTGGAATTAAAAAACCAATACGGTCTATGTTTGCGGCAGAGTATTGACACCGAGATGTTTGGAGTTCCTTTCCATTCCTTGTATGCGGCCTAAACATATACTTAAGAACACAAATATGATTTTTCAACCCATTTTCCTACACTACTACATGTGCTTGTAGTTGAAATTAGAATTATGCCCATTAAATGCAGATAAATGCACTTAATATTTTAAATATAAGAAATGAACCCTGAAAAATGCCAGATTTTAACATCGAACTTGTAATTGTCAATGTTGGTTGTAGAAAAAGTTTGGAATAATTTCGACCATTGTAGAAAAATGTTGGGAATTCAAAACATGCACGCGGATTCAAAAAATGTTCGTGAATTTAATAATTGTTCAAAAATTTGAGAAAATGTTCCTGAATTCAAAAAAATTCATGAAATTTAAAAAATGATGCGAATTTGAAAAAATATTTGTGAATTCAAAAACTATTTGTGAATTTGTAAAAATATTTGCAATATTAAAAAAATGTTCGCAAATTTTAAAAAATGCTCACTAATTTTAAAAGTGTTTGCCAATTTAAAAAATCTCTTGTATTTAAAAAATATTCGCAAATTAAAAAATGTTCATGAACATAAAATAAAAACCAAAAAAGAAACAGATAAACCGGTTCTGTGCGAGGGAGCTATATGTCGCCTACTGCGAGTCCGTCTTGCAGTGGGCGAGAGCCAGATGGGCCGGCCCAATACGGGTCCTGGGGGAGTGGTTTTTAGGGAATCTTCTATGACATGTTTCGTGCGGTTTTTTTTTCAATTTTTTTTCTGTGGTGATTTTCATCGGTTTTTGTTGTGGTTTTTGGTTTTATGCGTTTCATCACTGGTTTTTTCCAGTTTCCTTTTTTTACTTTTTCTTTGGTTCTCGGTTTTTTTCTGTGTTTCTTTGTTATTCACCAGACTTCTTCGGTTTTCCTTTTTCTTTTTCTTTTGTCTTTTTTTAACGCATGTCTACTTTTTTCAGTACGCATTGTACATTTTTCGTATACACGTGGAACTTTTTTTGATACATGTTGAATATTTTTCAAATACATGATCTATATTTTCAAAAATACATATTAAACATTTTTCAAATACATGTTGAACATTTTTTTACTGGCCCGAAACATTTTTTTGAAATGCATGAATATTTTTTTTTAAACGTCCCGTACATTTTCTTGAATGGTGCAAAACATTTTTGTTGAATTACTTGAACATTTTTTTTGCATTTTATAAGTATTTTTAAAAATGTCACGAACATTTTTTTTGAGGCGATTTAACTTTTTTTTTAATTTCAACTAAATTTTGTTTGAATGCCATCAACATTTTTCTTAAACATGTGAACATTTTTTAAATTTCAAAAAAAAATTGAATGCTATCAATATTTTTTTAAAGTTGCGCGAACATTTTTTTAACACTGCATGAATATATTTTTAACGTGCGATGAAGTTTTTTAAAATTTAAATATAAGTTTTTCATTTCAGAAATATAATTAAAAGTAATAAATCAAAAAAAAAACACAGAAGAACCGTTGGGGAATGGCACAGAACCGCCTGAGTGGGCCGGCCTTTTTACCGCGTGGGGGTGCGTGTTTGGTCCCCGACCTAGGCACGGACTAGGAGAAGGCCCATCGAGCTCATCCGCTTCATTCCTCCTCCCATGGAGAAAATCGAGAGCAACTAATTAAGGAGTACTCCTTCGGGAGCCCCCGCAAGGGTCACTTGGGGTGGGCTGGGAGTGCGCCACGTGTCACGCTCTGGGCGCTCCCTCCGGATTTTTTTTTTAAATTTTTTTGTATGCGTTTTCGGCTTTTAGATGATTTTTTTGTTTTTTTCGGCTTTTCGGTTTTCCTCCGGTTTTTCTTAGGATTTGGGACAAAAAAAAAATTGCGCGAAAAAACGCGTTTTTTTTTTCATTCCGGGAGAGGCACAGATTTACTTCTCGTGGAGTCACGGACTTGGTTCCGCGAGAGGCACGGATTTACTTCTCGTGGAGGTACGGATTTGCATCCGCGAGAGGCACGGATTTACTTCTCGTGGAGGCACGGATTTGTTTCCGCGAGAGGCACGGTCGTGCCTCTTGGAAAAGGAAAAAAAATGTGTTTTTTTTTTCGTTCCGCGAGAGGCACGGATTTATTTCTCATGTAGGCACGGATTTACTTCCACGAGCGGCACCGTCGTGCCTCTCGGAAAAGGAAAAAAAACACGTTTTTTTAGTTCCGCGAGAGGCACGGATTTATTTCTCGTGGAGGCATGGATTTGCTTCCGCGAGAGGCACGGTCGTGCCTCTCGAAAAGGAAAAAAATGCGTTTTGTTTTTTTTTTCCGTTCCGCGAGAGGCACGGATTTACTTATCGTGGAGGCACGGATTTGCTTCCGCGAGAGGCACGGTCGTACCTCTCGGAAAGGGAAAAAACGCGTGCCTCGTCGGAAAGGGAAAAAAAGTGCTCCCGGTTCGGTTTTTTTCTTCCGGTTTTTTCGTGAAAAAAAAAGTTTGTCGAAACCTATCAACATAGGATCTAGTTTTGAAGATCTCGACGCGAGGAATTCAACAATGAAAACGGTTTGAGATTTAAACGCACGGTTTAAGAGATAAAACGTTTTGAATAAACGAATCTACGAAAAAAGAGAAAACTCTCAGGTTGCGACAAATGGTGCACATGCAGCACGCGCCACTTGTCACAACCCGACAAGGTGGGAGTGATCTTTGCAAGGAGTACTCCTTAATTAGCGATTTCGGAGAAAATCCCCACCGCGACTCTATCTGACCGGCCTCTTCCTTGTCTGGCCCAGTTGGCCGCCGCGGACGACGTCCGTGACGGTCGGGAGAGCGCGCAGCACCTCCGTCCCGATCCGGCTTCCAAGGCAACTGAGCAATTCACCTCCCCCAAATCCGGCGAGGGAGATCCCTTTCGTGAAGCAGAGGAGATGGTTTCCTGCGAGTGGCCTCAACATTATCTGCTTCTTCAGTGCAGCGTGAACTTTGAAAGATTCGCCACTCGGCGGGTGTATGGCACCGGTCATACGGAAAAGACCGATCCCCTTATTCATCTTCTTTTAGTTCATGTATAAGAGGCAAGAATGAGGTTTGAATGCTGCACACTTCTATTTATTCATCTCATACGGTTACATATATACACGTACAAGGAGGCACGAACGTGCATGTCTATCCTGGCTAACTGAATCCCTAAAGTGTAGCTAGTGGCTGAAGAATAGGGATACGTGGGTTAGAGTACAACGGTGTCACTGAATCAATTCCTTTTACAACCCCCCCCCCCCCCCCCCCCCCGCAGTCTTAGCGTCAGAACTGACACAAAGACTGGAGCGAAAATCTTCGAACGCTGCAGTGGGTAAGCCTTTAGTCATCACATCTGCAAATTGTTGGCTCGTTGGGACATGAAGAACACGCAGTTCCCCAAGAGCCACCTTCTCACGGACGAAGTGGACATCAAGCTCCACATGCTTGGTACGTTTGTGGTGCACAGGATTTGCTGATAAGTAGACGGCAGAAACGTTGTCACAGTATACCACGGTAGCCTTGTTGATGGAGATATGCAATTCGCGCAGCAGATTATGTAGCCAAGAGCACTTGGCGGTCGCGTTGGCGACAGCACGATACTCCGCCTCCGCGCTGGATCGGGACACCGTCGATTGCCGCTTCGAAGACCAGGAGATGAGCGAGTCGCCAAGGTACACGCAATAGCCCGAGGTGGACCGGCGTGTGTCGGGGCAACCTGCCCAATCGGCGTCCGAGTAGGCGACGAGAGCCGAGGTAGACGAAGGAGAGATGGTGATGCCGTGATGCGTCGTCCCGCGGATGTAGCGTAGAACCCGCTTGGCGAGAGCCCAGTGCGCGGCGCAAGGCACATGCATGTGGAGACACAGTTGCTGCACCGTGTAGGCAATGTCGGGGCGGGTGAGCGTCAGGTATTGCAGCGCGCCGGCAATGCTCCGATAATGGGCACCGTCCGAGGCGGGAGGGCTGCCGACTGAGGAGGCCTTGGGTTTGGTGTCGACGGGAGTGGACGCCGGTTTGCAGTTCGTCATGCCAGCACGCTCGAGAAGCTCCTCTGCATACTGGCCTTGATGAAGGAAGAAGCCGTTCGGCGTCCGCTGCACTTGAATGCCGAGAAAAAAATGCAGCGGCCCGAGGTCCTTCATGCCGAACGCGGAGTGAAGCTGGTCGATGACGGTGCGGAGAAGACGATCGGTCGAGGCCGTCAACACGATGTCGTCGACGTAGAGTAGCAGATATGCCATCTCGGTGCCGTGGCGAAAGACGAACAGCGACGTGTCGGATACGGCGGTGACGAAGCCCAATGTACACAGGTGACGGGCGAAGTGCTGGTACCAGGCACGAGGCGCCTGTTTTAGGCCATAAAGGGCCTTGCTCAGGAGGCACACATGATCAGGCTGCTGCTCGTCGATGAAACCGGTGGGCTGGGAGCAGTAGACACGCTCCGTCAGGGAGCCGTGAAGAAATGCATTCTTCATGTCTAACTGATGGACCGGCCATGATCTGGATGCAGCAAGATGCAGAATGACGCGGACAGTAGCCGGCTTGACGACGGGCGAGAAAGTCTGATCAAAATCGACACCGTGACGCTGGGAGAAACCGCGCACGACCCACCGGGCCTTGCGACGATCGAGAGTGCCGTCGGGGAGGAGCTTGTTGCGAAATATCCACTTCCCGCTGACAACATTGGCACCACGAGGCCGAGGAACGAGCGTCCATGTGGAGTTGGCCTGCAGTGCTCGAAACTCCTCGCACATGGCCGCATACCACGCCAGATCCCGTAGGGCGGCACGGACAGACGATGGCACGGGCGGCAGATCCGAGGTAGACGAGGTCGCCGCGGCGAGGACGTAGTCGTTGGCCTAGCGGCGATTCGGCCGGGAGATGCCGTTACGCGCGCGAGTGACCATGGGATGCGGCGCCGCGGCGGTGGAGGCGCCGGTGAGCGAGGGCGCAGGAGCTGCTGAAGATGCCCGTGGGTCGTCATCCGTGGCATCCGAATCGGCTGCTGTGGCAGCGGAACTGCGTGGGCTGCCATGGCAGCAGAACTGCTGCGTGATTTGGCTGCTATGGCAGCCGAACTCGGTGTCGTGGCAGCGTGCCCGCCCGATCCAGTGGGTGCTGAAGGAGAACGAATGTGTACAGGAGGCGAGGCAGCAGCACGCGGTGGGTTCCCTGGGCCATGAGCACGGTGTAGAGGCACAGGGAGGGTCTGCTCGTGGTCAACGGCCGCCTGTGGTGGGCGTGTTGGGGACGCCGCCGGAGACAAAGCCTGCATGGGAAAGACCCGTTCGTCGAAGTAGACGTGGCGAGAGATTAGTACACGACGAGAACATGGGTCATAGCAGCGATATCCTTTGGTATTGTCCGGGTAGCCGAGGAAAACACAAGGAAGGGAACGTGTGTTGGGGAACGTTGCATGGGAAACAAAAATTTTCCTACGCACACATAAGATCTATCCATGGTGATGAGCATCTACGAGAGGGAGAGTGAATCTACATACCCTTGTAGATCGCTAAGCGGAAGCGTTAATAAACGCGGTTGATGTAGTCGAACGTCTTCGCGATCCAAATCGCCGAGCGTCCCGCGATCCAATCACGATCCTTCCGATCTAGTGCCGAACGGACGGCACCTCCGCGTTCAACACACGTACGGCTTGATGACGCCTTCACCTCCTCGATCCAGCGAGCGATGGTGAAGTAGTGGTTGAGTTCCAGCAGCACGACGGCGTGGTGATGGTGGTGAGGAACAATCTCTGCAGGGCTTCGCCAAGTACTACGGAGATTATGACGGAGGAACTAGAGGGCTAGGGTTGCCGGCACACGGCTTGGGAAATCCTGATGTGTCCCGTGTGCTAGCCCTGCCCCTCTATTTATATGTTGAGCCTTGGGGTCTAAACTTGGAGTAAAAGCCTCCTCCGGGTCGGTTTTGCCCGCACAAGGTCGGTTTGGCCCGCAGGGAAAGAGTCCAACTCGGATCCCTGCCGAACCGTGCACAGCCGCGCACAAGCGGTAGTACCGCTTCACACAAGCGGTAGTACCGCTTGGGCGGTAGTACCGCTTCACACAAGCGGTAGTACCGCTCCGGCGGTAGTACCGCTTACGCGGCAGCAAAACTACTTTTGCACTTTCCAATACCTTGTGGGCTTTATCCCTTTGGCTCATATAAAGTGTTGCTGCACCCGAACACTTCGGTAAACATCCGGAATCCCTTCCGGTGAACTCCGGAACCCTTCCAGAGATCAAAACACTATTATCACATATATCAATCTTTACCTCCGGACTATTCCGGAGATCCTCGTCATGTCCGGGATCTTATCCAGGACTCCGAACAACTTTCGGTCACCAACATAATAACTCAATTATACTAATCGTCACCAAACGTTAAGTGTGTAGACCCTGCGGGTTCGAGAACTATGTAGACATGACCGAGACACCTCTACGGCCAATAACCAATAGCGGGACCTGGATGCCCATATTGGCTCCTACATATTCTACGAAGATCTTTATCGGTCGAACCTCTATGTCAAGGATTCAGTTAATCCCGTATGCTGTTCCCTTTGTTCTTCGGTATGTTACTTGCCCGAGATTCGATCGTCGGTATCACTATACCTAGTTCAATCTCGTTACCGGCAAGTCTCTTTACTCGTTCCGTAATACAAGATCCTGTGGCTAACTCTTTAGTCACTTTGCTTGCAAGGCTCAATGTGATGTTGTATTACCGAGTGGGCCCTGAGATACCTCTCCGTCATACGGAGTAACAAATCCCAGTCTTGATCCATGCCAACCCAACAGACACCCTCGGAGATACCTGTAGAGCACCTTTATAGTCACCCAGTTACGTTGCGACGTTTGATACACACAAGGTATTCCTCCGGTGTCAGTGAGTTGCATGATCTCATGGTCAAAGGAACAGATACTTGACATGCAGAAAACAATAGCAATAAACTGACACGATCAAATGCTACGTTTACAGTTTGGGTCTTGTCCATCACATCATTCTCCTAATGATGTGATCCCGTTATCAAATGACATCTCATGTCAATGGCTAGGAAACCTTAACCATCTTTGATCAACGAGCTAGTCAACTAGAGGCTTACTAGGGACACAGTGTTGTCTATGTACCCACACATGTATTTGAGTTTCCAATCAATACAATTATAGCATGGATAATAAACGATTATCATTAACAAGGAAATATAATAATAACCAATTTATTATTGCCTCTAGGGCATATTTCCAACAGTCTCCCACTTGCACTAGAGTCAATAATCTAGTTCACATCACTATGTGATTTACATTGTAATGAATCGAACACCCATGCAGTTCTGGTGTTGTTCATGTTTAGCCCTTGGAAGAGGTTTAGTCATCGGATCTGCAACATTTAGATCCGTGTGTACTTTGCAAATATTTATGTCGTCCTCCTTGATGTAATCGCGGATGGAATTGAAACGTCGCTTTATGTGTCTGGTCCTCTTGTGAAATCTTGGTTCCTTGGCTAGAGCAATGGCACCAGTATTATCACAAAACAGAGTCATTGGGTTAAGTGCACTAGGCACTACTCCAAGATCTGTCATGAACTCCTTCATCCAGACACCTTCCTTCGCCGCCTCCGAGGCAGCGATGTACTCCGCTTCGCATGTAGAATCTGCTACCACGCTTTGCTTGGAACTGCACCAGCTAACCGCACCCCCATTAAGAATAAATACGTATCCGGTTTGCGACTTAGAGTCATCCGGATCAGTGTCAAAGCTTGCATCGACGTAACCCTTTACGACGAGCTCTTGATCACCTCCATAAACGAGAAACATGTCCTTAGTCCTTTTCAGGTACTTCAGGATATTCTTGACCGCCGTCCAGTGTTCCATTCCTGGATCACTTTGAAACCTTCCGACCATACTTATGGCAAGGCTGACATCGGGTCTTGTGCACAGCATTGCATACATGATAGAGCCTATGGCCGAAGCATAGGGGATGACACTCATCTTTTCTCTATCTTCTGCAGTCACTGGGCATTGAGTCTTACTCAACTTCACACCTTGCAAAACAGGCAAGAACCCCTTCTTGGACTGATCCATTTTGAACTTCTTCAAAATCTTATCAAGGTATGTGCTTTGTGAAAGTCCTATTAAGCGTCTTGATCTATCTCTATAGATCTTGATGCCTAATATGAAAGCAGCTTCTCCTAGGTCCTTCATTGAAAAACTCTTGTTCAAATATTCCTTTACGCTTTCCAGCATTTCTATATTGTTTCCAATCAGCAATATGTCATCCACATATAATATTAGAAACGCTATAGAGCTCCCACTCACTTTCTTGTAAATACAAGCTTCTCCGTAAACTTGTATAAACTCGAACGCTTTGATCACATCATCAAAACGAAGATTCCAACTCCGAGATGCTTGCACCAGTCCATAAATGGATCGCTGGAGTTTGCAAACTTTGTCAGCATTCTCTGGATCGACAAAACCTTCTGGTTGCATCATATACAACTCTTCCTTAAGGTAACCGTTAAGGAACGCTGTTTTGACATCCATCTGCCAAATTTCATAATCGAAAAAGGCAGCTATTGCTAACATGATTCTGACGGACTTAAGCATCGCTACGGGTGAGAAGGTCTCATCGTAGTCAACTCCTTGAACTTGTGAAAAACCCTTTGCCACAAGTCGAGCTTTATAGACGGTGACATTACCGTCCGCGTCCGTCTTCCTCTTAAAGATCCATTTGTTCTGAATGGCCTTACGCCCTTCAGGTAATACTTCCAAAGTCCATACTTTGTTTTCATACATGGATCCCATCTCGGATTTCATGGCCTCTAACCACTTCTCGGAATCCGGGCCCATCATCGCTTCTCCATAGCTCGTAGGTTCATCGTTGTTTAACAACATGACCTCTAAGACAGGGTTGCCGTACCACTCAGGAGCAGTACGCGTCCTTGTCGACCTACGAGGTTCGATAGCAACTTGATCCAAAGCTTCATGATCATCATCATTAACTTCCTCTTCAGCTAATGTAGGCTCGACAGAAACAACTTTCTGCGTTGCGCTACTCTTAGGTTGAAGTAAAGGTTCAATAACCTCATCAAGTTCTATCTTCCTCCCACTCAATTCTTTCGAGAGAAACTCTTTCTCAAGAAATGTTCCGTTTTTAGCGACAAACACTTTGCCTTCGGATCTGAGGTAGAAGGTATACCCAACTGTCTCTTTTGGGTATCCTATGAAGACGCATTTCTCCGCTTTGGGTTCCAGCTTTTCAGGCTGAAGCTTTTTGACATAAGCATCACATCCCCAAACTTTAAGAAACGACAGCTTTGGCTTCTTGCCAAACCAAAGTTCATATGGCGTCGTCTCAACGGATTTCGATGGTGCCCTATTTAAAGTGAATGCAGCTGTCTCTAATGCATAACCCCAAAACGATAGTGGCAAATCGGCAAGAGACATCATAGATCGCACCATATCCAATAAAGTTCGATTACGACGTTCGGACACACCATTACGCTGTGGTGTTCCAGGCGGTGTCAATTGTGAAACAATTCCACACTGTCTTAAGTGACTGCCAAACTCATAACTCAGATATTCTCCTCCTCGATCAGATCGTAGGAATTTAATCTTCTTGTTACGATGATTCTCAACTTCACTCTGAAATTGTTTGAACTTTTCAAATGTTTCAGACTTGTGTTTCATTAAGTAAATATACCCATATCTACTTAAGTCATCAGTGAAGGTGAGAAAGTAACGATAACCACTGCGCGCTTCAATACTCATCGGACCGCACACATCAGTATGTATGATTTCCAATAAGTCACTTGCCCGTTCCATTATTCCAGAGAACGGCGTTTTAGTCATCTTGCCCATGAGGCATGGCTCACATGTGTCAAGTGATTCAAAATCAAGTGACTCCAAAAGTCCATCAGCATGGAGCTTCCTCATGCGTTTTACGCCAATATGACCTAAACGGCAGTGCCACAAGAAAGTGGTATTATCATTATCAATTCTACATCTTTTGGCATCAATGTTATGAACATGTGTATTATTACTATCGAGATTCAATAAGAATAAACCCCTCACATTGGGTGCATGACCATAAAAGATATTACTCATATAAATAGAACAACCATTATTCTCTGATTTAAATGAGTAACCGTCTCGCAATAAACAAGATCCAGATATAATGTTCATGCTTAACGCAGGCACCAAATAACACTTATTTAGGTTCATCACTAATCCCGACGGTAATCGAAGAGCGAGCGTGCCGACGGCGATCACATCAACCTTGGAACCATTTCCCACGCGCATCGTCACTTCGTCCTTTGCCAGCCTTCGTCTATTCCGCAGTTCCTGTTTTGAGTTGCAAATATGAGCAACCGCACCGGTATCAAATACCCAGGCACTACAACGAGAGTTGGTAAGGTACACATCAATAACATGTATATCATATATACCTTGTTTGTTGTTGGCCGCCTTCTTGTCAGCCAAATACTTGGGGCAGTTCCGCTTCCAGTGTCCAGTTCCCTTGCAATGAAAACACACAGTTTCTGGTTTGGGTCCAGCCTTGGGTTTCTTCACGAGAGGAGCAACTGCTTTGCCACTCTGCTTGGAGTTACCCTTCTTACCCTTGCCATTTTTCTTGAAACTAGTGGTTTTATTGACCATCAACACTTGATGCTCCTTCTGAATTTCAGACTCAGCGGCTTTCAGCATCGCAAACAGCTCGGCGACTGACTTGTTCATCCCGTGCATGTTATAGTTCAACACGAAGCTCTTGTAGCTAGGTGGCAATGATTGAAGAACTCTGTCAGTGATAGCCTCTGGCGGAAGGGGCATCCCTAACTCAGCCAGACGGGTGGAGTACCCAGACATTCTGAGCACGTGATCACTGATAGACCCGTTCTCCTCCATCTTGCAAGCATAGAACTTATCGGAGATCTCATATCTCTCGATCCGGGCATTCTTCTGAAAGATAAACTTCAACTCCTGGAACATCTCATATGCTCCATGACGTTCAAAACGTCTTTGAAGTCCCGGTTCTAAGCCATACAACATTGCACATTGAACTATTGAGTAATCATCAGAACGAGCCTGCCAGGCGTTCACAACGTCTAGAGACTCAACTGGAGCGGGTGGATCACCAAGCGGTGCATCAAGGACATAAGCCTTCTGGGAAGCCGTAAGGATAATCCTTAGATTACGGGCCCAGTCCACAAAGTTACTTCCATCATCTTTCAACTTAGCTTTCTCTAGGAACGCATTAAAATTCAGGGGTGCTACTGCGCGAGCCATGATCTACAACATAAATATAGCAAAGACAACTTAGACTATTGTTCTAGATAATGAGTTTAGTTAATCATATTACTTAAAAAACTCCCACTCAAATTGACATCCCTCCGATCATTCGAGTGTAACATGATCCAAATCCACCAACTCAAGTCCGATCATCACGTGAGTTGAGGTGGTTTCAATGGTGAACATCTTCATGTTGATCATATCTACTATATGACTCATGTTCGACCTTTCGGTCTCTTGTGTTCCGAGGCCATGTCTGTACATGCTAGGCTCGTCAAGTTTAACCCGAGTGTTCCGCACGTGCAACATGGCTTGCACCCGTTGTATGCGAACGTAGAGTCTATCACACCCGATCATCACGGCGTGTCTCGAAACGACGAACTTTCGCAACGGTGCACACTTGGGGAGAACACAATTTATCTTGAAATTTAAGTGAGGGATCACCTTATAATGCTACCGTCGTCCTAAGCAAAATAAGATGCATAAAAGGATTAACATCACATGCAAATCATAAGTGACATGATATGGCCATGAACTTGTGCTTTTGATCTCCATCTCCAAAGCACCGGCATGATCTCCATCGTCACCGGCATGACACCATGATCTCCATCATCTTGATCTCCATCAACATGTCGCCATAAGGTTGTCGCGCCGACTGTTGCTTCCACGACTATTGCTAACGTTTAGCGATAAAGTAAAGCATTACATAGCGCTTAATGATTGACACGCAGGTCATACAATAATTAAAGACAACTCTATGGCTCCTGCCAGTTGCCGTACTCATCGACATGCAAGTCGTGATATTCTATACAAAACATGATCATCTCATACATCACATATATCTCATCATGTAATTGGCCATATCACATCACAACATACCCTGCAAAAACAAGTTAGACGTCCTCTAATTGTTGTTGCAAATTTTACGTGGCTGCTACGGGTTTGCAAGAACCGTTCTTACCTACGCAAAACCACAACGTGGTGTAGTGATTGCTTTTTGATCTTCTAAAAGAACCCTCTTCATTGAACCGATTCAACTAAAGTGAGAGAGACAGACACCCGCCAGTCACCTTTATGCAACAAGTGCACGCAGCGGTAAAACCAGTCTCGCGTAAGCGTACGCGTAATGTCGGTCCGGGCCGCTTCATCTCACAATACCGCTGAATCAAGTATCAACTAGTAACGGCAAGCAATATGTATACACCCACGCCCACAACTCGTTTGTGTTCTACTCGAGATCTCATCTACGCATAGACCTAGCTCATGATGCCACTGTTGGGGAACGTTGCATGGGAAACAAAAATTTTCCTACGCACACATAAGATCTATCCATGGTGATGAGCATCTACGAGAGGGAGAGTGAATCTACATACCCTTGTAGATCGCTAAGCGGAAGCGTTAATAAACGCGGTTGATGTAGTCGAACGTCTTCGCGATCCAAATCGCCGAGCGTCCCGCGATCCAATCACGATCCTTCCGATCTAGTGCCGAACGGACGGCACCTCCGCGTTCAACACACGTACGGCTTGATGACGCCTTCACCTCCTCGATCCAGCGAGCGATGGTGAAGTAGTGGTTGAGTTCCAGCAGCACGACGGCGTGGTGATGGTGGTGAGGAACAATCTCTGCAGGGCTTCGCCAAGTACTACGGAGATTATGACGGAGGAACTAGAGGGCTAGGGTTGCCGGCACACGGCTTGGGAAATCCTGATGTGTCCCGTGTGCTAGCCCTGCCCCTCTATTTATATGTTGAGCCTTGGGGTCTAAACTTGGAGTAAAAGCCTCCTCCGGGTCGGTTTTGCCCGCACAAGGTCGGTTTGGCCCGCAGGGAAAGAGTCCAACTCGGATCCCTGCCGAACCGTGCACAGCCGCGCACAAGCGGTAGTACCGCTTCACACAAGCGGTAGTACCGCTTGGGCGGTAGTACCGCTTCACACAAGCGGTAGTACCGCTCCGGCGGTAGTACCGCTTCACCAAGCGGTAGTACCGCTTACGCGGCAGCAAAACTACTTTTGCACTTTCCAATACCTTGTGGGCTTTATCCCTTTGGCTCATATAAAGTGTTGCTGCACCCGAACACTTCGGTAAACATCCGGAATCCCTTCCGGTGAACTCCGGAACCCTTCCAGAGATCAAAACACTATTATCACATATATCAATCTTTACCTCCGGACTATTCCGGAGATCCTCGTCATGTCCGGGATCTTATCCAGGACTCCGAACAACTTTCGGTCACCAACATAATAACTCAATTATACTAATCGTCACCAAACGTTAAGTGTGTAGACCCTGCGGGTTCGAGAACTATGTAGACATGACCGAGACACCTCTACGGCCAATAACCAATAGCGGGACCTGGATGCCCATATTGGCTCCTACATATTCTACGAAGATCTTTATCGGTCGAACCTCTATGTCAAGGATTCAGTTAATCCCGTATGCTGTTCCCTTTGTTCTTCGGTATGTTACTTGCCCGAGATTCGATCGTCGGTATCACTATACCTAGTTCAATCTCGTTACCGGCAAGTCTCTTTACTCGTTCCGTAATACAAGATCCTGTGGCTAACTCTTTAGTCACTTTGCTTGCAAGGCTCAATGTGATGTTGTATTACCGAGTGGGCCCTGAGATACCTCTCCGTCATACGGAGTAACAAATCCCAGTCTTGATCCATGCCAACCCAACAGACACCCTCGGAGATACCTGTAGAGCACCTTTATAGTCACCCAGTTACGTTGCGACGTTTGATACACACAAGGTATTCCTCCGGTGTCAGTGAGTTGCATGATCTCATGGTCAAAGGAACAGATACTTGACATGCAGAAAACAATAGCAATAAACTGACACGATCAAATGCTACGTTTACAGTTTGGGTCTTGTCCATCACATCATTCTCCTAATGATGTGATCCCGTTATCAAATGACATCTCATGTCAATGGCTAGGAAACCTTAACCATCTTTGATCAACGAGCTAGTCAACTAGAGGCTTACTAGGGACACAGTGTTGTCTATGTACCCACACATGTATTTGAGTTTCCAATCAATACAATTATAGCATGGATAATAAACGATTATCATTAACAAGGAAATATAATAATAACCAATTTATTATTGCCTCTAGGGCATATTTCCAACAACGTGGGGCGAGCTTGTGTGCAGAGGTGGAGGTGGTGTTGGGATAGCAGAGGCAGCCAAATACGCGTAGCTCGTGATAGGAAGGGTGGACGCCGAAGAGTAGGCTATAGGGGGTAGCGTGTTGCCGCGGACGACATGGACGGCGATTGAGGAGGGACGTAGCAGTCGCAAGGGCGTCGGGCCAGAACGTGGGTGGTAGAGAAGCGTGGAAGAGAAGGGCGCGCATGCTCTCATTGAGGGTGCGGAGGACTCGTTCGGCGCGCCCGTTCTGCTGGGAGGTGTATGGACAAGTGAGACGGAGTACAATGCCGTGAGAGGCGAGGAAGGAGCGGCTGGCATGGTTGTCGAATTCTCTACCATTATCCGTTTGCAAGCATAGGATGGAGCGACTGAACTGCGTACGAACAAAGGCAAGGAAAGAGGTAAGTATACGAAAAACATCCGATATGCGATGGAGAGGGAATGTCCACGTATAATGGGTGTGATCATCAAGTAAAACAAGGTAGTACTTAAATCCTGAGTTGCTATCAATAGGAGAGGTCCAAACATCACAGTGTAACAATTGGAAAGGAAAATCTGAAATAAATTGGGAAGGGCTAAAAGGAAGCCGAAGATTCTTGCCTAAACGACATGCATGACATGTATGCTCGAGTGATTTATTACAAGAAAAGGGAAACTGTTGCTAGAGGGCTCGGAGTTGATCGCGGCCCGGATGACCTAGGCGTGCGTGCCAGAGAGCTGCGTCCGTGGAGGCCTGCAGAGCGAGCTGCGCGGATGGAGCCGGTGGACGTCCGAGCGGGTACAGATCACTGGAGCTATCACTGCGGAGCAGAGGCACCTTGGTGCGAAAATCCTTAATAGAAAAACCGAAAGGGTCAAATTCCACTGAAACAATATTTTGACGAGTTAAAGCTCTAACAGAGATTAGATTTTTAATTAAGGCAGGAGAAACAACAATATCACGTAATGTACGAGAAGAAGATGAGGTGGGTATATGCAGAGAACCAGTGTGCGTGATGGGTAGATGAGCGCCGTTGCCCACCATAATATGACGGGAGGTGGGAGAGGGAGAGGAGAAAGAGAGGCTACCCGGATCCGAGGACATGTGGGCGGTGGCGCCGGTGTCTAGAAACCAGTCGCCGCCGCCGCCGTGAGCTGACGGGTGAGGGACGCCCTGGAGTGCAGCGAGGAGCGTCGGGTCGTAGGCCGGCACCGGCGCGCCGTAGGACTGCAGCGGGGCGCCGTACGGTGCTGGGGGTGCGTTGTAGACGCCGACATATGGCGGCACGGCGTAGCTGCCGGCGTGGGGCAGTGAAGCCGGCGGGGGCGCGTAGGCGTGGTACGCTTGCGGAGGGGCAGCGCCGGGTCGAGGGCCGAGGAGGCCGGAGCTGGGCGCACGCCAGCCAGGCATCGACCACGCTTGAACAACGCCCGTCCAGGGGTTGTGCGTGGGAGGCCAAGCCGGCGGGATAGCAGGCGGCGCACCGCCGTTGTTGCCCGAGGGGCGGGCGCGCCCGTCTTGCTGCTGCTGTTTGCCGCGGCCCCGTCTGCGCCTGTTGCGTCCGCCGCCGCCGCTGTTGCTGTTGGGCGGTTGGCCTTGACCGGGAGGAGCGGCGTGGCCGTTGGCGGGCGGAGCGGGAGCGCGCTCATGCAGGAGGGCGGTGGCGCGCTCGCGATGGGCGACGTGGGCGAGCCTCTTCTCTTCCTGCAGAAGGTAAGTGCACAGCCGGGCGAAGGTTCACTCCTCCGGCTTCGTGGAGACGTTGGAGATGGCGCTGCTCAGCTCCCGGTTGAGACCGGTGAGCGTCTGGACGACGAGCGCGGAGTCGGGGATGGCGAAGCCGAGGTCGTGCATGGTGTCCGAGAGAGATTTGAGGCGACTGCAGTACACCGAGACGGATTGGCCGTCCTGGAAGGTGTTGTGGAAGTCCTGCTGGGCGTAGACATGGCGGTACATGCGGTTGTCGAGGAAGATGGCGGTCCAGAGGGTGTACTCCGTGTGATCTCGCTTGATGACGATCTCCAGGACCTCCTTGCAGATCGTGGCATAGAGCCAGGAGACGATGAAGAAGTCCGCCTTGGTCCAGAGAACATCACCACGGCGGGTGTGCGCGTCGACGTGATCGACGACGCCGAACTGGCGGAACGTCACCATGTACAAGGTGCTCCAGGTGGTGTAGTTGGATTCCTCCATGTCTAGGATCATGGTGACCGGAGAGTGGGGGTGATGTAGGATGTTGGCAGAATCATAGGGAAGGGAGGAGGAATTGGCCGGAGCAGCGAACGGGTTGTCCTCGGAGGCGGACTCGACAGTGGAGCCAGAGTGGGAGCCAGCCATTGCGGAGAGGAAGGTGCGGAAGCGATGGATTGGATTGGATGACGGCTCTGATACCATGTAAAATTCATGCTCTAGCCAACTCATCCAAAAGCCCGAACTGATGGAGAGAGGCGGGCAACATATTTCAACACCCCCCTCACGTCTAGACTATTTTAGTCTTTAGACGAGGGATCGATGTAGGTCACAGAATCAATTTTTTTTAATACTGTGTTGGTAGGGTCTTGAACTCAAGACCTCTTAACTCTGATACCATGTAAGAGGCAAGAATGAGGTTTGAATGCTGCACACTTCTATTCATCTCATACGGTTACATATATACACGTACAAGGAGGCACGAACGTGCATGTCTATCCTGGCTAACTGAATCCCTAAAGTGTAGCTAGTGGCTGAAGAATAGGGATACGTGGGTTAGAGTACAACGGTGTCTAGGACTGAATCAATTCCTTTTACAGTTCAGACGCTGCGTATGCTCTAACGCGCCAAGAACACACCAATCAGCAGCAAGTGGACAGCATAATGGGTTCCAAGGAACTTCCCCGACGCGGCCATAGCGTTCCCACCAACTTCTACATTATAAACGAATATATTCTGAGATAAGCTGGGTGGCTGCCGAAGTACCTTTTCTACTAAAGTTACCGTATGGAGCGCATATATAGAGGGGGAAAGTTGGCAGCCCGTGGGTAAACGGAGGACCCTCTCCCACGACCCAAACAGAAGAAGCGAGCAACCTTGCACACAAATCAGCTGAAGAGCAGCTTGGGAGGTCTCCATGGGGAAGAAGAGGAAGCAGGATCAAGGGAGGGACGACTCGAGCTCCTCCGATGCCAAGCGGTGTAGGTCTTGCCACTGCCAGAGCGGGTTAGCCAGTGCTTTCTCCTCACACCCTTTTGCTGTTTTGCTCTGCTCTCTACTCTAATTTCCTCTGATTCCTTTAAGGGAGACGAGCAGGCCAAATGACGGGATGCCGCCCCGCGCGGTAATCGAACTGAAAGACGTCATGCACGTATCTTCTCATCTCTTGATTCACCGGAAAACTGTGTGTTATTTTCATTTTATTTTCCTATAAAAAATGTATTGAGGCTTTTGATACTTTGGGCTTTTCTTCTTTACTACCCAGTTGATGAAATAAGGAATCTGAATAGCTAAAGGGTGTCTATTTTGTTCCGGACTCAAATTTCTCTGTGCTGTACTCACTTTTCTCTCCATAGCTTCATTTCCGCATGGAGGAAAAATTCAAAAGAAAATTTCGAAAGCTTAAGGAAAAGAGGAAAAAAGACAAGAAAAAGCATGAGGAGGATCTCAGAGTACTCAAGGAAGTGCTCGAATCAAAAATCCAAGAGATGCAAAAAGAAGCGTGTGCTGAAGTAAATCATTACAAGGCATCTCCATCTCAAAGGTGAGGAGTTTCTTTAGCTATGATTGGACCAGGTTACTAGGACTAGAACATTTTTATTTTTATTTTAAATTACTCTCTTGAAAAAGTGACTGTTTGGAACTCAGGATTGCCACCGTTCCAGGTAGCCTACGGTGTTGAAATGTGGATTTTATTACATTAGGCGCTATCATCATAGCTGTCGGAAATGTAGGTTTTATACTTTTATTACATTGGGCGCTATCATCATAGGTGTCAGATTTATTATTTCTTTTGAGGCAAATCATAGCTGTCAGATGGTATACAAGCTTAGTGTGGATGGTAAATGGGCCCCATTTATAGAATTGGAAGATTGGATCCATTTCAAAATCGAGGATAAAAGTTGCACTAAACTTCCTCCAGCGAAATCATATCTATTTACGATTCAAGATTTATCGAGTTAAGGTGCTAAAATATCTGGACACGTCACACTAGTATACTACCTACCATACATGTTGATATCGTAATGCTTTCGATGCGTTATATTATAAGTGACACAAACAATCTGAATGAGCACATAGAATTTGTACTTTCTTACGTCATACTTTTTGAACCAAATTATAGAATTGTATTAAGTTCGGTTTTGCAATTCATGGAAATTCAACAATCATTCATACTGTACAATCTAGAGTCCAGTACTGAATATCTAGACAACAGAGTATAATTGAAATTTTGAACCAAATTCTTTTTGTTTGCGTTCATGTTCTTTCTCAATCAATTATCTCATTTCAGGAGCTTCTTCAGTCTAATTATCTTATGACGTAGTCTAAACTGCTACAATAGTGCCACTACCACTAACTTTAGGAAGCATGATGTGTCAAAAGTGAAATAGGCATCTAAATCATGAGCGTTGCAACTACCACTACTTTACTACACTTATCTACTTACATATACAGAGAAAACTTAGTTCGCAAGATGAGCTGCAACTTTGTAACCAAGGTTTTTCTTATATGGCTTATAACATAAGATTAAGAACAGTTCACTGTTGCTCTTCTTTCAGAATTTAATGCATCTTCTGTTATGTGCTGGTGCAGATCACAGGTAAGCCAATTAACAAGATTTCGACTAGTAATTGAAAACAGCGTGAGCAGAACAATTTACAAAAAGGAAACTATACAGACTGAGGATGGTGGAGGTCACATAAAAGTTGTCATGTACGATGGTGTCAATCCAATTGCATCTGACCACTGTCTCGCTTCAGTAAGAGTTGAGCTAGTTGTCATTGAAGGAGGGTTCGATGAAAAGCGAGATTCGTGGTCTAAAGAGGAGTTTGAGGAAAGCATAATAAAACCGCGAAGAACAACGACATTGACAAGTCTAGTGAAAAACAGTACATTTAATCTGATTGGTGGGAGTTGTGATCATCAAGGTGCCATTATTATGGATAATTCGCAGCAAAGGGAAGTTAAGCTTGGAGTAAGGATCACAGTGCCTACAGAAATAAGAGTTCTTGAAGGAGTATCAAATCCTTTCAAAGTGCAGGAAGGTAAGACAAAAAGTAATGGCCATTTCTTTGAATATTCTATCAGTTACTTTAATCTCAGTTTACAAAAATGATTGACTTCTTTCTACATGTGTTATGTTACACAATCTACTCTCATAAATAGGAGCATGATTGATACCACAATTTTCTTTTGTTACTTTATTGTCTTCGAAACTGATCACAGCTGTGATTGAGGGAAAATGGTGAAACCTTCTGTCATTACCTCCCTTCATCTTGTTAACACTCGTTCAAGGGCAAATTGTTTTCTTTTCAGAGCCAGCACCAAACAAAACGGGTAAAAAACCTTCTCCTCCAGTTCCAACGCAAAAATTGGTACAGCCAACCAGCACCCACACAACACAACATGGTAAAGGCTAGAAATTATTGTTTCTTTCTCTGTTCCCCCCTGAAGTTTATGATTTATATCAACATGAATGTTTTACGGCTCACTAACAGGCCAAGGTCATTTTTTCTTTTCAAAAAGAGGTAGTCCAGATGAGCAACATGGTCTTGCACCACCTCTCATTCAAGGCGTATTGCAGAAAGCAGGTAACAAGTCAGTGCTTGAAGCCTCCATTACCACCAAACGAGTAAAAGTAAATGATTGCAGATGATAAGCCTCCGCAATTGTTTGCCTTCTTTCTATGTATGATATGTATCCTCATGTGTAAGAACCATGTTTGGTAATGTAATTTCCATTTTATTTAGTTTTATTGCCTCAAACTTCCCAGACCGTGGAAAGCATTCAGGATTTCTGAATGATGGTACTGCAGAGGATAATCGACAGAGTTATCCACCAGCTACCAAGCCACTGATGGTTGAGGGAAATGGTGAAGCCTTCTGCCTCGGCCTTCCTTTATCTTGTTTACATTAGTTCGTGTGCCAAACTGCCAATGGTTTCTTTTCACATTCAGGGCAAGCCCTAAATGGCAACAGTCAGCAATCTTCTCAACAAATTCCAACGCCAATCTTGTGGCAGCCAACCAGCACCCACTCAATGCAACATGGTAAATGGCTATAAGTTTTTGTTTATTTCTCTGTTTCCCCCCAAAGTAAATGAACATGACTGGTTTTTGGCTCGCCAACAGGCCAAGGATGTAGTCTGCCACCACCTAGCATGACGAATCCATTGCAGGTAGCAGGTAACAGTTAGTGCTTGAAGCCTCCCCTACCACCAAATGAATGAGTGATTACAGATGATAATACTTCGTATTCACTTTTAGGATATTATCCACCTTTACCTGCTTGTGGACAAGACCAGTGCACTAGTTTACCTAATGCAAGTTCTCAAGTTGCATTTCCGAACCTTTCAGGGTATGGGTCGTTGGATGGCCAGGTAACTGTGATATGCATTGAGGACTTACTATTCTGTACAATAAGACTCGGGGTTCGTAGTCTAACAACGTATGTATTAGAGTCACACTAGTCCAATTGCCATCGTTTCCCTATACATAAAGGGTGTGTGATCCTAAGGGGCAATAGACCA
Source organism: Elymus sibiricus (assembly GCA_039707655.1). Classification (NCBI taxonomy): domain Eukaryota; kingdom Viridiplantae; phylum Streptophyta; class Magnoliopsida; order Poales; family Poaceae; genus Elymus; species Elymus sibiricus. The sequence goes on along the minus strand of CM077668.1, from coordinate 469,337,042 downwards.
TTACGCCCAAACTTTTCTACAGTATGTTATGGTGTTAGCGAACACATGAAATGGTTTTGAGTTTTGTGTTTGTTTGGCTACATTACTATTTTTCTAAGTGTTGGTTAGCAGTTCTACCTGTCGTGTGTATTAGAATTGTTGAATATATTGTGCATGTATATTGTGTCTTGGGCCCACCTCCTAGTTTTCCTGTATAGTTGAGGTTGTGGCCCCCCTCTTGTACATCATATATACATGCCCGGTGCACCGATCAATGCAATTGTGTTGCACGGCCTAAACCTAGTCTTCTACATGGTATCAGTTTAGCACGTCGATCCTTGCCTATCTTCCGCGATCTCCTGCCGCCACCGCCGCACCTTGCCGCCGCCGTCGCCGCCGCGCCATCTCCCCGCGCCGCCGCCGCCGCCGCCGCCGCCGCGCCATCTCCTAGCGCCGCCGCCGCCGCCGCGCCATCTCCCAGCGCCGCCGCCGCCGCGCCATCTCTCCGCGCCGCCGCCGCCGCCGCCGCCGCGCCATCTCTCCGCGTCGCCGCCGCGCCATCTCTCCGCGCCGCCACCGCCGCCGCCGCTGCGCCATCTCCCTGCGCCGCTGCCGCATCTCCTGCCGCCGCCGCGCCCTTCCTACCTTCCTCAACAGCCGCAACTCCTTCTCCCACACCGTTGTCTACGCTCCTCGCTGGTATGTCTACGGCCGGCTCAATCGGAACCATAGCTGCCGGACCGATCTTCTCGCATCAGTCGGATCCGTTGGCTGTCTTCGCCAACATGCAGCCTGATGCGACCGGCTTCTTCCACAGCATGCAGACGGCTGCGCCAGGCCTCGTCACCAGCACGCCGGCCTACCCGCACAGCATGCATGCGGGCACGCAGGCTGGCGCCCCGGCCTACAGCATGCATACGGCCATGCATGCAGGTGCCCATGCCTACAGCATGTATACGGGCATGGATGGCTCCCCGGACTACAGCATGTATACGGACATGGATGCTAGCTCCTTGGACTACCACCTGCACGCGGCGCTGCCTCCTCCGATTGGCGGGTACCCCGCGCTGCCTCCTCCGCCTGCCGGTGGTGCCGGCTACCAGCAGCAGCAGTCGGCGTCCTCCCCATGGGACCCCGCCCTCTTAGCGACTTTCCACTCGGCTCCGTCTCCAAGTTCATCCAGTGGTGGTAGTGATTGGTACATGGACACGGGCGCCACCGCCCACATGTCATCGCACCCCGGTAACCTCACTTCATTCTTTCCCGTTAACACTTCCACTCGCATCACCGTCGGTGACGGTTCCTCGCTACCTATCACTCATGTTGGGCATAGTTCTTTTCCATCTTCATCCATGCCGTTAACCCTTTCTAATATACTTGTGTCACCTGCACTCATTAAAAATCTTGTTTCTGTTCGATCTTTTACTCGTGAAAATCCTGTTACAGTTGAATTCGACGAACTCGGTTTTTCTGTTAAGGACGCACGTACCCGGATGGTGCTCCACCGATGTGACAGCCCGGATGAGCTCTACCCGGTCCACTCCCCGTCCACCACCACGGCCGCCCCCGTCGCCCTCTCCACCGGAGTGGACCTATGGCATGCTCGCTTGGGTCATCCCAACCCCGCCACACTTCGTCATATTCTTAGGAGTTTTTCTTTCACTTGTGATAAGATCGACGACCATACTTGTCATGCTTGCCGACTCAGTTCGTCTTCCTTTTAGTGCATCCACAACTATTTCTTCTTTTCCGTTTCAGTTACTCCATAGTGATGTGTGGACATCTCCGGTTGCCAGCAACACGGGCTATCTTTATTATCTTGTCATCTTAGATGATTTCTCTCATTTTGTGTGGACATTTCCTCTTCGTCGTAAATCCGATGCGTTAGCCACGCTCGAGGCATTTTATGCATATGTTACCACACAATTTGGTCGCCCCATTGTTGCTCTCCAAACTGATAATGGAAAAGAATTTGACAACGTTGCAATTCGCAATCTTCTTGCCTCTCATGGTACTGTTTTTCGTCTAACTTGTCCCTACACTTCGCAGCAGAACGGCCGTGTCGAACGCATTCTCCGCACTCTCAATGACTGCGTCCGCACATTGCTATTTCACTCCAATGTCCCGCCACGGTTCTGGCCCGATGCACTCGCCACCGCCACTCTGCTCATTAACATCCGACCATGTCGTCCTCGCTGGAACTATGCCCCGCACCATCTTCTCTTTGGTTCACCGCCCTCCTATGATGGTCTTCGCATATTCGGGTGTCTCTGTTATCCTAGTATTGCGTCCACCACACCACACAAGCTCGCACCACGCTCCATTGCTTGTATATTTCTGGGCTATCCTTCCAACACCAAAGGTTACCGGTGCTATGATCCAGTGTCCCACCGCGTGTACACCTCGCGGCATGTGTACTTTGACGAGAAGGTGTTTCCTTTTCAGCAGGTACCACCCTCTGCCGAGTCTTCTGTGGAGCCCCTCGCCGCGCCCCCGACATGGCGCGGACCACGGTCGCGGCCTGCCCCTGCCACCACCCTTGGCGGGCCGCCTCCATCACCGGGTTCTGCACCGACGGCTTCCCCGAGCCCGGCTCCCTCAGGTGGACGGCCCCGCTCGGCTCTCGGACCGCCTCCGGGCTTTGGCGGTCCTCGCGCCGTGGGACGAGCTGCGCCTCGCACCCCCACGCCGCCCTCGCGGTCACCGCCGGCGCCCTCCCCGGCTGCCTCGGGCGCGGCCTCTTCGCTGGCTGCCTTACCGGCGCCCTTGCCGGCCGCTTCGCCGGCTGCCTCGCCGGTGCTCTCGCCGGCCGCCTCGCCGGTGCCCTCGTCGGCCTCGCCGGTGCCCTCGCCGGTGCCCTCGCCGGCCGCCTCGCCGGCGACATCGCCGGTCCTGGAGTTGCCGGCTTGCCCCCTCACTCGGGCCCGAGCTGGCGTTCACCGCCCGAGCCTGCGGTACTCCAGCGATGAGTATCTCCTCGCTGCCTCCACCACCGAGCCGTCCCCGATCCCTGTGTCCGCCAGAGCAGCCCTCCGTGATCCTCACTGGCTTGCTGCGATGCAGGAAGAGTTCGACGCTCTTCAGCGGAACCGTACCTGGACACTGGTTCCCCGGCCTTCTCGCGCCAATGTCATCAGCGGCAAGTGGGTTTTTCGTCATAAGACCCGCTCGGATGGCACACTTGAGCGTTACAAGGCTCGCTGGGTGGTCCGTGGTTTTCGACAGCGGGCTGGCGTTGACTTCACTGAGACATTTGCATCGGTTGTCAAACCGGGCACGATCCGCACCGTCCTTCAGCTGGCGGTCTCCCGTGGCTGGCCGGTTCATCAGATGGATGTCTCCAACGCCTTCCTTCATGGCCACCTTGAGGAGCAGGTTTACTGTGAGCAGCCCACCGGTTTCGTCGACGCCTCTCATCCTGGCCATGTGTGCTTGCTATCCCGGTCTCTCTACGGTCTCAAGCAAGCACCTCGCGCCTGGTACCAGCGTATCGCCGGGTTTCTTCAGACACTGGGTTTCTGCGTCACTCGCTCGGATGCCTCGTTGTTTGTCTACCACCACGGCGACACGACTGCTTATTTGCTGCTCTACGTCGACGACATCATCCTGACGGCCTCCTCCGCAGCCCTTCTTCAGCAGATCACTCTCCGGCTGCGTGACGAGTTTGCCATCAAGGATTTGGGCGCTCTCCATTATTTCCTTGGCATTGAGGTCGTTCGGCGCCCCGACGGCTTCTTCCTTCATCAACAGAAGTATGCGCATGAGCTACTTGCGCGTGCCGGCATGCTCAACTGTCATCCTGTCGCTACTCCTGTTGACACGAAGGCCAAGGTTTCTGCTCTCGAGGGCTCGCCCGCGTCGGATGCTCCGTTCTACCGGTCCATCGTTGGTGCTCTTCAGTATCTGACCCTCACTCGGCCGGATCTACAGTATGCTGTTCAGCAGGTGTGTCTCCACATGCATGCCCCTCGTGACTCCCATTGGACACTCGTGAAACGGATTCTCCGATACATCCGTGGCACGATGACTCTTGGACTCACTCTCATGGCGTCCACTTCTCTGGATATGGTGGCTTATTCCGATGCAGATTGGGCTGGCTGCCCCGACACACGTCGCTCCACCTCTGGCTACTGCGTCTACCTCGGTCCCTCCCTCGTCTCGTGGTCGTCCAAGCGACAACCCACAGTCTCGCGCTCCAGCGCGGAGGCTGAGTACCGAGCAGTGGCTAACGCAGTTGCCGAGTGCACCTGGCTACGACAGTTACTTCAGGAGTTGCATCATCATGTCTCCCAGGCTACGGTTGTCTACTGTGACAACGTCTCGGCGGTGTACCTTTCCGCCAACCCCGTTCATCATCGCCGGACCAAGCATATTGAGCTGGACATTCACTTTGTGCGTGAACAGGTAGCCCTTGGACGCATTCGGGTTCTCCATGTTCCGACCGCACAACAGTTCGCCGATGTGATGACTAAGGGACTGCCGACTTCCACCTTCGAGGAGTTTCGTTCCAGTCTCTGCGTCTCTGGCGACGCTTCGACTGCGGGGGGTGTTGAATATATTGTGCATGTATATTGTGTCTTGGGCCCACCTCCTAGTTTTCCTGTATAGTTGAGGTTGTGGCCCCCCTCTTGTACATCATATATACATGCCCGGTGCACCGATCAATGCAATTGTGTTGCACGGCCTAAACCTAGTCTTCTACAAGAATGATTATATCAAATGCAATTACTTAGAGAGCAATAACCCATATAAACATTTGACGTGTTAATGAATTCCATAAATGGTTTACTTTATAACATAGGAGAATGTAAATTCTCTTTTGACATCTTTTGTTTACTTTATTCAGTGGAATTCCATCCCCGGAGGGGATATATTTGAAGATGTAAATCATTCAAATGTCCAGCTACCAGTTGAAGAATATTGTAAGTTCAAATTAGAGGCAAATACTTCTTGTTTTCAACTTAAATAGTCATTCTGATAGCATATCTTCGTAATTTTGGACTTGTCTGCTTACTGAGTAAAAAATAATTAATGCAATTCATCATACCATTGATATGCTTGTTTGTTTATATTTCTTAATTTGCACATGAATAAGTTTACCCCATACTTTACTCAGTTCCTAAATTTTGTTAGAACCAAACTGCATTAAATCAAAGGGCTTGTGCCAAGCTAAACTGTGACTATCTTGTGTAACTGTTCTGTAGATGTAGATGCGTCATTTAGATGTGGTCAAGTACTACTTCAATGGGACAAGCCTCATGTGGAGCTCAAGGAACACTGGAACTTTCTTGGTCAGCTCATGCCACTGTATAACACACAGTCAAGGTTTTATAGAGAAAGTTTCCCCAGTACGAGCCTCATGGATAAAGCCCATAAGTTACTGGCCAGTATTTCATCAGGCGATTCTGTTTTCAAGATGAGGGGTCCATTATTTTTAGCTCTTGCAGACACCTCCACACGTGCACTGATGTTTTGGAAGCTGAACTTCTCGCACTAAAGGAAGGAATCTCGTTAGCGCTGCAATGGAGTAATTTGCCCGTTGATATAGAATCTGACTGTTTGGAGGCTGTCATGATGGTCAAAGGTGGAGTTGGCAACAAATCAAAGTATGCGTTCATCATTAGAGAGATCATTAGCAATATGGGGGAGAGAAATTCTTGCATTGCTCATACTCGTCGGAATTGTAATACGGCTAGTCATTTCATGGCTAATTTTGGTAGGTTGCAATGCCGAACTATGGTTTGGCTAGGCTCTAGTCCAGAAGAGGTCCTGGAAATTGTTGGACGAGATTGTAACCCTTAATGTTTTGAGTAATGCAAGAATTTATTTCGCAAAAAAAAAAAAAAAAAAAAGAGTAGAGCCACAGAAACTCCTCAGAGGAGAGGCGTTCTCACTCGGCCCATTGAGCCATATTATTCAGATGATGAGTGTGTTCGCTAATCCATGGCTTTCTCTCTTTTTTTAGAAGAAGTTTTCGTTACTTCTATTTGAAATCGACAGGATCACATTGGCCGGTGGTCAATCATGACAACCATCTTACTAACTGTTATTCATGTGCCTAACATTTTCAGGCCACCAGTTAAGAAGCAAAGGAATGCCAAATACCAATTGCGATTTGTCAATAGGGTGTGCAGTGACTACTATACACGAGAACAAATCAAATCAGAGGATGGAAATATTTTAAAGGTAGCTTTGTATGATGAGAACAATCTGGTAGTCACATCTGGTCCGTTGTCTTCAGCTTCTGTGGAGGTTGTACTACTTCATGGTGATTTCAATGCCGAAGGTCAAGATTATTGGACATCAGAGGAGTTCAGTGCCTGCCTAGTGCATCCACAATCTGTAAAAGAACCACCAGCCTTGGGAGGTGATCGTGTCTTGGCACTGACTGATGGAGAGGCTGAACTTGGTAATGCCTATTTCCAGTCTTCCTCCTTCCATGCCAGAACTGGAAAGTTGAAGATGGGTGTTGAGATTAAAAGTGTGAGAGAAGAGAGTGTTCAAGAAGGAATCACTAGCCCTTTTCTTGTGAGAGTTCGCCAAGGGGAAGGTACAATTTTTTACATTAATCTTCTTGTTCGAGCATGACTTCTCATGCAATTTCAGTAGGACATTTCACCCAAAATTTTACAGTAAAAACATCGCAGTCCTTGTATGATCTTTTTTCATGCAGTAGTAAGTAAAGATTTAGACCAAGAAGTAAGATATTTAACAAAATGCCAACGTACACTTCTGAGAAATAGTGAATAATAGACGGGGATAATCTTCACAGACCACTATTATTCAAGTTATCGCAACTTTTCATAAAGTGTGTTTATTTTATTTTTTCCAAAAAAAGTGTGTTTATTTGAAACTCTTCAACCCTGTAGTAATTGGAACTGGTGAGGAGATGGCGAAGCCGCCGTTCGGGTCGTCGTTGCAGATCGCCACCACCTCCGCCACGACAAAGAGGAGGCGCTGGCCGGCCACACCAGGTAACCAGTCGACGACGATACGTACACCATTGCATCCAATTGCATTATACTCCCGCTAGCTAGTAGTCCAAGATTTGTTGCATGTAGTGTGTATAAAGCAGCATGTATATGGTGCGGGAATGGTGGAAATATGGTACTAACATTGATGGTGCATGTGTCGATGGTCAGACCCGGACGTGGAGGTGGTGTGCTGTCGCCGCGGACGTTGCTGGAGCCTGACCTGTACGTGTGCGAGATCTGCAACCAGGGGTTCCAGCGCGAGCAGAATCTGCAGATGCACCGGCGGGGGCACAACTTGCGGTGGAAGCGGAGGGTCGGCGAGGCGATGCACCGGCGAGGCGATGCACCGGCGAGGCGATGCACCAGTGTTCCAAAATTCCGTGTAGTTGTATGCATCTCCAGTTGACATACCATTATTTATCTATACTTTTATAGAATCAAGCTGCCATCAGACCACATCTTTCAAATTGCTCGGTGCGAGAATAGAATTGCCCGAACAAGTGTGGTGCCAGGGAAAACGTTGGCACATCATCGGTAATGACTTTTATATCCCCTTATCTCACAATATGTACATTACTCATAGCAGTTTTATATTAAGATGATGTTTGGGATGGTTCCGTAGGCGCTGCATGATCAGTCGTTGCAGGTGGGAAGTGTCTTGGAGGCGTGGAGGGTGGAGGACCCTGGAAGCATGGTCTGGACGGCTTCCGATCGATCTCCAGAACCGTCCCGCCAGGGTGTCGAATGGTCTGCTCCGTCTACCCCGAAGCCGAAGGCATATAAGCACGAAGTCGTCATGAGAGAAGAACGACTCTAGCGACTTTGATCCCTTCTTTACCGAGAGAGATCCTGCATCACGGACTCCACGGCATCCAGCATAGGGGCAAGCAGGGGCTGCCGCCCCGGGTCTCCGGCGGTGGAGCAGGGTTCCCCCTGCCTGCCCCCTGCCTCAGCGCAATGGACGGCCGTGGCCAAGCTCCAACCTGTCGCTAATTCGTTCTGGTTCATAGACGTCGAAGGGATGAGAGGACCAGAGGAGGAAGAAATGAGAATAAAGATGGGCTTAAGTAGAAAGCCCATGTAGCTTGTGGCCCAACCCAGGATGAGAGGCGGCGTACACCGTGCGCACAGGACCGACCGACCGGGAGAAATCCATCGATCGATCGATGAAAAATTCCCAAATGTTCGCGGCCAACGCGCTCACCCTCCCGCCTGCCGAGCAGAGCACGCCGCCGCTCGTCTCCCCACTGCAGCACGGCTCCACCCACGGCATCTTGTCTTTCTCGCCCCTGCTCTTCTCTGTTTACATTTTTTTGCCACACCATGTTTGAATTTGATATATGTATACCGTAAAAAATAATTTCTGAAATCTTTTGATGCTTTTCATGTTTTTGGTGTTTAACTTCATGAGTTTTCATTGAATAGACTTGCATTTGCATTAGTACCACAAAAAATTTTAGGCCTGAATGTTCACCCCGGCAAACTTCAATTCCTGGGTCCGCCACTGATCCCATCATGGTGGAGCCAGACCGGAGCAAGACGATGTTTGAAAATGTATATTTATGCCGTTTGGCTAATCCTCATCTAGATAAGAATTAGTTAACTGAATGGTTAGTTTGTCTTGTCTTTTCATTTATTTATTTTTTGCAAAATAACTCGCATGACCAGTTGCATGTCCACCACCAGACATGCAACTACACGCGTTGTAATACGCGTGCAACTATACATGGCACACGTACCATGCAACTGCAAAGGGTATAACGTGGCTGCAATTGGGGAGGAGATGTCGGCTAGTTGCATGTCCACCACTTGACATGCAACTACACGCATCGTAAACCGCATGCAACTGCACACGGCATACATACCATACAACTGCAAGGGATACAACGCAGCCGCAACTGGGGAGGGATCTGGGGCACATGCCGTGTGGTGCTAGGGGGGGGGGGGGTCGGCTTTGCATTTCTTTTTCATTTTTTTGTCATTTTGTTGTCCCACCGCACAAGAACAACATACTAAGACGATCTATTCATGGGGAAAATGTATTTTTTGTCCCCAGGGGATTTTCGAAAGAAAAAACCGTGGCCAGCTGCATGTCCACACCTCGACATGCAACTGCACGCGTCATAACCCGCCTGCAACTGCACATGGCACACATACCACACAACTGCACTGGATACACACGCATGCAAATGCACGCGCCGTAGCCCGCCTGCAACTGCACACAGCACACATCCCGTGCAACTGCAAAGGGTACAACGGGACCACATCTGTGGGGGGGAGGGGGGGGGGTAGGTGTGTGCGCACGTGTGGAGCTAGGGGGATGGCCCGGGGGGCAGGCCTGCCGGGGGGCAGCGGTGTCAACATAATAAGACGACACCCTCGGGGGAAATGTCATTTTTCCCAGAGGTTTTTCGAAAAAACACCGCGGTCAGTTGCATGTTCACCTCTCGATATGCAACTGCATGTGTCACATCCTGCCTACAACTGCATACGGCACACGTACCATGCAACTGCAAAGGGTCCAACGCGACTGCAACTGCAAATGCAGCCAACTCGAATATTATTTTTAAATATGTGATAAACTTCTTTTAAATAATGTTGAACATTTTTTAAATGCACGAAGAAGATTTTTTTTAAATAGACGGTGAACATTTTTAAATACAAGTAAAACATTTTTTAAATATGAGATGAACATTTTTGAATAACGTAAAACAACTTTTAAATGCATGATGAACATTTTCTAAATACACGATGATTTTTTTAAAATAATGTCGAACATTTTTTAAATGCGCGACAAACATTGTTTAAATACTCGGTGAACATTTTTAAATACAAGTTGAACATTTTTTAAATACATGATGTATATTTTTCAAATAATGTTGAATTTTTTTAAATGCACGATGAACATTTTTTAAATATCCGGTGAACATTAAATTTGCAAGCTTTTTTTAGTTCCATGGACATTTTTAAGTTTCACGAACTTATTTTAATTTCATGAACATTTCTTAAATTCGTGAATATTTTTTTATTTGCAAACATTTTTTTAGTCGTGCACACAACACACGCACTTGGTGTGCCTTTTTTATAGAACAACAACCCGTGGTGTGCTATCAAAAGTAAACAACGTGCAGCTCAAAAAACGGAACAACGTACAGCTAAAAAAAACAACGTACGGAGTGCTACTGGTGTAGTCGTAGCGACTAATGAGCCGGCCCAACACATGAGCAGAGCAGATAAGAACGTGAGCGAGCGCCAGCCCAATTGGTGGGAAGGGACAGGGCGACAAGGCTGCAAAGAAAACACAGACATATGACAAGCGAAAAGCGACAAGCGGATGTGAGGGAAAAAAATCGGATCACAAATAGGGATGACTTCATCTTAGATGTGCACTAACTAATTCTCATCTAGATGAGCACTAGAGGGACTCATTTTTATGATGTGAATTAAGGAAGATGAAAATTAAGGATGAGATCCGTTTCGGTACATCCCCTTAATTAAATCAATGATGAAGATTAAAACATAGCCCTTTGATTGTTAGGACATGATGGTTAAATTAAAACTAATGAATTCATTCCTAAAAAATAAACCAATTCATTAATCAGTGTATTTAACATTAATCTGAGCCTATAAAAAACCCGCTTTATATAGATAGCCCAGGCCAAGTTTTCGTCGACTTAAACGGGACGCCGATGCGGCGCCCACCGCGGCGGCGCCCACGGGAGGTGGCGCGCACGGGCGATCTCAGGCGAGCGTCAGTAGCCGGCGGCGGGAGGCACACACCACACAACGGCTCGGCTCACAGCAGGGAGGGCCAAAGCACAAGGCGGCACACAGCGACGCGCGGCTCGGCATGGCTGGGCAGCGGCAACAATGCTGGCAGTGCATGCAGTAGGGCGTCGGCGAGGCGCGGGCATAACGGTTGAGCCGGGGGTGGCTAGCAGCGTGAGGTTGCAGATTGTACAGGCGGCGGGGACTCAACCAAAGGCAGCGCGTGTTCTCGGCTTGCGGGCACGACAGCGTGGGCAGGAACTGCAGCGCTTGCACGGGACAGGGCGGCGCGCGCGGCAACCACTTCAGCGGCGATGGCTGGCAGGTCACGACGACATGCGGCGTATCGGCTGCTGTAGTCTACGGACGGCGGCTCGCCGCGGTACGACCAGCAGGGCACGAGCGGCAACGGCTAGCAGCGCTATGGTGGCACGCCGACGGCGGGTGCCAATGGCGAGCTTGGCAGCGGTACAACCATGGCGGTGTTCTGTGCAGCAGACATGGTGGCGCAACTCAGCACTGCCAACGCTTATTATTCACCAATTTACATTTATTTTCAGTGACCTGCTCGTGATTGTGACCGATGCAAGTACACAAAAACAATTCGGTCGAGTTAGCGTCGAACATTTTTTTTCTTCCGTGCGGACATGCGTACGAGTAAAAATATTGGTTCTAATATGGACGGACTTACGAGTGTACCACTGTCTCGTGTGGGCTTGAATTTGGATCACGGTGGACCCATCTCTTATTTATATTTACTAATTGAAGGCACCATACGAGCCTCCATGTTAATCCACATCATTAAGAAAATCTTAACCGTTCGATCTACGTATTTGATCTATCTTAGCCCTATAATTTACGTTACTCTTGAATTGAAAAAAAAGCCAAAACTGGCCCAACTTGCACGTAAATCTGACTCATTTTTTTTGAACACAGTACAGACGCAAGCGCTCATATACACGCGCATACACTCACCCCTATGAACGCACACACGCACACCCTACCCCTATGAGCACCTCCGAATGACTGAGCCGGCATATCATCTTGAAATTTACGAAGTCACCGTAGGCGCCTCGTCGTCGACGGGAACGTCTCCTCCCACTGAATGCACATCGCCGGAAATCCTGAAATAAATCCAGGAATAAATGCGAGCATCCGGATTTGAACCCTGGTGGGCTGGGGATACCACAGTCCCTCTAACCATCCAACCACAGGTTGGTTCGCATAAATCTGACTCATTGATCAGTACCCTCCTATAGATTACAAAAAAGACTTTCACTCAAAAAAAAATTGATTACAGAAAAGACCATCACCACGTTCAGATCTTATCTCCAATCAGAGAAAAATAAAAAACACGTTCAGATATTATCTCCAATCAGAGAAAAATAATAATAAAAAAAGACCATTGATTTTGGTGAACTCCCACGTTCTCTAACCTAACCGCCACCCTTCCTCTCCTGATTCGTGGATGCTAATCAAGTCTAGCGACTCTAGCCAGCGTCTCTTAATTCGTAGATGTTTCACCAAGTTCCCATGGATGTAGTCTGGCCGGCAGCGAAAGACACGGGCCACACAGGATGCGGGGACATGCAGCCGCATGCTCGCACAAGAACACGGCCATGGGCATGCATCACACGCCAGGCGAACCACTCAGGGAAGTCACCATGTAGATGCAGCATCAACCCCTTATATGTACGTTCAAGTGCTGACGCAATCAATTAGCATGCATAGACTCTCTTCTCTGATGATTTGGTGATGCAGGTCCTTCTAATCTCTACAGCTTCCATGCCCGATGTCACTGCAATCCATGATGGACGGTTTAGTGGAGAAGGAGGCGCGTCGATGGTTTTCTGATGCAGCGCAACTCTGCCGGTTTGGTTCCTCAATCGTGTTTCTCTAGCGTCCTAGCGGTTGTCGACTCAGCATACAACATGGGCCACCATGCATCTTCTGTCGCGCCCAACCCTCCGGCTGTTGGTCTCCAGGCCCTTCATCGTCTTTAATACGGCCCTAAGAACCAGCACATACAGCCTCTCTACTTTTGAAAAAGCACGCGATTTTCTTGGACCAGGGAGAAAAGGAGAATGAGAAACTATAGGTTGGTTATTTTTTGACGGAACCTCGTCAGAGGGCTAGGTGCTCTGGCATTGCATTATAGAAGAAGAGAGTTGATCCAGTTTATAAGGGAAACTGGATCGAAAACCTAACAGAGTGGCCCAGTTTATAAGGAAAACCAGACCGAAAAACCGCACAAGCAACGAACCCTCGCCGACCACACGACCCAGGGCTACATCGCAACAAACACACACACCCGACTCCGGAGCCGCTGCTCCGACGTCCCCCGCCCGCACGCGAGCCACAACGCCGCACGGCTCAGGCACCTTGTAGCCCTTGCTACACGAGATGACCGCCCGCAGACCACGAACGCTGTGCCAAAACATCCGGGGCCGCCGCCCCGACTTCCAGCCAAACCGACCCCTCAGATCGCGTCGACCGAGCCGACGAACTCGCTACCCCCGCAGCACCAGGTCGCCGCCCATGCCAAGCAAAGCAGCGAACCAACCCCATAGGGCCGCCGTTGCATGACCATCCGAGGCCGCCGCCTCGGCATACATCCACCGTCCGGAGCCGCCGCTCCGGCATCCACCGTCTCGGCATACCACCAGAAGCACAAACGCCACAAGCGCCAACCGGACCTCGTCTCCAAAAATGGCGCCTCCAAGAAAGATAAACGACGTCAAAGAAGACGCCGCCGCCATCCGATCCAGCAAACTAAATCTGGGTTTTCACCCGGAAGACGAGGTCCCATTGGTTGGAGGTGGGTCGGGGCTCCTCGACGACGCCATCAAGATGGAAACGGCGCATCAGAGCGCCGCTGTCGCCAGCACCGACCGAGTCGGGCAGAAACTTTCGTCCGGAGCTCCACGACAACCACCATCACCGTACTGCCGCGAGGACAGTCCACCGCGCTGCAACCCTTGACAAATCCAGGGAGCCGCCACCCTCACCGGAAGCACCACCGGCCATGCCACAGCCATCCACACGACACCAGATCCAACTTGACCCGGAGCCGCCGCCAACAGCCCTGACCACCCCGCCACCGCACGCACGGCCGGAGCAGGCCGAGCACACACCGCCCCGGAGGCCAGGGACCGCTCCCGACGACCGCCGCAGCACAACCACCTACGCGGCGCCGCCGCGCCGCCATCCAGGAGCTGCAGCATGCCGCCACCACCGCAGCTCGACCAGTCGGATGCGCAGCCACCGGAGCCACACGCCTAGGCGCCCCCATCGACGGATCCAGCCACTAGGCGCCAGATCCGCGGCGGCCGGCCCCAGCACCGCCCCGCACAACCCCCGGGGAGGGAGGAGAAGAGAGAACGGCGCCGCCACCATGCCCGGGGCCGGGGCGGCGGCCCCGGCGAGGCGCCGCCGCCGCCAGTCACATGGCTTCGTCCAGGGCCGCCGCTATGCGCCTCGCGAGGAGAAGTCCCCGCCGCCGCCGAACGCCGGACGTGCTTTGCCTGTCGGCTTCACCTGGCGGCGGCGAGGGGATCTGGGGTGGAGGTGGGGAACGGGGGCGGCGGCGGCTAGGTTTCGCTCGTGCCGCCCCCTGGGAGCGACGCGAGCGCAGGTATCGGGGGCGCTGTTTGTGTCCACTATAGGTTGGTTATAATCTGCACATAGTTTTACTCCTCTTCAAGTTGTTCCTTTTATCAAAATTTGTCGATCTAGGGTGTGTTTGATCCTCTCTTTACAATTAAGTCTCAGACTAGCTAACTATCTTACTTTTTTGAGCAGAACACACTAATCTTACTTGGTTGTTCTCCAACAATATGCGCAGATATGCTTTGAACAAACTCCATGTACGTTTGTTGGTCGACTGCTGGTATTGACAACACTTCACAAGCCGCCGAGTAATCTGTATGATTGTACGATACTCTTTTTCCATACGTTGATTTAATCTGGAAACCACCCTGGCTTCCAGCGCACACGAGATCATCCTTATTTCTCTTATCTCGATGGCCTCTCAATACTGTACTTCCACCTGCAGGGTTGGTGGGGCGGCCTGTACTCGACTCTGGTATGTCTCGCTGATCTTAGGTAATCTTTTTTTGCGCAGACATTTGAGGTTGTCTAATCGCTCGGCTGTTTGAAATCATAACGTGTGTTTCTTCGATCTGTAAATCATGATGGACAGGCAAAGACTTAGACGACCAGCAAAGCTTTTCCAATCCCAGGGCCAGGCCACCGCTAGAATAATAAACTACCGATCTTGGCTTTCTTCATGGATAAGGCTGAGTTCTTGGGGATTTTTCTCATGAATTCCTGTGAATTCAATGAGAGAAGAAAGGCTTTGATGGGCAACGAAGTTGTTCAACACCAGCAAAGACGAACTGCTGCACTGCCCAACAAATTGAGCCTGGAATCCTGGATGGAACATGCGCTTTCTACCGAATAAAGGGAGCACTGATGTGCCTATTTATGGATCAAAATTGTGTTCTTTTTTTCTTTTACTGATGAAATATCTATGGTATTCACGTGGCTTCCAATGAAACTTGAGGGATTCTGAACAACTTTGGCCAGTCGATGATTATTGTTGTTTCTTATGCATCAGAGAAAATATTGATGTTCCAGTTGATAACAAAAAATTGTGGAAGCTAAAAATACCTTTGAGAGTGAAGATATTCCTCTGGTTTTTAAGCAGAGGGGTCATCTTAACTAGAGATAACCTGGCACGACGTAACTGGCAAGGTAGTAAGACATGTGTCTTTTGCCAACATGACGAGTCTATTAAACACTTATTTTTTGAGTGTAAGTTCGCTCGCGGGCCATAGTTCAAATAGCTTCAAATCTATACTCCCCACGTAGTGCACGTAACATGTTCGGCAATTGGTTGCGGGGTATTGATAAACAATTTTCTGCACATATTCTTGTGGGGGCGACTGCCTTATGCTGGGCATTGTGGCTTACCAGGAATGATGTGGTTTTTAATAATAAATGTGTTTCCTCTCCTGTGCAGGTTATTCATGCATGTACGCGATGGCTCCGTACTTGGTCTATCCTGCAGAAGTCGGAGGACAGAGACCTCTTTATGATGGTGTCTACACGGCTGGAGCGTACGGCCAGGGAGGTTTTCTCCCACCATGGATGGCGGTGTAATCTCCGTATAGGATCTGCCCCATCCTAGGCTGGATTGATTTATTTTTGCTGCAAAACAATGTTTATTTTTGGTCGTTTGGACTTGTTGGCTGTGTGCATCATGTTATGCAGAGGCCGGGCATTCTTTGGATGCGGTTGTATCACCTTGATAAATCAATTCAATGAAATGTCCTTTATCGAAAAAAATCAGAGAAAATATTGATGTCTTCGTTTGTGCATTTTTGCAGCACTAAAGAAGTTGTGGTCGACGAGGTATCAAACAGATGGTATTAATAGGTTTGAAGTTGTATACTCTTGAAACATCCCTGATTTTCCACATGAGTACGGACGAGGTTAGTGAGTAATATAATAGCCCTTCACGCACACACACACAAACTTATGCATGGCAAGTTTTATCTGTATGATAAACTTGAAGAAAGGACTGCACTAGACTTGAAGCCAATGGATTGGATTCTGTATGTATAACACATAATCTCTTTCTTCATTTGAATAACTATTTCTATCAGCCATCTCATATGCACGTTCAAAGCAAAAGTGAGTAAAGTGGCCCATCAGGTTGAGCTTCTCATGTGATTTTTGTTATTTTGTATCTCACTATTAATATAGGTATATAATGAAGGTCCTCCTTTCGACCTTTTACTGATATTTCTGTAGTACAGTATTGGTTCTCTCCTTTGAACAAATTAAGCTCCTCCTTCTGTAACCATAGGTCTTTAGCAATCCTATATATGAGTATTATAGTATTTAATACGCAAGAGTGAGTGGACTCTCTAGGCTACTATAGTATGCTCTAATGAAGGGCGGCCCAAAATTTCTTCATTTCGATCATTATTTGCCACACAATTTTCACCGGAGTGTGCAGTAGGCCAGTATTTAACAAGATTGCTTGGTCTACTATCTGCCGTTTAATCTGTTCAGTTCAGTAAAATAGGCTGAATCTTTTGTTAGAACCAAATCAAGTGTGAAGGACGAAGCCTATATTTTCCTACATGGCAGCAACTGATTTCTGTTTGTCAATTCAATGCTTACTATCACAGACGCACAAAAAAAAGGTATATATGCATAGTTATCCCGCAAGTGGTACTGCTACTAGCTCAATGACAGCTGATTTTTTTTTTCAAAATTTACTCAAAGTAGATGCCGGCCTAAGCTTTAATAGATGTACGGCCATATATATGTGATTTTATAGTTTGTAGTCCAATACATTTAGGTAATGCAGTCGCTTACTTATGTTGGCCGGCTTAGAGGTTTTAAAGTAAACATTTATCTGGGAAAGTAAGTTTTTGTTGTATGTGATGAATAACTATCAGATACTGTGCCAAAATGTGTTACCTCAACAAAAGCATGCATACATGATTTCCCTTTCTTATTTTTATCTTCATCTCAAATTAGAACCATATGTATACTGATTTATTCAATACATAAGAAGTGTTCAATCTTAAGCAAAATAACATGAGATGAAACTATAAATGTAAGTTATTAGTTAATGATATATGGGTTTTATGCTCCTTAACTATTCATATATTTCAGTCCTATATATTGCGAAAAGCACGTGTTAAATTAATTTATAATTACGAGTCTTATGGAATATCTAGCCCGTGCGAACGCACGGGTTGATGACTAGTGTAGTTTAATCAGGATTAGCGGTTAATTAATAGTAAAAGACAACATTACCCTTTTTAATTTTGGGTTTTATACATTTGTGCCCCTAACTCGAACCCACTACTCATATTTGCCCCTAATTCTGAAGTCTGCTCAAATTTGCCCCTCTGCCGTTATGTGCACTTATAGAAAGGCCCTTCTGTGCCGTTATCGTCCAGTCAAATCCGGTCAAAGGGCTTTGACCGTCCTGAAAAAAATAGCAAAAAAAATCTAAAAAATCTGAAATTTTGTGGGATCAAAGATACTCAGGTTCGCAAGGTGCGTGCAAATTTTCGTGCTGTTTGGACATTCCAGGAGCTCGTGGCGAAGGAAAAACAGTAAATATGTACGCCTGTGAACAGTAAATTCAAAAAAATAGCAAGAAAATTAAAAAAAATATGAAATTTTTTGGCATCAAAGAGGCTCGGGTCCGCAAGGTGTGTGGAAATTTTTGTTGTGTTTGGACATTGTAGGAGCTCGTGGAGAAAAAAACAAAATTTGGCTCGGGAAAAAACTTTGGAAAAAATGACTATTTTGTTTTTTTTGCTAGAGCTCCTCGCATGTCATTTGATCACAAAAACTTGCAAGCACCTTGTGCACCCAAGCCTCTTTGATGCCAAAAAATTTCATATTTTTTTGAATTTTCTTGCTATTTTATTTCAAATTTACTGTTCACAAGCGTACAGATTTACTGTTTTTCCTCGCCACGAGCTCCTGGAATGTCCAAACAGCACGAAAATTTGCACGCACCTTTGTGAGGGTGTCTCGGACTAGGGGGTACTCGGGCTGCCGGCCTATCTCTCGTAGGCCGGGCTGGTGGGCCGCTCTCTACTCGTCGATGGAAGGCCGGATTGTGGGCGACCCCGTGTATCAGAAGGAAACCTCCGAAGACTTGGCGTCCCCTCCAAGAAATAATTGGCGTGGCCGGCATGATTATCCCCTAATGGTAACCGACTATATGTAACCCTAGGTCCCTCTGGTGTCTATATAAACCAGAGGGTTTAGTCCGTAGAGGATCATCATATCATAACTGCATAGGGTTTAGCCCATCCGATCTCGAGGTAGATCAACTCTGTAACCTTCATACAATCACATCAATACAATCTAGCAGGACATAGGGTATTACCTCTTCGAGAGGGCCCGAACCTGGGTAAATCGCTGTCTCTACGTTCCCTGTTACCCATTGATTCCTAGACCTACAGTTCAGATCCCCTACTCGAGATCTGCCGGTTTTGGTACCGACATTGGTGCTTTCATTGAGAGTTCCGCCGTGGGTCATCAAGGATCAATGGCTCGCCTAATCATCAGCGACAGCGCTAGCCGCAGGGACACTTTCGTTCCTGGCCAGCTCTTCGCGTTCGGCAGCGTCATGCTACACGCCGATCCGGCCGGTCACCTTGGCCTGGTCGACAGCTTCGCCCCCGACCAGGAGATCAAGTTCGGAAACTTAGAGTTCGTCGCCGACTCCCAGGGAGATCTTATCCTCACGGGGTCCTCAGCCTCGCCTGAAGGACCCACAAATCCTGAAGCACCGACTTCGAGTACGGCCAACCCCACTACCGAGACAGCCGCCACTGCGGATCCAGCCATGAGCCCGGACCTAATCTCCGCGCTCGGCTGCCGAAGATCAACCTCGGCCGAACATGACTACGGGGCGAATTCAGACGCCCCCGCCATGGCCATACTACGGGTTGACCCCGCAAACTGCCAGAACTTGGAGCCGACAGATCTCTCGTTATTGAACGGGATACTAGATCGGATCCAGGCCCTGGGAATCACCGACGGCCAGTCCTCGGTCTACGATCAGATCGGGCTTAAAACCGACGACAGGGAAATTCACGCCCCTGCCACCACTCACTTGGTCGCCACTATCGAAGGCCCCACGGAGGGCTCACCCCTTCCCTCAGAACCAAAAGCGCATGAGGTGCAAGTTTCCGACCAGCAGGCTTCATCCTCCAGTTCGGCTGCCGAACTCCGTTCCGGAGAGGGTTTAGAGCCGAAGTCTGGTTCAGCACGCAATTCCGGATCCACGCACTCGCGCTCGGCCAATTATCCAGAGCTCGGCACATTGGATTCCACGTCAATCCAGGACGCGGCCGCCAAAACTCCGAACTCACACTCCGCTGGGATCAATTTTTTTTATCCCGCCCACCCCCCACATTGAGTGCTGTCCAGATAACTCAGGACGGCCCGACATATGGGACCTAATGTACGTACATCAGCAGCCCGAAGAGACAGTTCGGCACTTCTGGGCCAGATTCCTTATCGTCAAAAACAAGATGACGGACGTCTGCAACAAGGACATCCTGGAGATCTTCCGACAGAACTGCCGAGACGAGGGCGTCTTAAACGCCCTCGCCCGCCGCCACATCCAAAATTTCTCTGATTTATCGGATCTGGTGTCCAAATACTGCGCCATGGAGTATGCTTGGCAGGCTCAGCTCGAGCAAATGGAGTCAATCCGTACAGAGGAACTAAACTGAGCTCGGGCAAAACGCGCACACCCTCGCCGGACACCCCAATACGAGCCATCCGAGAAAAGGATGAAACCCCCGATAAGATCCAGAACGGTCCTTGATGAACTGCTGGATAAACCATGCCCCATACACTCCGTCCTCCTCAACACAAACCCAACCCACAGCCTTCGAGCTTGCTGGGTGGTCAGGCAAGTCGCCAAGAGCGGCGAAGTCATCCTCAGAGGCCCGTACTCAAATAAAAGTCCAGCAACGCCCTTTGATGATGACGCCGAAATCTTAACAATCTACGAGACGTATTCCTCGAAGAATCAGAGGAAGAGAGCCCTTTGAGAGCTCGCTCAAATTCACCACGTGGCAGAAACAGACTCATGTACAAGAATGCCTAAGTACCTTCTCTAGCTATCTATGCTTTCTTGTCTCAAATTCTATTCTTGCTGCATCACAAAAATTGAACAAGTCATTTTCGGACCCTCCGGGTGAGGAGCACTCGGAGCCACAGATCTGAAAGGGCTGAATCTCCAAAACCTTCTAAATGATTTCGGCCGAACCAACTATCTCAAACTCGGTCCAACCAAAATCACTTAGATTGATCTAGGTTTTCCATCTCGGTGCTACCGAGTTCAACCATTTCGGAGCCACCGATGTGCTAAACTGCGTGCAGTTACACATATCGGTGCCACCGAGTTGTTCAACTCGGCGCCACCGACAGCGTACGGGTATATATATCGCGCGGACCGAACGGTTGAAATTTCTTGACCCCACTCGTTCCCGCACCCCGTTGCTACCGTCGCCCTTCGTCTTCGGACTTCGCCGTCGTCTCCAGCGCGCTCTCGCCGCCGGATTCCGCCGCCGTCAACGGAAATCTGCCCCGCCGTTGCCGCCGTAGAGAGTCTCCACCAAGTTAGGGTGAGATTCGATCCCTCTCGTGCTCCCATTTCCGATTCAATGCACGATTGGACTGCCTGAATTCATGCCACGGATTGAGAACTCCTGTTACACTGCAAACTCTGTAGATTAGATGCGAGTAAAATTTTTAGGTTTAAGTTTCCGCCGAATGCATCTCAGACCGACCGATTCGAAAGTTTTGGTCCTACCGATTTGGCCTCTGGCCATAGCACTAGTACGTCTCGGTGCCACCGAGTTGTACGAATCAGTGAGACCGAAAGTAAAGTCTCAGTGAAACCCTAGCATCTCGGAGCCACCGAAACCCGTCTCGGTCTGACCGAAATGGCGTGTAAGGTTTCTGTAGTATGATTCAGTGTCACCGAGATGATCAACTCGGTCCATCCGAAATGCATCCTATGAAAACTTGAAACTAAAAGTTGAACTCTAATTTTATAAAAACTTCTGCTTTTTGTGATGACTCATCTACTCTGCCCATACCCATCTATTCACAGGGTCAGCTCAGCAAGATGTCAAGTGGCAGTGACAGTCAGAACAGGTCTGAACAACATGCAGAACTTAGTGAAGGGTCATGCCCTGATGAGAGTTTCTATGAGGGAGAGAGGAGCTCTCCAGATCTTCCAAAGGCAGCCACCAGAACAAGGAAGAAGAAAACCTCTGACAGTGAGGATGAGGATTTTGTTGCTAGTGCAGCAGCAACTAAGAAGAAGAGAATGGTGCTTGCTAAGGAATATAGCACTAAGCCTACATCTGCCAAAGAGAGAACTGCTGTGAGGAAAGTTCCTAAGCAAACAATGCAATTCACACTTGAAGAGCCAAGTGACACAGAACCAGCTGCAGGAGCTAAGAAGAAGAGAGTAAGGAAAACTCATGCCCGAGTGATTGGCAGACCCTCCATGATGATAGATGAGGAGGAAGAAGAAGAGGAGGAACCAGCATCCACTGCACCCCCTGCAAAAGCTCAAAAACGTATGTCTGATGCAATCAGGACTGCTGCCCCCACCAAGTCCAAGCCAAAGGTGTCAGCACCAAAGAGATCTACCAGGAACATTTCAGCTGCTGAGAAGAACAAGGCCCCAGTGCCTGAGATAAATGTTGATGAAGAGCCACTAGTGCTCAGAAAGTTGAAGCCTAAGATTCCAGACCATGACAATGCACACCCAGTTGCAGAGAACATGATGCCGAGGAAGGATAAAGGACTGCGTCAATGGAGACAGTCAGATCCTTATGCTATAAGGAGGAAGACAGCGTGTGATTATCGCTTTCACACTCGTGAACAACAAGATTTCTATGAAACAGTATTGCTTGATAAGAAGCCCATTGTTAGTGACATGAGATGGGTGGATTGGGAATACATTGATGAGAATGAGGATTACTTCCCCCATGTTTATGAGAGCTTCAGGATTGCAGGTGTTGATGACTTTGTTGGAAAGAAGTTGACCAAGTGGAATGATGAAATGGTCATGCAATTCTACTCTACAGCTCATTTCTATCCAGATGGCTGAATTGTGTGGATGACTGAGGGTATCAGGTACCAGTCAACCATCTCTGAGTGGGCAAGTCTTCTTGGTGCTCCCAAGGAATAGGATGATGACTATGATATCTATGCCAAGCTCAAGATGGATCACAACTCCATGAAGAACATGCACACTGCAATTCCCAAGAAGGACATTGAGACTCATAAGCTTGGATCAGTGAAGCATCTGTTACCAGGACTGGCCACCACAAACACAATCTTGCGGTACACCTTGTTACCCAAGTCAGGAGATGACAAAATGATTCGTGGCCACTCCATCAATTTGCTGCATTTGTTTGATACACCTCAGAAATACAAGGTGATGAGCCTGATAGTTGAAACTATCAAGAGGACTACAGCTGATCAGAAGAGATCGTGCGGATATGCTCCACACATTCAGCTATTGATAAATTCCAAGGTTGGAACCAACACATGCCTTCTTGATCGAGAGCATTTGCCATTGCATCCAGAGTTTGAGGATAATGTCATAGTGATGGATCCTTCGCATCCCACTTCCGTACAAGCTCAAGAGAAGATCCGCAAAGCCAAAGAAGCAAAAGCAGTAGAGGAGGCATCAACTCCAAATGCTCCAATTGCAAACCTGAAGTCTAAGTCTGACCAAATGACATATCTGCTTGAAGCCACCCTGAGGATTGAGCGAAGTCTGGCCAACCTCACCCAGCACCAGGCTAGCCTAGAGCGGATTATTGAGACTAAATTTCATGATTTGGATGTCAAGGTCACAGAGATTCAGACGACAGTGGAGAAGCTGCAAAGTGATGTTGATGCTGTCAGGACAGCCCCATCTGATGACAGTGGATATGACAGACCTACCACAGAGTGTTTTTAGATAGTGCCTAGGGCAGCCAGGTCTGCTGCAGTGCCAGTTGTGGATCCACGGACCACAGTCTCTACACTTGCTGCTGCTGCCACAGTGCCACCTCAGGTCTCCACTCCACCAGCCCAGCAAACATCCGCCGAAGTCTTCGTGGACGCTCTTATCTCAACGCTGTCTACGCACACCGGAGCTGCCAGCAGGAGATCGCCTTCAGGAGCTTCGGAGGACCGTGCTTAGAGTGCCGACTAGTCCTATACCTATTCAAACTTTTTGGTACTTGTTGCCAAAGGGGGAGAATCTGTATAGATCATTGGCTTCGAGAGAGAGTGCTTTGCTTTGATTTGCTCGAGTTCTTTTGCTACTTCTTGTTTGATGCTACTTTGTTATGTGTGTGCTTGCTACAGTGTCTGTGAGATATTCTGTCATTTATGCTTGTGATTGGTCATACTATGCTTATTGTGATGATCAATGGTTATCCTTATCATTATCTTGTATGATCAATTACTTATGTTGGTGATGCGTGCTTACTATTTCAATCATATCATTTTGCGCGCTCCACCAAGATGTATGTGACATGGAAGAGTGACCCATGAGCCTAATCGATTGTGCATTTGCATTCAAACGCAAATCTTTAAATAATGCACAAATTTAGGGGGAGCTCTTGCTTATCACATACCTCTCAAAGCGACGATGTATTTCATTCATTTAATCATTCGTCGAAGCTTTGATCTATATGTTGTCATCAATTACCAAAAAGGGGGAGATTGAAAGCACATTTGCTCCCTTGGTGGTTTTGGTAATTCATAACAACATATATCTCATTGAACTAATGTCCATTCAAGTTAAAGATTTCAGGATGTTCAATGATTGGCATGGCATGGACTAGAGATGTGGACCCCTCAAAATGCTAAGGACAAGGATTGGCAAAAGATCAAGACTCTACATTTTTGGTTTAGTGATCCAAGATCACATTGAGTCCATAGGAAAGCCAATACTATTAAAAGGGGATGAGGTGTTGCTTAATGGTCTTTTTGCTCAAGTGCTTGGTGACAGTACTCCTAGACCCTCAACCACTCTCTCAATCCCAAATATGTCCAAAACCTACATTCCAACTCGGCCCCACCGAATTTCTCTATCCGGCCATACCGAGTTCACCTAGACTTAGCCACTGCCAAAACCCTAACAAATCGGATCCACCGAAATGGATCTCGGCCCCACCGAGATGGCCTTGCCAACTCTCTGTAATCGTTTGCACTTATTTCGGTCTCACCGAGTTTTGCAAATCGGTCTCACCGAGATGGCTTGCCAAGTCTCTGTTGCCTTATTGCTTCACTTCGGTCCAACCGAGTTGATGCAATCGGTGCCACCGAGATGAGGATTGTCCTAGCCATTGCACTTCGGTCCATCCGAGTTGTTCCTATCGGTCCCACCGAGATTCCTAAAGTTCATATCTTTTACACAGTTCGGTGCTACTGAGATGATGGTTTCGGTGCCACCGAGTTGGGTCAAAAGTGTGTAACGGTTGGATTTTGTGTGGAGGCTATATATACCCCTCCATCACCTCCTTCTCAGTAAGGAGAGCCATCAGAACGTGCCTACACTTCCACCATACATTTTCTGAGAGAGAACCACCTACTCATGTGTTGAGATCAAGATATTCCATTCCTACCATTTGAACCTTGATCTCTAGCCTTTCCCAAGTTGCTTTCCACTCAAATCCTTCTTCCACCATAGCCAAATCTGAGAGGAGTTGTTTGAGTGCTGGGAAGACTATCATTTGAAGCACAAGAGCAAGGAGTTCATCAACAACACACCGTCTATTACCTTTTTGGAGAGTGGTGTCTCCTAGATTGGTTAGGTGTCACTTGGGAGCCTCCGACATGATGTGGAGTTGAACCAAGGAGTTTGTAAGGGCAAGGAGATCGCCTACTTCGTAAAGATCTACCCCGAGTGAGGCTAGTCCTTCGTGGACGTAAGCCATGGTGGAATAGACAAGGTTGCTTCTTCGTGGACCCTTTGTGGGTGGAGCCCTCCGTGGACTCGCGCAGCCGTTACCTTTCGTGGGTTGAAGTCTCCATCAACTTGGACGTACGATAGCACCACCTATCGGAACCACGCCAAAAACCACTGTGTCTTCATTGCGTTTGAAATCCCCGATCCCCTCCTTTACATACATATGCAATTGCTTACTTTCCGCTGCTATACTCTTAGAATTGCATGTGTAGGGTGATGCTTGATTTGTATTGTTGCTAAAATCTGCCTACAACTAAAATTGGGAAAAGGTTAGGCTTTATTTGGTCAAGTAGTCTAATCACCCCCCCTCTAGACATACTTTCGATCCTACACCACATCGTGCCCTTCCGCAGTGGCTACCATGCCTTATTAGGGCGCGATGCCTTCGCACGATTCCATGCAGTCCCACATTACAGGTACATGAAGCTTAAAATGCCAGAGCCAAACGGCGTGATCACAATAATAAGTGATCCGGACAGAGCCCTTTGGGCCGAGAACAAAACAGCATACCTCACCCACGAAGCGTTGTCCGAAGCTCTCGCAGCTGAAGAACTGACCGCGCTCCGCTCAACGGTGGATAAGGACGACATAATCCTCGACAAAAGGCCCAAATCCATGTCCTTCAAACCAGTGGATGAAATCATCAAATTCCAAGTGCACCCAACAGATCCCAACAAGACAGCGTCCATTGGAGCTCAGCTGGACCCCGTGGTCGATGAAGAGCTGCGCAAATTCTTGCGTGAAAACTGGGATATCTTCGCCTGGCACCCGTTAGACATGCCAGGGATCCCGCGTAGATTAGCCGAGCATAGCTTGAACATCATTAAGGGTTTCAAGCCAGTCAAATAGATTCTGCGTCGGTTTTCCGAACCCAAGCGTCAGGCTATGGGCGAGGAACTGGCAAAGTTGCTCGAAGCCGGATTCATCCGGGATATCAAACATCCAGAGTGGTTGGCCAATCTGGTCATGGTACCAAAGAAGGATAAGTCCTGGCGGTTGTGTGTCGATTTCAAGGATTTAAACAAGGCCTGCCCCAAGGATCCTTTCCCCTTGCCCCGCATAGACCGGATCATAGACGCCACCGCCGTGCATGACTCACTGTGTTTCCTCGATGCTTACTCCGGATACCATCAAATTAAGATGAAGGAGTCCGACCAAGCGGCCACTGCATTCATCACTCCTTATGGACCATTCTGTTTCAACACAATGCCCTTTGGATTAAAGAACACAGGGGCTACATACCAGCGCATGATTCAAATCGGCAAAACAGTCGAAGCATATGTGGACGACGTGGTTATCAAAACCAAACACGTCAGCCAGCTGGTGGACGATCTCCGGCAAACCTTTGATAGTCTTCAGACTTTCGATATACGGCTCAATCTAGAAAAGTGCGTCTTCGGAGTGCCAGCCGGTAAGCTGCTCGGATTCATCGTTTCCCATAGAGGAATAGAAGCCAACCCAGTGAAAATACGGGCACTGTCCGAGCTGGCTATCCCCACTGAGCTCAAACACATCCAGAAACTTGCCGGCACTGTTGCAGCCCTAAGCCGCTTCATCTCACGCCTCGGAGAAAAAGCCTTACTGCTATATAAATTGCTCAAACAGACAAAGAACTTCGAATGGACCAGTGAAGCGGCGGCAGCACTCGAAGAAATAAAAACTCTACTGGCCAGCAACCCGATCTTGACAGCACCCAGCCCGGGCGAGCCAATGCTGCTATATATCTCGGCCATGAATCAGGTGGTCAGCGCGGTTCTCGTCGTCGAACGAGAGGCAGACGGTCACAAGCTCCAGGTGCAGAAACCTGTGTACTACGTATCCGAAGTGCTCACCCCGTGTAAAATGAGGTACCCGCATTATCAGAAGATCGCCTACGTAGTTTTCATGGCATCCCAAAAGCTCCGCCTTTACTTCGAGGAGTGCTCGGTTACGGTGGCATCCGAAGTACCACTGAATGACATAATCAACAATCGAGATGCCACCGGCCGCATAGCCAAATGGGCTATAGAACTCCTCCCCTTCGAAATCATATATCGACCACGCCGAGCTATTAAATCTCAGGTTTTGGCTGATTTCGTTGCGGAATGGACGGAAGCCGAACTCCCTAGGGAGTACAATACATACTCGCATTGGACGATGTACTTCGACGGCTCCAAAATGCTCGCCGGGCTGGGGGCTGGAGTGGTCCTCACATCCCCCACTGGCGACAATATTCGGTACATACTCCAGATCATGTACACCGACTCCAACAACGCGGCCGAATACGAGGCTCTGTTACATGGACTTCGGATTGCGGTGTCAATGGGCATACAACGGCTCGAGGTACGGGGATATTCTAATCTCGCCATCTCTCAAGTCAACGGCGAATTCGACGCAAAAGACCCAAAAATGACAGCGTACCGCAATGCCGTCCTAAAAATCTCCGCCCGTTTCGAAGGACTGGAGTTTCACCATATACCTAGAGACAACAATCAAGCTGCCGATATCCTTGCTCGAATGGGTGCCAAGCGCGACCGTGTCCCTGAGAACACCTTTTTAGAACGACTCTTCAAGCCGTCCGTGGTGTGGCAGGAGGATGCCCAGGGCTCAGAATCCAATACCTCAGGAGAGCTCGTCCCTCCACCTATCAAACCAGACGAAGGAATTATCAGGGGCTTGGCAATTGAAATGACATCTTTGGCTGATGAAGTCATGGCGGTAATCGCGCCATGGACCGAGCCCTTTCTCGCCTACCTCCTCCGCCAAGAACTACCGGCTAACCAGACTGAGGCACGACGTATCATTCGACGATCTAAAGCCTATAAAGTCCACGAGGGAGAACTATATAAGGAAAGCACTACTGGCGTCCTCCAAAGATGTATATCCGAAGAGGAGGGAAGGCAGCTCCTGGCCGAGATCCACGCTGGCATGGGCGGTCACCACGCGGCAGCTCGGGCCTTGGTCAGCAAGGCTTTCCGAGTAGGGTTCTTCTGGCCCACTGCCCGAACAGACGCCCAAACATTGGTCCAACATTGCATTGGATGTCAGCTCTTTGCAAATCAGAGCCATATGCCCCCCACGGCCCTTCGGACAATACCGATTACTTGGCCTTTCGCGGTCTGGGGGCTGGACATGGTCGGACCACTTAAAGGGGGGACCAAGAAAAAGAAGTATCTACTCGTCATGGTAGACAAATTTACTAAATGGATTGAGGAAAAACCGGTGACTTCAGCCAAGTCTAAGCCAGTCATCGATTTTATATCCGGCGTCGTACACCGTTACGGTGTCCCCCATAGTATAATAACGGACAACAGATCCAATTTTACCGCCAGGAAGTCAAAGACTGGTGCGCTAATTTAGGCATTAAGCTCAACTATGCCTCGGTGTATCACCCACAGTCTAATGGACAGGTCGAGAGAGCTAATGGACTGATCTTGAGCGGCATCAAGCCCCGTTTGGTCCGATCTTTAAAAAAATCCGACTGCCATTGGGTCGAGGAGCTTGACTCCGTATTGTGGGGCCTACGCACCACTCCTAATCGATCCACGGGCTACACACCGTTCTTCATGGTGTATGGGGCAGAAGCCGTCCTCCCCAGCGACCTCATTCACAACGCCCCTCGGGTGCATATGTATGAAGAAAAGTAGGCCGAGCTGGATCGGCAAGATGACCTGGACGCCCTGGAGGGCGAGCGCGACATAGCTCGGGCTCGTTCTGCTTTTTATCAGCAGCAGGCCTGACGTTATCAGAGCAGGGAAGTACGGGCGAAGGCCTGCAGCGTCGGCGATCTAGTCCTGCGCCTCCCGGATAAGCAGAAGCATAAGCTGTCGCCCAAATGGGAGGGGCCCTTCATAATCGATCAAGTACTCGCTGGGGGGAGCATATCATCTCCGCGACCCAAAGGACGACCGCCTCGAACCAAACCCTTGGAACGCAGCTCGGCTACGATGTTTCTACGGCTAACTCCGCGACCTTACCTTGTTCGGTTTATCCTTCTAGGATTTATATTTTTCTACTCAATAGTCTCTCCCGGGTTGTGTTCGGATATGTCGAACTACGTTAAGTTTTTCTTCGGCAAACATCTTTGAATGTACCACACGCTGTTACCTGGGGGCTTCTTTTACGGAGCCAATCATATTTTATTTATGCAACCATCCGTCTTTTACGAGTTTGCAACCTTCCTGCATCGTTTTAAAGCCATTATATGCATCAATTTGACTTAAGATTTTGTCAAGCTGGGTTGCCTCGCTCCTGTGTTTACCCCCTATGTTCCCGATTGTTCGGCTAGGGAGTAAAGGGAGCACCTATGTGATTGTTACGTCCGTATTTCCCGGGTACGTACCTCAGACGGGTGAAGCCAAAAGCTAGCGTTCTTAAGAACACAGTTGGTCGGCCACGAGGGAAGTGAAAATAATTGGTACCTATCGCCAAGTTTCTGGGGTATTTTCCCGAAGTAACCATCCCCGTCTACTTCGGGTATTCGGTTATCCATCCACGGCTAACGTGGTAACCCGACGAAAGGGACCCATAGCGGAACTATTTTCGTCGAAAGATGTTTCTTACGTTACACAGTAATATAACATAACTCCCCGAGCACGTTTTTGTCTGTTTGCACCACATGGCCGGATTGCCTCGTTCTCTGAAGTGTTTCCGGTGTTTTCGGATCACACAGTAGGAAACACTCCTCGGCTCCTGGCCGAGGAGGCGGAAGCCGATGGCTGGTTAGGACAACGTTCTACGCACGGTTTGGAGACTACTTGATGTAAAGTACATAGATACATAGAATCAACATGTTAATCTTGATCAAGACCATCTATTATGGTCTCCAGAGCACAATCTGCTTGGGACAGCCGAGCTGCGGGCATAACCTGGTCATATACCAGATGCACGGGCACTTCCTGCCCATCTGGCCCTACTGGCCCAACCCTATCTAAATGCTCCGGTTCCAGCTTGGTGAAGCGGGTCTTGATCATCGCCCAAGCTTCCCGTGCTCCTTCACGACAAGATGACGTCTTCCATAGCTCAAAGCGGCGCCGAGCTCCTTTGAATCAATTTGTGAGTTCGGCCATCCCTTCCGGAGCCACCTCAGCAGGCCACAATGCTTTGAACATGCTCTTCATGGCCTTTCGGGCCCGCTCGTGCACAGTGGATAGCTCCTTCAGCAGGTCCTGCCCAAAAGAGCCGACCTCCTCTTCGGAGTGTCCGGTTAGAAGAACTACAATGAGACGCGGCATTGTTCATATTGCTGTCTACTACGTACAGTTTATGAACTGAAAATACTGGGTCGCACTCACCGAACATGCCCGCTTTCAGTCTCTGGTTCTCCTCTTGGGATAGGGTCAGTTGAGTTTTCAAACTTTTGATTTCTTGCTCCTGTTGTTCGCCTTCCTCCTTCAGCTTATCCCTCTCCTCGTAACTTCGGGAAAGCACCCGGTAGCCAGCCTCTTGCCGTGACTCCGCATACCTTTGAGCTTCTGTGGCAATATCCAGATCCTTTCGCAGCTGATTTATCGGCTCGGCTGCTATGGAATCATCTTTTATTAGTAGAGGTGTTCCATCAAATTTAAAAAAAAACCAACTTTGAGTTCGGCACTTACCATGTGCCTCTTTGGTGATTTTCTTCACACCCTCTAGCTCGGCTTTCACAGACTCTAACTCTGTTCGCGCCAGCTTGAGGTCCTCGGACAGCTTTTTGTTTTGCTCCCGAACAGTCTGCACAATAGCATGGCATTATAAATATCAGACCCTTATTTCGGCCGTCAAGGCCAAATCAAGGCTCGGGGGCTACTGGGTTAGATACTAGTTGTCAAAACAAATACCATACCTGCATATTAGTAGACATGAGCTTTATGGCCCCTTCAAGTCCCGTTCGGGCAACGCCAAGGTACGCGTCTACCGAACTAAGGGCATTAAACTCCTGATCCAAAAACGCGGAGTGCCGAAGTGACGCCTTACGCTGCCGATGATTCATCACACTTTCAACCTCGGAGTTAGTGACCGAGACGCCACCTGAGTCCTCAGGATGTTGGTCCTTGGCAGGGACTCCCGGAGTAACTCCGGCTATAGCTGGCGACCTCGGGTTTGAGTCACCCCTCGGCGCCTCTTCAACATCCCCAGCCGGGGGTGGTTCCACATATCGTCTACAGGACACCGTGGAGAAAATTATTGGCATATTCGGTGGATGTCGAAGATATAGGTTATGACGGTACGACGGATGCGTTACCTCTTTGGGCGGGGCGCCGATGATGTAGCTCCCGTTGGGGCCGCGCGTCTGGTCACCCCACGACTACTCGTTGCTGGGGCCGCTGGTGCCGCTCTTGCGGCTGTTCGGCGCGTCGTGTGGCGGCCCTTGGGAGTAGGTGTCAGTGTATTCGGGGCAGCAGCGGCTGAGTGTTTCTTTCGAGAGGAAGCCCGTTGGCCACTTACAGCGGAGGAGGGAAGCGCCCCGGGATGATCGGCCAAAAGGGCCACCTTAGAACCATCGAGGCTCTCCTGGTAGAAGACCCCCTCCTCAAAATTAATCGATGTTTCAGGGTCGTCATGGAACCCAGGATCATCGTCACGAGAGTAATTCTCCGGTTGAGGAGCAGGGCAGCTCACTGTCTCGATCCAGCGCCTCCAGTTCTGTTCGGACAGGATAGGAATCTGGTTAAGAAAAAATTGGGGTGCCTTCCGAACTACAAAACGTGGTCGGACTTACTATTTCAATGGGTTTGTAGCTCGAGAAGCCTTCCTTGGGCCTTAACCGAGCAAGTTCCTGTTCCTCTCCCTTGAAAAGATCGGCCAGTATGGCTGCCATCGCCGCCTGGTCGGCAGGTCCCATCCGTGTGTACCGGGTTGCATCATCTTCCCCGTTGTAGCACCAAAGCGGGTGTATCCTCTGTTGGAGAGGTTGGACGCACCGAGCAATGGCTGCGGCCATCACGTCAATAACGGTTAGCCCGTTGTGGGCTAGCCACCTCACTTGAGCGGCCAACCGAGTTACTTCGGCGCTTTCCTCTTGAGAAGGACTCTTCGGGCGCCAGTTGAACCGCTTCTTTGGAGGGACCAATGAGAACTCGAGCGTGCAGCCCCCTCCGGACTGGATCAAATAGGGGGACGTCTTTGATATAAAACCATTCCGAAGTCCACTCTTCGGCATCTTTCTTCGGAGTCCCTACGGGGTATCCGGTTCCGGCGATACGCCATACTTCGGCCCCGCCGACCTCGTAGATTATCCCTCCTCAGGTATGGGGGACGAGGCAGAAGAACTTCCTCCACAACTCGAAGTGGGCCTCGCAGCCCAGGAACATCTCGCAGAGAGCGACAATGCCCGATATATGAAGAATTGGCCCTGAGGTAAGGTGGTGGAGTTGAATCCCGTAAAACTCTAGTACACCCCTCAAGAAAGGATGAATGGGGAAACCCATCCCTCGCAAGAGGAAGGGCACGAAGCACACCCTTTCCTCCCCATGGAGGGAAGGAAAGTTCTCTGCGAGGGCCTCCCCGTCTGCGGAAATTAATCCGGGATGGGTGGATGCGAGATCTGAAGCAGGGAGATAACCCTGCGTCTCGAGCCTGCGTAAATGCATGAGGGATACGGAGCAGCTCGCCCAATCAGCTTGACGGGGGCCGTGAGGGCGTGAGGAAGAGCCTGGGACGCTCGCCATTGTTTGCTGGTCGCAACCTCGCGAGGAGGTGAGGAAGAATGGCAGGGGGTGGAGTGCGTCAACCTCCACGCCCTTGGCCTATTAAAAGGGCATTGACTCCCCTCGAAAGAGGGGCATTTTTGTAAAAACCCATCGGGCCACTCGCATTCCGTGGGTGCACAGAAATCGAGGGTCGTCATTCGATTCTGGGCAAAGAAAAGCGGTATGACGGGGCCCACGGGGCCTCGCCAATCGGAGTATTCTTCGGCAATCGAGCTATTGGTGGCCGAACTATTGTTAAACCAAATACAGGTAAAGGGAGGAACTCGCCACCCAAGCCGAAGACCATTGAAGCATGAAGCTGCCAAAGACTGTCAACCTCGGCATTGGAGGCTAGTTCAGGGGCTACTGAGGGTGTCCCAGACTAGAGGGTACTCAGGCTGCCGGCCTATCTCTCGTAGGCCGAGCTGGTGGGCCGCTCTCTACTCGTCGATGGAAGGCCGGATTGTGGGCGACCCCGTGTATCAGAAGGAAACCTCCGAAGACTTGGCGTCCCCTCCAAGGAATAATTGGCGTGGCCGGCATGATTATCCCCTGATGGTAACCGACTATATGTAACCCTAGGACCCTCTGGTGTCTATATAAACCAGAGGGTTTAGTCCATAGAGGATCATCATATCATAACTGCCTAGGGTTTAGCCCATCCGATCTCGAGGTAGATCAACTCTGTAACCTTCAAACAATCACATCAATACAATCTAGCAGGATGTAGGGTATTACCTCTTCGAGAGGGCCCGAACCTAGGTAAATCGCTCTCTCTACGTTCCCTGTTACCCATTGATTCCTAGATCTACAGTTCAGATCCCCTACCCGAGATCTGCCGGTTTTGGTACCGACACCTTGCGCACATGAGTATCTTCGATCCCACAAAATTTTAGATTTTTTAGATTTTTTGCTATTTTTTTCAGGACAGTCAAAGCCCTTTGACCGGACGGTAACGACACAGAAGGGCATTTCTACATGTGCACATAACGGCAGAGGGGCAAATTTGAGCAGGCTTCGAAATTAGGGGCAAATATGAGTAGGTGGTTCAAGTTAGGGATAGAAATGCAAATGGCCCTTTAATTTTTGAGGGGGGTGTAGTGAAGCAGATATTAAAAATATATGAAGCAACATGGTCCAAACACCCCCATTAACATCCATTTTGCCACATCAAACAGATAACATCAGAAGAATCTTTTTGGTTTTCGGACTTAAAAATGTTTTATCTCTTAAATAAAAAATTTGATTAAAAATTCGTTTTCATCATTAAATCCGTCTCAACGAGATCTTCAAAACTAGATCCTATATTGATATGTTTCGACGACTTTTTTTGAGCCAAAAGTTGCCATGATGTTACACTGAAGTTGCCATAGTGTTTACACTAAATTTGACATGATATGTTTCATCTATTTTTTCTTCCAGATTTAAAGCTACCATTGTATTTCAACTACTTTTCATGGCAAATTTTATTAATTGACCATGACAGTTTTTAGTAATTAACCACGGTAAATTTAATTCATGAATCGTGGCAATTTTTAGTAATTCATCATGGAAAATTTAGTTTATAGATCATGGCAATTTTAGTTTATAGATCATGGCAATTCTAGAATTTTGATCATGAAAACTATTTTTTGTATGAACCATGGCAAATTTTAGTGCATGTATCATGGTAAATTTAAGTAATTCAACATGGCAATTTTAGTTTCTGGTTCATTGCAAATTTGAGGCATTGACCAGGCATTTTTAAAGTAATTGACGACGGATTTCTTTTTAATTAAGAACCATGTCAAAATTATTTCATGGATCATGGCAAATTTTAGTAATTCATCATGGCAAGCTTAGTTTCTTAATTTCTTTTTTTTATAACATGTCAAAATTTACTTTTAAATGTAGAAGAAAAAGTAGTTGAAACATATCATGGTAACTTCAGTGTAAACGCCATGGCAATTTATGTGCAATAGGCATGTGAACTTTTAACCCAAAAAAAGTCGTCGAAACATATCAATATGGGATCTAGTTTCGTAGATCTCGTCAAGACGGTTTTAATGATGAAAACAGTTTTTTAATCGGATTTTTTATTTAAGAGTTAAACCATTTTAAAAACTGAAAACTCAAAAGATTCCTGCTGACATCATTAGTTTCGTCATTTGTGCATGCATGCGGTGACGTGGCGTGATCTGTGGTGATGGGGACGTTTGGCCCAAATTGCTTCGTGCCACACGTGTGGTACTTATCGGGGTCCTAAAGATAACCACATATTAAGGACCCTGATATCCACCACACATGTGGTGGTAAGGGACTTGGACCGAACACCCCCTTCACCACACATTGCGCCACATCACCGCATGCATGAACAAGTGAAGAGACTGATGATGTCAGCGGGAATCTTTTGGGTTTTCAGTTAAAAAAATGTTTTTTCTCTCAAATGAAAAATCCTATTGAAAAACCGTTTTCACTATTAAATCCGTCGCGACGAGATCTTCAAAAATAGATCCCATATCGATATGTTTCGACAACTTTTTTTTGGGTTAAAAGTTGTCATGTCTATTGCACATAAATTGACATGATGTTTACACTAAAGTTGCCATGATATGTTTCAACTACTTTTTCTTCTATGTTTAAAGTAAATTTTGACATGTTATAAAAGAGGGAATTAAGAAACTAAACTTACCATGATGAATTACTAAAATTTGCCATGATTCATGAAATAATTTTGACATGGTTCATAATTAAAAAGAATATCCGTCGTCAATTAATTTAAAAATGCATGGTCAATGACTCAAATTTGCCATGAACCAGAAACTAAAATTGCTATGGTGAATTACTTAAATTTGTCATGATACATGCACTAAAATTTGACATGGTTCATACAAAAAATAATTTTCATGGTCAAAATACTAAAATTGCCATGATCTATAAACTAAAATTGCCATGATCTATAAACTAAATTTGCCATGATGAATTACTAAAAATTACCCTGATCCATGAATTAAATTTGTCGTGGTTAATTACTAAAAATTGACATGGTCAATTAATAAAATTTGCCAGGAAAAGTAGTTGAAATACAATGGTAGTTTTAAATGTAGAAGAAAAAAATAGATGAAACATATCATGGCAACTTTAGTGTAAACACTATGGCAACTTCAGTGTAACATCATGGCAACTTTTGGCCAAAAAAAGTCATCGAAACATATCAATATGGGATCTAGTTTTGAAGATATCGTCGAAATGGATTTAATGATGAAAACGAATTTTTAATCAGATTTTTTATTTAAGAGATAAAACATTTTTATGTCCGAAAAACTAAA
The DNA here is from genome assembly GCA_039707655.1 of Elymus sibiricus. NCBI lineage: Eukaryota > Viridiplantae > Streptophyta > Magnoliopsida > Poales > Poaceae > Elymus > Elymus sibiricus. Next base: position 469,300,813 of record CM077668.1, on the reverse strand, counting down.
ATGGATGAAAATGGAGGCGTTTGGACCATGTTGCTTTGTGCCACACATGTGGCACTTATCATTTGGGCATATTAAAGAATGGTGACATACAAAATAAGTGTGTCTGACAATATAAACTTAGTGGGATGTCTTACATAATTGCTTCCACCTGTTACGTCCAACACGAGCACAAATTACAAAGAACGAGTAAGTAACTCTTCGACTACAACAACAGTATGTCCTAGTACATGAAGATACCTTCATTAGTAATATTACATAAGCAAATATCTGTACAACAGGATACAGATTAATATTGACCAGCATTTTTAATTAATTAATCCAGATTAATATTGACCACCATGCTCAAGGGGTGCACAATTCACACACACTAGTGGAAAAACGGGATTTAGTCCCGGTTGGAAAAGGCCTTTAGTCCCGGGTCACCAACCGGGACAAATAAATCGGGACTAAAGGCCCCCACCCTTTAGTCCCAGTTGGCCACGACCCGGGACTAAAGTCCTTCCACGTGGCCGCGAGCGCGCGCCGGGGGCTGGAGGACCTTTAGTCCCGGTTGGTGACACCAACCGGGACTAATGATTTTGTGTTGGGGTTTAGGGTTTTAGGGTTTATGGTTTATTTTTCCTTTTCATTTTGTGTTTTCCATTCAATTCTTTTTCATTTCAAACATATTTTACGCTACTACATACTGTACACGTTATGCATATATAATATAATTTCTCGTACGACCATACATATATCATATAATTTCTCATACGACCATACATATATATATATATATATACAATTTGGTATATACAATTTCTCCTACAATTTGCAGATCATTACATGCAGGCATTAGGTGCAATGGTATTCTCCGCTTTCAGATATGACCTCCGTAAGCAAAAATCCCGCAATTTCCTCTTGAATTGCTCGTATGCGGTTCTCTGGTAGGAGCTTATCCCGCATCTCGTCAATCTTTAAAGAAGGAGATCAATATGAATATATTAGTTGTGTGTATATATATTAGATCATCATAAAAAAAATTGTGAATAGTGTTTACGTAGCTGAAGTTGTCTTACATCTCTGCGCCATTCGGTCGTAATGCGAATGTTCTCGCAAACGTAGTATGCACATAAATTAGTCCCCTGTTGCTGCCTCATGTACTTTGCCAGAATAGAATTCAATCAGATAATAATCAAGCATGATAATGGTATTGAAACTAGAATTAAAGAGATGCGCGGACCTAGCTAGTACTACTTAATTACCTTGGTCTGTCGCCATTTTAGCTTCGGTTTCCATTCACCGACAACCTCTTTGATGAACTGTTTCCAAACCCTGCCCGGCAAAGAAAATGAATAAAGGAGTTATTAATTACTTGATATCAGGAAATGAACGAAAGAGTCCGATATAGTGCGATAATGATTGAAATTACCTGTCGAGCATCAAAACCAAGCTGGTGTATTCTCGAGGGTCTTTACCTAGTGAGTCCAGGGTTTCAACAGTCCCAGCGTCAACTCTAATGATTAGCAGGATCCAGTGGAACCTGTGCACATGTTTATATAAGCAAGCATGCATGCATTACTCATCAACTACACTTAACATCGAGTAAGCAAAATAGAATTTGTAGTACAAGACAGTAACACTCACTTGAAGTTGTAAGGAAAAAGTATTTCTGTTCTGGTATTTAGTCCCTTCATAAATCTTAGCAAGTTCTCCTCTGAGTCTTTGGCGTGGTTTGGTATCATAATTTCATTAATGATATCTGGGCCAACGAACCCAATGTCATAGATTACATCTCTTTTGCATTCGAAAATCTTCATTCTGCATAATAGCGTACAAAAGAATATAGTGAGGATAATTACAGGCAATGAACAAGCTGAGCTAGAGACTTAAATTACAGAAAGAAATCACTTACAGACAATAGCAACTGACGATAGATTTGTCGAGTGCGTCTTGATTGTATAACTGAAAAATTTCTGGAAACTCAATCATTATCTCGTTTTCATAGAAGTAATGCTCTTCCTTGACTTTCACAATGAGCATCTCTCGCCCGTTCTTTACTTCTTTCATGTACCGCTCATGCAATCTTCGCATTTGTGTTGATAGATGCGGGACCTGCTCAGGTCTGACTAGAGGGTTCCCGGGGACATATTTCCTTGCTAATTCAGCCATGGGGACTTGCTCGGTGCCTAGGAGTTTATCAACACTGATACCAAAGTCTTTAGCAGCGTCGGTTACCTTATCGGTAATCACCTTGAGCGGGGGGATCGATTGCATTGCCTGTTCTCTGAGCTGGGGAACTGTTTTCCCGCTTTTATTACTAGTACGTCTCGACTGCTGCGTTTGTTCCTGATATGACTTCCTAATAGAGCGTTCATAGTCTGATGGCCTATTCTGCACATGTGCCGGGGCTCGCTCTAGAAGTTCCACAAAGTGCTCTACGGTTTTCGCAGGTATTATCTCCTTTGGCGGCGGGGGCGGTTTCGGTGCAAAATGGGACTTCACTTCGGAAGCCACGACCGCTCTGGTTTCCTCATCAGTCATCTCGTAAGCTAACGTCTTTTTGGCAGCAGGCTCGTCGTTGGCTTTCTTCTTTGGTGCTCTCTTCCGCTTTTGGCCCTGCTGCTGGGACATAGGGGGTGGAGTCGGCTGACGCGGCGGAGATCGATATGGCGGACTCGCGCTGGGATCCGTCTCGAGGTGGGGTGGAGTCGGCTGACGCAGCGGACTTAGAGGTGTATTACTACTCGGAGGAGTCGGTGGCCTTGGCGCCGAGTTTGGAAACATGATGCATTCCTTTCTCCATACAATGACACCACGTATGACTTCTCCCAGTGTCTGCTCCCCTTCACCTCCAGGAATGTCAAGCTCTAGTGAGTCATATCCCGACAGAACTTCATCCACCCCGACACGAGCATAGCCAGCTGGAATCGGATTGCCATGGATGGTTGTTTCAGGTGCATTCGATAAAGCAAAGCCGACTGCCACCTTCATGGATATGTTCTTCATTTTCATGTGTAGCGCACAACTTGTCCTCTCTTTGATATCATCCATGGGGTAGTGAGCCAGCAGTGCATCATCGGCCCGGACTCCCGTGGAACCCACGCTGCTTTTCCGCATAGATGGGACGGTACTATCCAATGCTGGATCTGCTTGCTCCTGCCGCGGAGACGCCCTTTGCTGGCTAATTGTGTCGATCTGCTCCTGCTACCGCATTAACTTGCGTTCCAACTCCGCGTTCTTTGTTTCTACCTTCTGAAGCCGGTCTGCATCCTGCTTCTTTTTTCTCTGACGGCTTCTATAAGTGTCGTTCCACTCCGAAAACCACTGAACCCACGGAACAACGCCTTTGCCTCGTGTTCGTCCTCCGTGTTCAGGATTCCCGAGGGCGCATGTAAGCTCGTCGTTCTCTCTCTCGGGCTGGAACAACCCCTTTTGAGCATCTTCTATTGCTTGAAGTAAAGCATCCGAGGCTGTTTTAAGATTTGCCTTTTAAATAATCTCCCCTGTCGCTGGGTCCAACTTTCCCCCATGCGCATAAAACCAATTCCTGGACCTCTCGGGCCAATCCGCTGTTTTTGGAATGACCCCTTCAGCAAGCATCTTGGCCTCAGCTGCTTCCCACTTAGGCACGCCTCTCTTGTAGCCACCTGTCCCCAGAACATGGTGATACTCTTTTTTCGCAGCATTTATCTTATTTTTTCTCGACCTTTCCTTAGCTTCATCCGATTCCTTGTACTTCACAAATACATCCCAGTGATCTTTTATCTTCTCTAGTGCTCCAGTGAATTCTAGAGTCTTCCTTTCTGCCTTGAGGTAGTCGCTGTATAATCTTTTCTTTCAGGTCTGGAATTGTGTGGCCATCTTCTTAAGAGCAAACTGCTTGACTTTCAACCGTTGGCCATCTGTGAAACCCTCTGGTAGGTTGAAATGTGACATGAGCGTATCCCAAAGCAAATTTTTCGATCTTTCATCGACATAACTAACTCCTCGATCTTCCTTTGGCTTATTCCATTCTCGAATGGTGATCGGGATGTTGTCCCTAACAATAACTCCGCATTGATTTATAAATGTACGTGCATTCTGTACATGAGCAATCGGTTCGCCATCTTCTGCGATTTCATCGATGTTGTACTTTATGCCATCGCCCAACTTTTTGGCCCGGCCTCGTACCGTTCTAGAAGATTTGCTCGATCCGGAGGGCTAAAAGAAGAAAGATTCGTTAATATATATATACAAATCAATTAATACATCTAATGATCACCAGAGGCCTAATATATATATACCTCGCCGGACTTTGTTAATTGTCTAACATTTTCTTCGCCATCATTGTTTGTTTGCCCTTCGTCTCTTGGTTCTTCCTCAAGTCCCTCACCGGAGTCGTTCAGAAATTGTGAGCCGTCATCTGGTTCATTCTCTTGGTTTTGGGAGGAGCGTATCATGTCGAAGATGATATCCTCTTCATGGTCTCTGCCGCTATCGTCCATAGCTTAACTAATCAAGAAGAAAGATAAAACAATTAGAATGCATTCAATAAGCAAAAACTGAATCATAGTATCGAGAAGAGCACTATCGGAGATGCAATCAATACACAGCAATGCAACAATATGATGATGTGGATTGTGCTAATGCAGCTAGCAACAAGTGCAATGAAGTCCATTTGAACCAAGGGTTCAAATGCAAACTCCAATTTAAGCATTTTAAATGCCATTTAGATGTTTTCACTTATACAGCAAATATAAGTTGGTTTTTCATGCATGAAAATTTTACAGATGGTTTCCTTGAATTTTTCTGATAATTTTTCATATATAAGTTATTTCATTCTGAGCTACGGTTAATTTTCTATGAATTTTTAAAGTTCAAACCTAACATGTGAATTTTCAAAGTGCATTTATTTGTTTTGAGCTAAACAGCAAGGTTAAGTTACTTTGTCATGCATGAAACCAGCACCAATGGATAGATTGGATTTCTCTAATCATTTTCATATATAAATCTTTTCCATCTGAGCTATGGTTGAATTACTATGAATTTTTGAAGTTTCACTACAGGAATCAGCTGATTTGCCGTCTGCCTTGGCAGACGGCAAAGGACCAGAAAGCGGACGGCAAAGGTCTTTGCCGTCTGCCGCAGACGGCAAACGCTTCCGGCACTGGAAGCTACGGTAATGAGCTTCTTTACCGTCTGCATTCGTACAACGGACGGCAAAGACCTTTGCCGTCAGCTTTCCTGGCCAAGCAGACGGCAAAGAAAATGGACGGCAAAGAATAGACGTTAGCCACGTTAGGTGGCTAACGGGAGACTTTGCTGTCTGCCGGCGGACGGCAAACGTGGTCTCCCCTTTGCCGTCTGCTTCATGACGTCAGCAGACCCGTGGCAAAACGTCACTCCTCCACGCTCTTTGCCGTCTGCCGCTCGCCTTTCTTTTCCGTCTGCCGCTCGCCTTTCTTTACCGTCTGCTTGCGGACGGCAAAGAACCACTCGCCTTTGCCGTCTGCCAGCGGACGGCATAATGACCAAATGGGTCAGACCCAGTACTCCCAGTTTGCACAGGTTGCTGCCACGTGGCACCTTTGCCGTCCGCTGGCTGACGGCAAAGACCTTTGCCGTCCGCTGGCAGACGACAAAGTGCCTGTATTGCCCCTTTTTATTCTGTTTTTTGTTATATCCAAGTATTTTCACAGCAAATATATGATATATATATATATATATATATATATATATATATATATATATATATATATATATATATTCACAGGGCAAATAGTATGTGCAAGTTTCACAGCAAGTATATGATATCCAACACATAAGAAACTATATCCCTGCCATATGGATATGATCATCCAACAGATATACCAAAACAAAATGTGCAAGTTTCACCATATTACAATAGTTTCATCCATAGGTAGCAAGTTTTACATTGTTCATGGATACAAAATCAAAACAAAAAGTAAACACAAGCACTCCATCAATGCAAGCTTCCGTGAAGTGAATCAAATCTGCAAAATGGGAAATAAGAAAGTTAGAAGAAGAAGACTAGAAGAAGAAGAAGAAGAAAAAGAAGAAGACTAGAAGAAGAAGAAGAAGAACAAGAAGAATAAGAAGAAGAAGAAGAAGAAGAAGAAGAAGAAGAAGAATAAGAAGAATAAGAAGAAGAAGAACAAGAAGAACAAGAAGAATAAGAAGAAGAAGAAGAAGAAAAAGAAGAAGACTCTTCTTCTTCTAGTCTTCTTCTTCTTCTAGTCTTCTTCTTCTTCTTCTTCTTCTTCTAGTCTTCTTCTTTTTCTTCTTCTTCTTCTTCTTCTTCTAGTCTTCTTCTTCTTCTTCTTCTTCTTCTTCTATTCCTTCTTTTTCTCCTCTTCCTTGTTTTTCTTCATCTTATTCCTTATTTGTGTCATTTTAGAGCTAACCTAGGTAAGTATGCCATTTTTGTGCTAACCTAGGAAAATAAGGTAAGTATAGGTCATTTTTGTGCTAACCTAGGTAATTATGCCATTTTGAGCTAAATTAGGTAAGTATAGGTCATTTTAGAGCTAACTTAGGTAATTATGTTATTTTGGAGGATAATAAGCTAAGTATATGACATTTATGAGGTAACCAAGGTTATTATGCCATTTTTGCAACGAATAAGCTAATTATGTCATAAATGGACTAAATAAGCTAATTATGTCATTTTGGAGGATAATTAGCTAAGTATGTTTTTTTGGGGAAAATAAGCTAAGAAGAAGAAGAAGAAGAAGAAGACTAGAAGAAGATCTTCTATTCCTTCTTTTTCTCCTCTTCCTTGTTTTTCTTCATCTTATTCCTTATTTGTGTCATTTTAGAGCTAACCTAGGTAAGTATGCCATTTTTGTGCTAACCTAGGAAAATAAGGTAAGTATAGGTCATTTTTGTGCTAACCTAGGTAATTATGCCATTTTTGAGCTAAATTAGGTAAGTATAGGTCATTTTAGAGCTTCTTCTTCTTCTTCTTCTTCTTCTAGTCTTCTTCTTCTTCTTCTTCTTCTTCTTCTATTCCTTCTTTTTCTCCTCTTCCTTGTTTTTCTTCATCTTATTCCTTATTTGTGTCATTTTAGAGCTAACCTAGGTAAGTATGCCATTTTTGTGCTAACCTAGGAAAATAAGGTAAGTATGTGGCATAATAGGGCTAACTAGCATGTACGAAGCTAAGTATGCATTTGTTAAGCAAAACACTAGAGAAAACTTACCGTCGTCGTCATCACGGAGGTCAAGCACCGGGGTTGCTCTGGCAGCCGTGATCACCTGGAGAAGGTTGCCCTAGAGAAGGGTTGTGCGATGCGGCATCGGAGTTATGCTGCACCAAAGATCATTTGCAAAGTCTCGTTAGCATGATGACACTCAAATGTTAAGACTTGTAACTAATGACCATTCAAATGAAACTCACCGTTCCCGCTCTAGTAATGACCGGCATCGGCGGAGGGGTCTGACCGGTCTTCTCGCACATAGACTGCACATTTGGTTTTGACGAGTCAGTCATATAGGTTAGTAATGAAACGAACATATTACGTGCATGATTTGGCTAATATGCATAAGAAACTTACCACGAGGAGCTCGTACATGGCCCGGTGAGACGCATCATTCCGTGCCCTCTCCTCCTCCAACAACCTAGCCATCCTCTCCTCCGCCAGCCGTTCCCTCTCTGCCGCCAGCCGGTCCCTCTCCTCCAGAAGCGCCTGGGTTGTCTCTCTCTCTTTATGAAGAGCAGCCTGCAACACCACTCCTCGTTAGCATTTTAATCATGGATGGGCACACACACAATGTAATGGAGGAAAGATATCTGAGTCCGTATAACTTACCTCGATGGCGAGATCGACTGGCCGTGGATGAGGCCTTATCTCAGGACAGGAGCTCGTTTGGCGCGCCTTGATCTCCGGGAGAGTGCGAGGACAACGTATAAGTCCATCTCCAATGTCTATCGAGCCATGGGGCCTCCCGCCACCAGATATCATCACCAGCTCTGGATCAAAGGGATGCTGGCTCGGGTTAAAGTCCTCCCCTTTCCTCGCCTTCCCCTCATCTCTGTACCTCACGAGCTTGTGGTGGGAGGAGATGTTGGTGATGTTCTCTGGATTATCGAGGTCAGCCTCAGAGAATGCCTAGACCTTCTTGTACGAGGCAGTATGGGCCATGGCATAGAGGTCGTAAACCTCTGGCACCTCCGTGTTATTGTGTCCCGCCTAAAAGAGAGGAACAAAGTATTAGTAAAGGGCTCAAGCTAGCATGAAGAATGAATTGCATGAATCATGAAGCAAACCACATACCCAGTTCCGCCCGAACTGAAATAAGTTGGCACTGCCTTGATGGTGTGGCACACCAACCATTTGGGCACGCCGGTCCTTGGCATTGTCGTGGACGGCTCGCCAGCGGCCTGTGCACCACTCATCTGAACTTCTTCCACACAAAAGCATCCGATGTGTGTACCATCATCTGATTCCCATCTGCATCTAGTTCGGTTCTTTTGCCCAATTTGGGCCATGTCATCTGTCTGGCCGTCTCTTCGACCATGAAAAGACGTTGAAGTCTTGGTATGATTGGCAGATATCGAAGAACATTAACGGGGATTTTGGTCTGCCTCTTCTCACCCATACCGTTGTCTACCACAACATACCTGGAAGACTTGCAAATGGGACAATAGTTCAAGCCCGCATACTCAAGCCTAAATAAGGCACATCCGTTCTCACAGGCATCTATCTTCTCATAGGGCATCTTAAGTGCACGGAGGATTTTGTCCGACTGGTACTGGTTTGCAGGCATTACATGGCCTTTGGGTAGAAAGCGTCCAAATAGTGTCATCATCGCGTCGTAGCATTCTCTGCCCAAGTTGAATTGAGCCTTCAGAGCCATTACTTGTGCGATGGCATCCAGCTGACAAAGCTCAGTGTGCTCGTGGAGAGGACGTTTTGAAGACTCCAACATTTCATTGAAGGCCTTTGCAGATTCCTCCATCTCCTCGTCCGAATCCCGAGCATCATCAAAGTCTTGCACCATATCGTCGATCCCGGTACCATGCTCGTCGGTGCGACGACGAACCACCTCAGCTCTGGTACGTTGGGCAGACTCACCATGAAATGTCCACACTGTATAATCAGGCGTAAAACCCCACTTCTGCAGGTGTTTACCCATTTCATCCTCTGTCCTCTTTTTAAAGTTGTCGCACCTAAGACAGGGGCACCAGGTTTTTCTCTGGCCATTTGTAAATGCGGCTTTCACAAACCCCTTGGTTTTTGTTAACAATTTAGTGGTCATGTCTTCCTGACTAGTGTGGCCGCTGTACATCCACGCACGATCACTCATCTTGCCTACCTACTAAACACACAAGAAATATATATATAATTCATCATATATATTCATCAGTTAATTAAGTTTGTCAATTTTATTATGCCCATGCAACCTACACGCTAATAGGTAAAGATAGGTCCTAATCCCACCCGAGTATGTGTAGATTGGGTTCGTTTTCCCATGCTCTGCTCCGGATCCGACGCAGAATTTCGGCAGCACCTCCCCGCTGTTCTCCTGATACACGTCTCGGCAATAAACAGAGAGGATGTGTACCCGGAGAACAACAGGGAGGCACTGACAAAATTCTGCATCGGATCCGGAGCAGAGCATGGGAAAACGAACCCAATCTACACATACTCGGGCTGTCCATGGATAACATTGGACAATTCGAAAGGATGGCGGTTATAAATATGCAAAGACATGCATATTTATAGATGCCGCCCTTTCGAACAGGAGACGCATACTGGTCACGCATACTGATGATTGAAGACACCTATAGCTAGCAAGTTTCATCGGCACGAAGACCGGAACAGAGCAAATTAAGGGGGGGGGGGAGGAGATGTCATTTGTGCTCACCCACGAACGCAGGGGAGCTCGTCAAACGCACGGGGAGGTCGTCGAACACCAGACCCTCGCAGCGACGAAACAACTGCACATTTAAATCCAAAGATGAGTAACATAGCATTATTGTTTTTTCCGTCAACCTAACTAAATATTTACAACAGGATGCCACCGCCAAGTTGTAAAAAAACAATTCGCACTGCTCGTTCCCCGCAACAACCCCTAACCTAAAGAGTTATCATTTAGGGTTTTTCCGTCGACACCTCTTCTTCTTCTTCTTCTTCTTCTTCTTTTCTTCTCCTCCTCCTCCTCCTCCTCCTCCTCTTCTTCTTCTCCTCCTCCTCTTCTTATTCTTTTCTTCTTCTTCTCCTCTTCTTCTTCTTCTTCTTCTTCTTCTTCTTCTTCTTCTTCTTCTTCTTCTTCTTCTTCTTCTTCTTCTTCTTCTTCTTTTCTCCTCCTCCTCCTCCTCTTCTTCTTTTCTTCTCCTCCTCCTCCTCCTCCTCCTCTTCTTCTTCTTCTTCTTCTTCTTCTTCTTCTTCCTTTCTTCCTTCTTTTTCTTTTTCCTCTTCTTCTTCTCCTCTTCTCCTCTTCTTCTTCTTCTTCTTCTTCTTTTTCTTCTTGTTCTTCTTCTTCTTCTTCTTCTTCTTCTTCTTCTTCTTCATCATCATCTTCTTCTTCTTCTTCTTCTTCTTCTTCTTCTTCTTCTTCTTCTTCTTCTTCTTCTTCTTCTTCTTCTTCTTTTCTCCTCCTCCTCCTCTTCTTCTTCTTCTTCTTCTTCCTTCTTTTCCTTTTTCCTCTTCTTCTACTTATTCTTCTTTTTTTTCATCTTTCTTCTACTTCTTCTAATTATGACTAATTAACTAAAACCTACCACTAACCTAATAACTACATATCTAATCTAACCTAGCACTAACCTTAATTAAACAGCAAAAAATAGAAGAAAAAAAACAGAAAAAAAGAAGAAGAGCTCACCAGAGGGGGTGGCCGGGCGGCGGGGGCGGGGGCTCCGGGAAGCGGCCGAGCGCCGGGCCGGCAGGGCGCGGGGGCGCCGGGGCGGCGGGGGCGACGGGGATCCGGGGCCGCAAGGCTCCGGGGCGGCGGCAGCGGCCGGGCAGCGCGGCGGCGGGGCGGTGGGGCGGCGGCAGCGGTCGGGCGGCGGGGTGGTGGGGCGGCGGGGCGGCGGCGGGTGGTGGGGCCAACGTGTGGTGGTCCGGTGGGGCGGCGGCAACGGCCGGGCGGCGGGGTGGTGGGCCGGTGGGGCGGTGGCAGCGGTCGTCGGCGGGGTGGTGGGGCGGCCGAGCGGCGGCGTGCTAGCAGACGTCGGGGAGGGAGAGTGCAGAGAGAGAGAGATGCCGGGGTGGGGGCGCGGCCGTTAGTTAAGTCCGCACTTTGCCGTCTGCTAGTCCGTACTTTGCCGTCTACTAGTCTTTGCCGTGTGCTTATATATTCTTTGCCGTCTGCTAGCAGACGGCAAAGAAAGGACAGACGGAAAAATTCTTCTTTGCCATCAGCCAGCAGACGGCAAAGATCCGGCAGACGGCAAATTCTCTGATTCCAATAGTGTTTAAACCATTTTATGGATTTTTTTGGTTATTTAGAAATAAACAAAATCCAGTAAATGATTTACTGCGTCAGCATGACATCATGCTGACGTCAGCAGGCCAACGGAGCGGCCCAGGTCAAACTGACCAGTGGGACCCGCGTGTCAGTCTCACAGTGACTAAACCAATTTAATTAAACCTAAACTAAATAATTAACAGGGGGCTGGCCCACATGTCATTGACTCAGGGAGGTCAAACCACCGGTCAAATGGGGTCAAACCCACCGGAGCTAAGCCGCTGGCGGGGGCAGATGCGGCGGCGAGCTGCGGGTTTGGCCTACGGGCCACCATTCGAGGCGCGGCTGGGCTCGTTGGAGAGCTCTCACCGGCGCGCATCGGATGGGGGTGGTGGCCGGGCCAGTGGTGGCCAGAGACGACGGCCACGAGCTCGGCAGCGGCGGCCGGCGTTCGGGCATGCGCGGGAACGCGGCTGCGATGGCCTAGGCGATGCGGGGCTGGCACCTACGGCGTCTACGTGGCGCGGTGAACACGGTGGACGCACGCCCGTGACCAAATGGTCACCGGAGCGTCGTCGGCGGCGAGCGCAGGCGGCGGCGGGTTCGGGCGCAGGTGGTGCGACGGCTATGGCGTGCGACAGAGGAAACAGAGAGGGGGGTTCGAGGGAGAGGCTCACTGCGATTCCAACGGTGCGGACGGCGAGCACGGAGGAGGACCGGAGCGAACGGGGCGGCGGAGGCGATCTCGGCGGTCGGAGGTTGAAGACGAGCGGCCTGGCGGCGTGGTTCTGTTTCCTTCTCCAGGGCGGTGGCTGGCACCGGGACACCGGGCGGTTATATACACAAGACCTTTAGTCCCGGCTCCAGCCGCGAACCGGGACTAAAGGTCCTTTAGTCCCGGCGCCAGCCACGAACCGGGACTAAAGGTCTCTTTTCGGCGGCCCAAATTCCGCGCGGGAGAAGGAACCTTTAGTCCCGGCTGGTGTTTGCAACCGGGACTAAAGGTGTCTTTTTAAAGTGATTCTTTTTGTGTAGAAAACTTTAGGTAAAACTCTTTGAATATTTAGAGTTTTTGAGTGAATCTTTTTTGCTTTAGGTCACAAAAATTATGAACTTTCTGTTAGTGCCAGTAGTTTTCAAATTTGAATAGTTTAAATTTGAATTCTTTGTAATTTGTGTGAATCACTAGTTTGTGAATAACTTTAGTTTAAAAATAGATTTTTGAGTGATTCTTTTTCCTGCTGTTTAATATTAGTGTGTTTTATCAGTATGTTCAATTTTGAAATTTTTAGGATATTTTAAATAGGTGTTTTAATCAAAAACAGATTCTGTTTAACTCTTTTAGTTTTATACCTTTTTCCTTTGTTTTAATTATTTTAGTTTATGTTTTCTTGTTATTCTTTTGCCAAATTATATTATGTTTCTGTTCGTCAACATGAGGAGTTTTAATTTTCATTTTGAAGAAATTATTTGACAGATTCAATCTGTCCATATATAAGAGTTTCAACACATGGTCATGTTCAAAATATTGGTCAAAACCCTCAATTACCATTTCTGGATATTCCAAGCTTTTGAAATATTTACAAAGGAAATATTCACCATAAATTCCAAGAAAATTCTAGCATGTCACAAATTCCATATTTGATGATCTTGCCAAGTCTCATGTCTTGGAGAACAAGATAACATCATCAAATTCCCTCAAAACAATCTCTGTCCATTTTCTAGTTTGAGCAACTTTACATTGCTAAACATGTCCAAATGAGATCAAACTTGGTACACCTGCTAAAATGGTCTAAATATTCATCTAGGCCAAGTGGTGCATCAAGGAGAACAAATTAGCTTGGTCAAAGTTACATTGGCAACTTTCTCCCATTGATCTCAAATTTTTACCACATTGCCAGATGTTCATGAGCATCACCCCCATCAAGTGGCACAAGTTGGAGAACAAGTTAACTTGATCAAAGCTTGTCAAAACCATTTCTGCCCATTTCTAGGGTTTGAAATATTTACATTGCCAAGTTTCTTCAAATGAGCTACAAATTTGCACCCTAGCTCAAATTGATACCAAGCTCATTCCTGTTAAATTCCAAAGCCATTGGATTCCTCTAAGTACCTCTATTCATCATCAAACACCTTCTGCCAAAATCTTGTGGTCAATGATTGGGATACCAAATGGATTCTCCTTTAGCTCAAATTTTTACCAGAGCTCACCCTAGTCATATTCTACCTCCAGTAACTCTCTCTTCCATAGCTCAATAATTGAGGGGTGAAAACCCTCACTTTACCTCTCTGGACAACCACTATAATTAAAATACTAAAAGGACAGGAATAATTGAAAATTCATAACTTGATAAATAATTATTCAAAAATCATGTTTCAAATGCCAAAATGCCCTAGCTTTTTGGTTGGATTCCGACGCTCCGGAGTCCACCTAGGAACACCCAAAACACATATATACCCTAACTCTTACAAAGATTCCCTCCGGTTTGTCCGAAGTGGGACTTTCCAGCTATAAGTCCGGAAACTCACTAAAGAGAAAGTGATGACGGTGAAGCTGGTCACATCCCAGAGCCGGAAACTGTTTTGGTTGGTGCTCTTTTTATCTTGGGAGATCGTGTAAAATGTATTCCCATCTATCTCGTACCCTTTGAAAGTCAATATAGTCGAAGATGGTCACTTGGCCAACAAGTACAACTCATCTCCAACAGTGGTGTTATTCATGAGATGTGTTTGCAACCAACCGCCGAAAGTCGCCATGTGTGTACGTTTAATCCAGGGGTCAGACTGCTTCGGGTTCTTGGAGCGTACAATATCCATGTGTTCCTCGATATACGGAGCCACCAAGGTGGAATTTTGTAGAACTGTGTAGTGTGCTTGAGTGAAAGAATGCCCGTCCATACTTATTACTGAATTCTTTCCTAGCGTGCCATTTCCACTCAGTCTCCCCTCATGCCGCGATTGAGGAACACCAATCGGCTTAAGGTCAGGAATAAAGTCAACACAAAACTCAATAACCTCCTCTGTTTCATGGCCCTTGGAGATGCTTCCTTCTGACCTAGCACGGTTATGAACATATTTCTTTAAGACTCCCATGAACCTCTCAAAGGGGAACATATTGTGTAGAAATACAGGACCCAGAATGGTAATCTCTTCGACTAGGTGAACTAGGACGTGCGTCATAATATTGAAGAAGGATGGTGGGAACACCAACTCGAAACTGACAAGACATTGGACCAAATCATTCTGTAACCTTGGTAGGATTTCTGGATCGATTACCTTCTGAGAAATTGCAGTGAGGAATGCACATAGCTTCACAATGGCTAATCGAACATTTTCCGGTTGAAGCCCCCTCAATGCAAACGGAAATAATTGCATCATAATCACGTGGCAGTCATGAGACTTTAGGTTTTGGAATTTTTTCTCTGCCATATTTATTATTCCCTTTATATTCGACGAGAAGCCAGATGGGACCTTCATACTGCTCAGGCATTCAAAAAAGATTTCCTTCTCTTCTTTGGTAAGAGCGTAGCTGGCAGGACCTTGATACTGCTTTGGTTGCATGCCGTCTTTTTCGTTCATACGTTGCTGGTCCTCCCGTGCCTCCAGTGTATCTTTTGTCTTCCCATACACGCCCAAGATGCCTAGCAGGTTCACGCAAAGATTCTTCGTCATGTGCATCACGTCGATTGCAGAGCGGACCTCTAGGACTTTCCAATAGGGTTGCTCCCAAAATATAGATTTCTTCTTCCACATGGGTGCGTGTCCGTTAGCGTCATTCGGAACAGATTGTCCGCCAGGACCCTTTCCAAAGATTACTTTTAAATCCTTGACCATATCAAATATATCATCACCAGTACGGTGGCCAGGCTTCTTCCGGTGATCTGCCTCACCTTTGAAATGCTTGCCTTTCTTTCTTAAGAGATGCCTGATCGGAAGAAATCGACGATGTCCCAGGTACACATTCTTCTTACATTTATCCAAATATATACTTTCAGTCTCATCTAAATAGTGCGTGCATGCATTGTATCCCTTGTTTGTCTGTCCTGAAAGGTTACTAAGAGCAGGCCAATCATCGATGGTTACAAACAGCAACGCTCGTAGGTCAAATTCCTGCTGTTTGTGCTCATCCCACACACGTACACCTTTTATATCCCACAATTGTAAAAGTTCTTCAACTAATGGCCTTAGGTACACATCAATGTCGTTGCCGGGTTGCTTAGGGCCTTGGATGAGCACTGGCATCATAATGAACTTCCGCTTCATGCACAACCAAGGAGGAAGGTTATAGATACATAGAGTCACAGGCGAGGTGCTATGACTGCTGCTCTGCTCCCCAAAAGGATTCATGCCATCTGTACTTATACCAAACCATAAGTTCCTTGCGTCATCTGCAAACTCCGGCCACTTTCTCTCAATTTTTCTCCACTGTGACCCATCAGCGGGTACTCTCAACATCCCGTCTTTCTTACGGTCTTCTTTGTGCCATCGCAACAACTTGGCATGCTCTTTGTTTTGGAACAAACGTTTCAACCGTGGTATTATAGGAGCATACCACATCACCTTGGCAGGAACCCTCTTCCCGGGGCGCTCACCCTCAACATCACCAGGGTCCTCGCGGCTGATCTTATAGCGCAATGCACCGCATACCGGGCATGCATTCAAATTCTCGTACTCCTCACCGTGGTAGAGGATGCAGTCATTAGGGCATGCATGTATCTTCTGCACCTCTAATCCTAGAGGGCAGATAGCATTCTTTGCTTCGTACATACTGTCGGGCAATTCATTATCCTTTGGAAGCGTCTTCTTTATCAGTTTCAGCAACTTTTCAAATCCCTTGTCAGATACACCATTCTCTGCCTTCCATTGCAGCAATTCCAGTGTGGTACCCAGCTTTTTCTTGTCATCTTCGCAATTTGGGTACAATAATTTTTTGTGATCCTCTAACATGCGCTCCAACTTCAACCTCTCCTTTTCACTTTCGCAGTTTCTCTTTGCATCAGCAATGGCCCGACCAAGATCATCAGCGGGCTCATCTGATGCCTCTTCTTCAGCTTCCCCCATTGTAGTACCATCATATTCAGGGAACCTAGGATAGTTGTCATCATCCTCTTCTTCTTCATTGTCTTCCATTATAACCCCTCTTTCTCCATGCTTGGTCCAACAGTTATAGCCGGACATGAAACCGGACTGAAGCAGGTGGCTGTGAAGGATTTTTGAGGTAGAGTAATCCCTATCATTCTTACAGACACCACATGGACAACACATAAAACCATTCCGCTTGTTTGCTTCAGCCACACGCAGAAAACTATGCACGCCATTAATGAACTCGGGAGAGCGTCGGTCATCGTACATCCATTGCCAGCTCATCTTCATTACACAACATCGAAGTGACCAAATTAATACAATTCATACATAAAGTTCATACATACTTCTCATAAAACAACATACAACTATCTAGCTAAAGCATTTAAATGCAACAACAAATGCTATCAAAATCACAACTAAGGTAATAATTGATCCAACAGCATAATGATACCAAGCCTCTTTATTAATGGCATATTTTCTAATCTTTCTAATCTTCAAGCGCATTGCATCCATCTTGATCTTGTGATCATCGACGACATTGGCAACATACAACTCCAATTTCATCTTCTCTTCTTCAATTATTTTCAATTTTTCTTTCAAATAATCATTTTTTTCAACTAAATTTAACTTCTCGACAAGAGGGGTGGTTAGAATTTCCGGTTCACATACCTCCTAGATAAAAATATCTATGTCAACTTGATGGGCATATTTGTCATAAACACGAAATGAAACAAATAGTTATAAAAGATAATATACCACATCCGAATCATAAACCGGACGAGGGCCGACGGGGACGGATATCAAAACAATGGCACTATATATAAAAAACAATCATACAAGTAAGAAAATTATAAAGTAACTATCTAAATCATACAAATAAGATTTTTTTTTACAAAAAGGATAAGAACAAGAGGCTCACCAAGGTGGTGCCGGCGACGGGACGGCGCGGGCGATCAACAGCGGTGAGGACGGGGACGGGAAGGCACTAAGTAAACCACACCTACACATATGCAAACTAAGAAGTTAATTTGAGCTCAAATTGCTTATAAATCAAATAAACTCCCACATAATTACTCCCAAACTAAAACCCACAAATCACTATACTTATAGAGCATGAAACGAGCTAAACTAGCAATGAGAGATGAAAGGATGAAGTTGCTAACCTTTTAGAACCCTTGGATAGATGGGGTGCCTCCAATCTTGACAAATCTTGGCAAAAATGGAGGATGAGCTCGAGCTAGGGGAAGGAAACAGAGAGGAGAGAAAGGAGAAGCTTGGACTCGGGCTAGACGAAGCAGCTTTATATAGGGATATCTTTAGTCCCGGTTGGTGATACCAACCGGGACTAAAGGTCTATCTTTAGTCCCGGTGGGTGATACCAACCGGGACTAAAGAGGCTCGCAGGGGCCCATCCTGACGCAACCCCTTTAGTCCTGGTTGGTATCACCAACCGGGACTAGAGGTCCCATTTGAACTGGGACTAAAGGGGGCCGTGCCCCCGTCCGCTCCTAGCCGTTGGAACCGGGACTAATGCTCACATTAGTCCCGGGCCCAAACCCGGCCGGGACTAATGCTCCGGATCAAAGGTAGGTTTTCTACTAGTGACCAAAATTTTAAAGCGCGGGCTAACCCGTTTCGCGGCTGCCTCAGGCAAACGCTACAACCGCTATAGCCAGAGATAGCGGCTGCTAACCCAGTTCGCGGGAACAGTAACATATATATAAAAACAGGGGATTTTCGGCAGAAAACAGAGGATGTAAAGAAAAATATGAGGGCAGAACTGTATAATCTACAACCCGAACCTGAACCTACAGCTTGAACCTGAACAAATGATAGAGATAGAATCGGAGGATTGCTTCCTGGTGGTGAGCTGTGACCGTGGTCGCAGAGTCGTCGTCGTGCAGAGTCCCCTCATCGCCGGCTGAGATGTCATCGTGGTGGCAGAGTCGTCGTCGTGCACAGGCCCCTCATCGCCGGCTGCCTTGACGTCGTCGTTGTCTTGCTGTCTTGCCATGGTCGCTGCCTCGCTGCCTTGCTACGTTGCTGCCTCTCCCGTCACCGGATCCGGTTTCCGGTGAAGCAACAGCCGGCCTGCCGACTGCAGCTAGGAAGAACGGCGCAGCCGCCGCAAAATTTTCGGTCGGAGGGAGAGAAGGGAACGTAGAGACGATGCTAGGTTTCGTGGAGGAAGTGCCATCTTATCTGCAGGGATTCGGGCCGACCTCTATTTGGGCCTCTCTTTCAGAATTTCGGCCCATCCCAGCGAAACTGCAGCGAAAGCAACGTGAAATCGTGCCGTTTCGCGCGCGATCGCGTGATTAGTGGCAGTTAGCGTTTTTTCAGGCATTGCGTCGCGGGAAGGCCTCTAGGCAGCGATTGCGCCGCGATCGCTCACTTTTCGCCCGCGATTTAAAAGTATGCTAGTGACACCATCATGCGAACACACAACCATACCATAACTGACCATCAATAAATTTGGGACTTATTTGACGGAGCTCCAGCGTAGATTCCTGCCAGCTCCTCAGGGCGACGAGGTTAGGGTTTCTCGTCGTGCGTACGCGACGACGAGATTTGGTGTCAGGTTCTTCTGATCGATTCAAGGGTTCAACGGCGATGACTGCGGCTCCGGGGCGTTTGTCCTTAGAGGCACGTGCACGAAGACTTCCCGGCTGTCATCGACAAGGTCAAGCCGATTCCGGTATGGGAGCGGCCCCAGCGACGCGTCGGCGGCTCATTCTGGTGACGGCAGTGGTCGTTCGGTAGTCCAGGGACCTCGATGTAAATTTTATTATGTTTGGGGTGCTTTGTAGTTTTGGTGAACCTTTATAATAGATCTGAGTCCTTTTCGCAAAAAAATAAAAAATTGTATGAACAGTACAAAAAAAAAGAAACATGCTGAATGAACATTACTACAGAAATGAGTCACATCAAAATCATTGATCGATAAAGCATGGAATGCAACAAAAATGTCTAGGCTTTGTCCAGAGCAACAGAAAAATCCATCCATTGCTTTGTTCGAAGCTAAAGTTCAATTGTGCACTTAAACCCTACATTTAAACTACAATATATGATGAGCAGACAGGAATCCTTGAACAAAAGGATGCATGTCTAGATTTCACATGCGTCAAAGATAGATTTGTGTATCTTGCAGGGCGTCTAGTTCCCTAGTAACTAACTTGGTTGATCTTAACTTCATTTTCTTTCGAAAAGGAGGTTGAAACTTCCAGCCTCTGCATTAATGTGATGCGTACAACCATCTTTATTAAAGTTGATGCCAGACAACGAGGTCAAAGTCATCAACAATCAAAGTACATAGCATACACAACTATGGCAAAACCATTACAACAAATGAATTTAACACCTACGACTAAGTCGACTTCTTCCGCAACAACGCCTTCAAGAAGAAATAAACACCCTCACGCCTCCGTCACCATGTCCGGCCGGAGACTGCTAGGACAAGGACTTCCATAATAGTTGCCAAGACCACCCAATGAAGGCCAGCGCATCAGCAATGAGACAATGCTTTCGACAAGGTAACGGCACAAGTTCATAGCTGCTGAACCCGATCAATAAAGGCTAGAACATGAGTTTTCACTCCGGGCATGAAGCGGTGTTCCAATCACCAGCTTGATGACAGATCTTCCGATAGTTGTGCCAGACAGTACTACACGCCATGCTGGAGAGGCACTAGCGGATGGGTGGGACGTCTTCCCACATAGACCACCACCCCATCCGTCAGGAGGGGGCACCCATGTCGTGGTGCGGATCTGGCCGCTGCCACTCCACACCAGCACGAACCGACCTGGAACATCCACCATGACCCCGGGGCCGCTGCCCCAGCGTCCTCCATGTGAACTAGCTTGACAAGCGCCTCCATGCCTGATGCCGATGGGGAGCCGCCGATGAGCCCCTGCCCCGTCAACGCCTGCCGCTGGTGCTAGGATCCTCCCCGTGCGTGAGCCGCTGTTCACGTATCTAACGACAAATGCCCACTCTCGACCGACCGACAGCCATCGTGCAAACATCGGCGCAACGCAGTCCAAAGCCTGTCGTTTGCAGGATCGAGGCATTGCTGCTCGTCCCCACCTCCATCCGGAGTGCCGCCTCTGGCACGGTTCCTCCCGACCACACCTCCGCGGGAAGTGGCACACGCGCCGCAACACGAAAACCCTCTGCCATCGAAGGGCTAGCAGATGGTGAGTAGATCGAGGTCCTCGGGGGTGATGGCCTGGTCCGTTTGGGCGATTGGGCGTCGCTCTCAGGCACGGAGGTTCTGCGTGTCGATCCTGCCCTCGCGGGCGTCCCCGATGATGATGAACAAGATCGCGGGTTGGCGGTAGATGTGCGCGAGGAGGAAAAGGCATCGTTCTGGACGCCTGGTCACTGCTTCACCTCAGGTCAAAACGGACGCTACGACGCCCCAGGACCACTAGCCATGCCATGTGTTGGACGCCCATTGTCGCCTCGCGCTGCACCACCGAGAGAGGCCACATCCCGCCGTGACGCACCTCGCAACCGGGAGGATCTCCTCCTTGCTGCACTGCATCTCGCCGTCGACGGAGATGTCCGCCCGGCCATCGTCGACGAGAAAGACCTCTGTCTTGTCGTGTAGCACCATGGAAGACACCCGTGCCGTAGGCTGCGCCGATGGTGGCCGCGCCAGTGCCGCCGGCCGCCGGCGGCAGCTGGGATGAGGATGGGGAATTGGACCAGGAGGTGCTACTGCCGGCGCTGCCGCCAAGGCCAATGAGGGAGGCGGAGGAGCGGAATCACACCTCCCAACTATATGGATATGGTGGGGTTTTTCTGCGCTGCATCTCTCCTCTGTACCTTAAGTTGATCCCATTAAGTTGATCTTAACTTAATGGGAGCAATTCCTAATGGACTTGAATATCACCTATTCTCATATTTTCGCTCTGTATTAACTGTTAAACAATTTGCTTGATGGATGCACTTCATTGTAAATTAGGTGCTATGTGTTAGAAAATCCGAGGTGCATAATGATCTACCGAGGACCAAGCATTCACACCACAGACGACACCGTGATTTGTTAACGAGGTTCACCGAACATTGGCTACATCCCCGGGGCAGCACTACGGGCGCTCCTCCCCGTTGATACTGCTACAATACCGCACACCGACCACCCAGGTGCCGGCACATGCCCCTGGTTCCCCCTGTGTGCCTGTGCCATTATGTTGGCATAGTTTATATTGTGTGTCTACCCCCATATTATATAGGAGGCCTAGGATACAAGTGTCTGATACATCTCAAACGTATTGATATTTTTTTCTATATTCATGCCACTTTTATACCGTTTACACATAGTTTTTACACATTTTTATACTATTTTATTGCACTAACATATTAATCCAGTGCCCAGTGCCAGTTGCTATTTTCTACCTGTTTTTGATGCAACAGAATTATTATTTTCCTGGGCCCCAATAGAATCGAAGAAAAATATGTCGCGACGTTTCAACAGAAGATGATCACCATGGACCAAAGAGCCACCAAGGGAAGGCCCAGGGGGCCCACGCGCCCTGGTGACGCGCCCAAGGGGCAAGTGGTGTGGCCGCGTGGGGCCCCTATGGCTTGTCTTCACCGCCTCTCGATGCCCCTGCCTCTATATATTCACGGAACCCTTCGTCATATTTATCGAGAAATTTTTACACCGCCGCCAGTCCATGATCCGAGGTGATCCAATCAGGAGTCTTTTTTCGGTACTCTGACGGAGGGGGAAATCACTGCCGGAGCCATCTACATCAACTTCGCTGCTCCGATGACCATGTGTGAGTAGTCCTTCTTGGACTATGGGTCCATAACAGTAGCTATGTGGTGTCTCTTCTCTCTTGTTCTTCAATACAAAGATCACATGAGCTGCCCTACATGATTGTGATCCATCTGATGTAATCCTCGTGTGTTTGTTGCGGTGTGATGAATTGTCACTTTATGATCAGATTATATATGGATTTCTATTGGGATTTTCTGAGTTCTTTGCTGCATGATTTATATTCATGTATTCTCTCTGATCTATTAGTCTTGCACTGACCATATTTAGATGAACGATCACCAAGAGGGAGTGGTGTATGTTAGTTGGGTTCAATCTTGCTAGTAATCTATCCGGGTGACAGTTAACGGAAAAAGGCTTGTATTGTGTTGTTTCTACTAAAGGTAAAAAGATAGTTGCCTAGTTGTCTCGGTGATGAACTAGAGGCAAAGAGAATATACTATCAACATTATGTCATCTTGCTTAATGCAATGCTCCGTTTTTACTTAATACTTTGAGATACATGCTGGATAGCAGTCTTAGAGTGGAGTATTAGCTATAGATGCAGTTGGATGACGGTCTATAGATATAAGGACGTAGTGCCTATATGCAATCATGGCATGTATGATCAACTCACGAAAACTGCAATTTAATCGATAGACAAATTTAATTCGTTCACCACAGGCAAATGTAATTCGTTCACCACACGTATGCTGCTTTAAAAAGAGATACCACTGGTGAAGTTATGGATCCCAGTCCTTTATTCCTCATTAAAAACAACCTCATTCACTTTATTTTTAGTTCTTTAATATTCTAAAATTTAATTTCCATTGCACACAAAAATCAATTCCATACACATAATACATTAATTCTTGTACCTAGCAAAGCTAGTGAGATTGACAACCTCACTAGTCTAAGTTGGGGACCAAGAGAAGTTTCTTAGTTGTATGCAGGTGCTGATCATTGGATTGTAGTAGAATTACTGAGGGAGGATTCTTCCGATACTACAAACCCTTGCTCTTCAGGGCCCAACAGATATTCATCTAATAGGCATTGCATATTAGCTGGGGATATCAGGAAGCAATCAGTGTCCTCCTTGAACACGTCTTTGTACCCTATTTACACACAGTACGAATCCAAGTCCAATTGTTACCTACCTTGTACAAAATATTCAATACAATTCCAACAAACTCCACGTTCGCGAATATTTGATGAGTGGATTTTATATAGTGTTTTATAGCTCATCTGTTGCATAAAAATCCCTCATATCATGCTCCATCTAGCCACTTTAATGTCACTATGCATGATTACTAGTTTCGATGCATTTTATTGTGATCATTGTATAATCTTTAGTTTTTATTAGATTTTATTACTTTTCCTTGGTTTTGTTGTGTGTGTAGGTGAGTTGAAGCTCCCATGGACTTAGCACAATAAAAGGATCCAGGTTGGAATCAATCCAGAGAAGTTACTGTGGCACCCCCGCCCGGGTACACTGTAGCCAGACGGGCGCCGCACTCGCCAGCCTAGGATGTCGCATTGGCGGGCGCATTTACAGCATAGCATCATTTACACAGGCCAATCTACAAGAAAGATTTACAAAATCCTTTGTGGCTTACATGATATAGCATCGCCATAAATGGCACTATCTAGACATAGGGGTAGCGGAAATCATCATCTAGGGGCAACACGACTTAGAGCCGCTCCAATCCATAGGGATCTGGCTGGGTTACTCTTCTAGTACACAGACACTTCGGCTTCACACTAGTAGACGGATCCTTAGCTGAATCTGACCACATGAAAAATTAGGTGAGTACTTTGAATGTACTCGCAAGCTTAACCAAATAACATATATCCCAAGCAAAGCAAGTCATGGCATACAAGCATTTCATGCATATGCAACAAGTATCATAGTAAGTCTAGCTATCATACATAGCAGAACAATCTAGCTAGATAAATAACTAAAGTAAATACAGTATGACGAGGATAAATCGTATGAAGATAAATGCATCTTGTTTAGGTTTATGCTTATGATCATTCCAGGACCAATGTTCCCATAGCCATCTCTTGGCTAACATTTCAAGACATGACCTCTCATGTCATTTTTGTTCCTACAGCAAAATCATGATGTGTCTCATGTTTCCAAGTTTGTTCATTAGCAATATTATTTAAGAGCGTTCATGCCTCCAGACTCGACACGGACCCGATAGTGTGACCTAGTACGAACTGTGTCCATGACCGAGGATGCGGCTATTCGAATAGGTTGACACTCTGCAGAGGTTGTACACCTGGTGCAACATCATGCATTGCCAAAATATGGTTGGCCAAGACACCAAGGCAAGTTCTGACGTGTACAAGTTTTCAATTATCCCTGATCTGAAGATATGACAGAATTGGCACTTAATGAAAAGAGGCTAAGAGCAGCGCTATTGCAGAGCTTGATCCAAACTTTACAGAGTGCCATTAGCAAATGGTTTAGATTATCTATGCATGGCTCATTCCTTCTGGTAAGATCATTGCTTGTTGTTATTCTTACAAGAGAGTGTTTTCAGCTCCACTGGAGCCATTGCTCCAGCCCTGGATATCGTTCAGTTCAAAACCGGCGTATGGGGAATGTGTGCCAGTCAGGCCACTTTGCAAGTTTTTTTTAGAGATAGCTATTAGCAGCACGACTCTGCGCGCGAACCGCAAACTACACAAGAATATTGAATACCTAGGCCGCGCAACGCTCCTCCTGATGGAAGAAGTGCACTGCCCGAGAGGCCCATCACTGTTGCATCGATTATTTATGCGGGTTTATCTCCACATTTCACAATACCAATCTTTCAGCTCAATCCCCACCGCAAGAAAAAGCCTCGTGTCCTTTCGCTGGAGTGAGTTCTCGCTTCTGCCAAGCGACGGAGATGCAGGGCTTTCTTTCCCTGGATCCGGTAGGAGGCGCAAATGATATGTATCGCCTGTAGCGGTCGGCTGGTCCTATACGTGTGGGCAGGGCGCTGGTTTTAGGAAGCTTCTGGAACCTTTCAATCAGTTTTGGGAAGGTTTCAAAAGTTCTTTTTTTTATCCTTTTTTAATTCATGAATATTTTTTGAATTCATGATCATTTTTCCAATTCGTGAAAATATTTTCAATTCGTGAGCATTTTTGCAAATTCATGAATATTTTTTAAATTGGAGAACATTTTTTTAATTCACATACATTTTTTGAATTAATAAACATTTTTTGAATTCGCCTTTTTGAATTTGTGAACATTTTTTAATTCAAAACATTTTTTGAACTCACAAACATTTTTAAATTGTGAATATTTTTCAAATTCATGATTTTTTTAAATTCATGATTTTTTCAATTAAAAATAAATTAACCAAAAAAACAGGCGTGCGCTTTGCTCGCTAGCTCTTGCTTGAGCTCGCTGGGCCAGGCCCATGTAGCACGGGCGCATGAGCGACGCGAGCTTGCTGCTTGCTATAGGCGATATACATCAGCGTCCGGTAGGAGAAACTACCATGGAGTGCGAAAATGGCCTGGCGTTTGAGCTTCAGGAAGAGTCGTAAGTTTACATGTCCAGTCCTTTTGGGTGCGGGTAGGGTGCAGAGGTGTGCCGCCGGCGCAAGAGAGGGGGGGGAGGGGGTGGGTTAGAGGATGGTCGGGCCGGCGGCGACTCAGACAAGGGGGAGGGGAGGAGAGGCGCAAGGCAGTGACGCCGGTAGCGGGTGGCAAGGGCCGATGGGCTGGTCGACGTCGACGACACTACTAGAAAAAAGGCTATTAGTGGCGCACCTGTTTTTGCTATTAATGGCGCACTATAGGTGCGTCACTATTAACACGCCATTAGTAACAAATAGTAATGGCGCACCTCTGGTGCGCCATTAGTAATCCAAATACTAGTGGCGCACCACCTGGTGCGCCATTACTAACACTTCAGGTGCGCCATTACTAGTTTTAACTAGTAATGGCGCACCACAACCACGGTGCGCCATTACTAGTTTTAACTAGTAATGGCGCACCACACCACGGTGCGCCACTAGTAACAAATTTTTTTTTTCAAATTTTTTTTTTTTGAAAAATAAATTTTTTTTTCAAAAAAAAAATTTGTTAGTAGTGGCGCACCGTGGGTGTGGTGCGCCACTACTAACAAAAAAAAAATTCAAAAATTTTTTTTTTTACGAATTTTTTTTTTAAATTTTTTTTTATCCCTACAAAATGTAACAAAATAAGCAGAAAGACAAACAAAATATTTATAACATATAATATATATAAAAAAATTAAAAATAAAACAAACAAATTAGAAATTAAAAAAAATTAAAATTCATCAATTCCATTTTATGCATACAAATTATAGTACACACACATAAAATATATATATATATATATATATATATATATATATATATTTTTCATCCATACATACAAATTCATACATTTAATAAACATAATTTGTTCGAATCAACAAGTCACACAATCAAAATACATACACCGCTACTAGTAGTCAATGGCATCAAGTAATGACATGTTACATCAGCATTCTCATGATTTACAAAGAGAGAGAGAAGCAGGTTCGAGGGGAGAAGAGAGCAACATCAGCTGTTTGAGGAAATCTGCAAAAGAAACAAATGACCAGATGATGATTAAATTAAATGAATGTTTAAAAATACTCCAGGTAGCTGGTACTGCACAAGATGATTGCATTTGCATAGATGATGGAAACTGAGAAATTGGCAAGCTACACTAAATGAACAAGCTACACTAAAATTAGTTGCTAGATGTACAATCTACACTAAATGAAAAAATTACTAATGAAGTAGATGTGCTACTATATATAAAGAGCAAGATACTTGTGCGTGTATATTTCTAGACATTGGCAAGATACTTGAAACTACCAAGCAACCAGGACATGCCAAGCTAATTTTGCAAAACTGAAAAACTAGAGTACTTAAAACTATCGAAACTCATGCTCAACTTGAAACTTGAAGTTCAGAAGTTTTTAACTAGAGAAAACTGAGGAAACTAAAACAACTCAAATCCGTTGAGATGTCTATCTGTGTGACTCGGTGGATTAATATGTTAAACTAAATGGGTTGTCGTGTGACAGATTTTGTGTACATAGTAGAAGGGGTCTGGTGATGAGAAGACTTGTGAAACCATTTAGAAGTGGGATCATTAACAGATCAAGAACTCACCAAGGAGTAGTTGTCCTCCCCTGGCGACCGATCAATATAAGCACTCCACTGGCGATATAGGAAGGAACAAAGAAAAATGGTTTTTGACGAAGACAAACCATTTTGGTAGGGCAAGTAGATAATCTTAAGTTATCTTACAGAGAATAATTTGGATAGTCATAGCCTGTACAGATTAAAAAACCAGAAGATGATATATTGTTTGAAATGGAGATGACAGTGAACACACTTTTCGATGCTAAACCTGCAAGTTGTAGAACCAGAGCATGTCTCAGGCAGAACAAAGGCACCGACATGTGGTAATAATACAAAAGGCAGTCATTTTCGATGGTGAAAATTAAACACCTCTAAAAGGTCAGCACCAGCAAACATTAATGCTTCTAGCACCAGGGAACCTTCCATGGCTTGATCAGAGCGCAAGCCAACAAGAAGAGAAGAGAAAGGCCAAAACCTGCAAGTTGTAGAAGCAGAGCATGTCGTTCAGGCACAACAAAGGTAAAAGATCTTGTAAAATATCTATCCACTGGCCAATGCACATTGAGATTACACATGAAAGAACTATAACAAGAGCAAGTGCATGTATCTGTTCTTATAAATCTTAGACCCTAATGACAACTCATATCATGATCCGAACATAAACAACAACATAAATGCTCCCCTGATAGTCCCTTACTTAGCCAAATTGCTCTTTAAATAAAAGACTAAATAGGATTGACTCATCACCGTAAGCGTACACTATTCTATATTCAAGGCTGAATAGGTCAGACAAAATGGTGTGCTTGAAATGCACCACCTAAAATGCAGGAGCTAACCTTGAACACAAAGTATATACCCTTTGCTCTTCTCGGCTAACAATGCCTACAAAGTAGGAAGTAGATATTTAGTTGCACGAGCAATATTACTTCAAACTAGATATGACTTACGAAAACCAGAGATATATACTAACCATTTCCTCCTCATGTTGTGGTTTTTCAATTGCTCTTTCCTCCCTTCTTTTCTTAACCTTCTCTATCTCAGCCTAAATTTAAAGTGCAGGAACAGGTATTAGGAACCAAAATCAAAACAGAGTCGTAGACTTAACATTTATGAACCAAAGTAAGTAAATGGTAGGATATATATTTCTTGTGGTAGACTGGGAGGATGTTTGCAGTTATGCTCGTGTTTAGAACATGGTCTGATGTATACTGGTATACTTCATAGCAAAAAGATTGTTCATTTGGAAATAAAATAATCACAAATCTAAAATCTAAACTTCGTTAATTGCATTAAGATTCATCCTCGTGTTCAGAAAGTATAACAGTGATAATTATAGTTTATAGTAGTATCATTCTTCCCCTCTGCTTCTTCTTTTCAGCTTTGACAGAAATTTCCACCTTCTGTCCTTCAGTTACAGTGCGCTCAATCTTCTTTCGCCAAATAAAGCTGTAGCGGAATAAGGTTCAGACTTCACAGTCCTTTATGTATGTCATACTAAAGCAACTATCCAGAGAAACCTTAAGAGTAGCATGTAACAGTTTGGGATATCAAACAATCTATGATCCGTAATGCAGTCAATATTTTCTTGTAATCACCAATAAAAATGAACATTAAAATATCACCCAAATTATGTTTTTAGTGATCTAAAAACTGTGCGCGAAAAATCTACACTAGCACATAACACCGAACATAATAATAGCTGAAAACCAAAAAAATCCATCATTACATATCACTAACTGAGGAAATAAACTTGATCTAATTAGTTAGTACTTCAAGAGAATTGTTCATGGCAGCAACACTACTATTTATAGTACTACTACTCTGTATCCATGTACTTTGTTCTAATAAAGTTTTGAGTATGTGGGTTTCCGGCCAGCCGCGAGTCAGGATTCTGGAATAGATCTATTATTAATCCTGATGTGTATGTACATGTGTTGAAGCCAGCACGGTCCTTTTTCCATCCATAGTGGGCGTAGGATACATGCAGCCCGATCAGCATAGTTTTGTACACTTGATATCCACAAACTTATCATATTTTTTGCTATTGATGAGAAACAAAGACAATGAGGAGGTACAACCAGTGAAAGCAGAATTCTGCTAAAACATATTTTCTGGGTTTGGCAACACATTATGTTATCCTACTAACCCACAGCTAAGCAAAAACCACACAAAAAAAACTACTCATTGTACAGAATGTAGAAACCAAACTGAACAAACATGACCAATGCTGCAAAAACTCTGTCAGACACATCTATCACTATACAAAATGAATATGCACCCCTCACCCAAAATGTTAGCACTCTGCTGTCTTGCTGGATGGTTATTATGACATTTTCAATTTTGTTTAATGATCACGTATGCCGGTTTCAGTCGAGAGCCATCAGCTGTCCCAAATGACGGCCTGCGGAGCATACAAGCCTGATATGCATATGTGTTTGACAGTCCAACATCTTCCTTTTTTTGAACGTTGAAGGGCGCTAAAGGTGCCATGTATTCAGCTCAACAGCAGTTTACAGCATGGATTATAAAGCCCTTGTAAATGAAATGAGCTAGCGACAGGGCAACATCTGTTCGTATGGGCTGAGTTTACACAACTGAAAATAGGTTCTGCCAAAGATCGGTTGATGTGCACAAGATCTACAACTTTTGCTGATCTACTAGGTGCTGCAAGCAGGCAGAGGAGGCCATAAGTGTGAAATTTATGGGCACGCCTGTGTATCCCATTAAATACGGCCTCTGAAGCAAAACTTTCTTCCATGCTCTGCTTCAGATAGTACACAGATACTCCATATATACTACTACTGCTGTATTTCATTTCAAAGTTCAAAATGCTACTACTGAGTAGTGGTACAGATTTTTCATTTTTAATGAGTGATGTTTTTCCTAGGAGAGAAAAATAGCAGTAGCCATGTAGTAGTGCATTTTTTCTAGGGTGATGGATAGATCTAGTGACTGCTGCATTGCTTTTGTCTCGCTTTTGATAGGACCAAGGAAATGAGTGCTCGAAAGCATGCCCATGCTTTTGCCCCCCTTCTCTTGGGCCTGGTCTTCTCCCCCTTTATGCCCTTTTGAACAGCAAAAGAGGGTGATAACCATTGTAATTATGCACAAGCTCTTTGCTTTTTACCCACAAACCAAGCAAATTGAATTCTTATAGCAGCTATGGACACATCTAGTTGTATCTATCTACAGTTCATCCACCCTACTTAAAAAAACACAAAGATGCATTCTAGCTGTCCGGATCCTAAATGCAACTATCCTAAGTAAGATAGATCTACAGTTCATCCTAATCAAAGTTTCTCTCACATAAAGCATTGATCTCGTCTTGCAATCTACAAGAATCACGGAGAAGGAGCAGCATTGAGCAGAGATGGTGGCAGGACTCACGTGTACTTGTCGAGCTTCCACTTGCGCGCGCCGCCGTCGCCGGACCGGAGCGCGCAGAGCAGCGCGACGATCAGGTTCTCCGAGAGCGAGTCCCCCACGAGCCCGATCCGGCGCCCTCTGGCCACCTCGAGGAACGCGGCGGGATCGAGCCTCGGGATGGCGCCGCAGCGGGAGGAGGCCCAGGAGAGCGCGGCGACGCGGGTGCGGCGGGGGAGACGGGATCGGGACCCAGCGGCCGGCGGTGGCGTCGGAGGGGGCGGCGCCGCAGGGGATGGGGGGCTGTGACGGCGGCAGGGGATGGGGGGCTGTGGCGGTGGCAGGGGAGGGGAGGCGGCGGGGGAGACGGGGTCGGGACCCAGTGGCCGGCGGTGGCGTCGGAGGGGGCGGCGCCGCAGGGGATGGGGGGCTGTGGCGGCGGCAGGGGAGGGGAAGAGGAGAGGAAGAAGAGGGACAAGTGCGGGGGAGTGAGGAGAGGGAGGCGCGGCCGGGGAGGAGAAGCAGGGGATGGCAGCGGCTAACAATGGCGCACCCCTCACAGGTGCGCCATAAAAGATGCATTTCAATGGCGCATCTCCTGGTAGTGTGCCATTACTACTGGTAGTAATAGGTTAAAAGAGTCCGCGTCTGGTTATGGACAGAACTACTGCCATGGCCTAGTGGTTGGACCCTTGATGCATAACCCAGCCAGCCAGGGTTCGAATCCTGGCGGCCCCATTTTTTGCATCTTTAAAAAAAATGTTTTTGATGTATATATGTCTATTGGTTGCACTAGTCCGGTCTTTAAACATTTTTTACCTTTTTCTGTGTTTTTTCTTTACTGTTTTTGTCAGTTCTTTTTTAGTTTTCTTAGGTTTTTATTTTTATTTTTTGTTTGTTCTTTTTTTGATTTTCACCGGATTTCTTTGTTTATTTATGTTTCTCCCTGGTTTTCTTTGGTTTATTCTTTGCCCTTTTGTGAACACATGACTACATTTCCACACACATGTGAGCACAGGATACATCCTCTACGAGTCCACATTATAGTTATGCAAAATTTGAAATGAATTCAAAAAGGGGACAGTAAAACTTAAAAAGAAAAGTGGGCTTTAATGAACAGTGGGCTTTAATTTAAGATTTGAATCATTGTGATAATTTAAGATTTGAGATAAAAGAAAAGGAAAATGCAAATGGAGTGATAAAACTAGGCATACTAGTGGCGCACCAGTGAAGAGGTGCGCCACTGATATTTTTTTTTGGACCACCCTGCCCAGGTTACCAGTGGCGCACCCCTTCACTGGTGCGCCACTAGTAGCCAGGCATACTAGTGGCGCACTAGTGAAGAGGTGCGCCACTGCTATTTTTTTTTTGGACCACCCTGCCCAGGCTTACCAGTGGCGCACCAGGTCCAGGTGCGCCACTACTATTAAAATAGTAGTGGCGCACCTGGACCTGGTGCGCCACTGGTAAGCCTGGGCAGGGCTGGTTACTGCCCAAAAAAAATAGTAGTGGCGCACCCCACCCCTGGTGCGCCACTAGTAATGTCACTATTAGTGGAGCACCTGTTTATGGTGCGCCACTGCTATATAGTAGTGGCGCACTACATCTCTGGTGCGCCACTAATAGTGATATTATCTATAGCCGTTTTTCTAGTAGTGCGACAAAGGAGGGTATATAAAGCGACGACGGAATCGACTAAAACTGAATTTTCTCCACTCTATTGAAAAATAGGCGACCCTATTTTATTCATGCACTGTTCCGGTACACCCTCTCTCGCCACGACGAGGCATATCGCTGTACGTGGTTCGTGAAACCAAGCGTTAAAGACCCTATACGGCTTCAGCATGCCGATCCTTCCCAGACATCACCACCGTTCAGATTCCGTCCCAACATCAAGGTCGATTCTATTGGTGGCCTTACGTGGCTCACCTCGACCTCGCGACCATCTGGTAAGACGAAGTACAAGGGAAACAATTTTGTTGTCTCATGCTAACACAATGGAAATACTAGTAACCTTTATATGGTTGTGTCATTTTTTGCCTGAATATTTCTATTTTTCAGGATTATTGGTGTTTTTTCAAATGATTTTGCCATACTTATTGGAAACAATGGTGGCTGCATCAGGCCATCTGTTTTTTCCCCCGAATTTTTGGAACCTTTCGAATTACATAAGTTTGACCTTTTTGCCATTTTTATAGAGTAATTACAATTTTTGAACTTCCTCGTATTTCAATGTATTCTGAATTCATTCTCGATTCTTTCGTGGGAGACCGGATTTCCTTCCCTTTCTTTTCTTTTTCGAAAAGGAGCCCCCCCCCCTTTTTTTTTTGAAGTTAGGGCCCCCCTTTTTGAAACAGAGGACTAGACAATAACTCTGTTTGGTGGAAGGGTGTGCTCTTCAAAACCAACCAGTTTGTGATTTTGTGAACCATATGTTGATCGGATCCAACGGCTGGAGGGACAAGGATGGGATGCGGAACTTCCTAGGAACATCTTGTGATCTTCCTCTTCGGCTGTGCGCTCTGACTAGAAAGGCAGGCTCTCCTCTCGCTTCCGAGCCTCCTGGTCGCGCGAATTCCTTGGAATGGAACACATCCGGGCTCTGCTCTTCTCTCCTCTCAGAGTCCCCTCTGCGACGCCGACGAGAAGATGCACTCACCGTGCTCCTTTCTTCAACCCCTTGTGTTTCACTACCAGATAGTCGGAGTCCAAAGTTGATTGTCAGATGTAAACCCATATAAACCCCGCTCCATCAACTTCACCTGCATTGTCAATTTGCCATTTTCCGATCCTGAAGGCCATTCATTCATTCAGTCAGATCGGCCGGTTGTTGCTTGCTTCTACAGAACAAGCTTCAATCGAAGGTAGCGGTAGGGCAGCAGCGTGGACAATACAATGGGGGTGTGGGGCGTCCTGGCGTACATCGCCACCGTCGCGCAGCTGTCCGGGCTGCACGCCGTCATGATCATCGCCCTGGCCGCGAGCCTCCTGCGGATTCCGCAGTGCGAGACGGAATGCGCCAAGCTCGAGGCGTGCGCGCGCAAGCTCCATGCGCTGCTGGACATGGCGATGCAGAAGCACCCGGCCCTTGCCGGACTGGTCATCGGGGCGCTGGCCGAAGCGGCCGGCCTGGTGGACTCGTACCGCGAGAGCACGCTCTGGCGCCGCGTCCGGACCGGCAGGAGCATGGAGACGCGACTCCGGGACATGCAGAATCGCGTCAACTGCTCTCTGCGTGCAAGCCAATCTACTCACGGCGTCACATACTAAGTAAGATGTTCGATCCATCCAAATTGATTTTCACTTTCAGTGAGATGTCGATGAAATTCACCGAATCTCAATAATTTCAGTAGACACTGAAATATTTACTTTCTGTCAAAATATTTCAGCGATTTCAGTAGTACACAGGAATTCAAATATTTTTCGAATTTTTTAAATATTTGGTTGAATTTCAAATGAATGTTTCGGCCCTTTGGCCGAAATGCAAACCAAAATCACTGAATTTCAGTTGTTGCTGAAATATTTCTGAAACTGAAAGTGAAAACCTACCACGCTGGTCAGCATTACCAGTACACTAATTGTTTATGTTTACTTTTTTTTGAGCAAAAGAGGGGGTTTCCCTCCGATTTCATTAACGAAACCCAAAAGCGAGCAGGTAACAAAGATTCAAAGACATTACAAACTTAAACTACTACTATCACCAAAAGACTTAGTTAAAGTGAATCTAAGAGGGAGTTATTAAGACGCCACAGGTCGGCAGGCTAGTTGGGTCGCAGCCCAGAAAAGCAAACATAAAGGATAAGCAAACCAAAGGAAATGAAATGGTGAGCCACCAATTCATCCCCCCCAATCTTCGCATTCCAGGTCTCCATCCTTGCATTGCCCGGTACACTTCACTTGCCACCTGCTCTACTAGCTTTGCTCCCAGCATCAGAAGGTTTTGATCTGGGTTTTTTATCTGCAAAACAGACCAGTCCAGAATCCAATTGCAAGTCAGTTTCACTAGAGACATTGGATCTTGCAATGTTTTATCTCTGAAAGTAATATCATTTCTAAATTTCCAAATGGCCCAAAACATAGCAGAGACCCCCACTAACACCAGAGATCTATCTTTCTTCTGGAATGTTTTCAGCCAAACATGTAAATATTCATCCAGACTAGATGGAATTGTCCTTAAATCAAAAGAACATTTCATTAGGCTCCACATCAGTCTGGCCGCAGAGCATGTGAAGAATAAATGATTAATATTTCTCATCTTTTCCACAGTAAGCACACCCCTGATTACCTTTCCATCCTTTTTTGATCAAGTTATCTTTAGTCAATATACTTCTGTGTACCAGTAACCAGAAAAACATTTTAATTTTTGCAGGCACCTTAGTTTTCCACAAGAATTTATGTTTAAATCCTACGTCACATTTGATCAGGAACAAGTATAGGGATTTGACAGAGAATTTTTTATCTGCCGTAAGCATCCACTGGGGCTTATCTTCTCCCCCATACATTCTAACCTCTTCATATCTAGCTTTAAGACTAGCCCATATATCTGCCTTATCCCCCCTAATATCCCTCCTGAAAGTAAATTGTTCCCAACCCATGTTTATAGCCTCATCTACAGAGATATCATGGTTGAAACTAATATTTTATAAGCTGGGGTATGCATCTTTCAGTGGTTTGGATCCCACCCACCAGTCTTCCCAGAATCTGGTGTCACACCCATCCCCCAGTTTTTTCTTCACATGTTGATAGTAAATTTTCCTAACCTGCATCAGACTTTTCCAAAACTGAGAATCACCAGGTTTTTCGTTAATCCCAGAAATGCATTTTCCATTAACATATTTATTATTAATGATATCAATCCACACCCCTTCCTCAGTTTCCAGTTTCCATAGCCACTTGGCTAATAAAGCTTTGTTCATAATTTCTAAATTCAATATTCCCAAGCCCCTCATGCCTTTAGGAAGGCAGCATGTTTTCTAGTTAACTAGGTGATATTTCTTTTTATCTTCATTTTCTTGCCAGACCAGCCTAGCTCTGAAGAAATCAGCTTTCTTCCTAATTCCTACAGGCAGTGGGTAAAAGGACATCATGTAAATTGGTATATT
The DNA here is from genome assembly GCA_039707655.1 of Elymus sibiricus. Classification (NCBI taxonomy): domain Eukaryota; kingdom Viridiplantae; phylum Streptophyta; class Magnoliopsida; order Poales; family Poaceae; genus Elymus; species Elymus sibiricus. Next base: position 469,264,958 of record CM077668.1, on the reverse strand, counting down.
CGACAGGCATGATTGTACTAATGTCACTCTTCCAGCCATGTTCAATAGCCTACCTTGCCAGCAGGCACATCTTTTTTCAATTTTTTTTGTGACACTTTTCCAGAATTTGTTTCTATGTCTTACATCAGAGACTGGTAATCCCAGGTATTTTATAGGTAGTTCTCCTTTTTGACATGTGAATATCTCCTGGTAAAGATCAGCTTTTTCTATAGCTTCCCCAAACAAGAAAATTTCACTTTTATGGAAATTAATGGACAGCCCAGACATTTGTTCAAAAGCACTAAGGATGAATTTCAAATGTCTGGCACTTGTTTCATCATCCTGTATTAGGAAAATGGTGTCATCTGCATATTGCAGCATATTCACCCCATTGTTACCAAATTCAGGCATGACTCCTTTGACAAAACCATGCTGCTTGGCTTTGTCTAAGATGATAGCCAAAGCGTCAGCTGCAATACCAAATAAGAGTGGGGACATAGCATCTCCTTGTCTCAACCCTTTATGAGTTTTAAAATATGGTCCAATTGTGTCATTAACTTTGACTCCCACATGCCCCCCGATCATTGTGTGCATCACTAGATCACACCATTTATTAGGAAACTTTTTTAATTTCAGCATTTTATTTTGTCATAGGCTTTTTCAAAGTCTACTTTAAACATGATAGCACTTTGTTTCTTATGGTGGATTGTGTTTAGGGCTTCATGAAGCACCACCACTCCCTCCATAATATATCTGCCTTTAATAAAGGCAGTTTGAGTGGGGGAGATGACTGGCTTAACTACCTTGCTCAGTCTATTCATCGACACTTTTGTTATGATTTTAAAACTCACATTCAGTAAACAAATAGGTCTGAATTTTTGAATTTGTTTCGCATCAGCCACTTTGGGAACAAGAGTAATAATTCCATAATTAAGTCTTGAAATGTCCAGGTTCCCCGCATGGAAATCATTTAGAAGGTCCATCAGATCCCACTTCACCAGCTCCCAGAAGTGTTGATAGAAGTCAGCAGGCAAACCATCAGGTCCTGGACTCTTATTTTTTTCCATGCCAAATACTACTCTATGTAGTTCTTCCATTGAAAATGGTTCCACAAGAGAGTCAGCTTGCTCTCTAGTGATCCCAGGGGCATTTTGAATATTCAAGTTCACTATTGTCATGTCAGCCTGACCAAATAGTTCTTTATAAAATTTAGTGATATAATCAGTTAGCTCTTTTTCTCCCTCAATCACTCACTCCTCTTGTAATAGGGATGTGATTCTGTTTTTTCTTCTTCTCCCATTTGCTTTAGCATGATAATATTTTGTGTTACTGTCTCCATCTTTGATCTCTTTATCTTTGTACCTTTTGAGCCATTTCATTTCTTCCTGTTTCATCAGCCTATGCAACTGGGCTCTGAGATCTTTTTGCTCATTTATGTCATGAGCAGATAAACCATAGAGCTCAGCATTTTTATCTATTGTATCTAGTTTTGTCAAAATTTCTTTTTTAATTTTTCTATACCAAGCGTCAGCATTCAGAATCCAACCTCTTGTTTTCTGTCTAAGTATCCTTAATCTTTTCTGCCATCTCTCTAGGGTATTCCTCTGGTAATGTGCAGACCAAATTTTATGAATAAATTCTCTAAAACTCTCCCTCAGCATCCATGAATTTTCAAATCTAAAAATTGGAGTGCTATTTTTTTTAGTATCAAGGAACAATGGAGTATGATCAGAAAGCTCTCTTTCCAAAGCATATACTTCTGTAAGAGGATAATGTTCCTCCCAATCAGGACAAATAAGGATCCTATCCAATTTCTCAAAAGTAGGATCTGCCTGGTTATTTGCCCAGGTGAATTTTCTACCGTTTAAAGGTAAATCTCTTAGGCTAGCCTGTTCAATTATAGCATTAAAAACAAAACTCCAGTGGTTATAACCAGAGGGTTTGTTCTTTTCAGAACTGTTTCTGATAATATTGAAATCACCTCCTATCATGCAAGGAAGGGCATCATTGTCTTGATAGACTCTGGATAATTCTGCTAAGTATGCAGCTTTTCCAGCATTTTGTGCATCACCATAAACAATAATAAGATTCCATTCAAATTTACCAATTTTGTCAAATAAAAGAATTCTCACAAAGTAAACCCCTATCTCCACATTGATAATGTCAAAGGTGTCATTATTAATGCCAACCAAAATCCCTCCAGCTCTACCCCTAGGAGGAGACCATCTCCAACTAAAGTTCTTCCCCCCCACACAAATTATGTAATTCATTTCTAGTAAAGTCAGTCTTAATGGTTTCTTGCAGCCCAATGAAATCTAAGTTTTTGCTGCATATAATATCTCTAATAAAATTTCTCTTAATGTCAGGGCCTAAACCTCTGACATTCCAAACCATACCCCTCATAGATCTTTATCTTTTTTTGCCCCTACCCTTTCCCTTTCCATTTTTAATAGCCGACTTCACACAGGGAAATCCTGGTGAGCCAATGTTGTTTTTTTCCCACTAACAAAGATATTTTTCAGATGAAGAAAATGACCCATTTCCAATTCAGCATCAGAATGATCATCATCTGAGCAAAGTTCTCTAATATCTACCTCACCTGTATCAATGAGAATTTTTTCATTTTTATCTTTGTTCTCATTTTGAATCTTAATATGATTATGGAAAAAATCTTGTCTAACTTGCTCCATTTTTTCAATAATGTCAAAATTATGATTAATCATTCCAATTGAACAACCTAAATCAATACCAATTTTCCCTGCCATAAACATTAAGGATGTATTATGTTCATCAAGTTGAGAGGTCATACCATAATTATGTTTAGCAGCTGCTCTCTGCTTAGCAAGTTCTTCAATGTTGGCATCCTGTTTGTCCAACAATCTGTCACACCTCCTTAAGTTGTCATCCCCATTGTTGTCTCCTTCTCCCTTATCTTCACCAATAATGGATCTTATACCCACCTTGGTACCAAAGGATTCAACACAGTCTTGACTGGCATTGTAGTCCACAGGTTCAACATAATTATTGTTTTCTTCTCCTTTACTGTCTCTCTCAATCTCTTTTAGCTCCTGCTCGTTAAGTTCCTCTAGCTCTTTTTCTCTGGCTTCCCACAGCTCAATTTTCTCAGCACATTGAGTGATCATGATTTGTTGCTTATTAACCAATTCAAGAAGGGATTTTCTTTCCTTTTCCAATTCCTCTATCTTTTTTTCTTCTTGAGCCCTAAGAGCCACCTGCCTGACTCTCTCTTCTTTCATCTCATTCATTCTTCTCATGATTAGCTTCAAATCAGCCTCCAATTTTTCCTTGGCAACTTTTTCTTTCTCATGCCCCCTCTGAACAACATCAATGCTCTGACTTCTTTTTTTGATATCTTCATATTGAGCCAAACTCAAACTCCCTAAGGTGATATTTCCTTTTCCCACACTTTCCTGTTCCCCATTATTTTTCTGCTTCTTCCTTACCTCATCACCAATGCACTCCATGCTTGTCTCTTCCAAATGGGGCCTCTTATGTTCCCCATACCATCCTAACTCCACCACACTCTCTAATTCTGGCATGACTCTGTAAATGTTCAACTCCATGTTAGTGATTTCAGTGTATGTTGGTATTTTTTCATAATCCCTGACTCCAACCTTAGCTCTCACCTTTTCTTTTGTGATGGTATTCATGTCAATTTCTAGTACTGGTCCCAGAGATGCAGCAACCTCACACATCCCAAAGAAATGTCTGAAGCATTCTGGCACCTTCCCAAATTTCACCCACACTGTGTGCAGTTTTCCAACAGCCTGTGAGTTAAACGCCCATTTCTGCACATTAATAACAGCTCCAGTCCCCAACAGAGTAAAGTCTTTGCACTTGTTTAGCTCCATCAGTCTCCCTTTATTTGGAAATCTCATCAAAAAGGTACCAGACCCTTGTTTTTTTGCATCTCCATTGCCAGTTCCAACTGAACATGTAGTTGAATCCCTCCAGCAATTGTGTCTCATTAAGCTCCCCTGTTTTGACTGTGATTAAAGCCATGGGATTTGGGTTTTCTATCTCCATATTCTCTTTTGAATTTTGGACCAGCAGTACCCCTAGTCCTCTTGCCGCATATCCCACAAATTTTGGCACAGGTTTCATCTGTTTGAGCCAAGTGCAGTCATCAGTGATATGATTGTTTTTCCCACTGATAATGCAGTGTCCCAAGGTACAATCTCTGGCAGCATGTCTTGTGTCTTTGCATTTGTTTCATGCCTGTCTAACTACACCTGCATTTCCATTTTTGCTTCTTTCTTGCAGGAATTTGTCTTTCTCTTTTCCTTTATCCTGGTATCCCCCAAACCGATCATCTCTATTCTCAGCCATCGGATTGTAATTCCACTTCTTGTCTTTTCCTTCGATCAAATTGTTGCCTTTTCCTTCAGCTCCCAAAACCATCTGCTGCCCTCCTTGTCTCACGCCGGGGCCAGCTGGGAGGCTGGCAGCTCCCCCAGCCACCCCGTTGCCTTGAGTGAGTTGCGCTAACAAACCAGCCATCAACTGTTGCTGTTGAATCAGATCTACTCCACCCATCACTCTGCTTGCCTCATTATCAGAACTAATTTTCCTCACCATATCAGTATTTCCCCCCTGCGCAATCTCCCCCTTGTCTTTTTCTGAGTCTCTCACAGATTCACTCCCCTGACGATCTTGATCCTGCCTGAAATCCATTCGATCTTGCAATCCCCCGATCCCCTGGCCCCTGCATCCACTCTTTTCTGTCCTCCCTCGAGCTAAAATTTCTGAAGTTATTCCCCTCCTCTTCCTTCTTCCTGTACTACCATCCATCTCTTCCTCCTCTATTAAATCTACCCCTCTGTCAAATCTCCCCCCCCAAATCTATTCATCTCCTCTGCTTCTGGTGGCGGCGAGTTAGGGAACCCTAACTTCTCCTCACCCCTCTCCTCCACCCCAAATCCAGGTATGGGGACAGGGTCTATATACCAGAAGGCTTGTGAAAGCATTTTTTCACTAGCCGTCTCCACATCTATTGGGCTGGGCCAGAAATTGTGTAGGTCCACAGCCCAATTTTCTATCATATCATCCCCAATTTTCTTTTTTTCCCTGCTTGCTTGTTTTATAACTATCAGCGACAACACACACAGAGCAATCCCATGTCACTAGAGTGTGTTCTTCCCATTCATCCCCCGCCCAAAAATCGGGTATGATTGGCTTTGTTTCCATAATTTTCTTAACCACCCAACAGTCAACATGAGTCTGACTGAGAATAAGATCCCTATCTCTCTCCTTCTTCTCACTGATATATTCACTTTTGAGAGAAGCAGAGTTTCTTTTTTCTTTGTTTGTACCAGATTTTTGTTTTCTCATGCTATCCCGATCTCTCTTATGATCTAAGTTTCGATTTCTAACATTCATGCCGCCAATCTTCTCACGATTTATGGTATTCAGTAACTATTTGGAGGGATTAGCAGTACCTGATCTATCTGACGAAGTACCAGAATCCTCGTCAGAATTCTCCCCTGCCAACAACCAGAATCGGTTGCCGGCAGGAGAGAACCCTATTCCGCCGGCGTCACACCGGAGTTGTTGAGGAGGCGCGGCGAGCGGCGTGGGAAGCGTGGCGAGCGGCGCGGTAAGGTAGTCACCTCCCTTTGGCGTCTTGCTCGGTTCACTCTCGTCTCCACTGGCACCACCATCTCCTCCTCCGACTCCACTGGCTCTTCTTCTTCGATCTGTATCGGGCTCATGCTCGTCCCCAGCATTGGAAGCGCCATGACCACCCCTACGGTGAACTAGGTCGGACCTGCTGGGAATCGACGGCGAGATCGAAATGCCCACCATTTGGCTTTCTGATTCGGATCTGCCGCCTCTGTTTCCTCCATAGCCCAGATCAGCGCGGCCAGTGAACTCACTGGGGTGCCCGATGGCGTGGTCCACCCGTTTGGGGTGAGCCGCTCGTCTTCCACCACCGTCAGGTTGCGGAAGACCACCCTCGCCGCCTTCCTCAATTCCGCCTTGCTGGGGAACCACGAGACGATCTCCCGCGCCTTCTCCAACCTCTCCTCGTCTCCTCCCGCCAGATCTACCATCTCTCTCTCCATCCTCATCCTCCACTCCGCCATCCTCGTCGGAAACGTAGATGTGTCGATCTCTTCGGTTGGTTTGATTTGGGATATTTCCGGAGATGAGGTGAGGCTGGGTTCGCACCGCACCACTGAGGGGTGGGGATTTAATGACCTCCTCCCCCTTGCATTCATGGCGGGCGCTCACCTCAAGCTCTCCCCCGAACGCTCCATTTCCTTTCACTAACATATCCCCCACCCTCGCAACGTGACATGGGAATAGAATTTCTGCTTGTAGCGAGATTACCTCCTCTTCCCGAATGGCACGACTGTCGATCAGGCGCCCCTCACCGTTGAGAAACAGGAGTCGCCAGAGTCCTCTCTGTCGAATGATCCAGCCGCTCCGGTACTGAAGCAGCCCCGCCGCCGGGAATCCTGAGATGTAGAGCGTTGACCAGCGCTCATCACCCGACGCGCTCGCCCTTACTCCCGTTGTCGCGATCGGCGCAGTCAACGCGGTCGACCATGTCCCCGTCTCCTCTGTCTCTACGATCAGCACGGTCGTCGCAATCGTCGCGCTCGCCGTGATTGGAACGAACGGCACGGTCGTCGCGATTGTCGCGGTCGCCAGTGCGCTCATCGCCGTTGCACCGACCATGTCCCCCGAGACCCAGTTTATCTTTACTTGGTGACTGGTGCAGGAACCATCATGTGAGTGATCCATAGTGATCCATCACACGGCGCAGAAACTTCTGATACTTCCGACAGTCAAAGGTACAACAGGGTTAGTCAGGGAGGATCAGACAATCAGTCAGACAATAACGAGCCAGGAGGATTTGAATCCGTGTGATTTCGCTTGGCATTACACACACAACACATAGAACTATCCGGTAGTCGATGCGTTCGCTTCTCAAGTCATCAGTGAGGATCAAGGTCCGGGAATGGCTGAGAACTGGTTCATCTGTTAGTTGGTTATTCCTGTTGGTAAAATGTTGGTCTGTTTTGTACTAGTACGCATGATCTGATCTGCTTACTTGTGTTCAGGCAGGGTGTGTACGTGGCCTATGATTCGTGTGTGCATGTGTTAATTTCAGTGTTTAAAAACCAAGGGAGGATCTTCAATCTCCTCTCCCCTCTCCTCTCCTCGCGCCGTCCCCGCGGGCGGCCGAGGGGAGCCCAGATCTGCTGCCCCTCGCCCCTCCTCCCTCCTCCGCCCCTCCTCGCCGCCGCCGGCGCAGATCGCCGGGCAAAGCCCGCTCAGCCTAGGTGGTGGCGGGGCCTTCTTCTCGTCCTGCCCGAGGATGGCGGCGCGGGACGCTTTCTTCTAGTGGCGGCGCGGCGCGGGCATGGGGCGCGGCGGCGCGACGGCACGGACCGGCGGTAGTGGCTGCTGGGCGTTTGTGGCGTCGTCCTCTCCTCGGCCAGCGGCGGGATCTGGTGTAGGGCTCTCCAGTGCCGCGGCTGGGGCCTATCTCGGGCGGCCCTGCTGCTCGCGCGGTGCGGCTACTGGCTGGTCAGGCGGCGGCGGCCTGGATCCTACTTCCAGTCCCTGGTGGAGATGGCGGCGATCCGTACACAAGACTTGATGGAGGTTCTTCGAACAGATCTGGGTGAAAACCTTGCGCTCGGCTAGATGCCAAGGCCGGCGATGGCGGCACTCTTCTGTGTCGTTCTCTTCTTGAAGACATCGCCATGGAGAAGTTCCAGACCTCTATCTGTTACCTCCGGGGGAAACCCTAGATCGGTAGATCGGATGATGGCGGCGCTCTTGCGTCGTTTCCCCCTTGGGGGCGTCAGTCTTGGAGGTGTGCACAGGCTTGAGGGACCAGCGGACAACATCTTTGGTGGAGCGGTGTTTCATCTTACGCATCGACGACTGTGGAACTCGGCGGCGTGGCGCAGTGGAGTCTCGGCGTTCGATGTGTGTAGACGGACTCGCGCAGGAGGATGGCGCTGTCTGGCACCGTGGTGGCATCGATGGCAGACCTGGCAAGGTCGTGGCGTCAGTACCTGCTCTGAAGATGGATCAGTGGAAGATGGCGGCGGCGGCCTCTCAGAGTGCGCGGGACTTGTGTGTGCCCCAGACCAGGTATGTGGCTTAGCTGGGGCCTCCGGTTTTAGATGTTAGGCTTTGCTGTGAGGTCTGTTTGGTATTAGGCTCAGACTATCAGCACCCCTTCATCAAATGGATAGAAGTAGCGACAGATGTTGCCAAGATGGTGGCTTCAGACTTACTGGTGTACTACTTTGTAAGGTCTTTGTGAATAATTAATAAAGTGGCTGCATGCATCGCCCAGATGTAGAGGCCGGGGGTCTTCCTCCTTTTCAAAAAAAAGAACCTAAAGTTTATCTACGTTCCTAAGGTTTCACGAGCTAGTTCATCTTCTTCTAATGGAAAAGCGGAACTTAAAATGATTAGTGAACACCCTATTGTTAGTGAGTTAAAAAGGGAAACTCCTATTTATAATACTAAAGTTCTTGATTTCATACCCCGAAGTGTTATGATTAGGAGAGCCTTAGAAATTAAAAAGATAACTTGCTTGTTAAAAGAGATTGATGGGGGTATTGATGAGAAAACGTGATGCAAATCTATTATGCCTAGCTAAAAGGCATTAAAGAAAAGTGCTTGTTGGGAGGCATCCCAATATTTTTCTTTTTCTTTTTTGCGTGTCTACATGGTTAGTACTTCTATAGTAATCATGTTTTGTATCTTTGCTATCAATAAAGTGCCAAGTGTAGCCTTTACAATGCTCAGTTTGCAAGTTATGAGTTGTTGTGCTGAAACAGATAGTTTTCTGTTATGTCCTGAATTTTTACGGTTAGTCAGAATGTCCAGAAATTTTGAAATTTTTACACAGTAAGCATTGATAAGTTATCTGTTACATGATAATTTCATAGAATTTTTGGAGTTACAGAAGTATTTATTTAAATTCTGCCTTTATAGACTGTCCTTTTTGATAGATTGCTGTTATGGTTGCATTATTTGCTTATGTTTGCTGTTTTACTATCTCTACTTGGGGGGTGGGGTAGAAATATTAAAAATCTGTAGACATACAGTAGCTAATGTTGAATTATAATTTTGTCAATTTGCTACAGTAAGGAATGTTAAACTTTTGAATTTATTAGTACTAACATAACTCGCGAGTTTTGTGGAGTTTTGTGTAGATGAAGTTTTTAAGACCCAGGTGAGACTGTGATATGAGCGGAATAAAGGAGATACAAGAGCCTAAACTTGGGGATGCCCAAGGCACCCCAAGATAATATTTTCAAGAAGTCTCAAGCATCTAAGCATGGGGATGCCCCTGAGGCATGCCACCTTTCTTCATTAACAACTATCGGTTAGTCTCGGTTGGACCTATGCTTTTATTTGTTCACATGATATGTGTTATACTTGGAGCGACTTTTGCTTTTTTGTTGCTGATCATAATCAATCATCACACCTTGATAAATATGCTTAGGGAGTGTACCATAGTCCTTGCATTTGTAGAATTGCTCTATTGCTTTACTTATACTTTTTAGAGCATGGCGGTAGTCCTATAGAAACAATTAGAACTCTCTTGCTTCACTTATATCTGTTTAGAGAGTTGAATCGTAATTGGTGGTTGGCATTGGTTAATATGTTGGTGATTAAAATGATAAGTATGCATTGGTGGTATAATTAAAATTGCATGAATTACTCTGGAATCACTGATTTGAAGATATGATTCTTTGTAATAGTTTTGATATAGAATGGGAGTAATTGATGAATGTGTAGGTAAAAGAATTTGAGTTAAGTAGTGGGGAGATGCTATGTCATTGTGCAAATCAATGCTCTTTCTTCATTAATATACATAAAAGTGTGAACCGCTAGTATTACAGTGAAGTCCAAGTATAGAGGCATTGTAAATGAATTAATCACGCGAGTTAAACTGAGGACGCGTAACGGGGCTTCGGCTTTGCCAAACTATCCTCCTAGGAGTTTGATGGTTGCGTGAATTTGCTGCATAAACTACTAGACACTTGAAATAAGTATTTGAGTTCTTTTGATTAATGTGAGTTTTCAATCCTTAAGCACTTCCACCTATCCATATTTGCTAGCCTCTTCGGTACTGTGCATTGCCCACTCTCACCTCGAGACTTGGTGCAAACTTCTCCGGTGCATACAAACCCTGTGGGAGAACTTTCTCTTGTTCTCCTACACATAAACCACCTATCTTCCTCAAAACAGCCACCATACCTATCTATCATGGCATTTCCATAGCCATTCCGAGATATATTGCCATGCAACTCCACCATTCCATTACATGACTTGATGTGTTTTGCATTGTCATATAACCTTGCATGATCGTAAGATAGCTAGCTTGATATTTATATGGTTCTCTGTTTTTTTATATCTATGCTATGCTAGATCAGTGCACATACTGGTATACTGCCAGAGGCATTCATTTGCATCATGAGTTATGGATAAATAAAAGTGTGATGTTTTATAGTGTCGCCCCTACCTGTGAGGAATAAAAAAATAAAAAAAGGAAGAAAAAAGAGCCATGGAGGCCATTGAAAAAAAAGAAAAAAAGAAAAAAAAGAGCGAAAAGAGAGAGGGGGTGACACTACTATCTTTTATACACACTTGTGCTTCAAAGTAGCAACATGCATTCCATATAGAGTTTTCATGTGTTTCATAAATACTAGTGGGATTCCTGCATTATAGAACTTGACTTGCATATTCCAATGATGAGCTTCCTCAAAATGCTCTAGGTCTTCGTGAGCAAGTAAGTTGGATGCACACCCCACTAGTCCATTGGAGAGCTTTCATACATTCATAGCTCTAGTGCATCAGTTGCATGGCAATCCCTACTCCATGCATCAACATCGATTATATGGCCTCTCCATTGCCTAATAATCAGCTGCGTTGGTGTGAGACTTTCTTTACTTTTTGTGTTCTTATAAATCTCCATCATCATTCTCTTTGCCATTTAAGTGCTAAGGTTAAAACTTGCGCTCAAGTACTGCGTGAGTGTTGAAAGGTTGATATAGTAATGAAGCGTGATTTAGCACTTGGTTTGCTCTTGGTTATTTTCATGATAAGATTGCCAATATACGATGAAGGCCTAGTATACTATGTTCCATGATACACCTAACATTCTTTCTAAACCTTATAGTGTTGATGAGCTTGATGAGAAGGTTTTGATCCACGAAATGCGAGAATGATTTTATTTGCACATTTTGATGTTACCTGCATTGTATCAACTATAGACTATTGCATTGCATCGCTATTCTTGAAAGCCATACCCAATTACATCAGATTGATTATAATTCATGTTAGTAGCATTCACAATCAAAAAATATTTTGTTATCATCTACCTACTCGAGGACAAGCAGGGATTAAGCTTGGTGATGCTGATATGTCTCAAACGTATCTATTATTTTTGATTGTTTCATGCTATGTTTATATCACTTTGGCATAGTTTTGGCACCAATTTTTATGATTTTTCTGGACTAACCTATTAACTCAGTGTCCAGTGCCAATTGATATTTTCTGCTTGTTTTTGGACTTACAGGAAAACCAATTTTGCGGAGCTCCAAAAATACCCAAAAAAATTCCAAAAAAAGTATTGCATCAGGAAGCTTCCAGGGGGCACGAGAAGTGGCCAGGGGGTGGCCCACAACCACCATGCGGCCCCACCACGTGCCCAGGGGGCGCGTGGCCAGGGCGCGTGGAGCCCCTGGTCCACCTCTCCACCGCCTCTCGATGCCTATATTTTTCTTTCGCCCTGAAAACCCTAAATATCGAGGAGTCTTTCTGTTTCCCCCGCTGCACCTCTCTGTTCTATGCCGATCCCATTTGTAGGCCTTTTCAGGTACTCTGCCGGAGGGGGAAATCATCAAGGTGGCCATCTCCATTAACTTGAAGGCCATCATGATCGCTCGTGAGTAGTTTCCTTTGTACTATGGGTCCATAACAGTAGCTAGATTTTTTTCTCTCCCATGTTTCTCAATACAATGATCACATGAGCTTCCCTACATGATTGTGATCCATCTGATGTAATCTGTTGGTGCGTTTTTTGTGGTGTAATGAATTATCACTTTATGATCAGATTTATCCATGAATATTATTGAGATCTATATGGTTACTTTGCTGCATAATTCTTATTCATATATGCGCTCCGATCTATTCTTCTTTCTCTGGCCAAGGGGGATCTCCAAGAGGGTGTTATGTATGATAGTTGGGTTCAACCTTGCAAGTAATCTACCGCAGTGACAGAAAGTGGAAAAAGCTTGTATTGTATTGTTGCCACTAGGGATAAAAATATGATTGCATAGTTGTCCTTTGAACGCAGGGTGAAGAAAATATATCATCTACTTCATGTCATCATACTTAATGCAATACTCTGTTTTTACTTAATACTTTAAGAAGCATGTTGGATAGCTGTCTTGAGTGGAGTATTAGCTATAGATGCAGTTGGATAATTGTCTATAGATGTTTGGACGTGATGCTCATATGTTAATTATGCCATGGATAGTCATAGTCATAAAAACTGCAATTTAGTCGATACGCAAATGTAATTTGTTCACCACACCATGCTATCTTTTTGGAGAGAAACCACTAGTGAAACTATGGATCCCGGTCCATCTTTCTTCCTATATTCTTCCAACCTTGATCAACACTCTTTTTACAATTCTCTGTTTACTTTTCATTGCAATTTATCTTCCATACACACTTGCGTTTAATCCTTTGTAACTAGCAAGGCTAGTGAGATTGACAACCTCACTAGTTTCGTTGGGGGCCAAGGTAGTTTTGTATTTGTGTGTGCGGGTACTTACCATTGGCTGCAATAATTAACTCTCGTGGGTTCGATAAACCTTAAATTCACTACTTTGAGGGAAATTGCTACTTGCTACAAACCCTTGCCCTTGGGGGTCTGATGACCCACAAGTATCGGGGATCAAGTGTAGTCCTTTCGATAAGTAAGAGTGTCGAACCCAACGAGGAGCAGAAGGAATCGATAAGCGGTTTTCGGCAAGGTATTCTCTACAAGTGCTGGAAGATAGTTTTGATAGATAATTTGATAGCAAGAAAATTGATAGCAAGTAACAAGTAAGCAAAGTAACAAGGTGTAGCAAGGTGGCCCAATCCTTATTGATGCTAAGGACAAGCTGGTGATACTTCTTATAGTGATTAAAACGCTCTTGAGGACACGCGGGAATTTCACCTAGTTACTTTCACCATGATTCATCGACCTAGATTCATTGCTTTGATAAGTTATTATGTGGGTGGACCGGAGCTAAGGTGATGTTCTTACTTGAACAAACACCTACTTATGATTATACCCTCCATGCAAGCATCCGCAACTACTAGAGAAGTAATTAAGATAAATCTAACCATAGCATGAAACACATGGATCCAAAACAGCCCCTTATGGAATAATTCATAAACTGGGGTTTAGGCTTCAGTCACTCCCACAACCCATCATCTACAAACTAATCCCACAATGCCTTCCCCTAGGCCCAAACATGGGGAAGTGTCATGTCGTCGACGTTCATACGACACCACTAGAGGATGAACAACATAACATATCATCAAAACATTGAATGGTGATCAACTTCACATGATTACTAATAACAAGACTTCTCACATGTCCTCAAGAACAAATAGAACTACTAACAAAGCATAATTGTGTTCATGATCAGAGGATATAAATATGTATTTAACAATCTGAACATATAATCTTCCACCAAGTAAACCAACTAGCATCAACTACAAGATGTAATCAACACTATTAGCACCCACAGGTACAAATCTGAGATTTGATACAAAGATTGAACACAAGAGATGAACTAGGGTTTGGAGATGAGATGGTGCTGGTGAATATGTTGATGAAGATGAGTCCTCCGACGATGAGAGGAGTGTTGGTGATGACGATGGCTTCGATTTCCCCTTCTCGGAGGCAGGTATCCCCGGCGGAATCGCTTCATCGGAGAGAAAACATCCTCCTGCCCAGGTTCTACCTCGAGACAGCGGCGGCTCATCCTCAAAGTCTTCTCTTGATTTTTTAGGGTAAATGGCTTCATATAGGAGAAGAGCATCATTAGTGGACCCCCGTGGGCCCCACAAGCCCGCCTGGCGCGCCCCTAGGGGGGTCGCGCCACCTAGGCTTGTGGGCCCTGGGTGGCTCCCCTCTTGTACTTTTTCCTTCCAGTATTTTGTATTTATTCCAAAATAAATCTCCGTAAATTGTCACGTCATTTTGAGCTCGGAAAAATTGCTATCTGTACAGTAGCTTTTCAGGCCAGAATTACAGCAACTGGTAATCCCTCTCCTTTTGATGTATCTTGCATTTTAAGAGAGAAAAGGCATTAGAATTGCATCATAAAATGGAATATAACTTCAAAACAACATAAATAACAGTAAGAAAACATGATGCAAAATGGACGTATCAACTGCCCCAAGCTTAGACTCCGCTGGCCCTCAAGCGAATGCCGAACTCAATAAACACGACCACAAGTTTAGAGAGAGAGAGGTGTCGATAAAAGAAAATCCGGGCATAGCAGCATCATGCTTATAAACATTATTGCAACAGCAATTATCATTCATAAGACTTCTCATGATCAAGTAATAATTTATTCACATGTCAAGGTATAAACAATAAACTCTCTTGAAAACTAACAAACTATGTTCTCAGTCATTCAAGCAATTACAATTCATCATACTTTCCAAAAGAGTCTATGTAAGAGCTTTTGATTCGGCAAAAATCACATACTCAACTATCATATAGTCTTCTATGATTGCTGGCACTCAAAGCATATTTTTAGAACAAACCGTTTCCATTGAACACAAAGGAAGATGGGGGTTTAATGTGTCACCTCCCAACTTACTTACCGTAGGGATAATTGTCAACAATAATAACTCACAATCATATATATTTAACTGGATATATGTGCCTGGATCTTTCCCCACCACATGTTGCTTGCCAAGTGGAGAATAATTGAGGCTGGAATATAAGAAGATATTTTGACTCTTGCATAAAAGTAAAACTTAAAGAACAAAAGATAGGCCCTTCGCAGAGGGAAGCAGAGGTTGTCATGCGCTTTTTGATTTTGGGATGTGCAAACTCTTAAGGCAAAGGAACATCACTTTAACATAGCCCCTTATGATAATGGCCTTTATTGAGCAGTCCGTCGCTTTTATTGCTCCATCATCACAAGATCGTGCAAAGCTTATTCCCCTTCCAATAAAAGATCATACATATTTAAGAGCAATTTTTATTACTTGCACCGATGACAACTTACTTGAAGGATCTTACTCAATCCATAGGTAGATATGGCGGACTCTCATGACAAGAAACTCTGTTTGAAGGTATTTGGGTGCACAAGTAGTATCTCTACTTAGTACGGAAATTTTGGCTAGCAAAAGATTACAAGCAAACACCACATGTTGGAGGATCCATGACAATATAACTTCTATGTAAATATACACAAACATAACTCATACGTTGTCTTCCTTGTCCAACATCAACTTATTTGATCAGGTTTGAAAATATTTCATGGGGGCTCACAATCATAAAAAAATGTCCAAGATAGTATATTTGCATGTGAAATCTCTCTTCCTTATTTAATCTTTCATGAATTGTTTGAATGACCAAGGCTACATTTGCTACCTTTCAATAGATTTTATTACCTATACCGCTCATGTGAAGTCATTACTTCCCATGAGATAAGCATATGAAATTTTGCTAAAATTGATGCAAAGAAGCAAAAGCAAAAGTTACTCATACTAATCTTTATTATAGGAACTCTCACGCATGGTTACATTGATAATACGGGGACGAAACAAACACTCAAAAACTACTTCACACCAATACTTTTTTTAAATCACAAAATACCAAAGTTCGAACTAGGATAGATAGTAATGATAAAAAGTGATGGCAATATGATACCGGGGCACCTCCCCCAAGCTTGGAACAAGCCAAGTGTGGTGCCCATACCCGAGTACTCAAGTCTCCTTCTTCGGTGATAGTGGTGGAACTCTTTTTGCAATTATCCCCTTAAGAATACGATTCTCCTCTTCAAGTGTGTTGATTCTCTGGTTAAGAGCCCTGATCTGGCCTCATAGCTTATTCACAACTCTCAGTCCTCCATTAACTAGTGTTTAAGGATCGGTAGAAGGAGTTGAAGGAACCCCTGCCTGCACACGATGATTAGGGGTAAATTGAACATTAGAAGCTTTCACCGTGTCCGGCAAACTTGACTTCTTGAACTCAACGTGCATGTCCCCAGGTTAAGGTAGAGGGACATCTTCCTCCTCACCGCTTGAGTATTCCATCCTTTTCAAATAAGCATGTTCTTCCTCATCTGTAGGCCACTCAAAATCTTCAGTTTCATCATAAGGCTTGGAAGTGTCATTTAGATAGGCAACATAACTCTCCCCATCGGAATCTTGAGAAGACATGATGATCTACAACACGAAACTCTGGCAGAAAATAGCTCGAAATGAAAACAGGAGGAAAACTTGCGATACGAAAGTTAAAACGACGAGGAGTATATATAATGAATTTTTATCCTGAAAGACAAGTATTCGAGAAGAAAACGAAGTCAGGAAAGGGTCGTGCCCTCAGGGATTATGGGACCCACAGGCACTTCCTCAGCTATTTATTATTATTTTTTATTATTTTTTTTGAAACTGATGAAAAGTATTTTTGTGGAATTTTTGGAGTTGGTTTACTTACCGTATCACATGCCTATTCCTTTTTCAGGATTCTAGAGTTTTTCAGAAGGTCTCTTTTATGTACTCTTCCGGTGTAATTACTTGAATAACATCCGAATCAATGTTAATGGGATTATCTGTAATGTAATGTTTAAGCCTTTGCCCATTAACCACCTTTGGTTTGTTTCCTTCGGCGTTATTAATCTTGATGGCTCCAGAACGATAAACTTCTTCGATTATATAAGGTCCTTCCCATTTGGAGAGAAGTTTGCCTGCAAAATGTCTGAAATGAGACTTGTACAAAAGAACTTTGTCGCCAATATTAAATTCTCATTTCTGAATTCTTTTATAATGCCATCTTTTAACTTTTTCTTTAAATAATGTAGCATTCTCATAAGCTTCGGTTCTCCACTCATCCAGAGAACTTATATCAAATAACCTCTTTTCTCCAGCAAGTTTAAAATCATAATTGAGTTCTTTAATGGCCCAATAATCTTTATGTTCTAACTCAAGAGGCAAATGACAAGATTTTCCGTAAACCATTTTTTAAGGGGGCATACCCATAGGATTTTTATAAGCAGTCCTGTATCCCAGAGTGCATCATCAAGTTTTTTAGACCAATTCTTTCTAGGTCTATTAACAGTCTTTTGCAAGATTAATTTTATCTCTCTATTACTCAATTCTACTTGCCCACTAGACTGAGGATGATAAGGTGATGCTAATCTATGGTTTACATCATATTTAGCTAAAACCTTACGGAAAGCACTAGGAATAAAATGTGAACTACCATCAGTCATTAAATATCTAGGGACTCCAAACCTCGGGAAGATAACCTCTTTAAGCATTTTAATAGAAGTTTTATGATCATCACTACTAGTTGGAATAGGTTTTACCCACTTAGTAACATAATCAACAACAACTAGTAGATGAGTGTTCCCATGCAAGGAAGGAAAAGGTCCCATATAATCAAATCCCCAAACATCAAATGGTTCAATGACAAATGAATAATTCATAGGCATTTCCTGTCGTCTACTAATATTTCTGTGACGCCCCTGCTCGACACGTGTACTAATCATACACGCAAACGTGCAAGCTCGAGATCAGAGACTCACGGGAAGATATCAAAACACAACTCTAAACACAATTAAAAGGCATACAAGCTTTATATTACAAGCCAGGGGCCTCGAGGGCACGAATACATAAGCTCGAGTCATACAAGCATCACCGGAAGCAAAAGCATTTGAGTACAGACACAAAGTTAAACAAGATGCCTTAAGAAGGCTAGCACAAAAGTAACATCGATCGAAAAGGCAAGGCCTCCTGCCTGGGAGCCTCCGAACTACTCCTGGTCGGCTGGCTCATCGAAGAAGTAGTGGCCTCCGGGACTCTCCTGGTAGTACTCACCTGTGGTGGCGTATGGCTCCTGGACTCCGGCATCTGGTCGCAAGTATCGGGTATGGGGGAAAAGAATAGCAAAGGAACCGTGAGTACTCATCCAAAGTACTCGCAAGACTAACATCAGATCTATTCTAATATGCATCTGTATCAAAGGAATGGGGCTATATCTTTGGACTGAACTGTAGAATGCCAGAATAGAGGGGGAGAAGCCTAGCCTATCGAAGACTAGCATCTTGAAGCAATCTTGCAGCATTAGAAGAGAGCAGAATAGCATATTTAAATTAACAAGCATGTTGGAGCAAGCCCAGAGATCCTTCCTCGACTCCCAGCGAGAAAGCGATCCCTGAGCTTATAATTAATTAACTTAAATCCAGTTCAAATAGTAGTAATAGATCGGGATACAACATTGAGCGTCCTGTTACCATGGACATGGCTATTCGAACAGATATACTTCCCTGCAGGGGTGCACCAACTTACCCAACACGTTCGATGACTCTGGCCGGACACACTTGCTCAGTCGATGCCCGGCCTCGGACTATCGACACGTCGTAGCCCTACCTAGGCTCAACAGAGAGGCCAGCACGCCGGTCTAAATCCTAAGCACGAAGGGGTCTTGGGCCAACGCCCTTCGCACTCCTGCATGTTGTGTGGCTGGTCGGGGCCCAGGCGCGACACTATATACACCAGTGACGTAACCAGCCCACCCCAACAATCAGGCCGCATCTCTGAGCAGTGACGTCTGAAGAGCTTTCGGAAGAAACGTACGACGTAGAGGGTCCCCTAACCATTATGCCATGTGGTGGTAGTGCGTATAGGGCCAACGACTCACTCAGATCAAATACCCAAATCCGTTAGGCGTATTTAGTAACTCGCAGAGACAATCAGACTACCTGTCGCTCCGACTTGGTAACACACGGATATCGATCAGGGTGGTCTCCGCCTGCCCTGTCGTTCCGCCACGATAATCTCTCGCGGGTACCCTCCTGGCAAACCCGTCTTCACATTTCCCCGCGGGTACCCCTCGGGGTCGACCCGCCTGTACAAAGGTCAAAGTAACCGTGTGTCCAAGTATCGAGAAGGAATTCCGAGGAATCACCCTCGATGGTTTCCCTCTCGAGGAATCGCACGACGGTAGCTTTATCGGAGGTGATGAAAGAGGAATCACCCTCGGCAACCCACAACCGGATAGCTATTCTACAGAGGCATCATCGGAAGTGAGATAAGAGGTATCACCCTCGTCACTCGAGGATAACTTTGTAGGGTCGAACATCTTAGGGGGTGTGCGGTGCTGTGCTGGTCTCAGCCCGTCGACACATCGATCGGGGCGTTAGTAACTAAGCGGGGCAACTAGAGCAAGGGAGAGGGGCCACCAATGGATTTACATCCAACCTATACTAAGCATGTAGGATATCAAGCAGGTATCAATAACAGTTTACAAAAACAGGTTATGCAGCAGAATAGGATAAAACAAAACAATAGCAATTTCTAATGCAAGCAGGAGGGAGAAGGAATAGGTGATATAGGCATGCGTCAAGGGGGGTTGCTTGCTTGGAAGCTCTGCTGAAAGGGGCTGGTCGGCAGAAGGCTGCTCGTCCAGAGCGTCGTCGTACTCAGCTGCGTCAGCGGCGGTCTCGGCGTCTATCGGGAGAGAAGGAGGGGGAAGAAACAATAAATTCACGGCAAAATTGCAACAGTGATGCATGACATGGCAATATGCGGTGCTAGGTGTGACCTAACGTAGTACTACGCGATACAGGTGAAGGGGGAAAACATTCGGGAATGTTTTCCCGAAGTCTGGCATTTATCGGTCAGATGAAACGGAGGGACGGTTCCATGTTCGCTATGATAGATGAACGGAGTGCATATTCGGAATCGACATATTTTTCTGATCGTTTTTCATATATAAATTATTTTAATCCGAGTTACAGTTTATTTTATATTAATTTTCAAAGTTTTAATCATTTTCTGGAATTAATTTAATTATTTAAATTAAAATTATCCGAAACAGTTCAGGCTGACGTCAGCATGACATCACTATGACGTTAGCAGTCAACTCTGACTGGTCAAAGTCAACCCTGACATGTGGGTCCCGCCTGTCAGCGCCTAATTAGGCTAATTAGGATTTAATTAATCTAATTATAGATTAATTAGGTTAATTAAAAATTAGTTTTAATTAAACCGAATTAATTAAGTTAATTAATTATTTAGTTAATTAATTAATTATTATTTATTTATTTATTTATTTTAATTCTTAAATTCTTTTATTTATTTATTTTATTTATTTTTCGTTTTTCTTTTTATTTTATTTTCGTTCTAAACAGGGGCGGGCCCCTGTGGTCAGTGGCTCGGGCCGGACATGTCCGCGTCGTGCCCGTTAGGGGGCCGGACATGTCCGCGCATCGCATGCGCGCGGGCACACAGAGAGGCCGGACGCGTCCGGCAGCGTGCGTGTGTGCGCGCGGGCGGAGACGAGCTACGGCGAGCGACGGCAGCAGGGACGCGCGGGTGGACGGCGGGCGACGGCAGCAGCAGCGGCAGACGGCGGTAGAGCAGCAGCAGCGGAGCGAGCGACGAGCGGCTACGGGCGCGGCCGAGCGGACGGAGGCGGGCGCGCGGGCGAGCGAGGCAGAGAGCGGCAGCGGTGGCGCGGGCGAGTGCGGCTCGGGCGACAGGGGACGGTGAGGCGACGGAGTGGCGCAGGCGAGCGCGCGCGGGAGGCGCGGGCAGGCGCACGGCGAGCAGGCAGAGGCGACGCAGGGAGGGGCTCGGAGAGGGGGCCGCGCGGGCGGGCAGCGGTGACCGCGGTGAGCGGCGGCGACAGAGGGAGGGAGAGGCGATGGGGTTCTCACCCCGATGCAGGGTACGGGGTCGGCGAGGCGCGAGGAAGCTGGCGGGGAGGCGCTCGGCGACGAGCGAGGACGAGGACGAGGCGGGGACGCGCGATGGCGGCGGGCGGCGACGGCGGCGGCGACGGGGACGAAGGGGATCGGGAGGAGGGGATATGGGGTTAGGGTTACGGGGGGGGGGGGTGGCGAGGAGGCCTAAATAGGCCAGGGGGCAGCGTGGGCCGGCTTGGGCCAGCCAATGTGACCGAGGCCCAGGGGGGCAAAGGGGGTTTTTGTTTTTATTTTTCTTTTTAGCTTTTATTTTTCTGTTTTCTCTTTTTCTTCTGTTTTGCAAATAGTAAGGTCCCCATTTGAGTTAGTAAAAATATGTGAGTTGGCCCAAAATTTACAGTGCAATATTACCTACCACCAGAAATTGGTTTGGTGAATATAGGATTTCATTTGGATTTTAATTAATTAAAAAGGTAGTAAAAGTTGCTGTATTGGTTCTGTTTTAGGATGTTAGGGTAATTTAACTAATTCAATAAATGTTGATTATATTTTTATAATTGCTTCTGGATTATTTGCAGCATTATGAACATTTTGGTTTTCAAATTTGAACAACTCTTATTTTCACTTTAAATTTGAATTTCAATTTGATTTGGAATTTTGAAATGAGGTATGATGCAATGATGATCAAGCACTGTTCAACTTGATGACTTGGCATGATTAAGAGGTGATCACTGTGCTTAATACCTGGGGATGTCACAATTCTCCTCCTCTAAAAGAAATTCTCGTCCCGAGAATTAAGAGGTAGAAAGGAGAAGTCCGGGTTATTCATACCAAGGAAGCTTGGCATGGGCCCACGGAAGAATTTCCCACTACGGACGGTGCAACTAATGCCATGCGTGAATTCAAAGGATTTTAGCATAATTGATTGCGATGCACCTGAATAAATTAAAGCAGTAAGTGGTACGGAGTAAACAAGGATAGTACCGTTCACGGTAGCAAGCTGAATTTGAGCTTCTTTTAGATCAACATGGTAAGCTTGACCATGACCATAAGAAGCCTTGGAATTATTGTTGTGAGGCTGATCGTTACCACAGCCAGCAGAGGGAAATGCAAGCTGATTCTGATTCTGGGGGCATTCTCTGGAACGGTGAGCTGGACGGCCACACTTGAAGCAGAGCCCATCATTGGGACGGGGAGCAGGAGGTGCAGCTGAATGGTACATGCTGTGAGGAATCCAGATACGACGCTTCTGCGATGACGAGCCCGAAGATGAGCCAACGTCATGGTGGCGCTTGATGGCAATCTTGTGTTCCATCTGAGCGGTTTCAACCTGGATAGCCTTGTTCACGAGGGCGGCAAAGTCGGTGAAGTCTTGAGCAGCAAGCGCAAGCTTGAGATCTGGGTGAAGTCCACCACAGAATTTCTCCTGTCTACGAGCATCAGTTGGAATGTCTTCTTCGGCATAGCGGGACAGGTTAAGAAACTCCAGCCGATAAGCTTCAACAGTCCTATTGCCCTGGGTGAGGTTGCGAAACTCTGTCTTCTTCCGGTCCACGATTCCCTGAGGAATGTAACGAGCACGGAAGGTAGTCTGAAACTCGAACCAGGTAATGACTGTCCCCTCAGGTAGTGAACGCCTGTGGGTGGACCACCATTGAGCAGCGGGGCCCTTCAGAAAGTAGGTCGCAAAGGTGACAAGGTTGTCATGGGCGACATTGGCAGACTCCATCTCGAAGGCGATGTCGCGAAGCCAGTCATCAGCATCCAGTGGCTGTTCAGAGTTGCGGTAAGTAGTTGGATTGAGACGCACAAACTCCTGCAGAGTTATTGTAGCAGGTTGCTGATTCTGATTGTTCTGGTGCGGAAACTGGGCCATGATGCCTTGTATGAATTGACGGTTCACTTCGAACTGTTGCATCATTGCGGCCATGTAGTCAGGCGGTGGTGGCTGCTCTGGAGCACGACCACGACCACGACCACGAGCACCTGGCCTAACCATCCTACTAAAATTTTAACAGGGGGTAGTTTAGTAAAAACCATTGCAAGTGTTCAGAGACAGCACGATGTAACACGACAATGGACAAGTAGTGCAATAGATTCATAACAGTAGTCAATTAAGACATACAGGTCCATACACAGAGTCGGTTACATGCGGACAGCATAACGCAGCAAATTGTTAAAAGCTAGACATACTTGGCGGCACGCAGGCACGCGGTGGAGGGATACAACAACGTGACATAGCGATATGCTACATCAGCATCGGAGAAAACCAGTGAATCATGGACGCACAGGAGAGTCAGGTTTCGACCCTGTGGAACTGTGGGTGGTGTGGTTAAAAGTCGGAAGGCAGTGACATCTTGCACGGCCATGATAGTAAGGCACGTCAGAGGATAATCGTTTGGGGGTGTTAGCTTAAGCAGGAAATTATCACTGCTCAGATAAAAGCTAGATTACAAGAAAGGTTAAACAGACCAATCGAAAAGAAAAGATGGTTATCAGATTAACCAGTTCAAAGGAAAAGGATTAGTTGTGGATAATCCAGCTCTCCGGGTGAATGTGACTACGAGAACGTAGGGTCGGAGTTAGTAAAATCATTTAACCCGAATAGAAGAGGATTCAGAGTCCCAGAGTAAGGAAGAGGAATAAAAGATGCTAATACCACCCATTTGGCGACGTGGGCCCGTAAGCCAGACAGCCAAGTTAGTAAAATAATTTTTTGAACGTCTAGACTCAACTTCGACCAAGGAATCAGAAGGGGGCTTCCTACAGGCAGTCGGCTCTGATACCAACTTGTGACGCCCCTGCTCGACACGTGCACTAATCATACACGCAAACGTGCACGCTCGAGATCAGAGACTCACGGGAAGATATCACAACATAACTCTAAACACAATTAAAAGGCATACAAGCTTTATATTACAAGCCAGGGGCCTCGAGGGCTCGAATACATAAGCTCGAGTCATACAAGCATCAGCGTAAGCAAAAGCATCTGAGTACAGACGCAAAGTTAAACAAGATGCCTTAAGAAGGCTAGCACAAAAGTAACATCGATCAAAAAGGCAAGGCCTCCTGCCTGGGAGCCTCCGAACTACTCCTGGTCGGCTGGCTCATCGAAGAAGTAGTGGCCTTCGGGACTCTCCTGGTAGTAGTCACCTGTGGTGGCGTCTGGCTCCTGAACTTCGGCATCTGGTCGCAAGTATCGGGTATGGGGGAAAAAGAATAGCAAAGCAACCGTGAGTACTCATCCAAAGTACTCGCAAGACTGACATCAGATCTATTCTAATATGCATCTGTATCAAAGGAATGGGGCTATATCTTTGGACTGAACTACAGAATGCTAGAATAGAGGGGGAGAAGCCTAGCCTATCGAAGACTAGCATCTTGAAGCAATCTTGCAGCATTAGAAGAGAGCAGATTAGCATATTTAAATTAACAAGCATGTTGGAGCCAGCCCAGAGATCCTCGACTCCCTACGAGAAAGCGATCCCGGAGCTTACAATTAATTAACATAAATCCAGTTTAAATAGTAGTAATAGATCGGGATACAACACTGAGCGTCCTGTTACCGTGGACATGGCTATTCGAACAGATATACTTCCCTGCAGGGGTGCACCAACTTACCCAACACGTTCGATGACTCTGGCCGGACACACTTGCTCAGTCGATGCCCGGCCTCGGACTATCGACACATCGTAGCCCTACCTAGGTTCAATAGAGAGGACAGCACGCCGGTCTAAATCCTAAGCACGAAGGGGTCTTGGGCCATCGCCCTTCGCACTCCTGCACGTTGCGTGGCTGGTCGGGGCCCAGGCGCGACACTGTATACACCAGTGACGTAACCAGCCCACCCCAACAATTAGGCCGCATCTCTGAGCTGTGACGTCTGAAGAGCTTTCGGAAGAAACGTATGACGTAGAGGGTCCCATAACCATTATCCCACGTGGTGGTAGTGCATATAGGGCCAACGACCCACTCAGATCAAATACCCAAATCCGTTAGGCGTATTTAGTAACTCGCAGAGACGATCAGACTACCTGTCGCTCCGACTTGGTAACACACGGATATCGATCAGGGTGGTCTTCGCCTGCCCTGTTGTTCTGCCACGATAATCTCTCGCGGGTACCCTCCTGGCAAACCCGTCTTCACATTTCCCCGCGGGTACCCCTCGGGGTCGACCCGCCTGTACAAAGGTCAAAGTAACCGTGTGTCCAAGTATCGAGAAGGAATTCTGAGGAATCACCCTCGATGGTTTCCCTCTCGAGGAATCGCACGACGGTAGCTTTATCGGAGGTGATGAAAGAGGAATCACCCTCGGCAACCCACAACCGGATAGTTATTCTACAGAGGCATCATCGGAAGTGAGATAAGAGGTATCACCCTCGTCACTCGAGGATAACTTTGTAGGGTCGAACATCTTAGGGGGTGTGCGGTGCTGTGCTGGTCTTAGCCCGTCGATCACATCGATCGGGGCGTTAGTAACTAAGCGGGGCAACTAGAGCAAGGGAGAGGGGCCACCAATGTAGGATATCAGGCAGGTATCAATAACAGTTTAGAAAAACAGGTTATGCAGCAGAATAGGATAAAACAAAACAGTAGCAATTTCTAATTCAAGCAGGAGGGAGAAGGAATAGGTGATATAGGCATGTGTCAAGGGGGGTTGCTTGCCTGGAAGCTCTGCTGAAAGGGGATGGTCGGCAGAAGGCTGCTCGTCCGGAGCGTCGTCGTACTCAGCTGCGTCGGCGGCGGTCTCGGCGTCTATCGGGAGAGAAGGAGGGGGAAGAAACAATAAATTCACGGCAAAAATGCAACAACGATGCATGACATGGCAATATGCGGTGCTAGGTGTTACCTAACGTAGTACTACGCGATACAGGTGAAGGGGGAAAACATCCGGGAATGTTTTCCCGAAGTCTGGCGTTTATCGGTCAGATGAAACGGAGGGGACAGTTCCATGTTCGCTATGATAGAGGCACGTGACAGATGAACGGAGTGCATATTCGGAATCGTCATATTTTTCTGATCGTTTTTCATATATAAATTATTTTAATCCGAGTTACGGTTTATTTTATATTAATTTTCAAAGTTTTAATCATTTTCTAGAATTAATTTAATTATTTAAATTAGAATTATCCGAAACAGTGCAGGCTGACGTCAGCATGACGTCACTATGACGTCAGCAGTCAACTCTGACTGGTCAAAGTCAACCCTGACATGTGGGTCCCGCCTGTCAGCGTCTAATTAGGCTAATTAGGATTTAATTAATCTAATTACATATTAATTAGGTTAATTAATAATTAGTTTTAATTAAACACAATTAATTAAGTTAATTAATTATTTACTAATTATTTATTTATTTTAATTCTTAAATTCTTTTATTTATTTATTTATTTTATTTTTCGTTTTTATTTTTATTTTCTTTTCGTTCTAAACAGGGGCGGGCCCCTGTGCTCAGTGGCTCGGGCCGGACATGTCCGCGTCGTGCCCGTTAGGGGGCCGGACATGTCCGCGCATCGCGTGCGCGCGGGCACACAGAGAGGCCGGACGCATCCGACAGCGCGCGTGTGCGCTCGGGCGGAGACGAGCTACGGCGAGCGGCTGCGTGGGCGAGGCCGGCTGCAGGGACGCACGGGCGGACGGCGGGCGACGACAGCAGCAGCGGCAGACGGCGGTGGAGCAGGAGCATCGGAGCGAGTGACGAGCGGCTACGGTCGCGGCCGAGCGGACGGAGGCGGGCACGCGGGTGCGCGAGGCAGAGAGCGGCAGTGGTGGCGCGGGCGAGCGCGGCTCGGGCGACAGGGGACGATGCGGCAACGGAGCGGCGCGGGCGAGCGCGCGCGAGAGGCGCGGGCAGGCGCACGGCGAGCGGGCAGAGGCGGCGCAGGGAGGGGCTCGGTGAGGGGGCCGCGCGGGCGGGCAGCGGCGACCGCGGTGAGCGGCGGCGACAGAGGGAGGGAGAGGCGACGGGGTTCTCACCCCGATGCAGGGGTACGGGGTCGGCGAGGCGCGAGGAAGCCGGCGGGGAGGCGCTCGGCGACGAGCGAGGACGAGGACGAAGGGGATCGGGAGGAGGGGATTTGGGGTTAGGGTTACGGGGGGGTGGCGAGGAGGCCTAAATAGGCCAGGGGGCAGCGTGGGCCGGCTTGGGCCGGCCACTGTGGCCGAGGCCCAGGGGGGCAAAGGGGGTTTTTGTTTTTATTTTTCTTTTTAGCTTTTATTTTTCTGTTTTCTCTTTTTCTTCTGTTTTGCAAATAGTTAGGGCCCCATTTGAGTTAGTAAAAATATGTGAGTTGGCCCAAAATTTACAGTGCAATATTACCTACCACCAGAAATTGGTTTGGTGAATATAGGATTTCATTTGGATTTTAATTAATTAAAAAGGTAGTAAAAGTTGTTGTATTGGTTCTGTTTTAGGATGTTAGGGTAATTTAACTAATTCAATAAATGTTCATTATATTTTTATAATTTCTTCTGGATTATTTTCAGCATTATGAACATTTTGGTTTTCAAATTTGAACAACTTTTATTTTCACTTTAAATTTGAATTTCAATTTGATTTGGAATTTTGAAATGAGGTATGATGCAATGATGATCAAGCACTGTTCAACTTGATGATTTGGCATGATTAAGAGGTGATCACTGTGCTTAATACCTGGGGATGTCACAATTTCCAACCCTTTGACATTCACCACAAGAAAGGACAAACTTATGTGCATCTTTCAAAAGACTAGGCCAATAAAACCCAAATTGCAGTTACCTTGTGTGCAGTTCTATCTCCAGCATGGTGCTCTCTGTATGCACCGGAGTGACACTTCCTCAAGATTTGTTCCTGCTCATGCTCAGGTATACAATGTCTAATAATACCATCTACTCCTTTATTAAGATGTGGGTCATCCCAAAAATAATGTCATAGGTCAAAGAAGAACTTTTCTTTTGTTGATATGAATAACTAGGTGGTATATATTTAGCACAATATAATTAGCATAATCAGCATACCATGGGTTATCACGAGAGGAAGAAGTATTAATAACAGCTAATTGCTCATCAGGAAAACTATAATTGATAGGAAGTGGGTCATCAAGAATATTTTCAATCCTAGACAAATTATCTACTACAGGATTTTCAGCTCCCTTTCTATCAACAATATGCAAATTGAACTCTTGTAGCAAAAGAACCCACCTAATCAACCTAGGCTTAGCATCTTTCTTATCCATAAGATATTTAATAGCAGCATGATCAGTGTGAATAGTAACTTTAGAATCAACAATATAAGGTCTGAATTTATCACAAGCAAACACAACTGCTAAAAATTCTTTCTCTGCAGTAGCATCATTTTTCCGCGCACTGTCCAGGGTCTTACTAGCATAATGAATAACATTCAATTTCTTATCGACTCTTTGCTAAAGAACAACACCTATAGCATGATCACTAGCATCACACATAATTTCAAAGGGTAACCAATCAGGTGGTTGAACAATAGGAGCAAGTATCAAAGCCTTCTTAAGTGTTTCAAAGGCTTCCACGCAATCATCATCAAAAATAAATGGAATATCTTTTTGCAGGAGATTAGTGAGAGGCCTAGAAATTTTGGAAAAGTCCTTAATAAACCTTCTGTAGAAACCACCGTGACCAAGAAAACTTCTTGTACCTTTGATATCTTCAGGACATGGCATTTTCTCAATGGCGTCAACTTTAGCTTTATCTACCTCGATGCCTTTTTCAGAAATCTTATGACCAAGAACTATACCTTCGTTCACCATGAAGTGGCACTTTTCCCAATTCAAGACGAGACTAGTTTCTTCACATCTCTACAAAACTCTATCAAGATTGCTCAAACACTCATCAAAAGAGGTCGTATACGGAAAAATCATCCATGAAGACCTCAACTATTTTCTCACAGAAATCAGAGAATATAGTAGTCATGCATCTTTGAAAAGTATCAGGTGCATTGCATAAACCAAATGGCATGCATCTATAAGCAAAAGTTTTTAAAGGACAAGTAAAAGTAGTCTTCTCCTAGTCTTTAGGAGACATGGGTATTTGAGAAAAACTAGAATATCCATCTAGAAAACAAAAATGCGTATGCTTAGACAATCTTTCTAGCATTTGATCAATAAAAGGCAAAGGATAATGATCTTTTCTAATAGCCTTATTCAGTTTTGTAAAATCAATAACCATCCTATAACAAGTTATAACTCTTTGTGGGATAAGTTCATTTTTATCATTAGGAACAACAGTAATGCCACCTTTCTTAGGGACACAATGAACAAGACTTACCCATCTACTATCAGCTATAGGATATATGATACCAGCTTCCAGAAGCTTTAGTATTTCATTTCTTACCACTTCCTTCATCTTAGGGTTTAAGCGGCGTTGATGATCGATAACAGGTTTAGCATCAGGCTCCATGTCAATTTTGTGTTGGCACATGGTTGGGCTAATGCCTTTAAGATCATCCAGCGTATATCCAATTGTGGCACGGTGTTTCTTCAAAGTTTTCAATAATCTCTTTTCTTCATGCACTGAATGGTTAGCATTGATAATAATAGGATATATTTTCTTTTCATCAAGATAAGCATATTTCAAAGTATCTGGGAGTTTCTTTAATTCAAACACAGGATCACCTTAGGTGGAGGAGAATCTCCCAAAATTTCAACAAGCAAATTATGCTTAAGGATAGGTTCTTGCCTAAAGAATATTTCAACTATTTCATTTTTTTCATTCATATGCATATCATTTTCATGATCTAACAAATATTGCTCTAAAGGATCAGTAGGAGGCACAACAATAGAAGCAAGACCAATAATATCATCTTTAGTAGACAGATCTTTATCATGAGGTTGTCTAGTGAACTTAGAAAAATTAAATTCATGAGATTCATCACCAAACTTAACCTTAAGTTTTTCTTTAACACAATCAATTTCAGCATTAACGGTATTCAAGAAAGGTCAACCAAATATTATGGGACAAAAATTATCTTGTTGTGATCCAAGTACTAAGAAATCAGTAGGATATTTGATCTTACCACACAAGACTTCAACATCTCTGACAATCCCAAGCGGTGAAATGGTATCTTTATTTGCAAGCTTAATAGTAACATCAATGTCCTCTATCTCAACAGGCAAAATATCATGCATAACTTCCTGATAGAGAGAGAAAAGAATAGCACTTATACTAGCACCCATATCACATAAATCATGATAGCAATGATCTCCCATCTTAACGGAAACAACAGGCATGCCAACAACTTTCTTATTTTTATCTAACTTATCCTGTTCATTTCTAACAGGTTTAGCAATTCTAGCAGCTTCATCACAGAAATAAATAACATGCCCATCAATATTATCAACCAAAAGATCTTTAACCATTGCAATTGAAGAGTCTACTTTAATTTGTTCAGAAGCTTTGGGTGTTTTAACATAACTCTTACGAACCACAGTTGTAGCCTTAGCATGTTCCTTAACTCTAACAGGAAAAGGCAGCTTCTCAATATAAGCAGAAGGCACAACAGAATTAGTAGAATAAGCTAGCATTTCAGCTTTAGCAATAATAGGTTCTTCACAAACATCATTAATGGGTGGATGAAATTTAAACCACTTCTCTTTAGGAAGATCAACATGAGCAGCAAAGGATTCGCAAAATGTAGCTACTATCTCAGAATCGAGTCCATATTTTGCACTAAGCTTATGAAAAACATCTGTTTCTACAAAATGGCTTAACACAATCATATTTAAGATTTATACCTGACTCTTTACCTTTGTCGACCTCCAAATCTTCAGAGTTGCATTTAATTCTTTCAATAAAATCCCATTTGAATTCAATACTTCTTTTTGAAAAAGAACCTGCAAAAGAAGAATCAAGCATATCTTTATCATGATGAGAAAGCTGAGCAAAAAAGTTTTGAACACTCATATCCTTCGAGAGCTCATGATTGGGGCATTTGAGCATCATGTCCTTAAGCCTCCCCCAAGCTTGAGCGATACTTTCTACTTCACGTGGCCAAAAATTATAGATAAAATTCCAATCACGATGAACCAAGTGCATAGGATAAAATTTCTGATGGAATTCCAGCTTCAGTTGGTTCCAGTCCCATGAATTAGAATCATCCAGTAGCCTATACCATGCCAATGCTTTTCCCTCCAAAGATAAAGGGAATAAATTCCTTTTAACTTCATCCCTCGATAGACCTGTAATCTTAAATAATCCACAAAGTTCATCCATAAATATTTAAGTGCATATCAGGATGTATTGTTCCATCTCCCACATAGGGATTAGAGTGCAGTTTTTCCAAAATACCAAGAGGAATTTCATAATAAATATTTTCAGTAGGTGGAGGCTTATCTCTTACCACTTGTGCTCCAGGTGAAGATACCCCGAACAAGCCTCTCAAATGACTACTTTCCATAGTAACAAGTAAAGATAAAATTCAGCACGCATTATAAATGTTTCCTTACCAAATTCCACTTACCAAGAGCGCTTCACTCCCCTTCAACGGCGCCAGACAAGAGTCTTGATGACCCACAAGTATAGGGGATCAATTGTAGTACTTTCGATAAGTAAGTGTGTCAAACCCAACGAGGAGCAGAAGGAATCGATAAGCGGTTTTCACCAAGGTATTCTCTGCAAGTGCTGGAAGATAGTTTTGATAGATAATTTGATAGCAAGATAATTGATAGCAAGTAGCATGTAACCAAAGTAACAAGGTGCAGCAAGGTGGCCCAATACTTATTGATGCTAAGAACAAGCCAGTGATACTTCTTATAGTGATTAAAACGCTCTTGAGGACACATTGGAATTTCGTCTAGCTACTTTCACCATGATTCATCGACCTACGTTCATTGCTTTGATAAGTTATTATGTGGGTGGACCGGAGCTAATGTGCTGTTCTTACTTGAACCAACACCTACTTATGAGTATACTCTACATGTAAGCATCCACAACTAAAAGAGAAGTAATTAACATAAATCTAACAATAGCATGAAACATATGGATCCAAAACAGCCCCTTACGGAATAATTCATAAACTGGGGTTTAGGCTTCAGTCACACCCGCAGCCCATCATATACAAACTAATTCCACAATGCCTTCCCCTAGGCCCAAACTTGGTGAAGTGTCATATAGTCGGCGTTCACACGACTCCACTAGAGGAAGAAACGACATAAGATATCATCAAAACATTGAACGGTGATCAACTTCACATGATTACTAATAACAAGACTTCTCCCATGTCCTCAAGAACAAATAGAACTACTCATAAAGCATAATTGTGTTCATGATCAGAGGATATAAATATGTGTTTAACAATCTGAACATATAATCTTCCACCAAGTAAACCAACTAGCATCAACTACAAGATGTAATCAACACTACTAGCACCCCCAGGTACCAATCTGAGGTTTGATACAAAGATTGAACACAAGAGATGAACTAGGGTTTGGAGATGAGATGGTGCTGGTGAAGATGTTGATGAAGATGAGTGCTCCTGCGATGAGAGGAGTGTTGGTGATGATGATGGCTTTGATTTCCCCCTCCCGGAGGGAAGTATTCCTGGCGGAATCGCTCCACGGGAGAGCAAAAGTGCTCCTGCCCAAGTTCCGCCTCGAGACGGCGGCGGCTCATCCCGAAAGTCATCTCAGTGGACCCCCGTGGGCCCCACAAGCCTGCCAGGCGCGCCACCTAGGCTTGTGGCCCTGGGTGGCTATCCTCTGGTACTTTTTCCTTCCAGTATTTTTTATTTATTCCAAAATAAATCTCTGTAAATTTTCACGTCATTTTGGGCTTCAGAGAATTGCTATCTCTGCAGTAGCTTTTTCAGGCCAGAATTCCAGCTGTCGGTAATCCCTCTCCTTTTGATGTATCTTGCATTTTAAGAGAGAAAAGGCATTAGAATTGCATCATAAAGTGAAATATAACTTCAAAACAACATAAATAACAATAAGAAAACATGATGCAAAATGGACGTATCAGGGTCCAACACCTTCCTAGTTGAGAGGAAGCAGTGAGCCTATCGCTGATCAGGCATTGAACCTCCGGGTGCAGCCTCTCTACCACGCGGGACTCGGATCCATACGGCCCCACACTGGAATATCAATGGCAAACGGGGAGCTCAGCTGAGTAGGGGGCGAGCCCACTTCGGTTGACTCCGGTTAGCACATCGGGGCAGTAGAACCACCCTTGCTGCCACTTCTTCACAAAATCGGGCAGCATGGACTTGACGTAACCGGAATCCGGCCTCGTCGTGATGCTGGCTCTGCTGCACTCAGAGATCTTGTCTCCGTTGGTCTGCGCCTTAAACCAAAAATATCTCCTCCACAAGCCAAAATGGGGACTAGTTCCTAGGAAACATTCACACAAGGTGATGAACATGGCAATATGGAGGACTCCGTTGGGTTTGAGTTGGTGGAGCTGAATGCCATAGAAATAAAGCAAGCCCCGAAAGAATTTGTGGATTGGCAACGACATACCACGCATAATGTAGGGCACGAACATCACTCGCTCACCGTCGCGCGGCACTGGCGAAATTTTTGCCATTGATCCATCATCGAGCAATGGAAAGTGCCACGCGACATGCTGCTACTCCCGTAGGAGTTGTTGGATTTCCCTAAAGCGGAAGGGTGATGTAGCACAGCAGCAGAAAGTATTTCCCTCAGTTAAGAACCAAGGTTTATCGAACCAGTAGGAGTCAAGAAGCTAACAACATGAACAACACCTACACACAAACAAATTAAATGCTTGCACCCAACTTGGCAAGGGTGTTGCCAGGCCCCCTGTCTTGCTAGTTACAAGGTTAAAAGAAAATACAAGAGAGATAGTGGTGTAGTAAAAGGGCAAAATTGTAAAGGGAAAATAAAAGAACATTTTTTGTAGGAGCAAGTATTAATGAAGAATGGACCTGGGGGACATAGGTTCACTAGTGGCATCTCTCTCAAAAGCAGGTAATGGCATGGTAGACAAATTACTGTTGGGCAATTGACAGAATAGCGGCAATTTATAACTATGATCATTCATGGCATAATCTCACATAGGCATTACATCCGTGATAAGTAGATGATACGTCTCCAACGTATCTATAATTTTTGATTGTTCCATGCTGTTATATTATCAATCTTGGATGTTTTTATATACATTTACAGCAATTATATATCATTTTTGGAGACTAACCTATTAACTTAGTGCCCAGTGCCAGTTGCTATTTTCTGCCCTGTTTTTTTTACAGAATATCAATACCAAACGAAGTCCAAATGCCACGAAACTTTTTGGAGAATTTTTTCTGGACATATACAACACTAGAAGCTTCGGGAGAAGACCAGACGCCAGAGGAGGTGGCCACGAGCCACCAGGGCGCGCCGGGGGCTCAGCTCCGTTTGACCTAATTCCACCTCTATAAATTCCCAAAAAATCAGAAACCCTCAGGGGAGTCCACAAAAATACTTTTTCCGCCGCCGCAAGTTTCTGTTCTCGAGAGATCCCATCTGGAGGCCTTCTCCGGTAATCTGCCGGAGGGGGAATCGATCATGGAGGGGCTCTACATCAACCTTGCAGCCCTTCCGATGACGCGTGAGTAGTTTACCATAGACCTTCGGGTCCATAGTTAGTAGCTAGATGGCTTCTTCTCTCTTTTTGATCTTCAATACAATGTTCTCCTCGATGTTCTTGGAGTTCTATCCGATGTAATCACTTTTTGCGGTGTGTTTGTTAGGATCCGATGAATTGTGAGTTTATGATCAGATTATCCATGAATATTATTTGAGTCTTTTCTGATCTCTTTTATGCATGATTATTATAGCTTCGTATTTCTTCTCTGATCTATTGATTTGGTTTGGCCAACTAGATTGATTTATCTTGCCATGGGAAGAGGTGCTTTGTAATGGGTTCGATCTTGCGGTGCTCAATCCCAGTGACAGAAAGGGACATGGCACGTATGCATCATTTCTATTAAGGGTAAAAAGATGGGGTTTATTCATACGTGAGTTTATCTTGTCTACATCATGTCATCGTTCTTAAGGCGTTACTCCGTTCTTCATGGACTTAATACACTAGATGCATGCTGGATAGTGGTCGATGTGTGGAGTAATAGTAGTAGATGCAGGCAGGAGTCGGTCTACTTGTCTCGGACATGATGCCTATATACATGATCATTGCCTTGGATATCGTCATGATTATTTGCTTTTCTATCAATTGCCCAACAGTAATTTGTCTACCCACTGTATGCTATTTTCTTGAGAGAAGCCTCTAGTGAAAACTATGGCCCCCGGGTCTATCTAAATCATATACTAAAACCCTAAAAATATTTGCTGCACTTTTTCTTTATTTATTTTATTTTTGTATTTTTTTTCAATCTATCTATCTATCACATACAATTTAATCTTGCAACTTACCGCCGAGGGATTGACAACCCCTTGTTTGCGTTGGGTGCAAGGATTTGTTGTTTTGTGTGCAGGTGCTGCTAACGAGGTGTTGCGTGATTCTCCTACTGGATTGATAACCTTGGTTTCATAACTGAGGGAAATACTTATCTCTACTATACTGCATCTCCATTCCTCTTCAGGGAATTACCAACGCTAGCTACAAGTAGCAGGAAGAATTTCTGGCGCCGTTGCCGGGGAGACATCATCAACATCTATCAAGTACCTACGCATAAAACTCTCATCTCCTGGTATTTACTTTATTTGCATTTGCCTCTCATTTTCATCTCCCCCACTTCTAAAAAGTTTTTACAAAAATACAAAAATATTTTCCATTTGCCTTTTTCTGGTTTGCTTGTTTGCTTGCTTGTTATCCTGTTTGCGTAGTCACGATCTCTCAAGAAAATACAAAATTGTGTGATTTTTCCAATACTAATAATAATGATTTTATTAGTACTCCAATTTCTCCTCCCGCCGCTAGTGCGGAGACTTGTGATATTAATGCCGCTTTGCTAAATCTTGTTATGAAAGAACAATTTTCTGGTAGTCCTAATGAAGATGCTGCATCCCATCTTAACATTTTCGTAGAATTGTGTGATATGCAAAAGAAAAAAGATGTGGATAATGATTTTGTGAAATTAAAATTATTCCCATTCTCATTACGGGATCGTGCAAAAATTTGCTTTTCATCTTTACCACAAAATAGTATCGATTCTTTGGATAGGTGTAAAGATGCTTTTATTACCAAGTATTTTCCTCCCGCGAAAATTATTTCACTTAGAAATCAGATTATGAATTTTAAGCAACTTTATCATGAACATGTTTCCCAATCTTGGGAAAGGATGAAATTAATGATAAGAAATTGCCCTACTCATGGTTTAAATTTATGGATGATCATACAAAATTTTTATGCGGGATTAAACTTTGTCTCTAGAAATCTTTTAGATTCCGCCACGGGTGGTACTTTTATGGAAATTACTTTGGGAGAAGCTACTAAATTGCTTGATAATATTGTGGCAAATTATTCACAATGGCATACTGAAAGAGTTCCCACTAGTAAAAAGGTAAATTCGGTTGAAGAAATTAATACTTTGAGTGATAAAGTTGATGCGCTTATGAAATTGGTTGTTAGTAAAAATGCTCATATTGATCCTAATGATGTACCATTGTCCACTTTGATTGAGCAAAATAATGATGCTATTGATGTGAATTTTGTCTCGCGAAACAATTTTAATAATAATGCTTATAGAGGTAATTTCAACGCTAGACCGTTTCCTGGAAATTTCTCTAATAATTATGGCAATCCCTATGGCAATTCTTATAATAATAATAATAATAGGATGCCCTCTAATCTTGAAAGTAATATTAAAGAATTTATTAATTCTCAAAAAGTTTTCAACACTACGATAGAAGAAAAATTGAGTAAACTTGATGATATGTCTAGGAGCATTGATAGAATTATTCATGATGTGGAAAATCTTAAGACTAAAATTTTGCCACCTAAAAGTGAAATTAATGAATCAGTTAAAGATTTATATGTCTCCATGGATGAGAGTAAGAAAAGAGCCGCCATGCTAAAAGCTAAACGAGAATTTTTAGAAAAAGCGATTCCTCCCGGTTTTTATCGTAGTAATGATGTGGATATTAAAATGATTGGTGTTTCATCTATTGATTCTTTGTTTAGAAATATAAAACTTGATGAAAAGGGGATTGAAGAAGAGTCAACTTTAGCTAGTGAGCGTCCCCATAATTCGGAGGGTGAAAATCTTGATAAGAAAATTGCTAAAAGTGGGTTTGGAGAGGTAAAAACTTTAAATAGTGATGTGCCCACTCTCTTGGATTACAAAGATTTTAATTATGATAATTGTTCTTTGATTGAGTGCATTTCTTTGTTACAATCCATGTTAAATTCCCCCCACGCTTATGAGCAAAACAAGGCTTTTACTAAACACATCGTAGAAGCAATGATGAAAGCGTTAGAAGAAAAGCTAGAACTAGAAATTTCAATTCCTAGAAAATTATATGATGAATGGGAACCCACCATTAAAGTTAAAATTAAAAATTATGAGTGCAATGCTTTATGTGATTTGGTTGCTAGCGCTTCCACAATTCCAAAATCTCTATGTGATGTGTTGGCTTTACCAATATAGATGAATGCTCTCTTAATTTGCACTTGGCGGATTCTACTATTAAAATGACTTTGGGTAGAATTAATGATGTTCTTATTTTTACAAATAGGAACTATGTGCCCGTTGATTTTATTGTACTTGACATTGAATGCAATCCT
This sequence comes from Elymus sibiricus, assembly GCA_039707655.1. Taxonomy (NCBI): domain Eukaryota; kingdom Viridiplantae; phylum Streptophyta; class Magnoliopsida; order Poales; family Poaceae; genus Elymus; species Elymus sibiricus. The sequence continues at coordinate 469,227,327 of CM077668.1, read as the reverse complement.
TCTTGCCCAATAATACTTGGTAGACCGTTCTTACGAACCATATGTGTCGTTATTGATATGAAAGAAGGGAATATAAAATTTCAGTTTCCACTAAAGAAGGGTATGGAACATTTCCCTAGGAAGAAAATTAAAGCACCATATGAATCCATTATGAGGGCCACTTATGGAATCAACTTGAAGGATGACAATACTTGAAACTATGCATTATGCCTAGCTAGGGGCATAAAACAATAGCGCTTGTTGGGAGGCAACCCAATGAATAAAATAATTTTTTATTATTTGTTTCTGTTATTGTGTGTTTTCACTTTCATGCTACTGTTATGATTAAGTTTTTGTGTTTTTAATTAGTGTTTGTGCCAAGTAAAACCTTTAGGATGATTTGGAAGATAGTATAATTGATGCTGTTTGGAAAACAGAAAGTTTTGTGTCCAGTGCTGTAATTTTGTTTCTGTACTGGAGCGTCAGAAAAATCTGAAATTTTTACACAGTATTGGTATATGAATTTCCCACGTTTTCCTAATTGTTTAGAATTTTTGGAGTTACAGAAGTATGGGTTTTAAATAGATTCCTACAGACTGTTCTGTTTTTGACAGATTCTGTTTTTGATGCACTACTTGCTTCTTTTGATGAAACTATGGATTGTATCGGGGGTATAAGCCATGGAGAAGTTAGAATACAGTAGGTATAATGCACATATAAAATATGAATGGGTTTGCAACAGTACTTAAAGTAGTGATTTATTTTGTTATACTAACGGATCTCACGAAGGTTTTGTTGAGTTTTGTGTGATTGAAGTTTTCAAGTTTTGGGTGAGATCATGATGGATGAAGGAATAAGGAGTGGCAAGAGCCTAATCTTGGGGATGCCCGAGGCACCCCAAGGTAATATTCAAGGAAGACTCAAGCGTAAGCTTGGGGATGCCCCGGAAGGCATCCCCTCTTTCTTCTACCAACCATCGGTAATTTTACTTGGAGCTATATTTTTATTCGTCACATGATATGTGTTTTGCTTGGAGCGTCGTGTATTATATGAGTCTTTGCTTTGTTTGCTTTTTAGTTTGTCACAATCATCCTTGCTGAACACACATATTTTGAGAGAGCCACACGTTCATCATAATTTGTTAGAATACTCTATGTGCTTCACTTAAATTTTTTTGAGCTAGGAAGTTGCTCTAGTGCTTCACTTAAATCTTTTTAAGCACAGTGGTGGCCATATTTTGAAGAAATGAACTCTCATGCTTCACTTATATTATTTTGAGAGTTGATAAGATTGAAATTTTTAAGAAATATTTTCACTCTCATGCTTCACTTAAATCTTTTTGAGAGTTGATGATAGTAACGGTAATTTGCACAAGATATGAATTTGGTCCCAAAGTGATGAATATCCAAGAGGGAAATAATAAAAAATTTCATATAGATCATTGGATATGATAAGTGTGATTCCTTGCAATAGTTTTGCGATATGGAAATGATGATATGTGAGTCATGTTAGTGAGTAATTGTGATTTAGTAAAAATATTAGTGCTAAGGTTTGTGATTCCCTATGCATGCACATTAAGTCAATAGTTATGCAAAGAAATTATATCCTACTTATGGTGCATTATTCGGTGTTAGTTATGTTCAATGCATGTTTATGACCGTTTTCGTTTTTTTTGGTTGGTTGCATCTCAATCTTTTGCTAGCCCTCATTGGTACTAAGCGGAAATACTGCTTGTGCATCCAAACTCCTTAAACCCAAGTTGTGCCAAATGAGTCCACTATATCTACCTATATGCGTTATTTCCATGCCGTTCCAAGTAAATTTGCGTGTGCCAACTCTAATTTTCAAAATATTTTTTCCGTTTTGTGAGGCCGTACCGCTCATGAAGCGGCAGGGGGTGGCCATTATTTTCCATGCTAGGTTTGTTATTCTAACGATGAGTGTTTATTCACTTGTCATTGCATGAGAGAGTGGCTGGTATTAGGGATGCCCAGTCCCACAATGAAATCAAAAATTAATAACAAAATTCCTTAGAAAGTGATGGTATGGAGGGCACCCGTGGATACGGCTAGCCATGGATTGTGAAAGAATGGTGGAAAGGAAATAAACTTTACTTTCTGTTTGGGAACCCCCTATGATGTGTCTAGCATGGAAGATATTGAGAATTCTCGGTCGTTTTCGTTGACAAGAAAAGCATGCCTCTCAAAATATTTTTATCTCTCTAATTTAAGCTTTGAGCTCTGGCACATTAGCAAATCTCTGCTTCCCTCTGCGAAGGGCCTATCTATTTACTTTTATGCAATTTTTATTTTTATTTTGAGTCTCCATCTTCTCTTATAAAGCACCAACTAGAGAGCACTATTGTCATACTTGTGCATTGGATGTAGCTAATATTTGAGTGTGTTTCATGAATGGATCAATGATTGAGCATAATGGGCTAGGGATAACTTTCTTTAGCGTTGATATTTTGAAAGACATGATTGCTTGTTAGCATGCTTGATTATTTATATCTTCATGTCAAACTATAGACTATTGCTTTGAATCATTCAAGTCCAATGTCCATGCTACAAAAGAAAAGAATATATGATGAATATGATAGGCAGCATTCCACATCAAAAATTCTGTTTTTATCATTTACCTACTCGAGGACGAGCAGGAATTAAGCTTGGGGATGCTGATACGTCTCCAACGTATCTATAATTTTTGATTGTTCCATGCTATTATATTATCAATCTTGGATGTTTTTATATACATTTACAGCAATTATATATCATTTTTTGGGACTAACCTACTAACTTAGTGCCCAGTGCCAGTTGCTATTTTTTCCCTATTTTTAGTTTTCCAGAATATCAGTACCAAACGAAGTCCAAATGCCACGAAACTTTTTGGAGATTTTTTCTGGACATAACAAACACTAGAACCTTCGGGAGAAGGCCAGAATACCCAGGAGGTGGGCCCACCTCTGCCCCTTTTGACCTAATTCCACCACTATAAATTCCCAAAAATCGGGAAACGAACATGGGAGTCCACGAAATACTTTTTTCGCTACCGCAAGTTTCTGTTCTCGAGAGATCCCATCTGGAGTCCTTTTTCGGTACTCTGCCGGAGGGGGAATCGGTCACGGAGGGGCTCTACATCAACCTTGCTACCCTTCCGATGATGCGTGAGTAGTTTACCACAGACCTTCGGATCCATAGTTAGTAGCTCGATGGTTTCTTCTCTCTTTTTGATCTTCAATACAATGTTCTCCTCGATGTTCTTGGTGTTCTATCCTATGTAATCACCTTTTGCGATGTGTTTGTTGGGATCCGATGAATTATGAGTTTATGATCAGATTATCCATGAATATTATTTGAGTTTTATCTGAACTCTTTTATGGATGATTATTATAGCTTCGTATTTCTTCTCCGATCTATTGATTTGGTTTGGCCAGCTAGATTGATTTATCTTGCCATGGGAAGAGGTGCTTTGTAATGGGTTTGATCTTGCGGTGCTCAATCCCAGTGACAGAAAGGGACATGACACGTATGTATCATTGCTATTAAGGGTAAAAAGATGGGGTTTATTCATGCATGAGTTTACTTTGTCTACATCATGTCATCGTTCTTAAGGCGTTACTCCGTTCTTTATGGACTTAATACACTAGATGCATGCTGGATAGCGGTTGATGTGTGGAGTAATAGTAGTAGATGCAGGCAGGAGTCGGTCTACTTGTCTCGGACGTGATGCCTATATACATGATCATTGCCTTGGATATAGTCATGATTATTTGCTTTTCTATCAATTGCCTAACAATAATTTGTTTACCCACCGTATGCTATTTTCTTGAAAGAAGCCTCTAGTGAAAACTATGGCCCCCGGGTCTATCTAAATCATATATTAAAAACCCTAAAAATACCTTGCTGCACTTTTTCTTTATTTATTTTATTTTGTATTTTTGTTTCAATCAATCTATCTATCTATCTATCACATACAATTTAATCTTGCAATTAACCGCCGAGGGATTGACAACCCCTTGTTTGCGTTGGGTGCAAGGATTTGTTGTTTTGTGTGCAGGTGCTGCTAACGAGGTGTTGCGTGATTCTCCTACTGGATTGATAACCTTGGTTTCATAACTGAAGTAAATACTTATCTCTACTGTACTACATCTCCCTTCCTCTTCAGGGAATTACCAACGCAGCTCACAAGTAGCAAACACCCATATTCGACTTAGGAACCTTAGGCACATAAGTAAATTTTCGATTTTGGTTTGTAGCAACTTCCTCACTATTTTTTAGGGAAGAAAAAACTGAACCCAAGACATTTATAACTTCCTCCAATTTATCAATTCTAGTGGGACTTTGTCCTACTCTATCGATAATGGAATCCTTTTCCTTTAAAGATTTCAAAACAGTGCCTACTGATGAACCTAGTTTAGTAATATGATTATGCATCTTTTTATCCAATTCCTCTAATTGTTGACTAGTAGGCATTTTATTTTCAATAATATCCAATCTTTGCATAAGTTGTTCCAATGTTATTTCTGTTTCATTAACTTTAATAGGTGGCGATCCCACTAAATTTCCCATTGCATTAAAAGCGTGCAAAGTATGGTTACTCAAAAAATTGCCTCCCGCTATAGTATCAAGAACAAACCTATACCAAGGAGTAACACCAACATAAAAATTTCTAAGAAGAATAGTAGTAGATTGCTTATGGAATTTTTTATTTTGAGCTTCACAAATTCTATACCAGGCATCTTTGAAACTCTCTCCACCCCTTTTTTTAAAATTAAGTACTTCAAGCGCGGATGTAGAAACAACAAGTGAAGAACTAGCCATTATAGTGGTAAAGATGGTAACAAATAATATTTTTGGTTTTTTGGAAATTTTTTGTAAACAAAAGAGAAGGCAAATAAAAAGGCAAAAGGCAACTAGCTAAGAAAACAAAAACAAGCAAAATAAAAGTTTGTACGAGGGCACCTGATTTGGTAGATGATGACTCCCCGGCAACAGCGCCAAAAATTCTTCTGCTACTCCCGTAGGAGTTGTTGGATTTCCCTGAAAGGGAAGCGTGATGTAGCACAGCAGCAGAAAGTAGTTCCCTCAGTTAAGTACCAAAGTTTATTAAACTAGTACGAGTCAACAAGCTAACAACGTGAACAACACCTCTACGCAAACAAATTAAATGCTTGCAATCAACTTGGCAACGGGGTTGTCAGGCCCCCTGTCTTGCTAGTTGCAAGGTTAAAAGCAAATACAAGAGAGATAGTGGTGTAGTAAAACGGCAAAATAGTAACGGGAAAATAAAAGAACAATTTTTGTAGGAGCAAGTATTAATGAAGAATGGACCCGAGGGTCATAGGTTCACTAGTGGCATCTCTCTCGAAAGCAGGTAATGGCATGGTAGACAAATTACTGTCGGGTAATTGACAGAATAGCGGAAATTTATAACTATGATCATTCATGGCATAATCTCACATAGGCATTACGTCTGTGATAAGTAAACTGTAATGCAACTGCATCTACTACTATTACTCCACCCCAAGACCGCTATCTAGCATGCATCTCAAAGTATTAAGTTTACAAGAAACAGAGTAACGCAATAAGCAAGATGACATAATGTAGACAGAAAGAAATCTAGGAATAAGATTAAACCCCGACGTTTTATCCTTAGTGGCAACAATACAAATACGTGCCTTTGTCCTTTTTTTCACTGGACAAGATCACCGCAAGATTGAACCCACTACTATGCACCACTCCCTCTGAAGATCTACCAATCAATCTTGGCCAGAGAAGACAAATAGATGGGAAAGCATATGTAGCTATTTAATTACGCAGCAAAGAAACTTCAAAAGATTCAATTGATTTCAATGAACAATCCGATCATAAATCCACAATTCATCGGATCCCAACAAACACTCCACAAGAATTACATCAGATTGATCTCATATGAGAACATGGTATTGAAGATCCAAAAGAGAGAGAGAGAGAGAGAGACAGAGAGCAAGCCATCTAGCTACTACTATGGACCCGTAGGTCCTGAAGGAACTACTCACACATCATCATGGAGGCAGCAAGGTTGATGAAGAGGCCTCCCGTGGTGGCTTTCCCCCCCCCCCCCCCAGCAGAGCACCGCAATAGGGCTCCAGATGGGATTGCTTCAGAACAGAGGCTTGCGGCGGCGACAAAATTCTTTTGGGTTCGCTTCTGAGGGTTTTGGCAATTGTAGGATTTATAGGCGGAAGAATTAGGTCAAACGGAGGTTTAGGGGCCCACATGGGCAGGTGGCGCGGCCACCCCCTGGCCGCACCACGTGGCCATGTGGTTGCCTCGTGGGTCCTTTCGACCTCTCCCGAAGCTTCTAGGGTCCTTCGTTGTCCAGAAAAAATGTCAAACATTGGCATTGTATTTGGACCTTGCTAGATATAGATTTTCCGCGAAACCAAAAACAAGCAAAAATAGGAACTGGCAATCGGCGCTGAATTAATATGTTAGTCCAGAAAAATAATATAAAATGGTATAAAATGATAATAAAAGCATATATAAATGATAGTATAGCAGTATGGAACAATAAAAAATTATAGATATGTCGGAGACGTATCACGTGCTCGGGCACCGAAAGATACCCGAAGTTGGACAGGTGGTGGAGCTGCGTGCCCGTCGCTGTGGACGCCATCCACTTCCCCTTGCTTTCACTCTAGAATGCAATGGCCTTGCCCTTGCCAGCGGCGCCTCTGCCCGCAGAGCCATCCCTACCGACACCGCTGCTGCTCCCGCCTCGCCGGCTCAACCCTCCGCGCGCCATTGGGTGTCACTGGATTGAGTTGGTGTCAAAGGGGGAGATTTTGAGCTCTGTGCTCAACAAGGGCAGAGCGGGTGAGATGAGGAAGAAGAAATGAGATGGCAATGCCGCTGCCCGCAGCGGCTGCTGCCTTATATGTCGCCCGAGGAGCCGAAACGGCGCCGCTCCCGCAGTGACACGTGGCCATGATGTGCTGCAATTTCTCCCATTACACGCATGCATCACGCGAAGATCGAGGCACCATAATAACTGTACAAGACCCAAAGTGCTCCTGTGCCGTCATGTCACGTCTCCCGTGGCAGAAGACGGGACGCGACCTAGGTGGGGTCCCTACGACTTCCTGCTCTCTCCGTTTGACTGGCCGGTCAAGGGGAGATAGAACGCTAGCGCTTGGCAACCGAGGCGGATGTGACATGACCCCAGGTCGGGTGTGACGCCTGCACGAATGTCACCAAAATATTTGCAATGCTTCATGGTTTCATGGAGGCTGGCTCTTCAGAAGCCGGTCATCTACATCAAAAATAAAAGACCGAGAGGTCAGAAGCCCTGTGCACCAGACTCTGGCTTCAGAGTCGGGCATCGGAGCCCGACAGCTCATCTCCAGGCTTCCCCGCAGGTGTGCGGACTAAAATTTTTCTTTCGCGAACCATCAAGAACTCGCCATGCAATCCGAAGACGGTGCGCTCAGTTCGATTCCGGCCCGGATGCAGCCGAGTTCAAGACCGGTTTGGGGGCTACTGACGGTGCCATGTATCAGGGTTTCCGCTTGCCGCCAGAAGTCAGCCCACCAGGCCCTGATGCGGCCTAGGCCTTCTACCTAGCCAGCGGCCTCCCAAGAAGGAAGGAGAAGGCTTGCTGTCCAAGACAAGCCAGGAGACCGGATTGGACTCCTCTGTCATAGCCAACTAGGACATTATGTAACCCTAGGCCTCGTCCCCCTTTATAAGGCGAGGCTGGGCCAGTCGATAGGCATCTCATTATCTAGTCTCAACATCCATACTCTCGATTCACCTACGTGATCTTCGAGATCCACCATTGTACAACATATACTCCATCAATATAATCGAGCAGGATGTAGGGTATTACCTCCACCGTGAGGGCCTGAACTTGGGTAACCCCTGTGTCTTGTTTCCCCTCTGGGTCTTTCGGCTAAACGCGACACCCCGTCGAGAGTACTGCGGGAATATGAACCGACTGATAGTCCTAAGATTTTTCTCTAGAAAACATACATGCACCTCTTTCTTCTAGAGAGGAGTCATGTGGGCATCTAGGGCTATTAAATTTGGCTACAGACGGCAGATAGAAGTAGGAAATAAAGCAAGATTCTGGGAGGACTCATGGTTTGGATATGCACCTCTTGCCACTTAGTTTGGGGACCTATCTTTTATAGCTAATAAATAGGGCAAGACTATTAGACATATCTACGATGGGCACCAGCTCAGGTGTACTTGTCGTAGAACCTTTACTCCTGAATTGGTGCAACAATTGTGAGACCTGAAAAGTACTGCATAGAGCATCACATTCTCGGAGGGGGTGATGAGATGAATTGGCAATATGAATCTAGTTGTTGATATTCTTCTAGATCTTTGTACATAATAGTGAACTTCAGGGGAGTAACCCTTGTCTTTTTGCCTATCATGTGGCTAGTTAAAGTTCCTCCGAAAATCCATATATTTCTCCCTCACCTAAGCAGCCCACATAGTTCACCTACCCCCTGCTATAAATGGCAAGCCCTCCCCTGCCATTTCTGGAAAACCCTAGCCTCCCAACCCTAACCCTAATCCCACCAAACCATAGCCAGCCGCTGCCAACCCTCGAGATCTGCACCGCCAGATCCGACGGCCACCGCCGCCCAGAGGGCCCGCGTGGCCCAAATCGGGTCCTCGCGCCGTGCAGCTGGGCCTGGAGCAGCCCCGCGACCCACGCCGCCTCGCGCCGCTGCTAGTCAGCCGTGCCCCACCGCCTCGAGCCGCTGGACCTCCGCCACCATCGCCGCGTCCCCACGCAGGCGACCGGAGTGCCGTGCCGCCCAACCTCCCCCTATCTCCTTCTTCTCCTCTCTTGCTAACCGCCTCCACCGCATCCTCACAGGTCAGCCACTGACCGTCGTGCGCCTCTGTCGTCCCATTGTGTTCCCCAGCAATGGCGCCATCGCACCGCCCGATCGAGCCCCGCCTCGACGTCCTGCTCTCCCGGCCGCACCAGCACACCGCCAGATTGGCCCGCCTCTTAGCCCACTTCGTCCCACATAGCCCGGCCCGCATCCTCTCCCGGCCGGCCCAGCCATGCAGGCTCGAGGTGAGCTCCCCCTCCTCCGTCTATTGGGTGTTGGCCCATATGCGCTGTGCTGTGTTGCGCCCTAGGCGCTGGATAGAAGATCTCTGTCGCCTTCGGTAGATGGGCTCGGCTCAGTAGGCGTAACCTACTATATTGCGCTCGATGCGTTAGATAGCGGCCCGGTTCCTTGTTTTGGCCCGTTTATTATCTCTGTGATTTAGTAATTACAGGGAATCATATAATCTTGCATAAATCATATAAAATCAACCGTAGCTCGGATTAACAAGTGTTATATATGAAACCGGCCATTTGCATCCATGTTTGCACTGTTTAAAATGCTGCATTTAGTTAAATTGCATTAATGCATTAATTTAAATTCCTAATTAATAACTAATTCATCCTAGCTTGGTTAATATGATTAAATATGCCATATTGATCTGCATAATGTATAGATCATTAATATGTCACTCTCATGCATGGTTGCATCTATTAAAATGTGCTTTAGGAATAAACCACCATTCTTTTGTTATGGAATAATTGGAAATGCATATATGATGCTCCCTATTCCATTTAATTTTTGTAGTTAGTATTAGATCAACCTATGTCCATCTTATGCCATGTCATCCCTGTTAACTACATTAAATGTGATGCCCATGTTAATCCACTTAACCACCTTTATCCCTAATTGTCGCATTTAATGAACTTGGCATATCTTTTGCATGTAATCCAATTAACTTGATCCATGTTGCACATGCATATCATTCATGTCATGCCATGTCATTGCATATCATAAACATGCTGGATCTTTGCCGTAGTAATAGCTGCATCCATTGGTTGCTTCTTCCGGTGTTGCTTTGCTTTTTCGCGGATAGGATTCGGAGATGACGTGAGATACGAGCAAGGTCTACGAATGTACCAAGCATGGATTACATGCAAGACTTACAACCCCTCCGTGTTCATGTTAATCCCATGCTATCTCCCTCTTGCTTGCACTAGATTCCGATGTTGTAGTTGATTGCGAATCCTACATGATGCGTAGCCTATTGATCCCACATATTGCATGTTATCCTATTACCTAGCATACCCTGTTGCTATGTTTGTTACTTTGCCAGCCTGCTTATGCTGTAGTATGCATGCTTAGGTTGCTGTTGTTGCCATGTTACTTTCTTATGCCATGCTGTTGTTGGGTACACCTTTAATTATGATGTGCTTCTGGAGATAATTATAGTTGTGGTATAAATTGTAACAAAGGCAATGGTGGGAGGCCGTGCATAGTTTATGCATTGGTGTTTTATTCCACTCGTGCCGCCCTAGGACCCGAGTTTTTGGAAACTTGATTCCAAGACTGAGCGTGCTAACCACATGTGGGAGGTTTTATAGGGCCCTGATAACCCACAAGTGTTGGGGATCGCAACAGTCTTCGAGGAAAGTATCACAACCCAAATTTATTGATTCAACACAAGGGGAGCCAAAGAATATTTATAAGCCTTAGCGGTTGAGTTGTCAATTCAACCACACCTGGATAAATAACTTGCTTGATAGAATTTATTAGTAGCAAAGTGATGTGATAATGATAGTGGTGTGATAAGTAGTATGGTAACGATAAAGTAAAAGGTTGCAGTAAAAGTAATGTAACGGAAGTAACAGTGATGGAAAGCGTAGGCATGGGGGTAGATAATGGATGTTGCATGGATAAGATCAATTATGTAATAGTCATAATATAGGGCAATAATCAAGCTAGCTCCAATTCATCAGTCATATGTAGGCATGTATTCCGTATGTAGTTGTGCGTGCTTGCGATAAGAACTTGCACAACATCTTTTGTCCTACCCTCCCATTTCAGCGGGATCCTAATGGAAATTAAGTGTAATTAAGGCACTCCTTTTACAAAGCATCGGATCAAAGCATTAACAATCAATGAATACATGTAATCCTTAATGTAAAGTCATCCCCTTTGATATCCCACTTATTGTCACCTTGGGGTCTCCGGTTCAGAACATTAACAGGTGCATACAACTTGTAGGTATGATCCAAAACACATATATATTCATGAAAACATAAAGGATTCAGATTTGAATTCATGGCACTCGGGCCCTAGTGTCAAGCATTAAGCATAGCAGTCATATCAACATCAATCTTAGAACATAGTGGATACTATGCATCAAGTCCTAACAAATCTGACATCTATTACATAAGAAATCTCATCCAATTCCCATCCACCCCATGTGCCTACAAAGGAATTAGTCACACATGAGTGGAGGAATCATGAAATTGTTGATGGAGGATGGTTGATGATGACAATGGCGACGAATTCCCCTCTCCAGAGGCCCAGATCAACCTCCAGATTTGCCCTTCTGAGGAAGAATAGAGGTGGCAGCAGCTCCGTGTCGCAGAAAATTCTAATAAAAAACCTCGCATCGTTTTGGGGTAGATGTGATTTATAGGCAAAAGATGGAGGCGAGGCGATGCACATGGCCACCACGCGGCCCCACCCTGTGGGTTCCCTCCAACTCATCTTCTGGCATCGTGGCTCTTTTCTTCCAGAAAAAATTCAGAAAAATCCCCGGGACTTTTTGAGCACTGTTATTTCTGCACAAAAACAACACCATGGTAATTCTACTGAAAACAGCGTCAGTTCGGTTTAGTTTAGTTCAAATCATGCAAATTAGAGGGCAAAAGAATACTAAAAGTGTTTAGAAAAGTAGATACGTTTGAGACGTATCAGGCCCCCTCGACTGAGTACCTGAAATTGCAGACTTTTCCAGGGACGCAAGCTGGTTTTCCTTTTCCTTTTGCGGTCATGTTTTGCTGGGTGGACACCCTGGATTTGGGCTATGTCCATCCCAGCCGTACACGCACACAGTTGAGAACGATTCGGGACTATGGCCGGACTCTCATTTCGGGTTACACTCAATCGGGTGGCTTACTGGACTTGGATGTAGTATCGGAGAAAGTGTCGTGTCAATCTGCCTCTGCCGGTTCATGCATATAATGTGCCAATAACTGGCCTACGACAAGAGACGGACGAACATGTATGGGTGCATTGGTGCACCCCTACAGGGATAAATCTATTCGAATAGCAGTGTCCGCGGTTATGGACGACTTGGATCTTGTTGACTTGATCATAGAACAACTTTAACATTAACAAATAAAACTTGCCAACCGTGTGAGTGCCTTTTGCATTCTTCCTCGTGGGAGTTGCGAGGGGGAAGACAAAGTAGTGTTATGTTTGCGGTTAGGTAGGTGGATAGAGTAGTTGATCTACGCCTCTGTACTTTTATGCGCTCTCTCATCTTATCTATATAGACGCAAGTTGTAGCGTGTCTCTGTAGAATGTGTAGTGCTTGCGCCGCTAAAACACTTTACCCCTTCCTTTGAAACATGTTGCATAAGTAGTATAGATCTGATGCAAGTCTTGCGGAGTATGCCTTGTACTCACCTTGCTTTATTTAGTTTTCCTCTTTGACCAGAATTACTGCAATCAGCCGGTAGCATTTCGGGAACATGTTTGTTGCTGGACGACGTTAGCTGGTTATCTCACAGACAGTGGTCTGGGCAGGGATATGGATGTCCTTTGCTTTTCTTTGAAGCCTTCTTAAGGCATTTGTTAAACATTACCTGTCTAAGGTATATTCGATTCAGTTGTATGTGTGGTATCTTGGTCGAAAGACCCTTGTTGTATTCATTCGTTAAATTTGACTCTCCAGAGTTATTGTGTGTGTGTGTGTGTATATATATATATATATATATATATATATATATATATATATATATATATATATACATATATATATATATATACGCGTACACTGATATATATACCAACTATGCGCGCGAATTAATTTATATATTAAATAAATATATGAACAATATTTGAGGGTCTATATCAGCGTACGCGAACAATATCGCGGACAATATCAGTGTACGCGGATATGGCAAGTTTAATATTCAGATTACTATTTGGTACTATTCAAATAATTGGTGAATATACTATTCGATACTATTCCAATTATTGGTGCTTGTCTGGCTATTAATTTGGCTAATATTTGCTTATATGCAGGATCAATTAGCTGGTTGCCAAGACCAACGATACGGCCTGTTCGTTCTTAGCAGGTTGTGAAATTCCTACTCGGTACTCAGCATATTTGTCATTATGTTGCTTCAGATGTAGCTAGTTACGTTCACTTGATGATTTTTAATTGCAAACTTATGGGTTAAATTTTTATCGTCTTCCCAGGCAGTTCCACCCAAAGGGAACACTTCTCTACGGCCACAAGGTTCTCTTTCAAACGCCACTCTGGGCTACACAGAGAACTACACACGCAGAGATTTCTCCTATAGGACTCCTAGTATAAGAACTCTTCCCATAAATTCATAAGTAAAAATACCAAGTGAAACCAAGAAACTACATCATTTCGACAACATAATTTACATATGGTTTTCCCTTTCGGGAAACCCCGAAGGGATTACACACTAACTAAGAAATTACCTTAATCTTCTTGGCGATCACAGCGCCTTCTTGGCTATTCTACTAGTGGTGGTGGTGTCTAAACTACTAAGGAACTGGTGCTCACTTCTTCCTATGCTTCTGCGCTTCTTTGCTTGATGCTCTGGCTGAGTGCGTCCGTGTGTCTGTCCTTCTGTTGAGCCCAGCGTCTCCTTTTACAGCCGAGAGATGGCTGCGATGGAGGCCTTCGGGAGCCTACCTTCACTTATTTTTTTTACATGTAGTAGCATGCACGCGTGTCCTTCTAGGGTACATGCGTGTCTTTCTAGGGTATGGATAAGTGCGAGAGAGAGTGCCCGACAAGCTTCAATCTTTAGGAATCTTCGCTTTTTTCACGTGGGCATTGTCTCTCGGTGAATAATTGGCTTGCCTCCACTGTCTTCTAGCATATGAGCAATATGCACAGATTACTCACATTGCTCACACCGTTGGCTTGATCTTGAATTCCGCCTTCTTCTTGACTCAAGATTCTGGCTTCTTATTCGATGTATGCCAAAACCTTAAATATATATATATATATATATATATATATATATATATATATATATATATATATATATATATATATATATGACAAATGTTTCCTATGACCGGGTGTAGTTACTCTCACTTTTGTTTTGTATGTTCTAGGTAGAATCTAACATATCGGAGTATATGTACGCATAGTATGTAGTATATTTGAATATTTAGGTAGTATATATACTACTTTTTAGGTAGTATGTATCATATTTTGAGCATACTCATTTCTACGTATAAATATGTACGTATTTGACAAATATAATAAAAACTATGGGTATACATGCAATTTTTTCATATAACTCACTTTGAAGTATCTTAGATATAGTATATGAACATACTAAAAATGATAAAGTAGTATATATATTGTCACATGATAGTATATGAGACATGAATGTAACTACACCCGGTAGTAGGAATATATATATGGGGGTCTTCCCCGCCAATATAATTGATAACACATTGTCAATATTCAGGTTGTATCAATATTCGGGGAGGTCCTCCGCGCCCGAATAATTGATAGCAATATCAATTCAAGTATATAGCCTTTTAATCAATAGGCTGTCCATGCCCAGCGATGTCCATATGTTCATCGTCAGACAAATGAGAATCATATTTTTTATCACATTCTTTCTTTATTTCTTCAACTATTTCTTGTCTTAATTCTTTTAATATTTCTTCTTTATTATATTTGACCATTTTTCAAATCTTTTATTCATTTCTTGATCTATGGATGCACTATCTGAAGGGTTAATTCCCTTTAGAAGGCATTCTTGATATGTATGATATTTTGGATATCCTTCCTCTTTTATATTCTTCGCATCATTTCTAGATATTTGAAATAACAACTATTCATTATCTTTGCCCAATTTGAGGCATAATTGATTTTATCATGTCTTATTTGAAATTCTTCCCATGTCATGTGTATTCCAGGATTACTTCCATCGAACATAATATATGTTGGTCTTGGTATATTTTTGTTCATCATATTAGAATATTCTACGGGGCTTTTGAGATTAGATATCATATAACTTTTCTCTTGTCTTCTGACTATGTTCATATTATCTAATATGCATCTTTGGATTTCATCAAGATGGATATGACTCTTTGGTTTGAAATTGAATGTATTTGGAGAAAATATTTTTAATTTATTGTCATCTCCAAATATGAAACATTCATTTCCGCCTGCAAGTATTCCTCTCTCCATTTCTGTACAATTGATGATCGAGAGAATATGCCAGATAAACTATTATCTTTTCCTTTAATATGCTCAAATATTACTTTATGACCATTCCTTCTTTTATTTCCGTGCTTCCAGCAATATCATATTCTTGTTCTTTATTATCTTTTAACTTATCTTTTAATATTTCTAGCTCTGCTTCTAGTTTATTTATTCTATTTTCTAGATTTCTAACCCTATTAGATAATATTCTTTCTTCTGGTTCAAATTCTATTTTCTGTCTCCATATTTGATTTTTGGCTTTTAGACAGGAGGCACAAGCTTGTCTTAGGCATAAGCTGCATGTAAACCTATTATCTTGGCTTGGATAATATATACATAAAGCATATTTTATGTTATAATCACCTTTCCCTTGAATCCAATCATGCTCACAATCTACTTGATTCATCATTTCTATTTGTAAACCTGCTAAAGCATCTATTAGGTCTATCTCATCTTCACTTGAATCATATTCTTGAATCTCATTTTCTACTTCATCAGTTTCAATGATTGAATATATTGACTCGTCGTCTTTTATTTCATCATCGCATACTAATATATTCTCGTTAACACTATCTATGATTAATACTCTTTCTTGCTCTTCATATTTACTAGAGTGTCTTTTCTGGTCTTTATTAGGGCAGGTCCTACTTAGGTGATCTAGAGAGTTACATATAAAACACCTGCATGTTTTATCATAAGTTTTTCTGGGATTGTATCTTCTTACATTTATTTTATGTAGAAATGGGGCTCTATTATCTGACCTTCTTATGAAAAATCTTTTCTTTGTTCTAAAATTTCTATTATCTCTCCTCTGTGGTTTATAATATTTTTTATTCTTATACCTTTCTTCTCCATATGTTAATGGTATTTGAGCAATGTTATTGCAGAAATTATAATCTGTTTTCTTCATAGATCTTTGAGCTTGTATATCTGTACATACCTTTCTTAGCTGTTTAAAGACAAATGTTATTGCTTGGGATATGTTTACAATATTTCCTGGGATATGTTTACAATATTTCTTGTTGATTCCGTTTTATATTCCTCAAATATTATAGACCCTAGAGGGTCAGGCAACTTATTAAAATATCTTTCTATACACCTACATTAAAGCCTTGCTTAGTGGTGGTAGCATTATATAAGTAATGCTGAGAGAATTCTTTTATGCCTTTCCAGCTTGTCAGCGTTAATTTTTCTATTTCTCTTAATCTTTCATTTTGTAATGAGGTATGTCCTAATTCTGGATCTTCTACTATGATCATATTTGAAATAACATTTGCAAAGTTATTAGGATTACTTCCTGCTCTTTTTAATTCTTCATATTGATTAGGGCACGTCTCTACCCATTGCTCCCATAGGACTTTCACGGATTCTCCTAAAATGTTTCAAGATATGTTATCATATCTTCAACCTTAGTGCCTATATTATGCTGGTTTTGTATATATTTTTAAACTATTAACCCTTTCCATATGCTAATTATATTCAGCCAATCTATCGGGTCATGGGCTGCTAAGTTTAATATAGCACCATCATTCTTATAATTCTAAAATTGTACTGGCCTTCCAAAATCTCTTCTCTAGTACCCATATATCTATATTGTCTAGGGATATATGTAGGTTGGTAGTCATCTTTTTCTGGGGGCCATTATCCAGCTGATCTGGTAGGTCTCTCCCTTTCTCCTTTTTTTACTGAAGATTCCACATATCACTTTCTTCTTTTATTACTACTTTCTAATTTCATAGCTTTCATTGCATTATCTAAATTATGTAGACCCACATCATCTAGTGAGTTTATAAAATCATTATTTTGTTCTGAGTCATTATAATTTTCGTCTTCTATGATCATTTCTTTCATTAATTCTACATCTTCTTCTTCCTCTTCATAACTCTCTAGTAATAGCTTATTATTTATATCCCATTGCTCTTCTTCATCCACAACTTCATCTTTATGGCTCTGAGCAATATTCTTATTTTTATCATTATTATCAGTGGTAGCGTTATTATTACTATTATTATTAAATCTCTTTTCTTCTGATGCTATAGTGTTATTTATCACGCGAGAACTACTAGTGGCTGGCTTTTCCTCGCTTTTTAATCTTTTTAATCTAGCAATCTCTCTAATGAAAAATAATTCTCTTTCTCTTATTTTAGGCCAGTATGTTGTCATAGAATGACTATATTCCCATTCTATATGTTTTAGTTTCTTTTCCCAATGAATTATTTCATCATCTATATTAGTCTTTTACATGCATTCAGTTATACCTTTATTCTTATCATTGCTAATTTCTGTTTCTGACATAAAAGATTATGTGTCTTCTATGGATGCATATTTATAATTCATAAATCTAATACTACTACCTCCTTCACAATTTTGATAACTTATATAATTTTCAGATAGCTTTAATTCCTTCTTCTCTATTAATTCACCTATCTTCCATTCCTCTCCTGCTCTTTCTTCAGAACGAATTGTAAGACGATTCATAAATTGTATACCTTTTGATTGCATGCTATCAATTACGTCATTTACATTAACTCTATATCTAGAACTACTTCTGTTAGTGATTCTTCCTATAAATTCTATGATTACTAATAAATTTGATCCTTTAAAATCTTCACATCCTTTAGTTTGGAAACCAAAACTCATTTTTTTAATAAATTTTTTTACAGGCATTATTAAATCTGGGGCTATGTATGTTATTAATCTATTTTCATTCATACCTCCTTCCATAAATCCTAATGCCGCTTTATCGATTGATTCCCATCTTCTATCTAATAGCGTTATTAATATCTTTGCTCCTAATTTCTTTCTTGTCATGCCTATAACTCATATGATATACATACCTTGATGAATATATTTATAACCACAATATCTTAATTCATTTTCAATATTCTTGCTTACAATTCATAAATCTACTGGATGCGTTAACACACTTAGCTCTACTTCTCTAGATATTCTATATAAACCACTCTTACTTTCAAATATACCCATGTGATATACTTGCTACGGTTTTATTTTTCTTAGGGTATCCTTTTGATATATTTCCAAGACTTTTTGCAAATATATAACTTCTTCTATACTATCAATATCATCAGCTTTGCATGATAATCTATGCTTCATTGCAAGAGGTTTTGAATCTTGCCTAATTACGTGGAGGAATTTGTCTCTTCTGGTGAGGCTTTTAGATACATCCATTTTTCTGAATTAATATTCCTTGATGAGGATACTATTCCGGATGAAGATAACACAATATCTTTGTTGCTTTGAACACTATTTAGTTTTATTTAAACTTGAATTAAAAGCTGGAGGATAGTGTTATTCTGTCTTATTATTATTTTGAAGTCTTCTTTTGCTGAGTCATGATCAGAAAATCTGATAGAAGGTGACAAATATTTAGCTACTTCGTTTAATGCTTGACTATATTCAGTCATATAACTATGAGAGGATCAGAGTTTTTACCTCTTGTACCAACTTTTTTATTTCAAGAATATCTTGTCTTGATTCAGTGCTTGGCAATGAGTCTTTACCTTTACTTAGGTAACGGCCTATTGTCAACACTTCTTCTTTAATATAGTCGTTATTCTTGCAAATTATATTCTGTCTTGTTTTTGCTTCTTCTAACTTATACAGAATGATATCTATTTTATTATTTAACCCGGAGCACTTGTCTGTGAGTTTTTGATATTCTTTATATAAACTATCAAATTTTTGGTCAAGATTGTCCTGCCTTTTTCCTCAAGATATATAAAAATTATATATCAAATCGACAACTATATTTAGCTGGCTATGAGAAGTATGCCAAATATGCTCTTCAGAGGGATTTATTCTGCACCTTATATTAATATTTTCTTTAGTATTTATTACCTTACCTGCGCTAACTTCTAAATTTAAATACCTTAATCTTTCAATGATTATATCCTGGACCTGATACCAACTATGCGGACCTGATACCTTAATCTTTAGTGTGTGTGTGTGTGTGTGTGTGTGTGTGTGTGTGCGTGCGTGTGTGTGTGTGTGTGTGTGTGTGTGTGTGTGTGTAAAGATATTGTTGTTGTTGCGGATTACTTCGTGATCTGTGTTGTGATACCGACCGTTCCACCCACATGGCGTGCACCTTTCCATGTGTACGTTGTGTGAAGGTGGCGTCTTGGGATCGATATTATGCGGAGGCTAGCGGAGGTTGCTAGATCTGCATAGTGCCGGTCCCGGGATGCTAAAAGGCTTGCCATCCAAGACAAGCCTACCCCAGGAGACCGGATAGGACTCCTCTGCCGTAGCCGACTAGGACTTTACGTAACCCTAGGCCTCGTCCCCCTTTATAAGGCGAGGCCGGGCTAGTCGATAGGCATCTCATCATCTAGTCTCAACATCCATACTCTCGATTCACCTACGTGATCTTCGAGATCCACCATTGTACACCATAATCATGAGCAGTTTGTTCGATATGCGACCAGGTAGTTCGATTTTGGTGGGCACAGACATGAAAATTGATCAGAAAATCGCATTGACGAATTCTAGTCTGATGGGAGCACACATGACAAGTGATGGGAAAAACTCGTCGGTGAATTTGAAAGATGATAGGCATCGCAAAGTCGGCGCCAAGGGCTCCACCATGATATGTTACCAAAATGATGTAACAGTACGTACACATGATAGGCATTCAGCCAGTAACTTAGACATGGTGTTGACAGGGACTGGAACCGACATAGCATGCAAATTCTTACAGACCAAAATACTCTAGGTGAAGCAACAAGTAACTAAGAGATGTGGCGCATGATGGTTTGTCCAGTGGCTGGGCAATGTAGCTTCCTAGTCGTCGAAGGCAGAGTCGGACGGCGCTAAAACTTTCCACAGTGCCTTATGCGTGTGTGCTGAGAAGTTACCCTGCAGCTTCAAGCACTCATGCAGGGCATCCTTCTTGGTTTTGGAAACATTTGTGCTGTGAAACAAATGTGCATCAACGTGTCAACCCCGGTTGGAAATGCATTTTGCAGAAAAACTTGGTGCAACTAACGATGATTAAAATGGTTTAATCAAACAGAAAATAGTACGGAGGTGGCATTACTTACGGCGTAAAAACTGCTTCCGTCCTGGGTTCATGCTTCATCCGCCAGTTTTCCTTGTCGGATGGCCATCCAGCATAGAATTCATGGAGGCATGCAAACAATGCATTGTGCAGCTTCCATGCAACAGCTTTGTTGCGGTCCTTGGAGAGATGAGGAGTTGAAGATTTGGCATATAGAGGATCGTTTACATTTAACACTTTCTGCAGCATGTCCCAGTGTAACATCCCCATGTAATAGCTACACTGATCACCCCCTGATAATGCCAAGTCACCATGATTAACTATGTCTGTACTCAGATATCATTTGTGTGTATGACTTATGTATTCGGGTCCTCGCGACCCCTGGTTTGTAATATGATGCTTTATGTTTGAATTTGAGTTTAGAGTTGTGTTGTGATATCTTCCCGTGAGTCCCTGTGCTTGATCATGCACGTTTGCATGTATGATTAGTGCCCGATTAAGTCGGGGGCGTCACAAGTTGGTATCAAAGCCGACTGCCTGTAGGAAGCCCCCTTCCGATTCCTTGGTCGAAGTCGAGTCTAGTCTTTCAGAAAACTATTTTACTAACATGGTTGTGTGGCTTACGGGCCCACGTCGCCAACTGGGTGGTATTAGGATCTTTTATTCCTCTTCTATACTCTGGGACTCTGAATTCTCTTCCATTCGGGTTAAATGAATTTTACTAACGCCGACACTAGGATCTCGTAATCTCGTCCACACGGAGAGCTGGATTATCTGTACTTGTTCCTTCACATTGATCTGATTAGTCTGATAATCATATTTTCCTTTCCATTGGTTTGTTTAACCTTTCTCTCCAAGTTATATTATACTTCCCATTGTCATTTGACAATTATGAATTTCCTCTGTTTCAGATGGATCGTTTGTTTCCGCCGCGCCCTGCGACGCAGCTTGTGCTTCGCACTTGGGCACGTGATGCCCCTGGTTTTCCAGCTGTCCTGATCGCCCTCCTGACCAGACTGGGCTACCGCTGGTACCCCGAGTACATGGTTTATGAGGATTTCCGCGAGTTCAACCAGGAGCAGTACCATGCTGATGTTCGTATCTTTGATCAGAGGGACAACTCTGACACCGAGTTGCACATTTTTCACTGTATCGGCGTGACGATTGAGATGGCAGTCCATGATGCTGCCCATTCTGCTGTCGCACGTCTTCGTGGCGAGCATAGTCACCTGGATGCCTCTGAGTTCCGATACATCCCGTATGCCCCTGCTGGAGATGCTACCGGATACTACACAGCTATCTGTGCCCCTTACGAGCGTCGTCGATACGACCCGCACATGTTGATTCAGTGCACTCAGGCTCTGGATCGCACTGCCCAGGCTCTTGCCGTCGAGTTGTTTGCCACTCGAGCACGTCTCTACGATGCTATGACACAGTTGCTACCAGCTGTTCGTGCAGGGATACATCCGGAGTATATCCTTTACCCGCGCAGGACTCAGATGCCGGCAGGTATCGATTGGCCTGCTGTTGGAGGTCATACACCTGCACGTGGACCTCTTCTTCCAGTTCGAGACCGGGTTCTGCATCAGAGTGCACACGGAGAGCAGGACTCTTCTGCCTTGGAGACTCGTCGTCCGCACTTGCAGTTACCCCGTTCCAGTGGTTTTCCCCGACGTTGATGTAGCCTTTGCTATGTCTCGTTGTGTATTCCTCACCGCGTGCCTGTGCGCCGCCTCGTATGTCTAGCTGTTTAAATTTCGCGAACTTATGCTGTCCGCATGTAACCGACTCTGTGTATGGATCTGTATGTCTTAATTGACTACTGTTATGTATCTATTGCACTGCTTATTCATTGTCGTGTTACATTAAGCTTGTCGTTAAACACTTGCAGTTGCTTTTACTAAAATACCCCCTGTTGAAAATTTTAGCAGGATGGTTAGGCCAGGTGCTCGTGGTCGTGGCCGTGCCCCCGAACAGCCACCACCGCCAGACTATATGGCAGCTATGATGCAGCAATTCGAGCTAAACCGTCAGTTCATGACTAATATCATGGCTCAGTTCCCGCACCAGGACAATCAGAACCAGAACCCAGCCTCAATAACATTGTCAGAGTTTATGCGTCTCAACCCCACTATTTTCCGTAACTCTGAACAGCCACTGGACGCCGATGACTGGCTTCGCGACATCGCCTTTGAGATGGAATCTGCTAGTGTTGCCCCTGACAACCTTGTCACCTTCGCGGCCTTCTTCCTGAAGGGACCCGCTGCTCAATGGTGGTCCACTCACAAGCGTACACTGCCTGCTGGAACAATCGTTACTTGGGTTGAGTTTCAGGCTGCCTTCCGTGCTCGCTATATTCCTCAGGGAATCATAGACCGGAAGAAGACCGAGTTCCGCAACCTCGTTCAGGGCAACAAGACTGTCGAAGCCTATCAGCGGGAGTTCCTTAACTTATCCCGCTATGCTGAAGAAGACATAGCCACTGATGCTCGTAGACAGGAGAAGTTCCTCAATGGGCTCCACCCGGACCTTAAGCTTGCCCTTGCTGCTCAAGACTTCACCGACTTTGCCACTCTCGTGAACAAGGCTATCCGGATTGAGACCGCTCAGATCGAGCACATGGAGTCGCAGAAGCGCAACCGTGACCTTGGCTCATCTTCGAGCTCAGCATAGAAGCGTCGAATCTGGATTCCCAACAGTGTGTACCGTCCAGCTGCCCCTGCGCCAAGGCCCTCTTATGCTGCACCCCGTCTGCCTCCTCCACCACCGAGGCATCCAAGAGTTCAAGCTGCTCCACCACGTGTTGCTCCCCTTCGTCCTGAAGATGGTCTCTGCTTCAAGTGCCGCAAACCAGGTCACCTTGCTAAGGACTGCCGCCAGACTCAGAATCAGTTGGCATTCCCTCGTACTGGCCATGGAAATGGTCGTGGCAACAATCAGACCCGCAACTATAATACTGGGTCTTCTGCTTATGGTCGTGGACATGCTTACAACATTGATATTGAAGAAGTTCAGGATCAGCCTGCTACTGTGATGGGTACCCTTCTCGTTAATTCAGTACCCGCTTCTATTTTATTTGATTCAGGAGCATCACATTCATTCATCTCTGGAAAATTTGCATTCATGCATGGCATTCATTATGAGAAGATGCATACTCCATTAGTCGTTAAGACTCCCGGGGGCCATTGTCATGCTGACATGATGGCACCTAACGTCACCGTCGAAATTGAAGGATTGGAATTCCTTGCCTCCCCCATCGTTCTGAAGTCTTCCACCATAACCTCATCCTGGGAATGGATTGGTTGAAAGCTCACATTGCTTCAATCAATTGTGCCACTAAAGTCGTTCAACTTCTTCATCCCTCCGATGAGATAGTGAACTACACCGCCCGCATTACCCGGAATGCCGAAGCTCAGATATATGCTCTGAATGCTTTGAACGCCTCGCCTCTTGAGGGGATTGAGAACGTTCCGGTCGTTCGCGAATTCCCGGACGTCTTTCCGGAAGAACTTCCAGGAATACCCCCTGTTAGAGCCGTCGAGTTCGTCATCGACTTGAAACCAGGCACTACCCCTATTGCAAAGCGTCCGTATAAGATGCCTCCGCATGAACTTCTCGAGCTTAAGGAAGAAATTGACAAGTCGCTTAAAAAGGGTTTCATTCGTCCCAGTTCCTCTGCCTGGGGAGCACCTTCTCTCTTTGTTAAGAAGAAGGATGGGACTAACCGATTGGTCCAGGACTATCGGCCTATTAACCAAGCCACAATACAGAACAAATATCCACTTCCCCGGATCAACGATCTTTATGATCAGCTTGCTAGATCCTCTGTGTTCTCGAAACTCGACTTGAGGTTGGGTTATCATCAGATTCGAGTTCGCAAGGAGGATATTCCGAAGACCGCTTTCGTTACTCGCTATGGATCATACGAGTACACCGTTATGTCCTTCGGATTAACTAATGCTCCAGCAACCTTCTCTCGATTGATGAATTATATCTTCATGGACTACCTCTACAAATTCGTCGTGGTTTATTTGGATGATATCCTTATATTTTCCAAGAATGAAGAAGAACACGCTGTACATCTTCGGCTTGTATTGGAGAAACTCCGAGAA
Source organism: Elymus sibiricus (assembly GCA_039707655.1). Classification (NCBI taxonomy): domain Eukaryota; kingdom Viridiplantae; phylum Streptophyta; class Magnoliopsida; order Poales; family Poaceae; genus Elymus; species Elymus sibiricus. The sequence goes on along the minus strand of CM077668.1, from coordinate 469,202,911 downwards.
CACCAGGTATATGCCAAATACTCTAAGTGTGAATTCTGGTTATCTGAGGTGACCTATCTCGGTCATGTGATTTCCAAAGATGGCATTGCCGTTAACCCAGAACGAGTTCATGCCATTCTTGACTAGACTCCCCCGAAGAATGTTAAGCAAGTCAGAAGTTTTCTCGGTCTTGCTAGCTATTGCCGCCGTTTCGTTGAGAACTTCTCCAAGATTGCTAAACCACTGACTGATCTGCTTCACAAAGGTGTTAAATTTGAGTGGACAGAAAAGTGCCAGGAAAGCTTTCAGACTCTTAAAGATAAGCTGACATCTGCCCTAGTGCTAGCACCCCCAGATTCCCAAAAGGACTTTGTGATTTACTGTGATGCATCTCGTCAAGGACTAGGCTGTGTCCTAATGCAAGAGCACAAAGTAATTGCTTATTGCTCTCGTCAATTGCGTCCTCACGAGGAAAATTATCCAGTACATGATCTCGAGCTTGCTGCAGTCATTTATGCTCTGAAACTGTGGCGACATTACCTTCTCGGTAATCGTTGCGAGATATACACGGACCACCAGAGTTTGAAGTATCTGTATACTTAGCCAGACTTGAACCTTCGTCAACAGAGATGGCTCGAGACAATAGCCGATTATGATATGAATATCTCATATACCCCTGGCAAGGCTAATGTAATGGCCGATGCTTTGAGTCGCAAGGCTTACTGCAACAACCTCATGGTTCAGGAAGCGCAACCTGTGCTTTATGAGGAACTCCGAAAGTTGAACCTCCATATTGTTCCACAGGGTTATCTCAATACCCTGGAGGTTGAGCCAGACCTCGAGCGCAACATCAAGACCAGACAGAAATATGACTCTGAAGTCGAGTAGATTAAGAACTTCCTCTCCAAGGGAAATTCTTCATTCTACCATGTTGGTAATGATAGTGCCTTGTTCTTCAAAGGCCGCCTAGTGGTCCCCAGAAAGCATAATCTGGACTCCCGTTCTGATGTCATGAAAGAAGCACATGACACGCCTTTGTCTATTCACCCTGGTAGTACCAAAATGTACCAAGACATTCGTCAGCGGTACTGGTGGCCCGATATGAAACATGATATTGCTAAATATGTTGCTGAGTGTGACGTTTGCCGTCGCATCAAGGCAGAACATCAAAGGTCTGTTGGAACTCTACAACCCCTTGAAATTCCGGAATAGAAATGGGACAAAGTTCAAATGGACTTCATTACTGGTTTTCCCAGATCGCAGAAGGGTCATGATGCAATCTTTGTCGTCATCGACCGATTCTCAAAGGTTGCTCACTTTCTTCCAGTCAAGGAGACTATCACTGCTAGTCAGTTAGCAGACTTGTATGTTTCCAGAATCGTGTTACTCCACGGTGTTCCGTTGGAGATCAGTTCAGATCGTGGCAGCCTCTTTATCTCAAGATTTTGGAACAGTTTCCAAGAAGCCATGGGAACTCATCTGTCTTTTAGCACTGCTTTCCACCCTCAGTCTCAGGGTCAAGTCGAAAGAGTTAATCAAGTGCTTGAAGATATGCTTCGGGCTTGTGTCATCTCTTTCGGTAAGAAATGGGAGGAATCTCTTTCGTATGCCGAATTCTCTTACAACAATAGCTATCAAGCTAGTCTGAAGATGGCACCATTTGAAGTTCTATATGGACGTAAGTGTCGAACCCCTCTGAATTGGTCAGAAACTGGGGAACGATCACTCGTCGGACCGGACATTATTCAACAAGCAGAAGAGCAAGTCCGCATTGGCCGTGAACATTTGAAAGCTGCTCAGTCTCGTCAAAAGAGCAACTTTGACCGAAAGCACAAGGTAATGGTCTATCAGCCTGGCGAGCAAGCTTACCTTCGTGTCACTCCAATGAAGGGCACTCAACGATTCGGAATCAAGGGCAAGTTAGCTCCTCGCTACATTGGCCCGTTCCGTATACTCGCCCGTCGAGGAGAAGTGGCATACCAATTGGAATTGCCACCGAACCTTTCTCAAGTGCATGATATTTTTCATGTATCGCAACTCCGTCGCTGCTTCAAGGATCCTATCCGAGCTGTCGATCATGAAGTGCTTGAATTGCGAGAAGATCTGTCTTATCCAGAGTATCCGATCCGCGTTCTTGATCAAACTGACCGTCGGACTCGTCAGAAGTCGATCAAGTTCCTCAAAGTTCAGTGGTCGAATCATTCTGAGGATGAAGCCACTTGGGAACGCGAGGATCGTCTTCGTGAAGAATACCCCGCTTTCTTTCAACCTACCTCTTAATTTTCGGGACGAGAATTTTTGTTAGACGAGGAGAATTGTAACATCCCCATGTAATAGCTACAGTGATCACCCTCTGATAATGCCAAGTCACCATGATTAACTATGTCTGTACTCAGATATCATTTGTGTGTATGACTTATGTATTTGGGTGCTCGCGACCCTTGGTTTGTAATATGATGCTTTATGTTTGAATTTGAGTTTAGAGTTGTGTTGTGATATCTTCCCGTGAGTCCATGTGCTTGATCGTGCACGTTTGCGTGTATGATTAGTGCACGATTAAGTCGGGGACGTCACACCCAGACTATGACCATCCAGCCTTCCGGGCGTGGAACCGGTAAGATAAACTGTGCGAGACAAAGAAAATGTAAGTTACTGTATATGTACATCATCCAAAAAACCTATGATAGTGACATAAAAATTGTACCATTTGTGACGATGTTATATCATACTTCAGGCAATCGGCAGATAACTGCTTCTGGATTGACACAGGTGACCTCCAACTAAGTTGGTGGCGGGATTGCTTGACATGATATCATTCTTTAGCCTACGAACACCCTCAAGCAAACATTCAAGTACATACTTGCACCAGTTAAACTGTTCTATCATCTCGGTGTCGGCCAATGCTCCCCGGAAATCAATGGTGGCATAATCATGCTTTGTGGTGGGAGCAAGGACATGACCCATGACAAAAATGACGAAGGCAATTTGGAAGCAGTCCTCAAGCTTGCTTGATGATTCAGATATGTCCCTCATAAGAAAATCTTCGGCTGCACGCAGACTGTGGACACCCTTCTTGTCCATACCCAAAGTGGTCTTTATGAACCGAATGGCCTCTGGCTTGATGTGGCCATCACGACCCTTTATGTTGCGATGTCCGATCGGGATTCCAAAGACTTTGTGAATATCCTCTGCCCAAAATTTAAGTATCTGATTCTCAGCTAGGACAATGGCGCAACGGGAGGTGCTGACCTTGCTCATTGTCCAAGCACTAAATTTCAGGTTGAGTTTCTGCAGCATTTGAAGGTTGAGCAAGCCACCAACGCCGATGCTCGTGACAAGAAAATGCTTGAACTCATTGAATGTCTGTATCACTTCGACAGCGTGCTTCACCGACAAACGAGAGGTTGGGGCTGGTGGCACAGCTGGGTCGCCACTCTGTGCTGAATTGTGACTAGCTGTGTGTAGGTTTTCGTCGCCCGTCTCCCCCTCGCAACTTCCTTCATCCGACATCTCGGACCTGAAAAAGTGCTTGGAATATTAAGCCTGGGATTATGTACTGATAAATAACTGCGGCATGTAGCGGCAAAGGCCAGCGGATGATCGTGCGATAATGTTACTCGATATAAATAGTATGCGTGAACTTTCAGTTACAGTTGTACCTGTCAATCAATCCAAATAAAAACTTCCATGTAGGTTCAATACAAAATGCTGCTGTTTTTAAAATACTGAATGTCTGGAACTATGCATGTACAAACAATGTAGATTTCAAGGACTGAATCTTTATATCTATGAATCTATGGAACTTTTTCTCTGAAATATTGAATGTATGACAGCAAAAATGTTCAAACTGTAAATGCATGAAAGCATCAGTGCCGAATTCAAAGTGTGAATCTTTATATCTATGAATACAGTGTGTTAGTCTATCCAAGGTAAAATGGATCCAGAAGGTTCAGTACAGAGGCTACTGCTTTCGAAAGAGTGAATCTATGAAACTATGAATCTAGAAGCAGTGTTGATTTCAAAGTCTGAATATTTGTATCCATGAATCTATGCAACTTTGTTCTGAAAGAATAAATGCATGAAACTATGAATCTATCAACATAGTTGATTTGAAAGTCTGAATCTTTTAATCTATGAATCTTTGCAACCGAGTTGTGAAAAAGACTGAATCTATGATTTTCCTGGAATGAGAGCACTAGGCACAGATTAAATGGATGTACAGAGGACGAACCTGGAAAGCCGGCGTCGCCGCGTGCGGCAAGGAGAGTCAGCAGCGCAATGCCGGAGTTGTTCGTCACCGCGCTGTTGGTCCTTCCTCCGTGGATCAGTAGTGAGGAAGAGGAAGAGGATGAGGAGGAGATTGTGAAGCCAGGGGCGGGCAGCTGCTTAGATTTACCTGTTGGGGGCAGCGGCCGGCTGTGCATGCACTGGACGGCAATATAATTAGGTGGTTGGGGTGCGATTGATGCGAACAGACTGATGTGACAACACATGGCGAATAAAAAAATGAGTGGTTAAAAAAAATTGAAAGTACTTTGATCCATGAAAATTATTAAAATGGACAACTGCAAAATTGCAGGCAGAGAATCTGAAAATTTATTCAGAGATAACCGTCATTACGTCCATAATGCTCTGACAAAAGCATAAGCGGTGGAGACAACACAAAACAGAGCAATACCACTTGGGACTGCGAGCTACACACGGGTCCTTACTACAGACTAGAATTAGCAAATTAACTACTAGTCGACTCTCCCTATTACATGGCTCTTGTACTAAACTAACTGCTGTGCTGCACGAAGATTAAGTACAGCATAGCCATCACAGGAACCAGGTTGGTTCCAGCCAACAGCAGCGCCGTGCGTTGGCTGTCCGTCGAGCAGCAGTGCGGTGCAACACGGTGTAACACCCCAGTCATTACCCTTGTCATTAAGCTAATTAAATTGCCATGTCATCAGATTTAATAAAGACCCTAAATGCAATTGAGTTTGCAGAGGCCGGGGGTTATCCTCCTTTTCAAAAAAAAAAAAAATGCAATTGAGTTAATCCAACATTCAAACTCAAATTCAAATTGCAAGTAAAAATAAAAGTTGCACAAACATGGCTACAAAATAGTTCATGGTTTTGTAAATAATCCATATGTAATTATGGTTAAGGAAAACAACATCACTTGTTTACTCATTTGGAATCTAGCACCAGAAACAGTATCCAAAACAGCCCCTTTAAATCAATTCTAATTAAACAAAATTCAAATGGATTCAAAACTGTCTCTAACTTTTTGTACCAACTCAGAATATTGCATAGTACTTATTTTGGCAAGTGGCACATTTTATAAAAGTCATATGGTGTGAAAATAAAAGGCAAAACAGAAAAGAAATAAAGAAGCAGAAAAGAAAAAGAATAAATGAAAAATTCTACTATGCACTTGAGGCCTACTGCTACACTAAACGGCCCAGCCCACCACCAGGCCTTTTCTTCAACCTCTGTACAGAGGGAATAGAGGCCATGGCGTGGACTCGGCACGTCCGTGTCGCCGTGTCGACCATCCCGCGGTCGTGCAGTTGGATAAGAGCATCCCCCGAGCCCCCTGACAAACCCTAATCCCCATTCTCCCCCTCGTTCACTCTCTGTTTCGATTTAGAGCTCGCCCGAGCTCGTGGTCACCATGGCCGTCGTCGTAGCCGCGGCCACCGTGCGCCTCGCCGCCTGAGAAGACGTCCAGGAGAACCGCCACGGTCTACTTCGTCCATCCCGAGCACCAAATCGAGCCGGGGCGGCCCGTGCGCTCGCCATCGAGCTCTCATTCACCGCGTACATCGCCGGCCGCCGTTGTCGATTGCCTCGTCTCCGGTCCACCTCCGGCCTCCCCATCGCTTCCGTTGGAACCGTTGTGAGCTCCTCTTCCAAAACCCCCTACCCCCGGTCTCAATCCGTCGCCGTAGTCACCCGTACGAGCCGGCGGCCGCCATGGCCGAAGCTCAGCGTCCGCGTACGCGCGCCTGCTGCTCCTTGCGCTGCTTCTGCTGCTACTTGCTGCTTTGCTAGCTGCTGCTGCTCGCGCCGCTGCTGCTGCCCATGCTGCTGCCGCTGCTTACTAGCTGCTGCTGCTTCTGCCCTGCTGATGCTGCTTGCTGCCGCTGCTACCTCCGGCTGCTGCCCGCTGCCGGTTGCCCCCGCGCTCGCCGCTGGCCGCGCCCACGGCCGGCCGTGCGCCTCTACCTGTGTGCGCGCACGCGTGCACAGCCACGGATGACCGCCGGTCACTGCCACATGGGGCCGGCCTAACTTAATTAGGGGCTAACCCCTCTGTACTGCTAACCCCCTCCTAATTAGCCACTGACATTGGCCCCCATCACAAATAACCCTTCATTTAATAAACATGTGCCACTGACAACTGGGCCCCACGTCACTGTTCACCCATTGACCTAGTCAGTGTTGACTGCTGAATCAGCGTTGACTGGCCCCACCTGTCAGCCCCTATGTTCCCTCAGCTGGGTACGTTTTCGGGTGCACTTTGCATTTTCAGTTAAAAAATTTCGAAATATAATTAATTCAGAAAAATCCAAAATTTGTTTAAAAAACTTTGAAAAATCATATAAAATGAACCGTAAGTCAGATGAAAATAATTTATATATGAAAAATGATTAGAAAAATAAGACGAATCCGAATATACCACCCACATACCTAGCACACCCCTCTAACATATCGAACATGGAACATTTGCACCTGGATTAATACCGAAGAAAATACCTGGAGCCGGGAAAATATTGCCACATATTTTCCCTCTTCTTTTAAAATGCTTAGTAATGCATTAGAGCATATTACCAACACATATTGCCCGGACATACATTGTATGATGCATTTGATTGCTCTGTTATTTATTGTTTCCCCCTCCGTTACTTCCTTTCCGGTAGACTCCGAGACCGCTGATGATCCGGTGATCGTCTACTTCGTTGAAGACCCATTCTCAACTGTAGAGCTTCCAGGCAAGCAAACCCGCCCTTGATGATTCCTATATCGCCTAGTCTTTCTTACTACTTCATGCATTAGGTACTGTCATCGCTGTTGTTCGGTAGATCCTATTCTGATGCATAGCTTGATTTTGTTGCTTGTTATGAATGCTTACATGTTATCCTAGTATGCCTAGTTTAGCTATGCTTGTATTCCATCGGTTGGCCCTACACCCTTGTCCGTGATGCTAGCTAGATTATCGGGCTGTGATCCCCTCTGGGCGGTGATCACGGGTATGTTTACACTACTACATTGCAATACTAATGCGGGGCTGAAGGGCAAGCGGTACAATACAGTAGAGATGGACCTGAGTCCCGACAGCTCCCGATGTTAAAGACGGGTCGGCCCCAAGGGTACCCGTGAGAGATATACATTAAAGTCGGGTTGGCCCGGAGAGCACCCGCGAGCGATATTGTGGCGGAGCGGCAGGGCAGGTTGAGACCACCTAGGAGAAAGGTGGGCCTGGTCCTTGGTCATGGTCCGTGAGTTACTAAGTCGGCGCGACAGGAGCCCTGTTCGTGTCCGCGAGCTACTAATAATACACTAACGGATTGGGTATTTGATCTGAGTTGGGTTACGTGCCTTTACACACTAACCACCACGCGGGATAAGTTATGGGCACTCGGCGTCGTACGATTCTTCCAAAAGCTCTGTCAGACGTCCAGTTCAGCATTGCGGCCGGGCCGGGCCAGTGCCATCCAAGACTGAGGTGGTGCTCGTCCCGACCCTGCTCGCAACGACCCGGAGTGCTTAGGGCGATCGGCCCATGACCCCTTTGCGCTTAGGATGTAGACCGGCGGGGACCTCTCTGCGGAGTCTAGGTAGGACTACGGTGTGTTGATCATCCGAGGCCAGGCATTACCCGGAAAGTGTGTCCGGCCAGAGATAATCGAGCGTGTTGGGCTATGTGGTGCACCCTTGCAGGGAAGTTATCTATTCGAATAGCCGTGTCCACGGTAACAGGACGCTTGGATATATGAGAGTATCCCGATCTTATACAACTTAAACCAGATACTTGAAGAAATACTTTATCTATGCCCGCGGATCTTTTCTCGCAGGGAGTCGAGGAAGGATCTCAGGGTATTGTATCGTTAATTGCAGGCTGGTATCGTATTCGCTGATACTCCTTCCTTTGCTGCAAGACACTCTTCTCTCGTCTATTGCTGCAAGATGGTGGCCTTTGTGATACATAGAACTTTTCTCCACCTGTTCTGGCATTTTTGCAGTTTAGTCCACTGATATACCCATTTCTTTGATATCGATGCATATATAGAATAGATCTGATGTAAGTCTTGCGAGTACTTTGGATGAGTACTCATGGTTGCTTTGCTACCTTTTTTTCCCTGCCCGGTTACTGCATTCAGATGGTGGAGCCCAGGAGCCGGAGATCCACAGTGGAGGCTACTACTACACCGAGCCCGATGACCAGGAGTAGATTGGAGGCCCCAGGCAGGAGGCCTGCGCCTTTTCGATTCAGTTGTCGTTGTTTTGCTCAGCCTTTTTAAGGCAAACTTGTCTAACTTCGTCTGTACTCAGACTAATGTTGTTTGCTGATTTATGTATTCGGGTCCTCGTGACCCCCTGGCTTGTAATATTAAAGCTTTATGTTTAAATTTGTGTCGTAGAGTTGTGTTGTGATATCCTACCGGGAGTCACTGAGCTTGATCGTGCATGCTGCGTGTATGATTAGTGCACGGTCGAGTTCGGGGGCGTCACAAGCTGGTATCAGAGGCGATTGCCTGTAGGAAGCCCCTTTCCAACTCCTTGGTCGAAGTTGAGTCTAGACTTTGAAAAACTATTTTACTAACAGTGTTGTGTGGCTTACGGGCCCACATCACAATGGATGGGATTAGGATCTTTTATTCCGCTCATATACTCTGGGATTCTGATCTCTCTTCTTTTCGGGTTAAATTTTTTACTAACTCTAACTCTAGGTTCTCGTGATCACATTCACCCGGAGCTATGATTATCTACAATTATTCCTTTGAATGCATGATGCATAATTCAATCACTGGCATTTGACATCCTCGAAACCTCCTTTGTATCTTCACGGACCGCAAGATCCTTTTATCGAGGATTTCCTGGATCGTCACCTCCAGATGCCAGGCTTTAGTGGACAACCGAGACTTCAATCTGCACCACACAATGCTACGGCTCCCCGTACCAATGACGGACTGTGCTTCAAGTGTGGCCGCCCAGGTCACCGAGCAAGAGACTGCCGTCAGAATCAGATGGCCCTTCCTTACACTGGTCGTGGCAACAACTATAATGCCAGGCCGTCTGCTTATGGTCGTGGTCAAGTCAACAATGTTGGTATTTATGAAGCTTTAGATGCACCTGCCATCATGATGGGTACACTTCTTGTAAAATTTGTACCCGCATATGTTTTATTTAACTCGAGAGCATTGCTTTCATATTGATGTGGAGAACCGTAACATTCCCAATATAGCTGGAGGTTTAGTATACCTAGCCTCCCTCTTCGACATCAAGTCTTCCAAAGTAGACGCCTTACTCGAAATGGATTGGTTGAGACTCATTGCGTTAAGATTTGTCCGCAACATTAGGACCTTGCAATTGAATGACTCTGCAGAGCAGTGCATCGAGAATGATCTTAATGAGGGTGATTCCTCGTCATATTGAGGGTGATTCCTCACAACATACTGAGGGTGATTCCTCCGACTTCATCCTTGATAACCGTGACTCTGCATTGCAGCTCTTTAGGCGTGATTGTACTGAGGGTGATTCCTCAGGCTTCACCCTCGTTGAGCGAGGAACCTTGTTCTTCAAGGTCGCCCAGTGGTTCCTAGACCTACAACCATGATATTACCCTGGACGTTTTAAGGAAGATCATGCAATTCTTGTCATTGTCATGCTGATCATGTTGAACGTGGGGATCGTTTTCATGATGAATACCCCGTCATGTTTCCTTCTGCCTCTTAATTCTCGGGACGAGAATTTCTTTTAGAGGTGGAGAGTTGTAACACCCCAGTCATTACCCTTGTCATTAATCTAATTAAATTGCCATGTCATCAGATTTAATAAAGACCCTAAATGCAATTGAGTTAATCCAACATTCAAACTCAAATTCAAATTGCAAGTAAAAATAAAAGTTGCACAAACATGGCTACAAAATAGTTCATGATTTTGTAAATAATCCATATGTAATTATGGTTAAGGAAAACAACATCACTTGTTTGCTCATTTGGAATCTAGCACCAGAAACAGTACCTAAAACAGCCCCCTTTAAATCAATTCTAATTAAACAAAATTCAAATGGATTCATAACTGTCTCTAACTTTTTGTACCAACTCAGAATATTGCATAGTACTTATTTTGGCAAGCGGCACATTTTATAAAAGTCATATGGTGTGAAAATAAAAGGCAAAACAGAAAAGAAATAAAGAAGCAGAAAAAAAGAATAAATGGAAAATTCTACTGTGCACTTGAGGCCTACTGCTACAGTAAACGACCGAGCCCACCACCAGGGCCTTTTCTTCAACCTCTGTACAGAGGGAACAGAGGCCATGGCGTGGACTCGGTACGCCCGTCCACGCCTCGGATGTTGCCGTGTCTGTAGGAGATATGCCCTAGAGGCAATAATAAATGTTATTATTTATCTCCATGTTTGTAATTATGTTTATGTTCCATGCTATAACTGCTATGGTTCTCGAGTCTACAATAACCACGTGGCTCGAAGGAAGACTCATATGCACGTGTGGAATAATAAACCGTAAAATGTATTCCTAGTCTGGCCTCTAAGACTAGCTCAAGTGTTGCATGATGGTTCTGTTTTCCTGATCATAGGCATGACTATGCCGGCAACTTTGAGGGCACAATGTTAGGAGAACACTTGTGTTGAATCGACCCGAATTGATGTTATGCTATGAGATACATTCGTCACAAGTTAATGGTTAATAACACAGAGAAAGTTAACGTTTGCATAATTCCTTGGACCATGAGAGTGTCGAGTTTCTTCATGCTTGCTTCATGAACTTTGGGGTTTGTTAAACGTCATCCGTAAATGGGTGGCTATTACGGCGGCTTACAGGTTCATGGAAAAGTGTGTCAAGGGACTTGATAGCTCAAGATTGGGATTTGCTCCTCCGACGATGGAGGGATATCTCTGGGCCCTCTCGGTGTTACGGTATCCATCATCGTCTGGCCAGACACATTGTGATTTGATCACAGGGATGTCGGAACACGGGAACGAGAAAAGAGAACAAAACCGGTAACGAGGTAACTGTCATTGTGGACAAGTGTTGATCCACGGGGTTACCAATAAATATCACCTCGGGTATTTGTAACATATCGCGAAGCAACAGGAATAGCACACGGCAACTAGAGGTTCACTCGAATATTTATTCGTGTGGGTATAGGGATCAATATGGGTGTCCACGGCTCCGATGTTGATCATTGATCGGAAAGAGTTCCGGTCATGTCTATACTTCACCGAACCTATAGGGTCACATGCTTAAGGGTCATCTATCTGCTGAATGCTAGACAGGGAGTCTGAGAGAAAGTCACCGGAAAAGTTTCGGAGACAACGGAAACGTTCCGTGGAGAACACCACAATAGTTTCGGTAAAACTGAAAGTTGTTTCGGGGTGTACCATTAAGTCAAATTGGTTTTTGCACACGCCTGGAAATTCTTGGAGGGTGCCAGAATTGTTCTGGAAACTTCTAGGATTTTTCCGGGATAAAAACCGGAAATGTTCCGGAGCTGCAGGAACCGGTTTGGTTGCTTTTCGCAGATGAAAATCACTAATCCGGAATTGTTTCGAAACGAATCCAAAATCATTTTAGTGGGTACTGGAATTATTCTAAGACCCACAGAAATATTTTTGGATTTAACGGTCGCGGAAAATTGGTTTCATGAATAGTGAAAATCACTTTATGGTTAATTTTTTGGAAAACCACCTTTTGGGATTTTTCCCAAAAGGCTTCTAGAAAACTTAGGGACTAAGAAACCCCCTTTGGGGGGGGCATGGGGGTGGCCGGCCAAGGTGGAGCTCCTCCAGGGAGCTCCACATGCCATTCTTTTTTGCCTTATCTTCCCTTTATGCGTGACATAAAGTGGGGGTACTTTGGTATTTTTTTGTGCCAATCCTACCCCTTGGCTTTCCTATAAATAGAGGTGGAGAGGTGCTCTCCACACTCATCCCTTGCTCTCATACACATGCCATGCTTTGTCTGGCTCTCTCTCTCCCTCCCATGAAATAGTTTCGTAGAGCCGAAAGGCTGTCTGGGTTCCGGTGGGAACTAGTTCTGGACGGCGAAACCCTGCCGGATAGATGACACCGTATGTGTGCAACTCTGTAGAGAGATCGTAGTTTCGGTCTTAGTCCGAGAGTGCCTCCCGAAGGGCTGTCCGAGTGACCGTCCGAGTTTTGAGGGTCCTCCCGAAGGGCTGTCCGAGTGACCATCCGTGTTTCGAAGGTCCTCCCGGAGGGCTGTCCGTAACACCGTCTGAGGGACTGTCTGACCGCCTCCCGGAGGGCTGTCCGAGGGGCAGACGAAGGAGTACATCCTCGCGGTTGGGAGGTTGTAAAATCCTAGCTACGAGTCAGCAACGAAAAGATCAAACCTTGTATGCAATCTCCATAGTGGTCCTGGGCTGGTGCGTAGGTCGGAAATTTTTTGTTTTCTGCTGCGTTCCCCTACAGTGGCATCAAGAGCCGTGCTATGCGTAGATGCAGTTTACGATCTAGAATACATAGAGATGTATGGGTGTTGCACAATATAATTTGTAGTAGATGAGTTCTACTGCTGATAATTATTTGTGCGGGTAGCAGATGAAATCTGTTACCCGATGTTCTTGTTGCTTCCCTGGAATTTGCATATTTCTGATCTTGATAACAGCATGGTGGAGTTTCAAAGTTCTGTCAATCCGCGATCCTGATTGATCAACGAAGTGCTAACAGTTTTTGAATTCCACCATAGTTAAAACGAAAGATGAAATTTCGCAGACGAAAGGGCAATGCAGATATGATCTGCATGGGGGTCATGTGTATGACGAAGTTCAGTATGGGGCTCGAGATTTTATTATCTCGTGTTTCATACACCCCGTAAAGTTAATCTAGCGACTTGAATAATCATACTTGATGATGGACGTTGGTAGCTTCGGTTTGTTTCGAAACCTTAGAAGCCACGTAAAATGAAATTTTGTATGAACCGATTAGAGGTGTCTAACTTGGTTTTGCAGGATGTGCATGTGATGTGGTATAGCAGTTCTCATATTAATTCGATTATGTATGAGATGACTATACAATGTAAATTAACATGACCTGCGTGTCATGATTCGGCATGATGGCTGGAGCCATATGATTGTTACTTTAATGACCTGCGTGTCAACCTTAAGTAATGCACTTATTTTATTAGCTATAGAGATAGCAATATTATCTGGTGCATCGGCAAGGTGATGGCAATCTTCGCGAAGGTGAACACCGACGCGAATGCCGAAGATGAAGAAATAAAAGATTTCTCCGTCAGAAAGGGCTATACCATATCATGCTATTATGAATTGCCTGAGATTTTTATCCCTTATGATGCACCCTTTTGATTGCGCGGTAGTCGCTTTTTATTAGGGTGATCTCTCACTTAAAATATCAAGTAGTTAGTGTTCTCCCAAGTGTAGCACCATCACGGCACCTATCTCTTCGGGGCATCACATGATCTCCATGGGTGCGAACGATTAGAGAAGTGTGAGGCGGGTGAGTTGAGACCTCGCAGCAAGATCACTTAGTTGACTTGACGTTTAGGCAGGACAGTCCTGAGCTCGGAACACACGCATCGAAAGATGAACAAGAATCACATAGAGATGTGATCGGCAAGTTTGCCTACCGATTGAAGTTCACGCCATTTGAGTTCATCTCGAACCGTGACGTTGAATTGAAATGCGGGTCTTGAATCACTCATAATCAATTTTGAGAGATATTGATTTGAGTGGGAGCACATTGTAGAAATAACTTGTTTAATTCTCAGTGCAATTAATTATGGACTTTGTCTAAAGTGAAATTTGCATAATAGTTGTAGAATAATGGCTCGCGTTTCCACCTTCCCTGTTAAAATTGAATAAGCTGTTAAATATCTGGTTAAAACTTTACGGTTGGTAACGTAATGTGAGGATTGTCCTCAAAAGTACCGAGGACTTTGTCCTATCGCATGCTTTTGGTATTCTCCCGCTAATGCTATGGATAATGTGACTCTTGTCCTTCGATCCAAAAGCTAGAATTCCGTTACGGTCAAGTGCAATATGTTTGCTTCCATGAGACACAAACTTCAAAAGTTTGGGATAGCTATGTGATATTCATAGAACTGAAAATCATTTTCAGACACAAACAAAGGCTAAGAGATATGTGATATCCAAAGCAATGTTTGTTTTGCAAACTATTAGTAAAAGTGTTTACTATGCATTTGACTAATACAAGAGGGATCCAGAAGAATGCCTATCATATGATGAAGGTGAATAAAACAAACAACTTAAAGAGAAAGGAAATGTCCAAAGGGTGTTAGTGTGACTTACACACCTAGGAAGTCCGGGGCTAACGCCACTCTTAAGTTGAGTGCTTCTTCTGAGAGTAAGAGAAATACTGAAAGTTAAACTGTTAGAAGTATAAAGGCAAAAAGAGAGAAGACTGGAATGTCCAGCTCATGTATGAAAGTCATACATGCTATTGATGTATAGAAGGTTGGTCAAAGAAATAGTTCTTGGGAATTGTGATTAAATTGTTAGTCACTAATTCTTGGGTATTGTGAGTTGATCACAAAAATACCCGCTCGATTGCATTCTGCTGCGACTCGATGCAAGAACTACTACGGCCTAAAAGACTTGCCGGAGTGAGGTTCAGATACGCGCTGGGAATATAGTAAATGTTACTATACCTTCCATCGGTGTATTACCGTCTGTATTTATTTTCATAATTCATTTAGAGTTTTACACACTCTAGCCCATTGCATAAGGTATCTTGCAAGAAGGTTGTTCATAAGAGAACTTTTGATGTTCGATGTTATGAATAACTTAAGGGCCATACATTCATTATGAATGAGATGTATGTTATGAATACTGATAATAAAACGTTACCTCTGTATTTACTTTCATAATTCATTTTAGAGTTTTACACACTCTAGCCCATTGCATAATGTTTGTTGCAAAAGGGTTGTTCAAAAAAGAACAATTGGTATTCAGTGTTATGAATAACATAAGGGCCATACTTCCATCATGAATGGGATATATGTTATGAATATTGATGGTAATGTGATACATCCATAACACTGACGCGAAATGTCGCAAGACTAAGAGAATACCACACATGTGTGGCAGTGCATTTAGTCACATTGGAGAAACCCGCATGGAGAAATTCCATAATTATGGATTTTGAAGTCGTTTGATTATGAATCATCTGACACTTGCAACTTTCCTCCGAAAAGTGAAGTGACTAAAATACCGTTCACAGGCCATAAGGAACGAGCAACGAACTTATTAGGTGATCATACATTATGATGTGTGTAGTTCAATAAATGTTGTTGCTAGCAATGGATTTGTCAATCTTCAAAAATGACTCAAGTAGATATATGGATATTTACTTGATGAGACATAAGTCTGGATCTTTTGAAATCATTCATAAGGTTTTCAAAAATGAAGTAGAAATTATTGTAACAAGAAAATTATGTTTCTGCAATTAGATTGCGGAAAGGAATATTTGAGTTACAAGTTTAGCGAATGTCTGATGAGTTGTGAAAAGGGTTTCATAACTTACACCTCACGGAGCACCACTGTGAGTGGAATATCCGTGAAGATGTAATCAAACCATTTATGACATGGTAAGATCAAAGATGACATAAATCAATTTGCCATTATCCCTTTTAAAAGTAATGCTTTAGAGACTGCGGCTTTTACACTGAAAAGAGCGCCATCAGGTCTGTTGAAATGACGCCATGGTATGGTATACCCGACCATGTTTTGTCCTTTCTTAACATTTGGAATATGGGGCTTGTATAAAATATTTACAAACCTATTCCAAATCAGACAAGTACTATTTTGTAGGTTATCCCAAGTAATTGGGAATTCCTCCACCACTATACCGAGGCAAAAAGGTTTGCCACTGTTGACACCCGATTTTGGCACGGTGCAAAATACAGTAAAGGTGGACTCAAGCGGAGAAGTCTTCTATACGAGAAAATTCACATTTCCGGCATGAAAGGCTTGCCGGTGAAATCTTACCGCTCGAGCTGAAGGCTTGCCGGTTTGGCTTGTCGATTTTGAATGCTTGCCGATTTCAGTGGAGGCCCAAACAGGGGTTGAAGATGACCCGGCAAGGAGACGATCCGGCAAGAAGATGACTCGGCGAGGAGACGATCCGGCAAGGAGACGACCCGGCAAAGAGACGATCCAGCAAAGGGATGACCCGGTAGGAGATCCGGCAAAGAAACGGCCCGGCAAGGAGACAGCCCGGCAAGGAGGTGACCCGGCAAGGAGGCAGCCCGGCAAGGAGGCGATCCGGCAAGAAGATGACCCGGCAAGGCGACCCGGCAAGATATCCTGATGGTACTCCCGGGAAGGCGACGGCCCGTCGAAGACCGAAGATCAAGATGGACGCGAGGAGACGTAAGCCAGCCCATCAAGACAGCCTCTGGAGCGGTAGTACCGCCCTCCAGAGCGGTACTACCGTTTGAGCGGTACTACCGTGTTTTACTACCGCGCCTACCACCGCTTACGAAAATTCTTCTGGTATCCCGAGACCCTTACTCGGTAGTAGTGCGGTACTCAGCTATACTCATAGCGGTACTACCGCTTGACCAGAGCGGTACTACCGCTTACCGTCGCGCAGATTCGGGCAGGTTTTTGAGGAGTCCGAATTTGGCTAGTGTTTTTGATACTTTGTAAGGAAAGATGGATCCATGACTTGTATGGGAAGTCCAACCCCCTCTTAAATAGAAGAGGTGATGGCCGATTGAAAGAACACACAATCGAACAAATCAATCTATACTACTTTTTCACCTACGTTTTGTCTCCTACCCTCGTATCTTCTTCCTCGTTCTTCGTCGTTCTTCGTGTTGGAGAGCTGCGAACTCCGAGGCCCTAGGGGCGAGCGAATCGACATAGGGCAGCCCATTTCCACCGTGCTCCCTGACGGGGTCCCTCCCGGGAGTGTGGGGTTTCGGGTCTTCAAAAGCGTCCTCCGGTTGTCTTGCGTATCGCGCTGCCGGTAGGACCTCCCTCGACGTGAGCTGCGGTGCATCACCCCCGGCGTCGATGGTACGCGTGACGCGTTCGTGTGTCAACACACTTTTTGGCGACTCCGCTGGGGAACTTTGATCCATCATCATCATCCATCATGTCCAATCTTCCCAATCCCTCGGAAGTTGACGCCGATAACATCATCAAGCCCAATCTGGAGGAGTTATCGGCCGAGCATCGCCAAGCTTATGAGGAGTACAACAAGGCGCGCGAAGAGAAGGAGTTGCAGGAGTTCCTTGGAAACTTCAAGAAGGACCGCCAGGGCAATATCACTCCGGTTGGAGAAATCAAGTTCCCTCCTCTTCAAGCCGATCAGGTTAAACCTTCTGTAAGTACTACCTTTTGTCCTGAGCAATGGGCTGAAATTGAGAGCCATATTTCTGATAGCAATAATCTGATCTATCAAGCTTTCTTAGAAAATAATAATGCTCAGAAGAATATGCCTAATATGCCTGCTAGTATGGGAAACCCTAATTCAACTTTGCCTATCTCATCGGCGCCCCCCATGCTGATGAATTATTTTCCCACCCATACCAATCAAATTGTGGCTGCACCGCTTAATCCTTTCATGAATATGCAGAGTTCGGTGGCAACGCCGAACCAAACCTTACCGATAGGTGGAAACATTGCTAGATCATCGCCGAACTATGGTTCGGCCAACATGCCACAATTTACACCCATAGTTGCTAACCCTAATCCTCCTATGCCATTGCCACAAGCTCCATCGTCTACTATGGACGATGCTTTAGCTAATTTTAGAGAGGAGATGGCTAAAACGCTTCGAGAGAATTTTGGCGTTGAATTACCTAGGAATCGGATTTATCAAAAGCCGTATCATGATTACTTTGATGCAATTCCGTGCCCCCAAGGATATAAAATTCCAGATTTTGTTAAGTTCAAGGGAGAGGGCACGAAAACCACATGGGAGCATGTTAGCCAATACCTAGCACAATTGGATGAAGCAGGCTCGATAAATGAATTGAAAGTGCGTTTATTTCCTTTGTCATTAACTGGTACTGCATTTTCATGGTTTTCTTCTTTGCCGCATGGATCTATTCGTGTTTGGTCACAACTAGAGCAAAAATTTCATGATCATTTTTATAGCGGCGACAATGAACTTAAATTGTCACATCTTACATCGGTTAAGCAGAAGCATGATGAATCGGTCCCCGATTACGTCAAGAGATTTAGAGAGACAAAGAACCGGTGCTATAGTTTAGTGATAACCGAGAGAGACTTGGCAGATCTTGTGCTTAATGGTTTGAGAACTCAAATTAGAGAAAAGCTAGAAGGCTATGAGTTTATAAGTATCAACCAAGTCTTACAAAGGGCTTTGGCTCATGAAAGCCGAAGCAAGGACCTCAAAGAAGTGCATAGATATAAAACTGATCGTCCAAAGATGAATATGGTTGAATATGATAGTGATCATTCGGACGATGAGGGTGATATTTATGCTGCTGAATTTGTTTGGTCCTCGAAGGCCAAACCTTTTACTTGTCATGATCTAAAGCCGATTCATAAGAATCGTGATGATGAGATGAAGTTTACTTTTAACATTGCTAAATGTGATAGAATATTTGATGCTTTGCTACAAGCTAAGATTATTAGAATATCTCATACTTTACCGCCGTTTGAAGAGCTGAAACGGCGTGCTTATTGCAAGTATCATAATTCTTTTTCTCATGCAACTAATGATTGCAATGTTTTCCGACGACAGATACAATCGGCCATTAATGACGGACGATTGAACTTTTCTGAAATGCAAGTTGATAAGCAGCCCTTCCCAATGAATACTCTGGATTTGGAGGGTAAAAAATTACTCATTCGGCCGGAGGTGGCCGAATCTGCTAATAAAACTAATGTTGTCATTAGTGAGCCCAGGAAAAACAGAGATGTCGACAAAATCTTGGGAAGGCAAGTTGTGCTTGATAAGCAACCCGATGGTGGAGAGATAATCAAGATCACCGTGAAGAATCCTGCACTTGGGGGGCAACCGCAAGAGCAAGAGAATACCCGTGTTAAGTTTGTCAAGCCCAAGAGTCCAGAAGTTGGCAAGTGGAAGCTGAATGAAGCCAAAGTGCAGCGCAAGAAAATCAAGCCAACTTTTGATATGTTGCTATCCAAGTATGCTAATCAAGCGGCCGGTTCTAGTTCTAACCGGTCATCAAACTTTAAGCGCCGAAGATCACCTCCGAGACAGGAATTTCAGCATCACACAAGACCATATGGATCATGGTCGCCAGGACCGTGGATTGCGCCACCTCCCTATGCACCATACTACATGGGAGGATTCAATGGAGGATGGGAGCAGCTCCCAATGGCCCCTTATGCTTTTCATCCAGGATGGGCAGAACCAAGGAGACCTATGCGTGAGAAGTTTTATTATCCCACACGAGGCCGTTTGAACAATGGGGTCAATCGGCCAATGCAGAATAATCAAGAAAGAACCAACAAGCAAGTGTGGCGTGTCAAAACATCAAGTGCAGCGGTCGAGTCTGGAAAGGGCAAAGAAAAGGTTGATGCCGACTCACTCATCTTGGGCACTGAGACATTCGCCATACAACAGCCGACTGTGCGGAACAACCCTACTGAGCCGATACTTGCTATCGCGCCAAAGCACTCGGCTAATGATCATGAAGCTAGCACAAGCAAGTCCAAGTTTAAAGATCCAAAGTACATGCAACCTAAGTGGTGTCCTCCAGGGCTAACAAAAACACAAAAGAGGAAATTACAGAGGTTAAGGAGTCACGAGATGGCAGAACAGGAGGGCGAGAAGCAAAGAGATGATTGGTCCAATGACATTCGGCCCATGGTACCTACAAAACAAGTATGGGCGCCTAAACAAATACAGAAGGCGGTGTCTTCTATATCTGCCACATCAACACCTGTAACACCAAGGGAGGACGATGCCACTGTTATTACATCGTCTGCGGCGCCTATTGATTCCGTTTTGTTCGAACAAATTTCAGAACCAATAGACACGCCCGAGGAGAAGGAAGATGTGGTGGATTGTGAGCCTACACCGGTGCATGAAGGTATGGATATCAACATGGTGTTTTACTTGCCCGCTGAGTTTCGTGCTATAGATGAAGAAGGGGAGGTGGCTCAGCTGGATTTTGGCCCTAAGAATGCGATATTTGAGAAGCCAAAAGAACCAGTGACACACTTGAAACCGTTGTACCTCAGGGGCCATATCAATGGATCACCAATTACTCGAATGCTTGTTGATGGTGGTGCTATGGTGAATCTCATGCCCTATTCAGTCTTCAAGAAATTGGGTTTGCCTGACGAAGGATTGATGAAAACCAATATGGTGCTCAATGGATTTGAAGGCAAAGAGAAAACCGAAGCTAAAGGTGTGATTTACGTGGAGCTTACGGTTGGAAGCAAAACTTTGGCTACTGCATTCTTCGTCGCCGAGGTGCAAGGTAACTACAACGTCATTCTAGGCCGTGATTGGGCTCATGCAAACCAATGTGTGCCATCCACTATGCACCAATTTTTAATTCAATGGGTTGATGATGAAGTGGAGATCGTTCATGCGGATAATTCGGCTTGCGTTGCTTTAGCCGATACACCGGTGGATTGGCAACACCCCAATGCTGCTTGCTTGATGGGATGGGACTTATCAGAGTTTGACTTTCTCAGCGCCACCAAGAGTGGTTTTGTACCCGTTTCTTTAAAGCCGGTTGGTGGAAATCGGCTCCAAGGTATGACGTATTTAAATGGATCCTAACTCTGAGTGGTTACAAAAGCGGCTTGCAGAATATCGGTCCAAAGGGAACGATATGTATGAATCTATAGAGGAGTTAGGTGATATGGATAAACTTGGACAAGGTTTTACATCGGCTGATCCATTAGAAGAAGTAGATATTGGAGATGGCTCAATTCCTAGGCCGACATATGTAAACAAAAATTTGAAAGCCGATTGTAAAGTCAAGATAATCAAGCTATTGAAAGAATATATTTGTTGCTTTGTATGGGAATATCATGAGATGCCAGGTTTAAGCCGAGAGCTAGTGGAGCATCGGTTACCTATAAAAGCTGGTTTTAGACCGTATAAACAATCGGCTAGGAAGTTCAATCCAAAAATATATGACCGGATCAAGGAAGAGATCGGTCGTTTGCTTAAAGCTAATTTTATTAGACCTTGCAGGTACGCCGAGTGGATTTCTAATATTGTGCCAGTGGAAAAGAAAGGCTCCGGCAAGTTGAGGGTGTGCATTGATTTCAGAGATTTGAATAGAGCTACGCCCAATGATGAGTATCCTATGCCTATAGCCGACATGCTTATTAATGATGCTTCTGGACATAAGGTTATTAGCTTTCTTGATGGCAATGCGGGGTACAACCAAATTTTCATGGCCGAAGAGGACATGCCCAAAACGGCTTTTCGGTGCCCCGGTTTCCTTGGATTATTTGAGTGGACAGTGATGACCTTTGGATTGAAGAATGCCGGCGCCACATATCAAAGGGCTATGAATTTGATCTTTCATGATTTACTCGGTGTTATACTTGAAGTCTATATTGATGATATTGTTGTCAAATCGGATGTTTTTGAATCTCACTTAGCCGATTTGCGTTTAGCTTTTGAGAGGATGAAGAAATATGGGCTGAAGATGAATCCTTTGAAGTGTGCGTTTGGCGTGTCGGCTGGTAAGTCTTTGGGTTTCATTATTCATGAAGATGGCATAGAGATTGATCCCAAAAAGATAGAAGCTATACAAAAAGTGGAGGCTCCAACATGCAAGAGAGATATGCAAAAATTCCTTGGCAAGGTCAATTATTTGAGGAGGTTCATAGCTAATTTGTCAGGGAAGGTTGATGCATTTACTCATATCCTTCGGTTGAAGAATGATGTTGATTTTACTTGGGGGGCAAAACAGCAAGAAGCATTTGATATGATTAAGAATTATTTGTGCACTCCTCCGGTGATGAAGGCGCCCAAGCATAGAGAGCCCTTTAGACTTTACATTGCAGCCGAGGAAGGCGTTATTGGAGCTGTTTTGACTCAAGAAACCGAAGGAAAAGAGCATGCTATCACTTATTTGAGCCGACGCCTATTGGATGCCGAGACAAGGTATACATTTATTGAAAAATTATGCCTATGCTTATACTATGCTTGCACAAAATTGAGACATTATCTAGTACCAAGTGCTTGCATAGTAGCTTGTCAAACCGATGTCATTAAATATATGTTGCATAGACCAATTCTTAGTGGTAGAATTGGTAAATGGGCTTATGCTTTAATTCAGTATGATTTGGCTTATGAGTCTCTAAAATCCATGAAAGGCCAAATTGTTGCTAGTTTTATCGTTGAGCATCGGATTAATGACAAGCAAAATATTGATATAAACCTTGTCTCGTTAGTACCATGGAGATTATATTTTGATGGTTCAGTTTGTAGTAACGGCCAAGGTGTTCGTATTACTTATATATCTCCTCATGGTGCTGTTTTTGAAGCCTCATGCCGCTTAGAATATTTTTGCACAAATAATCAAGCCGAATATGAAGCATTGTTATTCGGCTTAGAGATGTTGCTTGCTATAGGTGCTACACATATTGAGGCTTTTGGTGATTCGTTATTAGTAGTACAACAAGTATCCAAAGTTTTTCAATGTTTAGACGAATCACTTAATGTTTATCTTGATAAATGTCTAGATATAATTTCTACTTTGGATCATTTTAGCATTGCTCATATATCTAGACATGATAATTGGAGAGCAAACGAGTTGGCACAACAAGCATCCGGCTATCATGTCGATCATGGCATGTTTCATATCTCTCTAAAGCCGATGTCTTGTCTTGCTAACATAGGAGAGACCGAACCAGAGCCCACTAATTCGGTCACTGACAATAAATCTAGTGCAGATGAAAATCATGACTGGAGGAAGCCCATTATTGATTACTTGTGCAATCCGAGTGGAAGGGTGGACAGGGCTGTTCGGCGCATGGCTTTCAAATATACAATGAGAGACGATGGTCTTTATCGCCGAACGGTTGAAGATGTTCTCTTGAAGTGTTTGGACGAAGACCAAGCGAGAATTGCTATGGGAGAGGTTCTTGAAGGAATTTGCGGCACTCATCAATCGGCCCCCAAGATGAAGTGGTTATTACGACGTGCTGGATTTTATTGGCCGACGATGATCAACGATTGCTTCAGGTATTATAAAGGATGTGAAGCTTGTCAAAAGTTTGGTGATATTCAGTTGGCTCCCGCTGCTATGTTACATCCTATTATCAAGCCGTGGCCTTTTAGAGGTTGGGGATTAGACTTTATTGGAGAAATTCATCCTTCCTCTTCAAAGGGGCATCGGTTCGTGTTGGTGGCAACTGATTATTTTACTAAATGGTCTGAAGCAGTACCTCTCAAGAATATGACACATACGGAGGTAATTCAATTCATAAGTGAGCACATTATTCATAGATTCGGTATTCCGCAAACATTAACTACGGATCAAGGTTCATCTTTCATGTCACATCAAGTTAGAGAATTTGCCAAATCATATAAGATAAAGTTGCGCAATTCCTCCCCGTATTATGCTCAAGCCAATGGACAAGCTGAGTCTAGCAATAAAATTTTGATCAAGCTCATCAAGAAGAAGATTGAAGATAATCCAAGGAGATGGCATGAATTATTGTCCGAGGCTTCGTGGGCGCATAGAATCTCAAGGCATGGTGCGACGAAGGTAACTCCATATGAGCTCGTATATGGTCAAGAGGCCGTTTTACCGGTGGAAGTTAATTTGAATGCTTTGAGAATAGCCAAACAAAATGATTTATCGGCAGTGGACTTTTATAACTTGATGGTGGACAATATTGATGAGGTTGCCGATAAGCGTTTGGCTGCATTAAAGGCCATAGAAAGGGACAAGTTGAGGGTAGCAAGAGCTTACAATAAGAAGGTCAAGTTGAAGAATTTTCAGATTGGTGATCTTGTGTGGAAGGTGATTCTACCGATTGGTTCAAAGGACAGAAAATTCGGGAAGTGGTCTCCAAGTTGGGAAGGTCCTTTCAAGATTGCAAGAATAGTTCCCGGAAATTCATATTTGGTGGAATCCATGCAAGGAACATTGCTACCTCGAGCTCTCAATGGCAAATATTTGAAGAAGTACCACCCAAGTGTGTGGCAAGAAGCCTAAATAGGCAATGGCCGATATATGATTATCGCCCTAAGCACATATTAATGGCCGATGGAGTGTTGACATCGTCCTTAGAACAAGCCTAATGCAAATTATTTTTCGGCATGCAAGCTTTGCCGAAAAACAGGGGGGGCATGTGTTGACACCCGATTTTGGCATGGTGCAAAATACCGTAAAGGTGGACTCAAGCGGAGAAGTCTTCTATACGAGAAAATTCACATTTCCGGCATGAAAGGCTTGCCGGTGAAATCTTACCGCTCGAGCTGAAGGCTTGCCGGTTTGGCTTGTCGATTTTGAATGCTTGCCGATTTCAGTGGAGGCCCAAACAGGGGTTGAAGATGACACGGCAAGGAGACGATCCGGCAAGAAGATGACCCGGCGAGGAGAAGATCCGGCAAGGAGACGACCCGGCAAAGAGACGATCCGGCAAAGGGATGACCCTGCAGGAGATCCGGCAAGGAAACGGCCCGGCAAGGAGACAGCCCGGCAAGGAGGTGACCCAGCAAGGAGGCAGCCCGACAAGGAGGCGATCCGGCAAGAAGATGACCCGGCAAGGCGACCCGGCAAGATATCCTGATGGTACTCCCGGGAAGGGGACGGCCCGTCGAAGACCGAAGATCAAGATGGACGCGAGGAGACGTAAGCCAACCCATCAAGACAGCCTCTGGAGCGGTACTACCGCCCTCCAGAGCGGTACTACCGTTTGAGCAGTACTACCGTGTTTTACTACCGCGCCTACCACCGCTTACAAAAATTCTTCTGGTATCCCGAGACCCTTACTCGGTAGTAGTGCGGTACTCAGCTATACTCAGAGCGGTACTACCGCTTGTAGCGGTACTACCGCTTGACCAGAGCGGTACTACCGCTTACCGTCGCGCAGATTCGGGCAGGTTTTTGAGGAGTCCGAATTTGGCTAGTGTTTTTGATACTTTGTAAGGAAAGATGGATCCATGACTTGTACGGGAAGTCCAACCCCCTCTTAAATAGAAGAGGTGATGGCCGATTGAAAGAACACACAATCGAACAAATCAATCTATACTACTTTTTCACCTACGTTTTGTCTCCTACCCTCGTATCTTCTTCCTCGTTCTTCGTCGTTCTTCGTGTTGGAGAGCTGTGAACTCTGAGGCCCTAGGGGCGAGCGAATCGACCTAGGGCAGCCCATTGCCGCCGTGCTCCCTGACGGGGTCCCTCCCGGGAGTGTGGGGTTTCGGGTCTTCAAAAGCGTCCTCCGGTTGTCTTGCGTATCGCGCTGCCGGTAGGACCTCCCTCGACGTGAGCTGCGGTGCATCACCCCCGGCGTCGAGGGTACGCGTGACGCGTTCGTGTGTCAACAGCGACCAAGAACGGTATGCTTTTAAAGAGAATGGTTCTTGCAAAAAGGTGAGTGGGAAAACAGTGCAACTCGACGAGATAACAGTATCTTCATCATCAGATCAAAGGAAAGGAACCTTGGAAGTGATTCCAGAGTTTCCTACTGCGACTGATATGGAAGCCTCTACATGAGATGTATGGACTTCGGTCGAACTTGCAGCTGAACCACGTAGGCAAAACTCGTGCAAACCTCTCAGGTGCGCAAGCGAGATATTGTTGTTAGACAACAGTATACCTACGATACACAAAGGAAGCGTTGATGGGCCCTAACTCCGGAATTGGCTAAATGCCAATATAATCCGAGATAGTTTCCATAAATGATTCAAGATTATATCTTGATAAACCCTTCGGAAGACTTAGAGTCTAACGAACATTAATGGAACTATAAACTGACGTGGATAAAATGTTTTATCCATAAAGCTCGACTTGTTGCAATAACAAATTCAAGGAGTTGACTACGATGAGATTGTCTTACCGTAGCGATGCTTAAAGTCGGTTCGGGTTAAACTAGCAATTAATACATATTTCAATCATGAGATATGAAACATGGATGCCAAAAGGATTTACATGAAATGGAAATGCAACCTAGGACTTGCATGTGATACAGTCCAAGGTATTTTGTCAATCCAGAGGTTGCTAATGAGTACGCAAACTTAAGAGTTCCAGAAATGGGCAGAAGAGAGCAAAATGGAGTTGGAATCTTCGTTTTTGATGAAATAGTCAAAAGAGTTTGATTTCATCAATGGATAACGAAGATGCTTGTGGTTTCAAGAAAGTAAGTGGGAGCATAATAATATTTCTAAAAACCTTGTGTGCTTGACACAATGTTGATTGGAAATAATATAAATTTCTTGACACGAATTAGGACTTCATTGAAAATAGTTTTTCGATGAAGTGCTTGGGCTAAGTAGCCTTGATATTAGGCATAATTATCTGCAAAGATAGTATTGCCTAATAGGTTAAGCCAAAAATACATATTGACAAGATGCTAAAATAGTTTAGCATAAGAACGCCACGGATTGATTCTTGCCGAAGTCACATGGAAAGAGTTTTGCAAGACTCGGTGTCCCAAAACACTGATGAGCAAAATACATGATGGATATTCCACACACCTTTGGTTTTGGATTAATCATGTATTCCATGGTATGTAAGACAACCAGATATGTCCAATACTCCCAAGTTGTTGCGAGTATAGATACCAAAGTGATCAAAGTACTGATCATGGGACAACCGTGAAAATTGTCATTGAGTACTGAAGTAGCACTGATGACATGTTTTCTCGCAAGCAGAGATTATGAAGTGCTCGTTGTAAGTAATTACATCGATACGGTCTTCATCAATGCTCCATGCGATTTTCGATTTAAGTTAAGGGTTTTGTGTAACACACAATACGGTGGCACGGTGTTTGGAAATCGTTCCAAACAGGTTACTGTGGTGAATTCTATAACAAAGGCTAAGTATTTTGCCGCTTTCAAAGCGACATAGAAGATGTTGAATCGTACAGTTCGTTCATGAACTTAGTATGGTTCCAAGATGGCTTTGGTCAATGGAACACTATTGAAGATAATTTGCTCCATAGCTCAGTCTGAGGAATCAAGGTTTGACCAGTGATTCACATATATACGAAGCCAAGTCCACACAAAATATGAATTTTGTGAAAGCGTGAAAACGCGAGGATATGCAGAGATACACACGGAACTGAAGTTGTCAGATCCGTTGGACATCAGACTATACCACAAGCGAAGCATGTTTTACACCGGTATGCCATAGGTGAAAAGTGCATCAGCATTGACTAGATTATTGACTCTAGTACAAGTGGGAGTCTGTAGGAGATATGCCCTAGAGGCAATAATAAATGTTATTATTTATCTCCATGTTTGTAATTATGTTTATGTTCCATGCTATAACTGCTATGGTCTCGAGTCTACAATAACCACGAGGCTCGAAGGAAGACTCATATGCATGTGTGGAATAATAAACGGTAAAATGTATTCCTAGTCTGGCCTCTAAGACTAGCTCAAGTGTTGCATGATGGTTCTGTTTTCCTGATCATAGGCATGACTATGCCGGCAACTTTGAGGGCACAATGTTAGGAGAACACTTGTGTTGAATCGACCCGAATTGATGTTATGCTATGAGATACATTCGTCACAAGTTAATGGTTAATAACACAGAGAAAGTTAACGTTTGCATAATTCCTTAGACCATGAGAGTGTCGAGTTTCTTCATGCTTGCTTCATGAACTTTGGGGTTTGTTAAACATCATCCGTAAATGGGTGGCTATTACGGCGGCTTACGGGTTCATGGAAAAGTGTGTCAAGGAACTTGATAGATCAAGATTGGGATTTGCTCCTCCGACGATGGAGAGATATCCCTGGGCCCTCTCGGTGTTATGGTATCCATCATCGTCTGGCCAGACACATTGTGATTTGATCACAGGGATGCCGGAACACGGGAACGAGAAAAGAGAACAAAACCGGTAACGAGGTAACTGGCATTGTGGACAAGTGTTGATCCACGGGGATGCCAATAAATCTCACCTCGGGTATTTGTAACATATCGCGAAGCAACAGGAATAGCACACGGCAACTGGAGGTTCACTCGAATATTTATTCGTGTGGGTATAGGGATCAATATGGGTGTCCATGGCTCCGATGTTGATCATTGATCGGAAAGAGTTCCGGTCATGTCTATACTTCAACGAACCTATAGGGTCACATGCTTAAGGGTCATCTATCTGCTGAATGCTAGACAGGGAGTCTGAGAGAAAGTCACCGGAAAAGTTTCGGAGGCAATGGAAACGTTTCGGAGAGAACACAGGAATAGTTTCGGTAAAACTGAAAAGTTGTTTCGGGGTGTACCATTAAGTCAAATTGGTTTTTGCACATGCCTAGAAATTCTTGGAGGGTGCCAGAATTGTTCTGGAAACTTCTGGGATTTTTCCCGGATAAAAACCGGAAATGTTCTGGAGCTGCCGGAACCGGTTTGGTTGCGTTTCGCAGATGAAAATCACTAATCCGGAATTGTTTCGGAATGAATCCAAAATCATTTTAGTGGGTACTGGAATTATTCTAAGACCCACAGAAATATTTTCGGATTTAACGGTCGTGGAAAATTGGTTTCGTGAATAGTGAAAATCACTTTATGGTTAATTTTTTGGAAAGCCACCTTTTGGGATTTTTCCCAAAAGGCTTCTAAAAGACTTAGGGACTAAGGAACCCCCTTTGGGGGTGGCATGGGGGTGGCCGGCCAAGGTGGAGCTCCTCCATGGAGCTCCACATGCCATTCTTTTTTGCCTTATCTTCGCTTTATGTGTGACATAAAGTGGGGGTACTTTGGTATTTTTTTGTGCCAATCCTACCCCTTGGCTTTCCTATAAATAGAGGTGGAGAGGTGCTCTCCACACTCATCCCTTGCTCTCATACACATGCCATGCTTTGTCTGGCTCTCTCTCTCCCTCCCACGAAATAGTTTCGTAGAGCCGAAAGGCTGTCTGGGTTCCGGTGGGAACTAGTTCTGGACGGCGAAACCCTGCCGGATAGATGACACCGTATGTGTGCAACTCTGTAGAGAGATCGTAGTTTCGGTCTTAGTTCGAGAGTGCCTCCCGAAGGGCTGTCTGAGTGACCGTCCGAGTTTCGAGGGTCCTCCCGAAGGGCTGTCCGAGTGACCGTCCGTGTTTCGAAGGTCCTCCCGGAGGGCTGTCCGTAACACCGTCCGAGGGACTGTCCGACCGCCTCCCGGAGGGCTGTCCGAGGGGCAGACGAGGGAGTACATCCTCATGGTTGGGAGGTTGTAAAATCCTAGCTGCGGGGATCTGCACTGCCGATCGTCATCGACTCTACTTCCACTGCGCTACGAGTCTGTAACGAAAAGATCAAACCTTGTATGCAGTCTCTATAGTGGTCCTAGGCTGGTGCGTAGGTCGGAAATTTTTTGTTTTCTGCTGCGTTCCCCTACAGTGTCGACCATCCCACGGTCATACAGTTGGATAAGAGCATCCCCCTGAGCCCCCTGACAAACCCTAATCCCCATTCTCCCCCTCGTTCACTCTCTGTTTTGATTTAGAGCTCGCCCGAGCTCATGGTCGCCATGGCCGTCGTCGTAGCCGCGGCCACCGTGCGCCTCGCCACCTGAGAAGACGTCCAGGAGAACTGCCACGGTCCACTTCGTCCACCTCGAGCACCGAATCGAGCCGGGGCGGCCCGTGCGCTCGCCATCGAGCTCTTATTCACCCGCGTACATCGTCGGCCGACGTCGTCGATTGCCTCGTCTCCGGTCGACCTCCGGCCTCCCCGTCGCTTCCGTTGGAACTGTTGTGAGCTCCTCTTCCAAAACGCCCTACCCTCGGTCTCGATCCGTCGCCGTAGTCGCCCGTACGAGCCGGCGGCCGCCATGGCCAAAGCTCAGCGTCCGCGTACGCGCGCCTACTGCTCCTTGTGCTGCTTCTGCTACTTTGCTAGCTGCTGCTCTGCTTGCTGCTGCTGCTGCTGCTGCTCATGCCACTGCTGCTGCCGCTGCTTACTAGCTGATGCTGCTTCTGCGCTGCTGATGCTACTTGCTGCCACTGCTGCCTTCGGCTGCCGCTGTTGCTGCCCGCTGACGAATGCCCCCGCGCTCGCCGCTGGCCGCGCCCATGGCCGGCCGTGCGCCTCTACCTGTGTGCGCGCGCGTGTGCACAGCCACGGATGGCCGCCGGCCACTGCCACGTGGGGTCGGCCTAACTTAATTAGGGGCTAACCCCTCTGTTAGTGCTAACCCCCTCCTAATTAGCCACTGACATTGGCCCCCACCACAAATAAGCCTTCATTTAATAAACATGTGCCACTGACAACTGGACCCCACGGCACTGTTCACCCATTGACCTGGTCAATGTTGACTGCTGAGTCAGCGTTGACTGGCCCCACCTGTGAGCCCCTATGTGCCCTCAGCTGGGTACGTTTTTGGGTGCACTTAGGATTTTTGGTTAAAACAATTTCGAAATATAACTAATTCAAAAAAATCCAGAAATTGTTTAAAAACCTTTGAAAAATCATATAAAATGAACCGTAAGTCAGATGAAAATAATTTATATATGAAAAATGATTAAAAAATAAGATGAATCCGAATATACCACCCACATACCTACCACACCCCTCTAACATATCGAACATGGAACATTTGCACCTGGATCAATGCCAAAGAAAATACCTGGAGCCGGGAAAATATTGCCAGATATTTTCCCTCTTCTTTTAAAATGCTTAGTAATGGATTACAGCATATCACCAGCGCATATTGCCCTGACATACATTGTGTGAAGCATTTGATTGCTCTGTTATTTATTGTTTCCCCCTCCGTTACTTTCCGGTAGACTCCGAGCCCGCTGATGATCCGGTGATCGTCTACTTCGTTGAAGACCCGTTCTCTACTGTAGAGCTTCCAGGCAAGCAACCCCCCCCCTTGATCATTCCTATATCGCCTATTATTTCTCTCTACTTCATGCATTAGGTATTGTCATCGCTGTTGTTCGGTAGATCCTATTCTGATGCATAGCTTGATTTTGTCGCCTGTTATGAATGCTTACCTGTTATCCTAGTATGCCTAGTTTAGCTATGCTGGTGTTCCATCGGTTGGCCCTACACCCTTGTTCATGATGCTAGCTAGATTATCGGGCCGTGATCCCCTCTGGGCGGTGATCACGGGTATGTTTACACTACTACATTGCAATACTAATGCGGGGCTGAAGGGCAGGCGGTAACATACAGTAGAGATGGACCTGAGTCCCGACAACTCCCGATGTTAAAGACGGGTTGGCCCCAAGGGTACCCGCGAGAGAGATACATTAAAGTTGGGTTGGCCCGGAGAGCACCCGCATGCGATATTGTGGCGGAACGGCAGGGCAGGTTGAGACCACCTAGGAGAAAGGTGGGCCTGGTCCCTGGTCGTGGTCCGCGAGTTACTAAGTCGGCTCGACAAGAGCCCTGTTTGTGTCTGCGAGCTACTAATAATACACTAACGGATAGGGTATTTGATCTGAGTTGGGCTACGTGCCTTTACGTATTAACCACCACGCGGGATAAGTTATGGGCACTCGGCGTCGTACGATTCTTCCGAAAGCTCTGTCAGACGTCCAGTTTAGCATTGCGGCCGGGCCGGGCCAGTGCCATCCAGTACTGAGGTGGTGCTTGTCCCGACTCTGCTCGCAACAACCCGAAGTGCTTAGGGCGATCGGCCCATGACCCCTTTGTGCTTAGGATGTAGACCGGCGGGGACTTTTCTGCGGAGTCTAGGTAGGACTACGGCGTGTTGATCATCCGAGGCCCGGCATTACCCGGAAAGTGTGTCCGGCCAGAGGTAATCGAGCGTGTTGGGCTATGTGGTGCACCCCTGCAGGGAAGTTATCTATTCGAATAGCTATGTCCACAGTAACAAGACGCTTGGATATATGAGAGTATCCCGATCTTATACAACTTAAACCAGATACTTGAAGAAATACTTTATCTATGCCCGCCGATCTTTTCTCGCAGGAAGTCGAGGAAAGATCTCAGGGTATTGTATCGTTAATTACAGGCTGGTATCGTATTCGCTCATACTCCTTCCTTTGCTGCAAGACACTATTCTCTCGCCTATTACTGCAAGATGGTGGCCTTTGTGATACATAGAACTTTTCTCCCCCTGTTCTGGCATTTCTGCAGTTTAGTCCACTGATATACCCCTTTCCTTGATACCGATGCATATGTAGAATACATCTGATATAAATCTTGCGAGTACTTTGGATGTGTACTTATGGTTGCTTTGCTATATTTTTTTCCTGTCCGGTTACTGCATTCAGATGATGGAGACCAGGAGCCGAAGATCCACAGTGGAGGCTACTACTACACCGAGCCCGACGACCAGGAGTAGATTGGAGGCCCCAGGCAAGGGGCCTGCGCCTTTTCGATTCAGTGGTTATTTTGCTCAGCCTTTTTAAGGCAAACTTGTCTAAATTCGTCTGTACTCAGACTAATGTTGTTTGCTGACTTATGTATTCGGGTCCTCGTGACCCCTGACTTTGTAATATTAAAGCTTTATATTTAAATTTGTGTCGTAGAGTTGTGTTGTGATATCCTATCGTAAGTCACTGAGCTTGATCGTGCATGCTGCCTGTGATTGTATGATTAGTGCACGGTCGAGTTCGGGGCGTCACACACGGGCGGGGCTGGCTTGCTGTATCTGTGGCTGGGCACGCATGAGCTGATTGGATCTCTGCCTGGCTGCCGTTCACGAAAGTGTGTTCTCGCCTGGATCTCTGCTGAAGGGAAGCGGATGGATGCACGGCTAGAGGCTGATGCAGTACGTACGGCTGGGACAAGCCGTGCCTAGTCAGATCCGGCAGGTACGTGTCAGTGGATCTCATGAACTGGCATAACCCAGCCTGCATGATGCGTGTTGATCTTCAGAAAGGGGATCCGGCTGCGAAAATTGAAATTTGCTGGCAAGGAGGACTTACATCTTTCCTGACGCACTTGTAGAAGCGTGCTCCGGCTCGGGAGATGAAGGTGACCACCTTGTGGCCACAGGTTAGGCATGGAATCAGCGGGAGCACCTCTTCTGGCTGCGAAGAAGAAGACGAGGTAGTCATCGTTCCCGATCTGGTTCTTGCCGGTGAGGTTGAAGATAAGGCGTGGGGGGCAGCGGGGGAGGAATCTTCCAGAGGAAGGACCGATGGTTCCCTGTCGCCCACAATAAATGGGCCGATTTGGACGGACGCCGTTTCTTGTGTAACGTCTGAGCCGTGGCCCCCGACGCAGCGCACCGTTTGAGCCGCCTCACGGGAGATGACGGCCTTGGCATTTAATGCGAGAGCTGAGTGGGCCACGGTCTGGGAATATAGCCGCACATACATCTTTGAATACGGAGTAAAATACGTGTGGTGTTGCGAATATTAGCGCGAGCTGACGTCCTGGATATCGAGCTCAGAATAGTACTGTTGACACCTGATTTTGGCACGATGCAAAATGCAGTAAAGGTGGACTCAAGCGAAAAGCTTGCCGGTTTTGAGTGCTTGCCGAAGACCCAAACAGAGGCAGGAGACGGCCCGGCAAGGAGGCGATCCGGCAAGGAGACGGCCCGGCGAGGAGGTGATCCGGCAAGGAGACGGCCCGGCAAGGAGGCGATCCGGCAAGAAGAAACTTTGAAGTTTGGGCCATTGCCATCCGATCTCATCTCGAAAGCCGAAATTGTGTTCGGATTTTGTATCCAGAACACTATTCGGCTGATTACGCCCTCAAGATGATCTCATATGAGAAAACTTTCTACATGAATTGTCTTCGTCTCGTCGAATCGGTCGATTTTCATATAAAAATCGTCTCAATCCGAATTCGTATGCAAAAGTTAGAGCTATCTGAATGCAGCCGTGTCAAGAGGCGAAATAAGACGCGGGAGACCAGACACGTCTTGGCGAGTGTCTGATGCAATGCGTGAGCAATTAGCCATTCAAGATGGCTTCGAATCGAAAAACGTTCAACATGAAAGTTGTTCGTAACGTCGAAACGGTCAACTTTGCTTTTGGGCACATTTTCATCCGAGGTCGTTTACTGCCACAAAAAAGACCCGCAAGGCACAACCAGAAAGCTTGCCGGGATGGAAACCTTGCCGGGGAAACCTTGCCGGGATGGAAACCTTGCCGGGGTGTGAAAGCTTGCCGAGATGGAAACCTTGCCGGGGAAATCTTGCCGGGATGGAAACCTTGCCGGGGTGTGAAGCTTGCCAAGGTGGAAAGCTTGCCGGGAAAAGCTTGCCGGGGTGGAAACTGTCAAATCCGACCAGAAGCTGAAGATGGGCTCAAATAATTATCTAGATGGCCTCGGATGAAAAAGTGTTCAACATGAAAGTTGTTCGTAACGTCGAAACGGTCAACTTTGCTTTTGGAGTCATCATCATCCGACATAGTATACGACCTGCAGAGACGCTACAAGAGTCGGACGGTCCAGTCAGCTGCATAACCGAGTCCGACTCGAAATTAAAGATGACCCCGTGGAGTATTCAAGATGGCCTTATTTGGAAAAGTGATCAACATACGGATTATTGGCCTCGTCGAAGCGCACAAAATTCGTGTTTGAACCATCTCCATCGGAGGTCATGTGCAGATTCCACGGCCCACGCAAGGAGCAAGACAGAAGATTGGACCAGATTCGGGCTGAATCCGAGCGGAACCAGAACTAGGACTCTAGGACGTGAATTGATGTAATTTTCTTGTAAGGAAAGGCTAGATGAATCCTTTGCTTGTACGGGAAGTCCAGCCGCCTCTTATATATGTTGGGGGTGACGGCCGATTGAACAACACACAATCGAACAATCAATATACTACTTTTTCACCTACGTTTTGTCTCCTACCCTCGTATTTTCTTCCTCGTTCTTCGTGTTGGAGAGCTGCGAACTCCGAGGCCCTAGGGGCGAGCGAATCGACCTAGGGCAGCCTATTGCCGCCATGCTCCCTGACGGCGTCCCTCCCGGGTGCGCGGGGTTTCGGGTCTTCAAAAGCGTCCTCCGGTTGTCTTGCGTATCGCGCTGCCGGTAGGACCTCCTTCGACGTGAGCTGCGGTGCATCACCCCCGGCGTCGAGGGTACGCGTGACGCGTTCGTGTGTCAACACACTTTTTGGCGACTCCGCTGGGGAACTTTGGTCCATCATGTCCAATCTTCCCAAGCCCTCGAAAGTTGATGCCGATAACATCATCAAGCCCAATCTGGAGGAGTTATCGGCTGAGCATCGCCAAGCTTATGAGGAGTACAAGAAGGCGCGTGAAGAGAAGGAGTTGCAGGAGTTCCTTGGAAATTTCAAGAAGGACCGCCAAGGCAATATCACTCCAGTTGGAGAAATCAAGTTCCCTCCTCTTCAAGCCGATCAGGTTAAACCTTCTGTAAGTACTACCTTTTCTCCTGAGCAATGGGCTGAAATTGAGAGCCGTATTTCTGATAGCAATAATCTGGTCTATCAAGCTTTCTTAGAAAATAATAATGCTCAGAAGAATATGCCTAATATGCCTGCTAGTATGGGAAACCCTAATTCAGCTTTGCCTATCTCATCGGCACCCCCCATGCCGATGAATTATTTTCCCACCCATACCAATCAAATTGTGGCTGCACCGCTTAATCCTTTCATGAATATGCAGAGTTCGGTGGCAACGCCGAACCAAACCTTACCGATAGGTGGAAACATTGCTAGATCATCAGCCAATGCAACGCAAGCCGAATTATCCACATGAATGATCTCCACTTCATCATCAACCCACTGAATTAAAAACTGATGCATACTGGATGGCACGCATTGGTTTGCATGGACCCAATCACGGCGTAGTATGACGTTGTAGTTACCTTGTACCTCGGCGACAAAGAATGCAGTAGCCAAAGTTTTGCTCCCAACCGTAAGCTCCACGTACATCACCCCTTTGGCTTCGGTTTTCTCTTTGCCTTCAAATCCATTGAGCACCATATTGGTCTTCATCAATCCTTCGTCGGGCAAACCCAATTTCTTGAAGACTGAATAAGGCATGAGATTCACTACAGCACCACCATCGACAAGCATTCGAGTAATCGGTGACCCGTTGATATGGCCTCTGAGGTACAATGGTTTCAAGTGCGTCACTGGTTCTTTTGGCTTCTCAAATATTGCATTCTTAGGACCAAAATCCAGCTGAGCCACCTCCCCTTCTTCATCTATAGCACGAAACTCAGCGGGTAAATAAAACACCATGTTGATATCCATTCCATCATGTACTGGTGTAGGCTCACAATCTACCACGTCGCCCTCCTCCTCGGGTGTGTTCAGTGCCGGGCTTGCCGGTGTTGGGCTTGCCGGTGTTGGGCTTGCCGGGCCTGCCGAGCTTGCCGGGTCTGCCGAGCTTGCCGGGTCTGCCGAGCTTGCCGGGTCTACCGAGCTTGCCGGGTCTGGGTTTGCCCTTTTCATTGATTCTGAAATCTGTTCGGGCGAAACGGAATCAATAGGCGTTGTAGACGATGTAACAGCAGTAGCATCGTCCTTCCTTGGTGGTACAGGTGCTGATGTAACAGATGTAGAAACCACCGCACTTTGTGTTTGCTTAAGCACCCATACTTGTTCTGTAGGTACCATGGGCCGAACGTTATTGAACCACTCATCTCTTTGCTTCTCGGCCTCCTGTTCTGCCATCTCATGACTCCTTAACCTCTGTAGTTTCCTCTTTTGTGTTTTTGTTAGCCCTGGAGGACACCACTTAGGCTACATGTACTTTGGATCTTTGAACTTGGCTTTGCTTGTGCTAGCTTCATGATCATTAGCCGAGTGCTTTGGTGCTATAGCAAGTATCGGCTCATTAGGGTTGTTCCGCACAGTCGGCTGTTGTATAGTGAATGTCTTAGTGCCCAAGATGAGTGAACCGGCATCAACTCTTTCTTTGCCCTTTCCAGACTCGACCACTGCACTTGGTGACTTGGCACGCCACACTTGCTTATTGATCCTTCCTTGATTATTCTGCATTGGCCGATTGACTCCTTTGTTCAAACGTCCTCGTGTGGGATAAGAAAACTTCTCACGTATAGGCCTCCTTGGTTCTGCCCATCCTGGATGAAAAGCATAAGGGGCCATTGGGGGCTGCCCCCATCCTCCATTTAATCCTCCCACGTGGTATGGTGCATAGGGAGGTGGCGCCATCCACAGTCCTGGTGCCCATGACCCATATGGCCTTGTGCGATGTTGCAATTCTTGTCTTGGTGGTGATCTTGGGCGCTTCAAATATGATGACCGGTTAGAGCTAGAACCGGCCGCTTGATTAGCATACTTGGACAGCAACATATCAAAAGTTGGCTTGATTTTCTTGCGCTGCACTTTGGCTTCATTCAGCTTCCACTTGCTAACTTCCGGACTCTTGGGCTTGACAAACTTAACACGGGTATTCTCTTGCTCTTGCGGTTGCCCCCCGAGTGTAGGATTCTTGACGGTGATCTTGATTATCTCCCAACCATCGGGTTGCTTGTCAAGCACCACTTGCCTTCCTAGGACCTTGTCGCCATCTTTGTTTTTCCTAGGCTCACCAATGACAACATTAGTTTTATTAGCAGATTCGGCCACCTCCGGCCGAATGAGTAACTTTTTCCCCTCCAAATCCAGAGTATTCATTGGGAAGGGCTGCTTATCAACTTGCATCTCAGAAAAGTTCAATCGTCCGTCATTAATGGCCGATTGTATCTGTCATCGAAAAACATTGCAATCATTAGTAGCATGAGAAAAAGAATTATGATACTTGCAATAAGCACGCCGTTTCAGCTCTTCAAACGGCGGTAAAGTATGAGATATTCTAATAATCTTAGCTTGTAGCAAAGCATCAAATATTCTATCACATTTAGCAATGTTAAAAGTGAACTTCATCTCATCATCGCGATTCTTATGAATCGGCTTTAAATCATGACAAGTAAAAGGTTTGGCCTTCGAGGGCCAAACAAATTCAGCAGCATAAATATCACCCTCATCGTCCGAATGACCACTATCATATTCAACCATATTCATCTTAGGACGATCAGTTTTGTATCTATGCACTTCTTTGAGGTCCTTGCTTCGGCTTTCATGAGCCAAAGCCCTCTGTAAGACTTGGTTGATGCTTATAAATTCATAGCCTTCTAGCTTTTCTCTAATATGAGTTCTCAAACCATTGAGCACAAGATCAGCCAAGTCTCTCTCAGTTATCACTAAACTATAGCACCGGTTCTTTGTCTCTCTAAATCTCTTGACGTAATTGGAGACCGATTCATCATGCTTCTGCTTAACCGATGTAAGATGTGACAACTTAAGTTCATTATCGCCGCTATAAAAATGATCATGAAATTTTTTCTCTAGTTGTGACCAAACACGAATAGATCCATGCGACAAAGAAGAAAACCATGAAAATGCAGTACCAGTTAATGACAAAGGAAATAAACGCACTTTCAATTCATTTATCGAGCCTGCTTCACCCAATTGTGCTAGGTATTGGCTAACATGCTACCATGTGGTTTTCGTGCCCTCTCCATTGAACTTAACAAAATCAGGAATTTTATATCCTTGGGGGCACGGAATTGCATCAAAGTACTCAGGATACGGCTTTTGATAAATCCGATTCCTAGGTAATTCAACGCTAAAATTCTCTCGAAGCGTTTTAGCCATCTCCTCTCTAAAATTAGCTAAAGCATCGTCCATAGTAGACGATGGAGCTTGTGGCAATGGCATAGGAGGATTAGGGTTAGCAACTATGGGTGTAAATTGTGGCATGTTGGCCGAACCATAGTTCGGCGATGATCTAGCAATGTTTCCACCTATCGGTAAGGTTTGGTTCGGCGTTGCCACCGAACTCTGCATATTCATGAAAGGATTAAGCGGTGCAACCACAATTTGATTGGTATGGGTGGGAAAATAATTCATCGGCATGGGGGGTGCCGATGAGATAGGCAAAGCTGAATTAGGGTTTCCCATACTAGCAGGCATATTAGGCATATTCTTCTGAGCATTATTATTTTCTAAGAAAGCTTGATAGACCAGATTATTGCTATCAGAAATACGGCTCTCAATTTCAGCCCATTGCTCAGGAGAAAAGGTAGTACTTATAGAAGGTTTAACCTGATCGGCTTGAAGAGGAGGGAACTTGATTTCTCCAACCGGAGTGATATTGCCTTGGCGGTCCTTCTTGAAATTTCCAAGGAACTCCTGCAACTCCTTCTCTTCACGCGCCTTCTTGTACTCCTCATAAGCTTGGCGATGCTCAGCCGATAACTCCTCCAGATTGGGCTTGATGATGTTATCGGCATCAACTTTCGAGGGCTTGGGAAGATTGGACATGATGGATCAAAGTTCCCCAGCGGAGTCGCCAAAAAGTGTGTTGACACACGAACGCGTCATGCATACCCTCGACGCCGGGGGTGATGCACCGCAGCTCACGTCGAAGGAGGTCCTACCGGCAGCGCGATACGCAAGACAACCGGAGGACGCTTTTGAAGACCCGAAACCCCGCGCACCCGGGAGGGACGCCGTCAGGGAGCATGGCGGCAATAGGCTGCCCTAGGTCGATTCGCTCGCCCCTAGGGCCTCGGAGTTCGCAGCTCTCCAACACGAAGAACGAGGAAGAAAATACGAGGGTAGGAGACAAAACGTAGGTGAAAAAGTAGTATATTGATTGTTCGATTGTGTGTTGTTCAATCGGCCGTCACCCCCAACATATATAAGAGGCGGCTGGACTTCCCGTACAAGCAAAGGATTCATCTAGCCTTTCCTTACAAGAAAATTACATCAATTCACGTCCTAGAGTCCTAGTTCTGGTTCCGCTCGGATTCAGCCCGAATCTGGTCCAATCTTCTGTCTTGCTCCTTGCGTGGGCCGTGGAATCTGCACATGACCTCCGATGGAGATGGTTCAAACACGAATTTTGTGCGCTTCGACGAGGCCAATAATCCGTATGTTGATCACTTTTCCAAATAAGGCCATCTTGAATACTCCACGGGGTCATCTTTAATTTCGAGTCGGACTCGGTTATGCAGCTGACTGGACCGTCCGACTCTTGTAGCGTCTCTGCAGGTCGTATACTATGTCGGATGATGATGACTCCAAAAGCAAAGTTGACCGTTTCGACGTTACGAACAACTTTCATGTTGAACACTTTTTCATCCGAGGCCATCTAGATAATTAGTTGAGCCCGTCTTCAGCTTCTGGTCGGATTTGACAGTTTCCACCCCGGCAAGCTTTTCCCGGCAAGCTTTCCACCCCGGCAAGCTTCACACCCCGGCAAGGTTTCCATCCCGGCAAGATTTCCCCGGCAAGGTTTCCATCTCGGCAAGCTTTCACACCCCGGCAAGGTTTCCATCCCGGCAAGGTTTCCCCGGCAAGGTTTCCATCCCGGCAAGCTTTCTGGCTGTGCCTTGCGGGTCTTTTTTGTGGCAGTAAACGACCTCGGATGAAAATGTGCCCAAAAGCAAAGTTGACCGTTTCGACGTTACGAACAACTTTCATGTTGAACGTTTTTCGATTCGAGGCCATCTTGAATGGCTAATTGCTCACGCATTGCATCAGACACTCGCCAAGACGTGTCTGGTCTCCCGCGTCTTATTTCGCCTCTTGACACGGCTGCATTCAGATAGCTCTAACTTTTGCATACGAACTCGGATTGAGACGATTTTTATATGAAAATCGACCGATTCGACGAGACGAAGACAATTCATGTAGAAAGTTTTCTCATATGAGATCATCTTGAGGGCGTAATCAGCCGAATAGTGTTCTGGATACAAAATCCCAGTACTTCGAACACAATTTCGGCTTTCGAGATGAGATCGGATGGCAATGGCCCAAACTTCAAAGTTTCTCCTTGCCGGATCACCTCCTTGCCGGGCAATCTCCTTGCCGGATCACCTCCTCGCCGGGCCGTCTCCTTGCCGGATCGCCTCCTTGCCGGGCCGTCTCCTGCCTCTGTTTGGGTCTTCGGCAAGCACTCAAAACCGGCAAGCTTTTCGCTTGAGTCCACCTTTACTGCATTTTGCATCGTGCCAAAATCAGGTGTCAACAAGTACTTTCGTTTTTTCTTCTATTTGTTTGTTTCTCTCCTGTAAGAAGATTTTCTAAACTTTTGCGCGTGGATGTCTGGCCTCCTGCAACCAACTAACCCTAGCCGAGAGGGCGTCGATGCGGCGCCGAGGCGGTGCTCTTCACCGCCGCCGCCGTCCGCCTCCTGGCCGTGGCCTTGTCCCGGCCCCAAACCCTAGGGTTCTGGCACAGCTGCGGCTTGGTCGCTTCCTCCCGGTCCAAGGTTTCGCCGGCACAACCCTTGCAATGTGTACGGCCTCGACTTCAATTTTCTCAGGTGAGCCCTTTCTTTCTCCATTCCTTCTTCTTCCTCGTGTCCTCAACCGCTGCTCTGAGTCTCGACGGCTATGCACGGACCTGGGCGCACCAGCTCTGCTTCTCACTTTTGAGATGATTTCTCCTGTGTAGTGTACGGATAGGCTGTAAATGGCAGGGTGCTTTCAATTTGGAGGCTTGCTGCTCCAAATCCAGTAAAATTTGGTTCATTTGGCTGGAGAGGCCCATATATGTGCTTTTTTGTTCTGTGGAGAAAGAGTGTGGGATAAGGATGATGTTACTGATTACAGCAAGTGCTCTTCTATACTTTCTCCAGCTGCCATTCTTGCTTAGAAGAGGGAAGGAGAGAGAGCTTCTTCTATCCCCATCCCTCCCTTCATAGCGCTTCTATCACATTTCACCTTGCCTTCTCCTTTCCACAGTAAAATTTAGTTGCAGAAATTCCTGCCATATGTTAGTACCACTGCTTTTTTTCAATTGTTAGTACCACTGCTCCCATCCATGTGTGCTGAGCCACAGCTTCTTGCAGGTCCGATGCCGAAGGAGCAGGAGGGATCCGCCATCTGGAGTTCCAAAGGGCACGTGTGACACTGACGATTGGCGTGAATTGGCCTGTGCGCCACGGCGCACATCCTCAGATGAAAGTATGCAAGGATCAAAGGTTCCCTCTGCACTCTTGTATTATCAGATTGCCCTTGAACGTACTACATACAATGCATTCTTACTATCCATATAAATTTGACCTCACATTTTGGTCAGCTTTTAGCCAGTTAGCCATACTGGAATCTAAGATGTGAATGACATAGCTCATGCCTTGATTTTGTCAAATCCGAGTCATAAGGTTCACTTGCTAACAAATAGACTAGAGTTAGGGTCTTTTTTTGTTGTTGTTTTTTACTAGACAATACCAGTGTGTTTCGCTGAGAACTTACTATGCTGCTGCTCGAAAATGTCAACTAATTTCGGTCGATTCCGAGGAGGTGACTTGCATTCAACATTATGATTCGTGGGAACGAACCCACTCCTTTCTTTCTTTTTGATGTACGCAAATGATGACACTCATGAACAATAAGCAACCAAATTAGCACCTATCTATTTTCAGAGATTGCTGAATTTATTTATGTTGTTTTATGACTGGATATGCAATACCATTCGTGTGTCACAAAGTTCATTTGGGTGAAAGCTGGGCTGGTTTTCCTGTTAAGACATGCATGCAAGTGTTATGCTTGTGGAACATGCTGGTTACTTGCTGCGAGTAGTAGATCTTCTACTTTTGTTTCTTCTTTTAACAGAACTTGTCTGCTCTTATTACAGACAAGCAACCATGTGTGTTGTAGCCCGGAACAGAAGCTGATTGCCGAGTGCCAGGTGGCTGACCTGGTGGTGCTCACCAACGCCTGCAGCTCCTACCGGCTCCCAACATGTTTGCATCATGTTTGGTGTTTGGCTGTGCATTACGTATTTAGACTTTAGTCATAATAGATGTGTTGTAGGTGTTTCTGAGATTCCTACACAGATTATAGTAGACTAGATAGTTGCTTAGCTTGTGTTGGTGTTTACGCATATATTTGATGATCTTAGATGAATAATAGCCTGTGCTATTAGATGAACACTAACTTGTGATCTCATATACTTGTGGACTTGTCATTGTGTTTGTCGACACTTTGTGATATTGTATGATATATGTATGGATGATCTTGTGATGTTTGCTATTATCTTGTGGTATGTCTGATGATATTGTGATATATGAAGCATATATATGTATGTATGGATGATCTTCTATATTTAAATTGCTGAAAATATTATCTTGTGGTCTGTGTGTTATCTTTGTATTTGAAATGCTGAAAAAATTGCAAAAGAAAAAAACATACTGCTGCCCCCTTTGCCGTCAGCCAACCGTCGGCAAAAAGGCTTTGCCGTCAGTCAGCTGTCGGCAAAGGGGCATGTGGCGGGCAGCTGTGCTCTTCAGTTGGAACAGGGCGAGCAGGCAAAATCTTTGCCGACAACTTCCCTCTGGCTGACGGCAAAGAATAGTCCTTTGCGGACAGTTGTCGCCTGGCTGACGGCAAAGAGAAGTTCTTTGCTGATAGCTGCCACAACTAACTGACGGCAAAGAACAGTACTTTGCCGATAGCTAGTAACAGACTGACGGCAAAGACCCGACAGTGGGGCCCAACTGTCAAAACTTTGCCGACAGCTGAAGTACGGCTGACGCAAAGAGCTGACGTTGCTTCGTTAGGGTTGCCAGTCCGTCAAGCTGCTTTTCTTTGCCGACAGCCCGGCTTGGCTATCGGCAAAGACTTTGCCGTCAGCCCCGATAGAAAGAAGTCGGCAAAGAGCCCTTTGCCGGTTCACTCGTTGCCGACGGCCTTTGCCGACAGCTAACTGACGGCAAAGGCTTTCCCGACAGGTTTTCAGCCCTTTGCTGACAGTTTGAAGCTGTCGGCAAACCGCCTTCCAGTAGTGAACATAAATGCAAGACACCAATGAAGTTCAAGCAGTGACTAGATAGTATGATTTAGTATATAGCATCATATCCATGCATCACCTAATGTTACTTAGACAAAATACATATTACACTAAGAACGATAAATAAGCTCTCTGAGTTGATGCTTAAAGAAGGTGATGACACAGCATAAAAGTAAATAGATATGTCCTTTGCGGAGGGAAGCAGGGATTAACATGTGCTAGTGCTTATTTTAAAACATATATATAAACAATTTTGGGAGGTGTATATTTACATCAACGGTTTCACATCAAAGAACCTCATTATCTTCCATGCTAACACCTGTTTGGAATTTTGAGAGCGGTTCCCATGCTTAACACTCCTCCCCACCTTGCTTACACAAACCATGGCTAGCCGAATTCTCGGGTGCTGCCAACTTCCAACTTGACCCGGAGGAGTGTCTTTTGTTATTTGTTTATTTAGGACTAGGCATCCCTTAATACCAGCTCTCTTGCAATTTTAAATGAGCACATTATTCATGCTCATTGGGTGAAAAAGAAGGAACAACATCGTTTAGAATGGAAGATAACGATCTACTTTAACTGTTTCCCATGAGCTGTAGTCAAAAACACAAAATAGAGGATGTTGAAAGCATAAGACTAGCACATAAAAATTTAATTTGAATGGCGGTGAAATGCCAGGATACGTAGATATAATGGACTCTTTACGGCACAACTTGGGTAAAGATTTTGGAAGCACAAGCAGTATTTCCGCTTGGTACGGGCGAAGACAAGCATAGACTGGGAAGCAACCAACTAGAGAGAATATTCATCATAATC
This sequence comes from Elymus sibiricus, assembly GCA_039707655.1. NCBI lineage: Eukaryota > Viridiplantae > Streptophyta > Magnoliopsida > Poales > Poaceae > Elymus > Elymus sibiricus. Next base: position 469,158,076 of record CM077668.1, on the reverse strand, counting down.
ATGTATTCTGAATAAGCAAGCATTAAGCGGTAACATGGATATGATACAATATTCTAAATTCATAACACCTTCGAGGCTGAAATGGAATTATTCAATCATGCGTAAACGTGTGCCACATCAAGCCACTTGATTACTTCAAAGGAGAATACCATATCGACATACTACATCATGACACAATTTAATGCATGTTAACATCCAAGATAACTCATTATAAATGCTCCTAGTTAATTGAAACTCGGCATGAGAAAGCATGAATCACTAAGTTCCTAATATGCACAAGATGACTATCATAAAACACTTGCAAAATAATCATGAAGTTAAACATTTGTACAAAAACAAAACAAAACATGATCATACCAGCTTTCTCCACCGCAACCACTTCATCGAATAATCGTCATTATTGCCTTGTCACTTGCACAACTTGAATAACATGGATAATCATAACATAGTGCAAGTGTCGCCTTGACTGAAGCTGGAAACAAACTGACAATTGTACAAAAGAAGAGAAGACAATAGAAACAGTTTTGCTCTCATCATTAGTCCAACAATAAAAAGCATAAGAGTCAAACATAATTTTTAATCTTTGAACAACCGACTCAAAAAGATGCGAACGACAAATCTTTTGGATTTTTTATTTTTGGTTTTAATCAATAAAACACAAAGATTAAAGAAACAACAAAAAGAAACAGCAAAGAAAAGCCAAAAAGATCAACCAAAATAAAAACAAAAGAACTACAAAAGAAGAAATATTTTTGGGTTTTCTGGAAAAACAATAAAGGCAAAGAAGAATTCAGAGAAACACAACGGAAATATTTTTGAAGTTTTTGGTTTTTCTTAAAGAAAGCAAACAAGAATGCAAAGAGAAGCAAAAGGAAAGCAAACAAGAATACGTATGTCTCGGTATCGATAGTTCAAGACTGAGATTTGCTCCTTTGATGATGGAGAGATACTCTTTGGGTCCACTCAGTGTTACGGTATCATTATCGTCTAGTCAGACACATGTGATGAAGATCACAGGGATAACGGAATACAGATACGAGTAAAGAGAACAAAACCGGTACGTAATGAGGATAACAGGTATAGTAATGAAGGAGTTGATCATAGGGATACCGATAATATCTCGCCTCGAGTTTAGTAACATATCGCGAAGCAAAGGGAATGGTATTCGGGAACAAAGGGTTCACTTGAGAACTTCGTGAATATGCGGAAGTTAACAAGGGTGTCTAGATCTCGCTGTTAACTATTGACCGGTAAGTGTTCCGGTCATGTCCGCTTATTTCCGAACCTGTAGGGTCACACGCTTAACGACTAGTAATTATGATAAACTAGAGGAATGAGAGAATGAGCACCGAAAGTGTTTCGGATGGATCTGGAAGTGTTCTAGATGGTCCCGAAAGGATTTTGGGAATTCCAAAAAGGTATAACATGTACGAAAAAGTTTCGGATCTATATACGGAAAGTTTTCGGAAGGTTCCGGATGGTTCCAGAAACTTCTGGAAAACTCTGGAATATTTTTGGGGAAGAAGTCCCTCTTGGGCTGACCTAAGAGGGCAGCCCCTCATGGGCCAAAAGGGCCCAAAGTGGGGCGCCCCAAAAGAAGGAAAGGGAGGAGGCCGAATCCTACTTGGGGTACAACCCCAATTCCCCCCCCCTCCCCTCTTCCAGCTATATATATGTGGGGAGAGATCCCCCCCAAGAGCACATCAATCCTAAGGGGATCTCTCCCACATAGCTATGCTCAACCCCGGTCTAATTGGTCTATTGGATTAGACTCCTAACTAAACAGGCTCTCATTCCGGTCTAATTGGTCTAAGAGATTTAGACTCCTAATTAGACGGAACGCCGCTAGGCTTATCTCTCTAGTTTTCTCGAAGCTCTTCTTCCTGGACATCGAAGTGCTGCCGGATTACTACTTTGGAATGAGTGGTTACCTCGGAGGGGTCATCTACTTCGACTCTTGATCGGCGGATCGTCTCGGAGAAATTCTCGTGGCTGGGAGGTATAACCTAGCTGCGGGAATCGTTGTGCTTCACCGACAAACTACACTGCTTCCGCTACTCTGCTTGTCAGTGAGTTTGATCGTTACCCACAAGTTCCCCTACAGTGGCATCGTGAGCAAATCTATGAGTAGATGTAGGTACGATTAGAGCATATGGAGATATGCGGCATTGCACTTTTGTGCGGAGTGATTAGAGAGTTCTAATTACTGGACGTTCATGTTGTAACCCTTCTAATTGCGAAGTTTTTTACTCGATGGGAGGTGGAACTTTTTTACAAAGATCTGGCTTTCTGAGGTGCTTTTATGCTGCTCCTGAATATGCTGGTCACCGGCCGAAGTTATGCTTCAGATTCTTTGGGTTCAACTATAGTTGAGAAAGATAAATTTTGTGATGAAGAGAGCTTGTAGATTTTGATCTACACGGGGGTCACGCGTAATGACAAAGTTTAGTATGGGGCTCAAGATTTTTAATTAAGTCTCGTGTTTTATACACCCCGCACGTTAAAACAACAACATGAAGTGTCATGCTTAATGGTTTCGTAGGAAATAATTTTTTGCCAACTTAACCATAGTAGCCACGGTAATTAGCAAAAACGATTAGAGGTGTCTAACTTGTTCTAGCATGAGGTTTGCATGTGATGTAGTATAGCCTTGATGATTCAATATGTTTGTATGAGATGCAACATCTTGTAATAATTTTATCTTGACCTGCGGGTCATGGTACGGCATGATGGCTGGAGCCATATGATTGTCTTTTATTTTATTTGTTAACCTGCGTCTCAACCTCAGTGATATTGAAGAACATAATATTTTGTGATGTTGGCCCTCGACGCAAAAGCCATATGCGAAGAACGAGTTCTCTGGCGAAGAAAACTTGAAGAAACAGGCCATGGCAGAAAAGTTCTGCCACGGCAGCAAAAATAGGTTGCCACGGCAGAGTTTTTGAAACTGCTGCCATGGTAGCAATTTTCAAAACTTCTGCCACGGCAGTGTTTTCTGCTGGTTTCAGAAAACTGCTGCCACGGCAGACTTTTTGCAAACACTGCGCGAAGATGACACGGATTTCTCCAACGAAAGGGGCTATACCATGTCACTAAATTATGAATTACCTGTGATGTTAATCCCTTTTTATGCACCTTATTAGGTGCGCAGTAGACATATTTTATAGGGTAATCTCTCACTTAAAAATATCAAGTTGATAGTGTTCATCCAACTGTAGCACCGTCTAAAATACATGTTCCTCCAAATACGCCATGTCACATGGGTATTATAGAGGTGTAGTGTATAAGATGGGCATGAACCATTGATGCTGCAAGTACATTTGGTTGTCTTGATGAGAGAGCAAGATTGTCTTGATCTCAGAACACACCCATCGAAAGATGAACAAGAGTCATATGGAGATATGATTGGTCTGTTGACCTACCGGTCTCGTTACTACTCCATCAGTGATGTCACATCAATGGTGTAGTAAATGAGTCATGGATCGTGAATCACTAGTAATCAATTACGAGAGGTATTGATTTTAGTGGGAGCACACTCTAATTAATTGTTAATATGAGTTGCATCAATTATGAACAATGTCTAAATGAATTTGCATTATATGTTATAGATAATGGCATGCAACACCACTTTCAATTTAGCACCTACGCTTGAGAAAGAGAAACTGAGTGCATCTGGGAACAACTTTGCGGACTGATTCCGCAATCTGAGAATTGTTTTAAAGAGTTCTAAGAAAGAATATGCTTTTGAAGCAACTCTTCCAGAAGCCCCTTGAGACAATGCCACTAAGGATGATAAAAATGTTTATCAGTCTAAAAGTGATGACAATATCATAGTACAGTGCATCATGCTTGCAACCATGGAGCCTGAACTTCAAAAGCGTTTTAAAAACTATGGTGCTTATGAGATAATCGTGGAGTTGAAACCTTTTCAGCAACAAGCAAGAGCCGAAAGATATGAGGTATCTAAGGCCATTGCAAGATGGGAAGTTCAGTGAGCCAACACATACTCAAGTTAGCTGGGTACTGGCAGAGATTGGAAGCCTTGGGTTTCACAATCCCCGCTGAGTTGGGCACTGATCTTGTCCTATCATCTCTCCTTCCGAGCTTTAATGGCTTTATCATGAACTATAACATGAATGGGATGAACAAGGGTGTGAATGAATTGTTCAACATGCTCAAGACTGCTGAAATTGGGATACAGAAGGGCACCAATCGTGTGATGATGGTGAACAAAACAACACAGTTTAAGAAGAAAAGCAAATCCAAGAAGAAGGGTAAATCCAATAAGGCCGGTAAGACCATTGCTTCTGGAAAACCCAAGGCAGGTGCCAGTTCTGAGACTAAGTGTTACTTCTGTAAGTAAAAGGGATATTGGAAGAGAAACTCCAAGAAGTTTCTGGCAAAAAAAGAAGAGTGGAAAGTCCAGCTCAGGTATGAGTGTCATACATGTTATTGATGTGTTCCCTGTTGGTCCTCGCTGTAATTCTTGGGTATTGGATACCGGATCGGCTGTTCATATTTGCAACTCAATGCAGGGACTACAGAGGCCTAGAGGACTAGCAAAGAACGAGGTGACGATGCACGTCAGGAATGGAGTAAAAGTAACTGTCAAAGCCGTCGGCATTTTACCACTACATCTACCTTTGGGATTTATATTAGAGCTTAGTAATTGTTACTATGTTCCGGCCTTATGCAAGAACATTATATCAGGATCATGTTTATTGTGAGATGGTTATTCATTTAAGGCAGAGAACAATGGTTGTTCGATTTATATGAATAATATATTTTATGGCTGTGCACCTTTTGTGAATGGGTTGTTTATTATGAATCTTGAAAGTAAGAATCTCATCTTTAACACTGACGCTAAGCATCTTAAAATGGCCAATAAGACAAATACCTCATTTTTGTGGCACTGTCGTCTTGGTCATATTGGACAAAAACGCATGAAGAAACTCCATAGTGATGGACTTTTGGATTCATCTGATTTTGAATCATTTGATAATTATGAGTCTTGTCTAATGGGTAAATTGACTAGGACTCCGTTCACAAGCCACATGGAACGGGCGAGTGGCCTATTGGAAATCATACATACAGATGTATGTGGTCCGATGAGTATATCGACGTGTGGTGGATTTCTCTACTTTGTTACATTCAAAGATGATTTAAGTAGATATGGTTATATTTACTTAATGAGACAGAAGTCTGAAACCTTTGAAAAATTCAAAGAGTTCTAGAACAAAGTAGAAAATCATCGTAATAAGAAAATCAAATTTCTATGATCAGATCGTGGAGGAGAATATTTGAGTTACGAGTTTAACAAGCATCTGAAGAGACATGGAATTATTTCTCAACTTACGCCACCCAGAACACCACAGAGGAATGGAGTGTCCGAGCGGCATAATCAAACTTTGATAGACATGGTGAGATTGATGATGTCATTAATTGAACTGCCTTTATCTTTTTGGGGTTATGCTATAGAAACTGCAACTTTTACACTAAATAGAGTGCCATCAAAGTCTGTTGAAATGACGCCATACGAGATATGAAACGGGAAGAAACCCAATCTATCTTTTCTTAAAATTTGGGGATGTGATGCTTATGTATAACGTTTACAACCAAACAAGCTCAGTCCCAAATCAGACAAATGCTACTTTGTTGGTTATCCCAAAGATACAGTTGGGTATTACTTCTACCACCGAACCAAAGACAAAGTGTTTATTTCAAAGAACGGAGTATTTCTCGAGAAAGATTTTCTTGCGAAAGAGGTGAGTGGGAGGACAGTACAACTTGATGAGATTAGTGAATCTTCAACATCAAATCAAAGGACCGAGGCGCCGGAAATTGTTCCAGAACCCACTCCTGCGACTGAGCCGGAAGCATCTCCATGTGATGGAGATACTTCGGTAAGTGTGTAGCTGAACCATGTAGGACAGGAAGAATTCGTGATTTACCGCAGAGGCATGAGGATGAAATTTTTCTGCTAGATCAAGATGAACCTGTTAATTACAAAGAGGCAAAGGCGGGCCCTGACTCCAGGAAATGGCTTGATGCCATGAAATCTGAGATAGCATCCATGTACGAAAATCAAGTATGGAACTTGGTAGACCCTCCGGAAGGTACTAGACCTATCGAATGTAGATGGATCTATAAAAAAAGATAGACGCTGGTGGAAATGTTCACATCTACAAAGCTTGACTTGACACAAAAGGTTTTTGTCAAATTCAAGGAGTTGACTACGATGAGACCTTCTCGCCCGTAGCTATGATTAAATCTGTTCGGATTTTGCTAGCAATTGCTGCATATTTCGACTACGAGATATGGCAGATGTGCCCTAGAGGCAATAATAAATGTTATTATTTATTCCCGATGTTCATAATTATGTTTATGTTCCATGCTATAACTGCTATGGTTCTCGAGTCTGCAATAACCACGAGGCTCGAAGGAAGACTCATATGCACGTGTGGAATAATAAACGGTAAAATGTATTCCTAGTCTGGCCTCTAAGACTAGCTCAAGTGTTGCATGATGGTCCTGTTTTCCTGATCATGGGCATGTCTATGCCGGCAACTTTGAGGGCACAATGTTAGGAGAACACTTGTGTTGAATTGACCTGAATTGATGTTATGCTATGAGATACATTCGTCACAAGTTAATGGTTAATAACACAGAGAAAGTTAACGTTTGCATAATTCCTTAGACCATGAGAGTATCGAGTTTCTTCATGCTTGCTTCGTGAACTTTGGGGTTTGTTAAACGTCATCCGTAAATGGGTGGTTATTACGGCGGCTTACGGGTTCATGGAAAAGTATGTCAAGTAACTTGATAGCTCAAGATTGGGATTTGCTCCTCCGACGATGGAGAGATATCTCTGGGCCCTCTCGGTGTTAGGGTATCCACCATCGTCTGGCCAGACACATTGTGATTTGATCACAGGGATGCCGGAACACGGGAACAAGAAAAGAGAACAAAACCGGCAACGAGATAACTGGCATAGTGGACAAGTTGTTGATCCACGGGGATGCCGATAAATCTCACCTCGGGTTTTGTAACATATCGCGAAGCAACAGGAATAGCACACGGCAACTGGAGGTTCACTCGAATATTCATTCGTGTGGGTATAGGGGTCAATATGGGTGTCCACAGCTCCGATGTTGATCATTGATCGGAAAGAGTTCCGGTCATGTCTATACTTCACCGAACCTATAGGGTCACACGCTTAAGGGTCATCTATCTACTGAATACTAGACAGGGAGTCTGAGAGAAAGTCACCGGAAAAGTTTCGGAGACAACGGAAAAGTTCCGGAGAGAGAGCACCGGAATAGTTTCGGTAAAACTGAAAAGTTGTTTCAGGGTATACCATTAAGTCAAATTGGTTCCGGCACATGCCTGGAAATTCTTGGAGGGTGCCAGAATTGGTCTGGGAACTTCTGGGATTTTTCGGAGAAAAAAACCGGAAATGTTCCGGAGCTGCTGGAACCGCTTTGTCTGCTTTTCGCAGATGAAAATCACTAATCCGGAATTGTTTCGGAACGCGTCCAAAATCATTTGTGTGGGTACTGGAATTATTCTAAGACCCACAGAAATATTTTCGGATTTAACGGTCGCGGAAAAATGTTTTCGTGAATAGTGAAAGTGCTTTTTGGGTGTCTTCTTGGAGAAGCTACCTTGAGCGCCTTTTGGTATTTTTCCCCTTAGCTTCTCGGAGAAGCTACCCTTGGGCTTGGCCTATAAATAGGGGTGGAGGGGGCTGCCTAAAGACACACTCTTTCTCAACATACACAAGCCATGCATGATCTGGCCTTCTTCTCTCCCTCCCCGCAAAATAGTTTCGTAGAGCCGAAAGGCTGTCTGGGTTCCGGTGGGAACTAGTTCTGGACGGCGAAGCCCTGCCGGATAGATGACACCGTATGTGTGCAACCCCGTAGAGAGGTCGCAGGATCGATCTTTTTGCCCGAGGGGCTGTTCGAGGGTCCTCCCGAAGGGCTGTCCGAGTTACTGTCCGAGTTTCGGGGGTCCTCCCGAAGGGCTGTCCGAGTGACCCGCCCGAAGGGCTGTCCGTGACGCCTCCCGGAGGGCTTTCCGAGGATCCGTCCGGTGGGACTATCCGAAGGACTGTCCAGAGGCCTCCCGGAGGGCTGTCCGAGGATCCGTCCGGTGGGACTATCCGAGGGACTGTCCAGAGGCCTCCCGAAGGGCTGTCCGATGATCCGTCCGGTGGGACTATCCGAGGGACTGTCCCGAGGCCTCCCGAAGGGCTGCACGGAGATCTGATCTCCGTGCAGCCCTTCGGGAGGCCTCGGGACAGTCCCTCGGATAGTCCCACCGGACGGATCATCGGACAGCCCTTCGGGAGGCCTCTGGACAGTCCCTCGGATAGTCCCACCGGACGGATCCTCGGACAGCCCTCCGGGAGGCCTCTGGACAGTCCTTCGGATAGTCCCACCGGACGGATCCTCGGACAGCCCTCCGGGAGGCCTCATGGACAGCCCTTCGGGCGGGTCACTCGGACAGCCCTTCGGGAGGACCCCCGAAACTCGGACAGCAACTCGGACAGCTCTTCTGGAGGACTCTCGAACAGCCCCTCGGGCAAAAAGATCAAACCTACGACCTCTCTACGGGGTTGCACACATACGGTGTCATCTATCCGGCAGGGCATCGCCGTCCAGAACTAGTTCCCACAGGAACCCAGACAGCCTTTCGGCTCTACGAAACTATTTCGCGGGGAGGGAGAGAAGAAGGCCAGATCATGCATGGCTTCTGTATGTTGAGAAAGAGTGTGTCTTTAGGCATCCCCCTCCACCCCTATTTATAGGACAAGCCCAAGGGTAGCTTCTCCAAGAAGCTAAGGGGAAAAATACCAAAAGGCCCTCAAGGTAGCTTCTCCAAGAAGACACCCAAAAAGCACTTTCACTATTCACGGAAACATTTTTCCGTGACCGTTAAATCCGAAAATATTTCTGTGGGTCTTAGAATAATTCCAGTACCCACACAAATGATTTTGGACGCGTTCCGAAACAATTCCGGATTAGCGATTTTCATCTGCCAGAAGCAAACAAAGCGGTTCCGGCAGCTCCGGAACATTTCCGGTTTTTTTCTCCGAAAAATCCCAGAAGTTCCCAGACCTATTCTGGCACCCTCCAAGAATTTCCAGGCGTGTGCCGGAACCAATTTGACTTAATGGTATACCCTGAAACAACTTTTCAGTTTTACCGAAACTATTCCGGTGCTCTCTCTCCGGAACTTTTCCGTTGTCTCCGAAACTTTTCCGGTGTCTCCGAAACTTTTCCGGTGACTTTCTCTCAGACTCCCTGTCTAGTATTCAGCAGATAGATGACCCTTAAGCGTGTGACCCTATAGGTTCGGTGAAGTATAGACATGACCGGAACTCTTTCCGATCAATGATCAACATCGGAGCCGTGGACACCCATATTGACCCCTATACCCACACGAATGAATATTCGAGTGAACCTCCAGTTGCCGTGTGCTATTCCTGTTGCTTCGCGATATGTTACAAAACCCGAGGTGAGATTTATCGGCATCCCCGTGGATCAACAACTTGTCCACTATGCCAGTTACCTCGTTGCCGGTTTTGTTCTCTTTTCTCGTTCCCGTGTTCCGGCATCCCTGTGATCAAATCACAATGTGTCTGGCCAGACGATGGTGGATACCGTAACACCGAGAGGGCCTAGAGATATCTCTCCTTTGTCGGAGGAGCAAATCCCAATCTTGAGCTATCAAGTTACTTGACATACTTTTCCATGAACCCGTAAGCCGCCGTAATAGCCACCCATTTACGGATGACGTTTAACAAACCCCAAAGTTCACGAAGCAAGCATGAAGAAACTCGATACTCTCATGGTCTAAGGAATTATGCAAACCTTAACTTTCTCTGTGTTATTAACCATTAACTTGTGACGAATGTATCTCATAGCATAACATCAATTCGGGTCAATTCAACACAAGTGTTCTCCTAACATTGTGCCCTCAAAGTTGCCTGCATAGACATGCACATGATCAGGAAAATAGAACCATCATGCAACACTTGAGCTAGTCTTAGAGGCCAGACTAGGAATACATTTTACCGTTTATTATTCCACACGTGCATATGAGTCGAGAACCATAGCAGTTATAGCATGGAACATAAACATAATTATGAACATGGGGATAAATAATAACATTTATTATTGCCTCTAGGGAATATCTCCTACAGACTCCCAGTTGCACTAGAGTCAATAATCTAGTCAAAGCTAATACACTTTACACCTATGGCATACCGGTGTAAAATATGCTTCGCTTGTGGTATAGCCTGATGTCCAACGGATCTGACTACTTCAGTTCCGTGTGTATCTTTGCATGTCCTCGCGTTTTCACATTTTCACAAAATACATATTTTGTGTGGACTTGGCTTTGTATATATGTGAATCACAGGTCAAACCTTGATTCCTCAGACTAAGCTATGGAGCAACTATCTTCAATAGTGTTCCATTGACCAAAGCCATCTTGGAATCATACTAAGTTCATGAACGAACTGTATGATTCAACATCTTCTATGTCACTTTGAAAGCGGCAACATACTTAGCCTTAGTTATAGAATTCGCCACAGTAACATGTTTGGAATGATTTCCAAACACCGTGCCACCATATCGTGTATTACACAAAACCCTTAACTTAAATCAAAAATCGCATGGAGTAATGATGAAGACTGTATCGATGCAATTACTTACAACGAGCACTTCATAATCTCTTCTTGCGAGAAAACATGTCATCAGTGCTACTTTAGTACTTAATGACATTTTTCACTGTTTTCCCATGATCGGTACTTTGATCACTTTGGTATCTATACTCGCAACAGCTTTGGGAGTATCGGACATATCTGGTGGTTTTACATACCATGGAATACATGATTAATCCAAACACGCAAGTGTGTGGAATCTCCATCATGTATTTTGCTCATTAGTGTTTTGGGACACCGAGTCTTGCAAAAACCCTTTCCATGTGACTTCGGCAAGAATCACTCCTTGGCGTTTTAATGCTAAACTGTTTTAGCATCTTGTCAATATGTATTTTTGGCTTAGCCTATTAGGCAATTCTATCTCGCAGATAAATATGCCTAATATCAAGGCTATTTAGCCCAAGCACTTCAACGAAAAACCTTTTTCAATGAAGTCCTAATTCGTGTCAAGAAATTTATATTTTTTCCAATCAACAATGTGTCAAGCACACAAAGTTTTTAGAAATATTATTATGCTCCCACTTACTTTCTTGTAACCACAAGCATCTTCGTTATCCATTGATGAAATCAAACTCTTTTGACTATTTCATCAAAAACGAAGATTCCAACTCCATTTTGCTCTCTTCTATCCATTGCTGGAACTCTAAAGTTTGCATACTTACTAGCATCCTCTGGATTGACAAAATACTTCGGACTGTATCACATGCAAGTCCTAGGTTGTATTTCCATCACATGGAAATCCTTTTGGCATCCATGTATCATATCTAAAGATTGAAATATGTATTAATTGCTAGTTTAACCCGATCTGATTTTAAGCATCGCTATGGTGAGACAACCTCATCGTAGTCAACTCCTTGAACTTGTTATTGCAACTAGTCGAGCTTTATGGATAAAACATTTTATCCACATCAGTTTATAGTTCCATTAATGTTCGTTAGACTCTAAGTCTTCCAAAGGGTTTATCAAGACATAATCTTGAATCATTTATATGGAAACTATCTCGAATTATATTGGCATTTAGCCAATTCCGGAGTCAGGGCCCATCAACGCTTCCTTGTGTATCGTAGGTATACTGTTGTCTAACAACAACATCTCGCTTACGCACCTGAGAGGTTTGCACGAGTTTTACCTACGTGGTTCAGCTGCAACTTCGATCGAAGTCCATACATCTTATGTAGAGGCTTCTGTATCAGTCGCAGTAGGATACTCTGGAATTACTTCCAAGGTTTCTTTCCTTTGATCTGATGACGAAGATACTGTTATCTCGTCGAGTTGCACTGTTCTCCCACTCACCTTTTTGCAAGAACCATTCTCTTTAAAAGCATACCGTTCTTGGTGGCAAACCTTTTTGCCTCGGTATTGTGGTGGAGGAATTTCCAATTTCTTGGGATAACCTACAAAGTAGTACTTGTCTGATTTGGAATAGGTTTGTAAATATTTTACACAAGCCCCATATTCCAAATGTTAAGAAAAGACAAAGCATGGTTGGGCGTACCATACCATGGCGTCATTTCAACATACCTGATGGCGCTCTTTTCAGTGTAAAAGCCGCAGTCTAAAGCATTACTTTAAAAGGGATAATGGCAAATTGATTTATGTCATCTTTGATCTTACCATGTCATAAATTGTTTGATTACATCTTCATGGACATTCCACTCACAGTGGTGTTCCAGGAGGTGTAAGTTATGAAACTCCTTTCACAACTCATCAGACATTCGCTAAACTTGTAACTCAAATATTTCTTTCCGCAATCCAATTGCAGAAACATAATTTTCTTGTTACAATAATTTCTACTTCATTTTGAAAACCTTTTGAATGATTTCAAAAGATCCAGACTTACGTCTCATCAAGTAAATATCAATATATCTACTTGAGTCATTTCAGAAGACAGATAAATCCACTGCCAGCAACAACTTTTATTGGACTACACACATCAAAATGTATGATCACCAATAAGTTCGTTGCTCGTTCCTTATGGCCTGTGAACGGTATTTCAGTCACTTTACTTTTCGGAGGAAAGTTGCAAGTGTCAGATGATTCACAATCAAACGACTTCAAAATCCATCATTATGGAATTTCTCCTTGCGGGTTTCTCCAATGTGACCAAATGTAGTGCCACACATGTGTGGTATTCTCTTAGTCTTTCGACATTTAGCGTCAGTGTTATGGATGTATCATATTACCATCAATATTCATAACATACATCCCATCCACGATGGAAGTATGGCCCTTATGTTATTCATAACACTAAACAACAATTGTTCTTTTATGAACAACCCTTTTGCAACAAACATTATGCAATGGGCTAGAGTGTGTAAAACTCTAAAACGAATTATGAAAGTAAATACAGAGGTAATATATTATTATCAATATTCATAACATACATCCCATCCATGATGGAAGCATGGCCCTTATGTTATTCATAACACGGAACATTAAAAGTTCTCTTATGAACAACCTTCTTGCAAGATACTTTGTGCAATGGGCTAGAGTGTATAAAAACTCTAAAATGAATTATGAAAATAAATACATAGGTAATGTACCAAGTATAGAAACTTTTACTATGTTCTCAGCGCATATCTAAACCTCACTCCGGCAAGTCCTTTAGGCCGTAGTAGTTCTTGCATCGAGTTGCAGCAGAATGCAATCGAGCGGGTATCTTTGTGATTAACTCACAATACCCAAGAATTAGTGACTAACAATTTGATCACAATTCCCAAGAACTATTTCTTTGACCAGCCTTCTATACATCAATAGCTTGTATGACTTTCATACATGAGCTGGACATTCCAGTCTTCTCTCTTTTGCCTTTATACTTCTAACAGTTTAACTTTCTGTATTTCTCCTACTCTCAGAAGAAGCACTCAACTTAAGAGTGGCGTTAGCCCCGGACTTCCTAGGTGTGTAAGTCACACTAACACCCTTTGGACATTTCCTTTCTCTTTAAGTTGTTGTTTTATTCACCTTCATCACATGATAGGCGTTCTTCTGGATCCCTCTGTTATTAGTAAAATGCATATTAAACACTTTTACTAATAGTTTGCAAAACAAACATTGCTTTGGATATCACATATCTTTTAGCCTTTGTTTGTGTCTGAAAATGATTTTTAGTTCCATGAATATCACATAGCTATCCCAAACTTTTGAAGTTCGGGTCTCATGGAAGCAAACATATTGCACTTGACCGTAACGGAATTCTAGCTTTTGGATCGAAGGACGAGAGTCACATTATCCATAGCATTAGCGGGAGAATACCAAAAGCATGCGATAGGACAAAATCCTTCTCGGCACTTTTGAGGAAAATCCTCACATTACGTTACCAACCGTAAAGTTTTAACCAGATATTTAACAGCTTATTCAATTTTAACAGGGAAGGTGGAAACGCGAGCCATTATTCTACAACTATTATGCAAATTTCACTTTAGACAAAGTTCATAATTAATTGCACAGAGAATTAAACAAGTTAATTCTGCAGTGCGCTCCCACTCAAATCAATATCTCTCATAATTGATTGTGAGTGATACAAGATCCAGACTTCAATTCATCGCCATAGAATCATCATCTCATGACGGGAATTTTAATCGGTAGGCCAACTTGCCGATCACATCTCTATGTGACTCTTGTTCATCTTTCGATGCGTGTGTTCCGAGCTCAGGACGATCCTGCCATGAACGTCAAGACAACCAAGTGATCTTGCTGCGAGGTCAGACCTCACCCACCTCACACTTATCTAATCGTTCGTACCCATGCATCCATGGCGCACCCCGAAAAGATAGGTGCCGTGACGGTGCTACACTTGGGAGAACACTAACTACTTGATATTTTAAGTGAGAGATCACCCTAATAAAAGGCGACTACCACGCAATCAAGAAGGGTGCATCAAAGGGATAAACATCTCAGGCAATTCATAATAGCATGATATGGTATAGCCCTTTCTGACGGAGAAGTCTTTAATTTCTTCGTCTTCAGCATTCGCGTCGGTGTTCACCTTTGCGAAGATTGCAACCACCTTGTCGATTCACCAGATAATATTGCTATCTCTATAGCTAATAAAATAAGTGCATTACTTAAGGTTGACACGCAGGTCATTAAAGTGACAATCATATGGCTCCAGCCATCATGCCGAATCATGACACGCATGGCATGTTAATTTTACATCATATAGTCATCTCATACATAATCAAATTAATATGAGCACTGCTATACCACATCATATGCACATGCAAACCATCCTGCAAAACCAAGTTAGACGCCTCTAATCGGTTTATGCAAAATTTCATTTTACGTGGCTTCTAATGTTTCGAACAAACCGCAGCTACCAATGTCCATCATCAAGTATGATTATTCAAGTCACTAGATTAACTTCACGATGTGTATGAAACACGAGATAATAAAATCTCGAGCCCCATACTGAACTTCGTCATACGCATGACCCCCGTGCAGATCATATCTGCATTGCCCTTTCGTCTGCGAAATTTCATCTTTCTTTTTCACTATGGTGGAATTCAAAGAACTGTTAGCACTTCGTTGATCAATCAGGATCGCGGATTGCCAGAACTTTGAAACTCCACCATGCTGTTATCAAGATCAGAAATATGCAAATTCCAGGGAAGCAACAAGAACATCGGGTAACAGATTTCATCTGCTACCCGCACAAATAATTATCAGCAGTAGAACTCATCTACTACAAATTATATTGTGCAACACCCATAAATCTCTATGTATTCTAGATCGCAACCTGCATCTACGCATAGCACGGCTCTTGATGCCACTGTAGGGGAACGCAGCAGAAATCCAAAAAATTCCGACCTACGCACCAGCCCAGGACCACTATGGAGACTGCATACAAGGTTTGATCTTTTCGTTACCGACTCGTAGCGCAGCGGAAGTGGAGTCGATGACGATCGGCGGTGCAGATCCCCGCAGCTAGGATTTTACAACCTCCCAACCGCGAAGATGTACTCCCTCGTCAGCTCACCGGACGAATCTCCGCGCAGCCCTTCGAGAGGCCTCGGGACAGTCCCTCGGATAGTCCCACCGGACGGATCCTCAGACAGCCCTTCGGGAGGCCTCTGGACAGTCCCTCGGATAGTCCCACCGGACGGATCCTCGGACAGCCCTCCGGGAGGCTTCTGGACAGTCCTTCGGATAGTCCCACTGGAAGGATCCTTGGACAGCCCTCCGGGAGGCCTCACGGACAGCCCTTCGGGCGGGTCACTCGGACAGCCCTTCGGGAGGACCCCCAAAACTCGGACAGTAACTCGGACAGCCCCTTGGGAGGACCCTCGAACAGCCCCTCGGGCAAAAAGATCGAACCTATGACCTCTCTACGGCGTTGCACACATACGGTGTCATCTATCCGACAGGGCATCGCCGTCCAGAACTAGTTCCCACCGGAAACCAGACAGCCTTTCGGCTCTACGAAACTATTTCGCGGGGAGGGAGAGAAGAAGGCCAGATCATGCATGGCTTCTGTATGTTGAGAAAGAGTGTGTCTTTAGGCAGCCCCCTCCACCCCTATTTATAGGCCAAGCCCAAGGGTAGCTTATCCAAGAAGCTAAGGGGAAAAATACCAAAAGGCCCTCAAGTTACCTTCTCCAAGAATACACCCAAAAAGCACTTTCACTATTCATGGAAACATTTTTCCGCGACCGTTAAATCCGAAAATATTTCTGTGGGTCTTAGAATAATTCTATTACCCACACAAACGATTTTGGACGCATTCCGAAACAATTCCGGATTAATGATTTTCATCTGCGAAAAGCAAACAAAGCGGTTCCGGCAGCTCTGGAACATTTCCGGTTTTTTTCTCCGAAAAATCCCAGAAGTTCCTAGATCAATTCTGGCACCCTCCAAGAATTTCCAGGTGTGTGCCGGAACCAATTTGACTTAATGGTATACCCTGAAACAACTTTTCAGTTTTACCGAAACTATTCCGGTGCTCTCTCTCCGAAACTTTTCCGTTGTCTCCGAAACTTTTCTGGTGACTTTCTCTCAGACTCCCTGTCTAGTATTCAGCAGATAGATGACCCTTAAGCGTGTGACCCTATAGGTTCGGTGAAGTATAGACATGACCGGAACTCTTTCCGATCAATGATCAACATCGGAGCCGTGGACACCCATATTGACCCCTATACCCACACGAATGAATATTCGAGTGAACCTCCAGTTGCCATGTGCTATTCCTGTTGCTTCGCGATATGTTACAAAACCCGAGGTGAGATTTATCGGCATCCCCGTGGATCAATAATTTGTCCACTATGCCAGTTACCTTGTTGCCGGTTTTGTTCTCTTTTCTCGTTCCCGTGTTCCGGCATCCCTGTGATCAAATCACAATGTGTCTGGCCAGACGATGGTGGATATTGTAACACCGAGAGGGCCTAGAGATATCTCTCCATCGTCGGAGGAGCAAATCCCAATCTTGAGCTATCAAGTTACTTGACATACTTTTCCATGAACCCGTAAGCCGCCGTAATAGCCACCCATTTACGGATGACGTTTAACAAACCCCAAAGTTCACGAAGCAAGCATGAAGAAACTCGATACTCTCATGGTCTAAGGAATTATGCAAACGTTAACTTTCTCTATGTTATTAACATTAACTTGTGACGAATGTATCTCATAGCATAACATCAATTCGGGTCAATTCAACACAAGTGTTCTCCTAACATTGTGCCCTCAAAGTTGCCGGCATAGACATGCCCATGATCAGGAAAACAGGACCATCATGCAACACTTGAGCTAGTCTTAGAGGCCAGACTAGGAATACATTTTACCATTTATTATTCCACACGTGCATATGAGTCTTCCTTCGAGCCTCGTGGTTATTGCAGACTCGAGAACCATAGCAGTTATAGCATGGAACATAAACGTAATTATGAACATGGGGATAAATAATAACATTTATTATTGCCTCTAGGGCACATCTGCGATATCTCATAGTCGTAATATGCAGCAATTGCTAGCAAAATCCGAAAAGATTTAATCATAGCTACGGGCGAGAAGGTCTCATCTTAGTCAACTCCTTGAATTTGTCAAAAACCTTTTGTGTCAAGTCGAGCTTTGTAGATGTGAACATTTCCACCAGCGTCTATCTTTTTTTATAGATCCATCTACATTCGATAGGTCTAGTACCTTCCGGAGGGTCTACCAAGTTCCATACTTGATTTTCGTACATGGATGCTATCTCAGATTTCATGGCATCAAGCCATTTTCTGGAGTCAGGGCCCGCCATTGCCTCTTTGTAATTAACAGGTTCATCTTGATCTAGCAGAAAAATTTCATCCTCATGCCTCTGCGGTAAAGCACGAATTCTTCCTGTCCTACAGGGTTCAGCTACACACTTTACCAAAGTATCTCCATCACATGGAGATGCTTCCGGCTCTGTCGCAGGAGTGGGTTCTGGAACAATTTCCGGCACCTCGGTCCTTTGATTTGATGTTGAAGATTCACTAATCTCATCAAGTTGTACTGTCCTCCCACTCACCTCTTTCGCAAGAAAATCTTTCTCGAGAAATACTCCGTTCTTTGCGATAAACACTTTGTCTTTGGTTCGGTGGTAGAAGTAATACCCAACTGTATCTTTGGGATAACCAACAAAGTAGCATTTGTCTGATTTGGGACTGAGCTTGTTTGGTTGTAAAAATTTTACATAAGCATCACATCCCCAAATTTTAACAAAAGATAGATTGGGTTTCTTCCCATTTCATATCTCATATGGCGTCATTTCAACATACTTTGATGGCACTCTATTTAGTGTAAAAGTTGTAGTTTCTATAGCATAACCCCAAAAAGATAAAGGCAGTTCAATTAATGACATCATCAATGTCACCATGTCTATCAAAGTTTGATTATGCCACTCGGACACTCCATTCCTCTTTGGTGTTCTGGGTGGCGTAAGTTGAGAAATAATTCCATGTCTTCAGATGCTTGTTAAACTCGTAACTCAAATATTCTCCTCCAATCTTCAGCATCAAATCAAAGGACCGAGGCGCCAGAAATTATTCTAGAACCCACTCCTGCGACTGAGCCGGAAGCATCTCCATGTGATGGAGATACTTCGGTAAAGTGTGTAGCTGAACCATGTAGGACAGGAAGAATTTGTGCTTTACCACAGAGGCATGAGGATGAAATTTTTCTGCTAGATCAAGATGAACCTGTTAATTACAAAGAGGCAATGGCGGGCCCTGACTCCAGGAAATGGCTTGATGTCATGAAATCTGAGATAGCATCCATGTACGAAAATCAAGTATGGAACTTGGTAGACCCTCCGGAAGGTACTAGACCTATCGAATGTAGATGGATCTATAAAAAAAATAGATGCTGGTGGAAATGTTCACATCTACAAAGCTCGACTTGACACAAAAGGTTTTTGACAAATTCAAGGAGTTGGCTATGATGAGACCTTCTCGCCCGTAGCTATGATTAAATCTGTTGGGATTTTGCTAGCAATTGCTGCATATTTCGACTACGAGATATGGCAGATGGATGTGAAAACGGCCTTCCTCAATGGAAATTTAACCGAGGACGTGTATAGGATATAGCCCGAGGGTTTTGTCAATCCTAAGGATGCTGGAAAGGTGTGCAAGCTTCAGAGATCCATCTATGGACTGAAGCGAGCATCAAGGAGTTGGAATCTTTTTTTGGATGAAGTGGTCAAAGGGTTTGGCTTCATCAAGACTGGCGAAGAGGCTTGTGTGTACAAGAAAGTAAGTGGGAGCGCAACAACATTTCTTATACTATATGTGGATGCCGTATTGTTGATTGGGTATGATAAGGAATTTCTTAACACGGTAAAAGAATCATTGAAGAAGAGTTTTTCAATGAAAGACATAAGCGAAGCAGCTTACATATTAGGCATTAAGATCTATAGAGATAGATCTGGGCGCCTGATAGGGCTAAGCCAAAGCACGTACATTGACAAGATACTAAAGATGTTTAGTATGGGGAATGCCAAGAAGGGGTTCTTGCCAATATCACGTCGCACTGCGTTGAGCAAGAGTTAGTGTTCGAAGACCAATAATGAGCGAAACAGAATGACTAAGGTTCCATATGCTTCCACAATTGGATCTATCATGTATGCCATGATTTGCACAAGGCCAGATGTGTCCTATGTTCTAAGTGTTATGAGTAGGTATACCAGAGTGATCCAGGAATGGATCATTGGATAGCAGTTAAAAATATTCTAAAGTACCATAACAGGACTAAGGAAATGTTCCTAGTGTATGGAGGTGATGAAGAGCTCATTGTAAAGGGTTACACTGATGCAAGCTTCATGACTGATCCAACCACTTTATATCTCAATCAGGGTTTGTGTTTATGCTAAATGGTGGCGTAGTTAGCTGGAAGAGTTCTAAGCAAAGTACTATGGTGGATTCTACAATGGAGGCAGAATATATGGCCACTTCAATAGCGTCCAAGGAGGGTTATTCGATGAAGAAGTTCATCATCGAGCTTGGTGTGGTTCCATGTGCACTAGACCCAATGGAGCTCTATTGCGACAATAGCGGCATCGTGGCCCAGGCTAAGAAGCCAAGGTCCCACCAGAGGTCCAAATATATTGAAAGCCGATTCCACATAATTTGAGATTTTATGGAGCGTAGAAACATGAAGATTTGCAAGATTCATACAGATCTAAATGTGTAAGATCCGCTGACGAAGCCTTTACCACGAGCAAAGCATGAGCAACCCCAGGATGCCATTGGTGTTAGAGGACTTACGAAACTAGATTATTTGATCTAGTGCAAGTGGGAGACTATTGGAATATGCCCTAGAGGCAATAATAAATGTATTATTATATTTTCATGTTCATAGTTAATTTTATATTTCTATGCTATAATTGTATTGGTTCTTGAATATGAGATTTGGAGAAAAACCCAATTAACTGTGTGGAAACATAAACACCAAGATGATCCCTAGTGCTTCCTCTAAGACTAGCTCATGTATTGGTGATGATCTTGTTTTCCTAATCATGAGCATTGTTATAGTAACACGGATGCTATCAATAATGAGAACACATTGTCATCGGAACAATGGTGTTGGATAGACCCAACTTATGAATTACTAAGAGATCACATCGTTATTATGTTGTCGGTATTTTTATATAAAGTGTTAACATTTACTTAGTTCCTTAGACCATGAGAATATCGTATGCCAACATATTAGATGGTTACTTTGGGGTTACCGAATGCCACTCCGTAACTGGGTGACAATAAAAGTAACTTACGGGTATACCAGAAATGTATGTCTCGGTATCGCTAGTTCAAGACTGAGATTTGCTCCTTTGATGATAGAGAGATACTCTCTGGGACCACTCAGTGTTACGATATCATTATTATCTAGCCAAACACATGTGATGAAGATCACAGGGATACCGGAATACAGATACGTGTAAAGAGAACAAAACCGGTAACGAGGATAACGGGTATAGTGATCTAGGAGTTGATCACAGGGATATCGATAATATCTCGCCTCGAGTTTTGTAATGTATCGCAAATCAAAGGAATGGTATTTGGGAACAAAGGGTTCACTCGAGAACTTCATTAATATGCGAGAGTTAACAAGGGTGTCCAGATCCCACTGTTAACTATTGACCGGTAATTGTTCCGGGTCATGTTCGCTTATTTCTGAACCTGTAGGATCACAAGTGTAACAACTAGTAATTATGATAAACTAGAGGAATGAGAGAATGAGCACCGAAAGTGTTTTTGATGGATCTGAAAGTGTTCTAGATGGTCCTGGAAGGGTTTTGGGAATTCCAAAAAGGTATAACATGTTCGAAAAAGTTTCGGATCTATATATTGAAAGTTTTCGGAAGGTTCCGGATGGTTCTGGAAACTTCCGAAAAACTCCAAAATATTTTTGGGGAAGAAATCCCTCTTGGGCCGACCCAAGAGGGCAGCCCCTAGTGGGCCAAAACGGCCCAAAGTGGGGCGCCCCAAAAGAAGGAAATGGGGGAGGCCGAATCCTCCTTGGGGGCTGAATCCTACTTGGGTTACAAGGTCCCCCTCCTCCCCTATTCCACCTATATATATGTGGGGAGAGATCCCCCCTAGAGCACAAAAAATCCTAAGGGTATCTCTCCCACATAGCTACACTCAACCCCGGTCTAATTGGTCTATTGGATTAGACTCCTAACTAGACGGGCTCTCATTCCGGTCTAATTGGTCTAATAGAATTAGACTCCTAATTAGACAGAACGCCGCTAGGCTTATCTCTCTAGTTTTCTCGAAGCTCTTCTTCCTGGACATCGAAGTGCTGCCGGATTACTACTTCGGAATGAGTGGATACCTCGGAGGGGTCATCTACTTCGACTCTTGATCGGCGGATCGTCTCGGAGAAATTCTCGTGGCTGGGAGGTATAATCTAGCTGCGGGAATCATTGTGCTTCTCCGACAAACTACACTGCTTCTGCTACTCTGCTCGTCGGTGAGTTTGATCGTTACCAACAACTTCATAGTGTTCCTGGGTGTGATCGTGTAGCATAATTTTTTTGTTGCGTCACATGTTCCCCTATATCAATCAGCATCTCCAATCTGTAACCCCCTCACACGAGGTGTTTCCACCATCAATCAAAAGCAAAGTAGGAGTAGGGTATTACCTTGACCATGAGGGCCCAAACCTAGGTAAAAAAAGTGTGATCCCCTCTGGTACTTCCGGTCGCGCTCTGCATCGTACCGAGGGTATTGACAGTTCTCAGCGCATACATAGGTAATGTACCGAGTATAGCAACTTTTACTATGTTCTCAGCGCATATCTAAACCTCACTCCGGCAAGTCCTTTAGGCCGTAGTAGTTCTTGCATCGAGTTGCAGCAGAATGCAATCGAGCGGGTATCTTTGTGATTAACTCACAATACCCAAGAATTAGTGACTAACAATTTGATCACAATTCCCAAGAACTATTTCTTTGACCAGCCTTCTATACATCAATAGCTTGTATGACTTTCATACATGAGCTGGACATTCCAGTCTTCTCTCTTTTGCCTTTATACTTCTAACAGTTTAACTTTCTGTATTTCTCCTACTCTCAGAAGAAGCACTCAACTTAAGAGTGGCGTTAGCCCCGGACTTCCTAGGTGTGTAAGTCACACTAACACCCTTTGGACATTTCCTTTCTCTTTAAGTTGTTGTTTTATTCACCTTCATCACATGATAGGCGTTCTTCTGGATCCCTCTGTTATTAGTAAAATGCATATTAAACACTTTTACTAATAGTTTGCAAAACAAACATTGCTTTGGATATCACATATCTTTTAGCCTTTGTTTGTGTCTGAAAATGATTTTTAGTTCCATGAATATCACATAGCTATCCCAAACTTTTGAAGTTCGGGTCTCATGGAAGCAAACATATTGCACTTGACCGTAACGGAATTCTAGCTTTTGGATCGAAGGACGAGAGTCACATTATCCATAGCATTAGCGGGAGAATACCAAAAGCATGCGATAGGACAAAATCCTTCTCGGCACTTTTGAGGAAAATCCTCACATTACGTTACCAACCGTAAAGTTTTAACCAGATATTTAACAGCTTATTCAATTTTAACAGGGAAGGTGGAAACGCGAGCCATTATTCTACAACTATTATGCAAATTTCACTTTAGACAAAGTTCATAATTAATTGCACAGAGAATTAAACAAGTTAATTCTGCAGTGCGCTCCCACTCAAATCAATATCTCTCATAATTGATTGTGAGTGATACAAGATCCAGACTTCAATTCATCGCCATAGAATCATCATCTCATGACGGGAATTTTAATCGGTAGGCCAACTTGCCGATCACATCTCTATGTGACTCTTGTTCATCTTTCGATGCGTGTGTTCCGAGCTCAGGACGATCCTGCCATGAACGTCAAGACAACCAAGTGATCTTGCTGCGAGGTCAGACCTCACCCACCTCACACTTATCTAATCGTTCGTACCCATGCATCCATGGCGCACCCCGAAAAGATAGGTGCCGTGACGGTGCTACACTTGGGAGAACACTAACTACT
Source organism: Elymus sibiricus (assembly GCA_039707655.1). NCBI lineage: Eukaryota > Viridiplantae > Streptophyta > Magnoliopsida > Poales > Poaceae > Elymus > Elymus sibiricus. Next base: position 469,134,353 of record CM077668.1, on the reverse strand, counting down.
TGATATTTTAAGTGAGAGATCACCCTAATAAAAGGCGACTACCACGCAATCAAGAAGGGTGCATCAAAGGGATAAACATCTCAGGCAATTCATAATAGCATGATATGGTATAGCCCTTTCTGACGGAGAAGTCTTTAATTTCTTCGTCTTCAGCATTCGCGTCGGTGTTCACCTTTGCGAAGATTGCAACCACCTTGTCGATGCACCAGATAATATTGCTATCTCTATAGCTAATAAAATAAGTGCATTACTTAAGGTTGACACGCAGGTCATTAAAGTGACAATCATATGGCTCCAGCCATCATGCCGAATCATGACACGCATGGCATGTTAATTTTACATCATATAGTCATCTCATACATAATCAAATTAATATGAGCACTGCTATACCACATCATATGCACATGCAAACCATCCTGCAAAACCAAGTTAGACGCCTCTAATCGGTTTATGCAAAATTTCATTTTACGTGGCTTCTAATGTTTCGAACAAACCGCAGCTACCAATGTCCATCATCAAGTATGATTATTCAAGTCACTAGATTAACTTCACGATGTGTATGAAACACGAGATAATAAAATCTCGAGCCCCATACTGAACTTCGTCATACGCATGACCCCCGTGCAGATCATATCTGCATTGCCCTTTCGTCTGCGAAATTTCATCTTTCTTTTTCACTATGGTGGAATTCAAAGAACTGTTAGCACTTCGTTGATCAATCAGGATCGCGGATTGCCAGAACTTTGAAACTCCACCATGCTGTTATCAAGATCAGAAATATGCAAATTCCAGGGAAGCAACAAGAACATCGGGTAACAGATTTCATCTGCTACCCGCACAAATAATTATCAGCAGTAGAACTCATCTACTACAAATTATATTGTGCAACACCCATAAATCTCTATGTATTCTAGATCGCAACCTGCATCTACGCATAGCACGGCTCTTGATGCCACTGTAGGGGAACGCAGCTGAAATCCAAAAAATTCCGACCTACGCACCAGCCCAGGACCACTATGGAGACTGCATACAAGGTTTGATCTTTTCGTTACCGACTCGTAGCGCAGCGGAAGTGGAGTCGATGACGATCGGCGGTGCAGATCCCCGCAGCTAGGATTTTACAACCTCCCAACCGCGAAGATGTACTCCCTCGTCAGCTCACCGGACGAATCTCCGTGCAGCCCTTCGAGAGGCCTCGGGACAGTCCCTCGGATAGTCCCACCGGACGGATCCTCAGACAGCCCTTCGGGAGGCCTCTGGACAGTCCCTCGGATAGTCCCACCGGACGGATCCTCGGACAGCCCTCCGGGAGGCTTCTGGACAGTCCTTCGGATAGTCCCACTGGAAGGATCCTTGGACAGCCCTCCGGGAGGCCTCACGGACAGCCCTTCGGGCGGGTCACTCGGACAGCCCTTCGGGAGGACCCCCGAAACTCGGACAGTAACTCGGACAGCCCCTTGGGAGGACCCTCGAACAGCCCCTCGGGCAAAAAGATCGAACCTATGACCTCTCTACGGCGTTGCACACATACGGTGTCATCTATCCGACAGGGCATCGCCGTCCAGAACTAGTTCCCACCGGAAACCAGACAGCCTTTCGGCTCTACGAAACTATTTCGCGGGGAGGGAGAGAAGAAGGCCAGATCATGCATGGCTTCTGTATGTTGAGAAAGAGTGTGTCTTTAGGCAGCCCCCTCCACCCCTATTTATAGGCCAAGCCCAAGGGTAGCTTATCCAAGAAGCTAAGGGGAAAAATACCAAAAGGCCCTCAAGTTACCTTCTCCAAGAATACACCCAAAAAGCACTTTCACTATTCATGGAAACATTTTTCCGCGACCGTTAAATCCGAAAATATTTCTGTGGGTCTTAGAATAATTCTATTACCCACACAAACGATTTTGGACGCATTCCGAAACAATTCCGGATTAATGATTTTCATCTGCGAAAAGCAAACAAAGCGGTTCCGGCAGCTCTGGAACATTTCCGGTTTTTTTCTCCGAAAAATCCCAGAAGTTCCTAGATCAATTCTGGCACCCTCCAAGAATTTCCAGGTGTGTGCCGGAACCAATTTGACTTAATGGTATACCCTGAAACAACTTTTCAGTTTTACCGAAACTATTCCGGTGCTCTCTCTCCGAAACTTTTCCGTTGTCTCCGAAACTTTTCTGGTGACTTTCTCTCAGACTCCCTGTCTAGTATTCAGCAGATAGATGACCCTTAAGCGTGTGACCCTATAGGTTCGGTGAAGTATAGACATGACCGGAACTCTTTCCGATCAATGATCAACATCGGAGCCGTGGACACCCATATTGACCCCTATACCCACACGAATGAATATTCGAGTGAACCTCCAGTTGCCATGTGCTATTCCTGTTGCTTCGCGATATGTTACAAAACCCGAGGTGAGATTTATCGGCATCCCCATGGATCAATAATTTGTCCACTATGCCAGTTACCTTGTTGCCGGTTTTGTTCTCTTTTCTCGTTCCCGTGTTCCGGCATCCCTGTGATCAAATCACAATGTGTCTGGCCAGACGATGGTGGATATCGTAACACCGAGAGGGCCTAGAGATATCTCTCCATCGTCGGAGGAGCAAATCCCAATCTTGAGCTATCAAGTTACTTGACATACTTTTCCATGAACCCGTAAGCCGCCGTAATAGCCACCCATTTACGGATGACGTTTAACAAACCCCAAAGTTCACGAAGCAAGCATGAAGAAACTCGATACTCTCATGGTCTAAGGAATTATGCAAACGTTAACTTTCTCTATGTTATTAACATTAACTTGTGACGAATGTATCTCATAGCATAACATCAATTCGGGTCAATTCAACACAAGTGTTCTCCTAACATTGTGCCCTCAAAGTTGCCGGCATAGACATGCCCATGATCAGGAAAACAGGACAATCATGCAACACTTGAGCTAGTCTTAGAGGCCAGACTAGGAATACATTTTACCATTTATTATTCCACACGTGCATATGAGTCTTCCTTCGAGCCTCGTGGTTATTGCAGACTCGAGAACCATAGCAGTTATAGCATGGAACATAAACGTAATTATGAACATGGGGATAAATAATAACATTTATTATTGCCTCTAGGGCACATCTGCGATATCTCATAGTCGTAATATGCAGCAATTGCTAGCAAAATCCGAAAAGATTTAATCATAGCTACGGGCGAGAAGGTCTCATCTTAGTCAACTCCTTGAATTTGTCAAAAACCTTTTGTGTCAAGTCGAGCTTTGTAGATGTGAACATTTCCACCAGCGTCTATCTTTTTTTATAGATCCATCTACATTCGATAGGTCTAGTACCTTCCGGAGGGTCTACCAAGTTCCATACTTGATTTTCGTACATGGATGCTATCTCAGATTTCATGGCATCAAGCCATTTTCTGGAGTCAGGGCCCGCCATTGCCTCTTTGTAATTAACAGGTTCATCTTGATCTAGCAGAAAAATTTCATCCTCATGCCTCTGCGGTAAAGCACGAATTCTTCCTGTCCTACAGGGTTCAGCTACACACTTTACCAAAGTATCTCCATCACATGGAGATGCTTCCGGCTCTGTCGCAGGAGTGGGTTCTGGAACAATTTCCGGCACCTCGGTCCTTTGATTTGATGTTGAAGATTCACTAATCTCATCAAGTTGTACTGTCCTCCCACTCACCTCTTTCGCAAGAAAATCTTTCTCGAGAAATACTCCGTTCTTTGCGATAAACACTTTGTCTTTGGTTCGGTGGTAGAAGTAATACCCAACTGTATCTTTGGGATAACCAACAAAGTAGCATTTGTCTGATTTGGGACTGAGCTTGTTTGGTTGTAAAATTTTTACATAAGCATCACATCCCCAAATTTTAACAAAAGATAGATTGGGTTTCTTCCCATTTCATATCTCATATGGCGTCATTTCAACATACTTTGATGGCACTCTATTTAGTGTAAAAGTTGTAGTTTCTATAGCATAACCCCAAAAAGATAAAGGCAGTTCAATTAATGACATCATCAATGTCACCATGTCTATCAAAGTTTGATTATGCCACTCGGACACTCCATTCCTCTTTGGTGTTCTGGGTGGCGTAAGTTGAGAAATAATTCCATGTCTTCAGATGCTTGTTAAACTCGTAACTCAAATATTCTCCTCCAATCTTCAGCATCAAATCAAAGGACCGAGGCGCCAGAAATTATTCTAGAACCCACTCCTGCGACTGAGCCGGAACATCTCCATGTGATGGAGATACTTCGGTAAAGTGTGTAGCTGAACCATGTAGGACAGGAAGAATTTGTGCTTTACCACAGAGGCATGAGGATGAAATTTTTCTGCTAGATCAAGATGAACCTGTTAATTACAAAGAAGCAATGGCGGGCCCTGACTCCAGGAAATGGCTTGATGTCATGAAATCTGAGATAGCATCCATGTACGAAAATCAAGTATGGAACTTGGTAGACCCTCCGGAAGGTACTAGACCTATCGAATGTAGATGGATCTATAAAAAAAATAGATGCTGGTGGAAATGTTCACATCTACAAAGCTCGACTTGACACAAAAGGTTTTTGACAAATTCAAGGAGTTGGCTATGATGAGACCTTCTCGCCCGTAGCTATGATTAAATCTGTTGGGATTTTGCTAGCAATTGCTGCATATTTCGACTACGAGATATGGCAGATGGATGTGAAAACGGCCTTCCTCAATGGAAATTTAACCGAGGACGTGTATAGGATATAGCCCGAGGGTTTTGTCAATCCTAAGGATGCTGGAAAGGTGTGCAAGCTTCAGAGATCCATCTATGGACTGAAGCGAGCATCAAGGAGTTGGAATCTTTTTTTGGATGAAGTGGTCAAAGGGTTTGGCTTCATCAAGACTGGCGAAGAGGCTTGTGTGTACAAGAAAGTAAGTGGGAGCGCAACAACATTTCTTATACTATATGTGGATGCCGTATTGTTGATTGGGTATGATAAGGAATTTCTTAACACGGTAAAAGAATCATTGAAGAAGAGTTTTTCAATGAAAGACATAAGCGAAGCAGCTTACATATTAGGCATTAAGATCTATAGAGATAGATCTGGGCGCCTGATAGGGCTAAGCCAAAGCACGTACATTGACAAGATACTAAAGATGTTTAGTATGGGGAATGCCAAGAAGGGGTTCTTGCCAATATCACGTCGCACTGCGTTGAGCAAGAGTTAGTGTTCGAAGACCAATAATGAGCGAAACAGAATGACTAAGGTTCCATATGCTTCCACAATTGGATCTATCATGTATGCCATGATTTGCACAAGGCCAGATGTGTCCTATGTTCTAAGTGTTATGAGTAGGTATACCAGAGTGATCCAGGAATGGATCATTGGATAGCAGTTAAAAATATTCTAAAGTACCATAACAGGACTAAGGAAATGTTCCTAGTGTATGGAGGTGATGAAGAGCTCATTGTAAAGGGTTACACTGATGCAAGCTTCATGACTGATCCAACGACTTTATATCTCAATCAGGGTTTGTGTTTATGCTAAATGGTGGCGTAGTTAGCTGGAAGAGTTCTAAGCAAAGTACTATGGTGGATTCTACAATGGAGGCAGAATATATGGCCGCTTCAATAGCGTCCAAGGAGGGTTATTCGATGAAGAAGTTCATCATCGAGCTTGGTGTGGTTCCATGTGCACTAGACCCAATGGAGCTCTATTGCGACAATAGCGGCATCGTGGCCCAGGCTAAGAAGCCAAGGTCCCACCAGAGGTCCAAATATATTGAAAGCCGATTCCACATAATTTGAGATTTTATGGAGCGTAGAAACATGAAGATTTGCAAGATTCATACAGATCTAAATGTGTAAGATCCGCTGACGAAGCCTTTACCACGAGCAAAGCATGAGCAACCCCAGGATGCCATTGGTGTTAGAGGACTTACGAAACTAGATTATTTGATCTAGTGCAAGTGGGAGACTATTGGAATATGCCCTAGAGGCAATAATAAATGTATTATTATATTTTCATGTTCATAGTTAATTTTATATTTCTATGCTATAATTGTATTGGTTCTTGAATATGAGATTTGGAGAAAAACCCAATTACATGTGTGGAAACATAAACACCAAGATGATCCCTAGTGCTTCCTCTAAGACTAGCTCATGTATTGGTGATGATCTTGTTTTCCTAATCATGAGCATTGTTATAGTAACACGGATGCTATCAATAATGAGAACACATTGTCATCGGAACAATGGTGTTGGATAGACCCAACTTATGAATTACTAAGAGATCACATCGTTATTATGTTGTCGGTATTTTTATATAAAGTGTTAACATTTACTTAGTTCCTTAGACCATGAGAATATCGTATGCCAACATATTAGATGGTTACTTTGGGGTTACCGAATGCCACTCCGTAACTGGGTGACAATAAAAGTAACTTACGGGTATACCAGAAATGTATGTCTCGGTATCGCTAGTTCAAGACTGAGATTTGCTCCTTTGATGATAGAGAGATACTCTCTGGGACCACTCAGTGTTACGATATCATTATTATCTAGCCAAACACATGTGATGAAGATCACAGGGATACCGGAATACAGATACGTGTAAAGAGAACAAAACCGGTAACGAGGATAACGGGTATAGTGATCTAGGAGTTGATCACAGGGATATCGATAATATCTCGCCTCGAGTTTTGTAATGTATCGCAAATCAAAGGAATGGTATTTGGGAACAAAGGGTTCACTCGAGAACTTCATTAATATGCGAGAGTTAACAAGGGTGTCCAGATCCCACTGTTAACTATTGACCGGTAATTGTTCCGGGTCATGTTCGCTTATTTCTGAACCTGTAGGATCACAAGTGTAACAACTAGTAATTATGATAAACTAGAGGAATGAGAGAATGAGCACCGAAAGTGTTTTTGATGGATCTGAAAGTGTTCTAGATGGTCCTGGAAGGGTTTTGGGAATTCCAAAAAGGTATAACATGTTCGAAAAAGTTTCGGATCTATATATTGAAAGTTTTCGGAAGGTTCCGGATGGTTCTGGAAACTTCCGAAAAACTCCAAAATATTTTTGGGGAAGAAATCCCTCTTGGGCCGACCCAAGAGGGCAGCCCCTAGTGGGCCAAAACGGCCCAAAGTGGGGCGCCCCAAAAGAAGGAAATGGGGGAGGCCGAATCCTCCTTGGGGGCTGAATCCTACTTGGGTTACAAGGTCCCCCTCCTCCCCTATTCCACCTATATATATGTGGGGAGAGATCCCCCCTAGAGCACAAAAAATCCTAAGGGTATCTCTCCCACATAGCTACACTCAACCCCGGTCTAATTGGTCTATTGGATTAGACTCCTAACTAGACGGGCTCTCATTCCGGTCTAATTGGTCTAATAGAATTAGACTCCTAATTAGACAGAACGCCGCTAGGCTTATCTCTCTAGTTTTCTCGAAGCTCTTCTTCCTGGACATCGAAGTGCTGCCGGATTACTACTTCGGAATGAGTGGATACCTCGGAGGGGTCATCTACTTCGACTCTTGATCGGCGGATCGTCTCGGAGAAATTCTCGTGGCTGGGAGGTATAATCTAGCTGCGGGAATCATTGTGCTTCTCCGACAAACTACACTGCTTCCGCTACTCTGCTCGTCGGTGAGTTTGATCGTTACCAACAACTTCATAGTGTTCCTGGGTGTGATCGTGTAGCATAATTTTTTTGTTGCGTCACATGTTCCCCTATATCAATCAGCATCTCCAATCTGTAACCCCCTCACACGAGGTGTTTCCACCATCAATCAAAAGCAAAGTAGGAGTAGGGTATTACCTTGACCATGAGGGCCCAAACCTAGGTAAAAAAAGTGTGATCCCCTCTGGTACTTCCGGTCGCGCTCTGCATCGTACCGAGGGTATTGACAGTTTTCGGTACCGTCAAATACTCCCACTAAAATCAACATCCCTCCATTGAGACTTAGTGATTCAAGATCAAAGTTCATCGTGTCATCTAGTGAGCTTTTGCATCACTGCTAGAAGGCCAGATCACTCGGTAAGCAACACTTCCTAATCCTATCTCTATAAGACTCTTATTAGTTGGGCGGCATCACATGCCCCATCAACTCCTATGCCTTGAGGCCCAAAACTGTTTTGACAACCTCGAGAAGTTAACCAATGCTTCTCATGTAAGTGTCCCACACAAACACACCAGGTCAAGGTGACCTAGCGACACCCTAATTTTATAGGTCCACCACTAGACATGCATGAAATGTGATGTTGCAGCAATTGGGGAGGCAATATTTACTTGACATTGTTTCAGGGATCACCCTACTTAAAACATAGACCATGCACAAGAAGGGTGCATAAAAGGGATAAACTTTCACAGATAATCACATTAAGTGTGTAATAGTATGGCTCTTCTTCATGACGATCTCCATCTCCATGAACCAGTTCACCACAATGATCTCCATCTTCATGGTGCATATACACCATACCACCAAGCATTGCGTGTCCTCCAAGTAATTACAAGCTACACTAGCTAGTAACGAAATTACATGGAGAAACTTACAAAGTTGACAAGCAGGTCATTAATACAATAAATGACAACACTTTGGCTCCTGCCCGGCTGATGTACTCACAACTCGCATGTCATGAAAAAATTTACAACATGCATCACATACATATTGAGCCCTACTATTCACATAAATCCTGCAAAAACAAGTTATGCATAGAATCACATTCTACTGGACTATGTGAACTCAAAACGCCCTAAGAAAAACATGCAAAGGGGGTCAAGGAGGCTGGTCCCTCGCGGTACCTCTGGGCATTCATAAAAGAGCAGAGAGTCAATCTATGCATTTTTACATTGGAATTTCGGCAAATCATATATACTAGATTTTGACCATCGATTCGATTCGACCAATCTCATTGATCTTCACGTGCGCCAACCGATTTTATGCTCCACAGTCTACCCCGATGCGGAAACCGACTGATAGGGGTATGTCGAGTTACGACCTTAATGGGGGAGTAGTAACTGTCTTAGACTCGAGACGTAAAGATCCCAAGGATTATGCGGACAGGACTGCAATGCTCCAGAAGTAAGTTCAATCAATACCGGGACCATATGGGCAACTTTCGTTCATTTCCTGATATCAAGTAATCATTTTCTTTGCCTGGCAGGGTTTGGAAACAGTTCACCGCACAGGTTCTGGGTCTGAAGAACGAGCTGCGATTTACACACCCCAATGTAAGTAGTACTAGCTAGTTCCGCGCATCTCTCATTGATTCTAGTTTCATCAATACCATTATCGTGCTTGATTATCAGTTTGATTGAACTCTATTCTCGTAAAGTTCTTGTGGTAGGAACCCGGGAATAATTTATGTGGATACTACGTTTGCGAGTACATTCGCCACAGGACCTCTGAGCGGGGCAGATCTGAAGAACAATTTGAAGTATGTAAACAATATTCACAATTTTATTTTATTACCATCAATTGTGTTGAGTTTCATTCATATATATGTATTGACCCCCTTCTTTAAATTAGATCTCCCAGATGCGGGATGAACTCCTACCACATGATCGCATACGAGCAATTCAAGAGGAATTGGCGGGATTCTTTCTTGACCACGTCATACATGAAAAGGGAGAATACCATACGGAAATTCAATGGGAGTTTGGCGCTTGATGATGTCAGGGATGTTATATTGTATATATGTAGTAGCGTCGGATAGATATACGAAAACTTGTTGTTCGACCAAGCACGGAGAAAGAGAGGTCACTTCTCTCTGTATATGTTCATGACGATCTTGTGTAATTAATGGTTTCCTTCATTTGCTTACTAGCTAGCATCGAGTTCTCTCTATATGTAGTAGCTAGCGTCGACCAAGCACGGAGAAAGAGAGGTCACTTCTCTCTATTAGCTAGCTAACACAATATGAAACCCCTAAACCCTCCAAAACCCCTACTCCTCCATAACTCATCAATTACAGTACTTAACCTCGAGTAAGCGAAACCGAATATGCAGAAGACAGTAACACTCACTTGAAGTTGTAAGGAAAGAGTATTTCCCTTTTGTTTTGATGTCGAAGGAACGCTTTTAGCAAGTTTTCCTCGGTTTCTTTAACATTGTTTTGTACCGTCCATTCATTTACGGTATTTGGGCTAATGAACCCAATGTCATAGATTTGTCTTTTTGGGCATTCGACGATCTCCAATCTGCATAATATAGTGAGGATAATTATATATACATGCAATGAACGAGCTGAGCTAGAGACTTAATTACAGAAGTAATACTTACAGACAGTAGCAAGTCATGATTTGTTTGTCGAGGGCCTCTTGATTGAATAACTGAAATAACTCCACAAATTCAACAGGCATCAGGTCGACTCCAATGAGGTCGTGCTCATCTTTAATTCTCACCATCAAACTATCGGACCCATTCTTCCTGCAGCTTTCCAAGTACCACTCATGCAATCTTCGCATCATCGTTGTTAGAGGAGGATGATCAGGTTTGACGAGAGGCTTCCCGTGCTCGTATCTAAATATCTTTACTACCTCAGCCGTTTCAAACTGTACATCATCGCCCACGTAATCACCAAGAGTGGTACCGGGCAGTAGCCCCGGATGATTAGCGATATCGCTAGACACGTTGAGCGGGGGGCACGATTGCTTCTCCTGTTCGCCGAGCTGGGGAATTGTTTTCCCACTTCTTCATCTTGAAGAACTGGCAGTACTTCCCGACCGCCGCGCTTCATCATATGTCTTTTCAATACAGCGGTCATAGTTGGATTGCGGCGGAGGCGGTGGTGGTCGCTTATGGGCATCCAGAGTGCGCTTCGCTTTCACCGGATCTATTGTTTCCTTCGGAGATGGACGTTTCCGTTCAAAATGGGCCTGCACTTCAGCAGCACTGATGTCCTTGTTTTCCTCGTCAGTCCTCTCATACGGTAACTTTGGAGGAACCCTGAGGCTTGGACCATATTTGAATTTCTTCTCGCCTTTTGTACTGCTAGCCGCCGGAGCGGCGGCGGCTCTCTTCCGCTATTGCTGACGCGCCGGAGCCCGCTGAGGCGGCGAAGACCGCTGACGCGCCGGAAACAGCTGCGGCGCCGGAGACGGCTGACGCGCCGGAGATAGCTGTGGCGGAGGAGGATTCTGCTGAGGGGCCTCCCCCGTTAGAGTCCGCTGAGGCGGCGGAGACGGATGACGCGCCGGAGACGACTCAGGCAGCGGAGATAGCACAACTGGACTGTGAGGAGGAGTCTGCTGAGGATCCGGCTGCGTCTGCTGAGGCGGCGTCCAGTTTGGAAGCTTGATGTACTCCTTTCTCCATAGGCAGGTACTCCTTAAGGGATTTTCCAGAAGATCCTCCCCTTCACCTGTAGGGTATTCAAGCTCCAGCCCCTCAAATCCCGCCATTATCTCATCCACCATGACAATAGCATAGCCATGTGGAATCGGACGGCAATGGAAAGTTCCCTCAGTTCGAGGAGGTAAAACAGAGCCGACCGCCGCCTTCAAGGTCAGGTTCTGGCATTTCGCCATTAGCACACAATGTTCAGCCTGCGTGATACTATCCACGGGGTAGCGAGGAGCCGTGATATCAGGCTGAAGGAGCTCCATGGAAGCCACGCTGCTTCTCCGCTGAGATGGTGGGGTAGCTTTTCGGGCAGTGTCGAAGGAAGGATCTTGGTGCCGCTGAGATGGTTGGCCGGTAGCTCGTTGGCTCTCAAGTTCCTCTAGTTTCGCTAATCTTGCATTGATCTTCTGCATTTCGCTTGCTTCCGCTTTCTTCTTTCTCTCTCGGCTTCTATAACCAGCGCTGTCGGGAAACCCATACACCCACGGAACGGAGCCTGATGTGCCTCGTGTTCGTCCAGGGTGTTCAGGATTCCCAAGGGCCTGTGTCAGCTCGTCATTCTCTCTGTCGGGATGTAACCTCCCTTCTTGCACTGCCTGGATTGCTTCCTCAAGCTTCTTGACGGGTATTGCAAGTTGAGCTTTCGTCCAAACACACTCCTCTGTGTCTGGGTCCAAAGTTTCCCCAACCCCGAAGAACCAAGTCCTTGACCGATCTGGCCAGTGCAATGTCGCTGGTTGGACCCCTTTAGCAAGCAGGTCTTGCTCAGCTTTGTCCCACGTAGGCCGGGCTTTGCTGTAGCCACCTGACCTCGTAACATGGTGATACTTCTTATTTGCAGCATTTAGCTTATTTGTCGCTGACCTTTGCTTTCCCTTGTCCGATTTCTTGTAGGCCACAAATGCGGGCCAGTGATCTTTTATCTTCTCATATGCACCGGTGAATTCTGGAGTCTTGTCTTTCTCGACAAACTTTTTGTTCAAATATTTCTTCCAGTTCTTGAATAGTTCTGCCATCTTCTTAATAGCAAACGCCTTGACCTTATTCGGATCCGCCTCTGGTGGTAGGCTGAAGTTTGCCATCAGCAAGGTCCAAACATCATCTTTCTGTCTATCCTGGACATAAGAAACTTCAGGGTCCTTCTTCTTATTCCATTCTTGGATGCTGATCGGGACGATGTCCCTAACAACCACTCCGCACTGATGTATAAATGTGTCCCTGCTCCGCTTGGGAGCAATCGGTTGGCCATCTCGACTGACTTCTTCGATCGTGAACCTTTCATCCTAGCGCAACCTTTTCTTCGGGCCTCGTCTCCTTACGGAAGTTTGGCTCGATCCGGAGGGCTAATTAAAAGAAGAAAGAAGCGTTAATATATGTACATACAAAACAATTAATGCATCAAGTCAGCAGAGGCTTAATTAATATATGTATATATACCTCACCGGACTTTGCAACAGTTAAGGCTCCCTCCTCCGTTCGGTCACCGGAGCCGTCATGATCTCCTTCCTCCTCCATTCGGTCACCGGAGCCGTCATGATCTCCTTCCTCCTCCATTCGGTCACCGGAGCCGTCATGATCTCCTTCCTCCTCCATTGGATCACCGGAGCCGTCATCCTCTCTTTCCTGACCATCGGTGTCGTTGAGAAACGACAAGGTGATATCACCTCCGTCGCGGATTATATCCCCCAACAACTCTTCTTTTTCTAAGTCTCTGTCCATAGTTTCTGCAAATACAACACTAGACATGGCAAAAAAAGACTTGCTTCACATTCGAGAGAAAATCAAAGTTATCGGGGTCATGTTTTAACGACCCCCTCTCTCATGTTTTAACGACAAGATGAATACAAGCTTTATACACAAGATGAATACAAGATTTATACACAAGATGAATACACAACTCAACAAATGCACCAACCATCATCCTATGAACAAAACTCAACATATATACAACAAATGGACACCTTTTGTTGAACAGCGGAGGGACGATAAGTGACCAAATCCACGGAGATGAAACACCACAACCTGTAATTCCACCGAGAGTGAAAATTAGCATGGCAACAAATGGCATGACATGAATGTAACACCACAACCTGATAAAAAAAATTGTAGCTAGCTAGATACCAATTTGAAAGCAAGTTTCAAACTTAGAGAAAAATAGCATGGCATGGCATCCACAATACAAAATATTGACCAAGTTTTCATACATCAAAATGAACTCTAAATAAACTCTAAATAAACTCTAAAGACAAAATATTGACCAAGTTTTCATACATCACATTGAACATCAAAATGAACTCTAAATCAACTCTAAAGACAAAATATTGACCACGTATATTTGTCACCAATCCTTTTAATGTGGGTTTTAAAATTTTCTTCCAATCCTTTTAATTATATTATAACCATCAGTAGTGATTATTTTCATAATGATTTGGACTCAAAAAAATTCTTTTATTAGTATTTTCAAACTCTAGAATGACCCTGTTGCACTAGAACTATTTCAAATAATTCTTTTGAAATGCCACAATTTTTTTGAGAAGTCCTCTGATGCCTATAGATCATTTTTATGCAAAAAGCCACTTTGGTCATTTGAAAATTTTGAGCACAACTTCCATTTTTCAATTTTGGTCCAATCTTGGCATTGAACTACAACCCTATTTTTCCTTGCTCAAATAATTCTGAATTTTTTGCATCTTATAGTCCTTCCAACTAAACCCTTAAGTCCAGAAGGGCAGCCACAATTTCATCTTGCAAGTCCACCAAAAAATTCCCTGTAGTTTCTGTCCAGAACTAAATTCTAATAAAACTTGCACTAACAAGTTTTTCCTTTTATCAAACCAACTTGACCATCATCTCTAACATCCAAGGAGACATCATCCTGCCAAGTTTCACATACAACAAAGTTCCCTAGCTAGCCCTAGCATTTCAACAAACACCTTGTGGACATGGCAAACACATTTCAACAAACTCTATGAAATCTTGCAACTCTCTGAACAGGGGCAACTTTATACATACAAGGAGGAAGGAGGGAGGAGAGGGGTGGGAGGGAGGAGGGAGTACCTGGCCGGCCGGCTAGCTGTGGAGCGGCGGCGTCGGGGGCAGGGCAGGGGCGCGGCGGCGTCGGGGGCAGGGCAGGGGCGCGGCAGCGTCGTGGCAAGGCAGGGGCGTCGGGGCAGGGCAGGGCGTCGACGGCGAGGTCCGGCAGCCTAGCGGCATCGGGGTGGTCATCGGCGCCGTCGGGGGAGAGGAGGATCGAAGTGAATTGTGTTTGAAAATTTTCTAAGTGCGTGGTTATATACAAAGACCTTTAGTCCCGGTTGGTGGCTCCAACCGGGACTAAAGGCCCCCCTTTAGTCCCGGTTTCAGCCACCAACCGGGACTAAAGGTCATTTTCAGCAGCGCAAAGGGCGGGAAGCAGAGCCCTTTAGTCCCGGTTGGTGGCTCGGACCGGGACTAAAGGGGGGGCTTTAGTCCCGGTTGGTGCCACCAACCGGGACTAAAGGGCTGCGGCTGGCACGGCGTCGGGCGGGTGGATGTTTAGTCCCACCTCGCTAGCTGAGAGGCGTCGAGAGTGGTTTATAAGCGCGGCTGCGCCAACCCTCTCGAGCTCCTCTCTTATTCAGGCCTACGGGCCTAAACACACTCTCTCTCCCTGTGGGCCTTCTGGGCCTGCTGCGGGCCTGCATCCTGGCCCACCTAGCGGATTGGGTTTCTAGTCGTATGCAGGCCGTGGTGGCCCAGTAGGCGGCATTTTTTTAAATTTTTTTACTTTTTAGTCCCGGTTTGTGGTAGCAACCGGGACTAAAGGTATTTTCCAGTATTTTTGTTTTGTTTTTTGCTTTATTTATTTTCTTTTGTTTCTACTTACAGCTAAATACTTAGAGTTTTTGAGTGATTCTTTTTGCTTTAGGTCACAAAAATTATAAACTTTCTGTTAGTGCCAGTAGTTTTCAAATTTGAATAGTTTAAATTTAAATTCTTTGAAATTTGTGTGAATCACTAGTTTGTGAATAACTTTACTTTAAAAATAGATTTTTGAGTGATTCTTTTTCCTGCTGTTTAATATTAGTGTGTTTTATCATTATATTCAATTTGGTAATTTTTAGGTTATTTTAAATGGGTGTTTTAATCAAAAACAGATTTTGTTATTTTAGTTTGCTATTAAAGTTTCTAACAAAAAATACTTTATGAAAATTCTTTTTGCTATTAAAGTTTTGAACAAAAAATACTTGGCATGGTATCATCATTTCACCCACATAGCATGTGCTAAAAAGTTGAGAGGGTTAAGGGAAAAACTGGATGCACTTCGTGTACAAACTGGACAATCTCTTTCGAAGTATCAGGGTTTCGGACGAAAACTCATGTGTTACGAAGGCATTTCATATTTTTTAAACTTATTTGAACTCCAGACTTTTTGTGCATTCAATACGCACCATTCAAAGCCACATCATCAATTTTCAACCCTTTCTGACTTAATTTGCTATTTTTCATGCATTTAATCTTTTTTTTTTGAGCTAAATGACCCTGAAATTGAAAAGCACTACAAATGAACTCTGAAAAGGTTGAAAGTTGGCATGGTATCATCATTTTACCCACATAGCATGTGCTAAAAATTTGAGAGGGTTACGGCAAAAACTGGATGCACTTCGTGTACAAAATGGACAATCTCTTTCGAAGCATCAGGGTTTCGGACGAAAACTCATATGCTACAAAGGCATTTCATTTTTTTAAACTTATTTCAACTCCAAACTTTTTGTGCGTTCAACATGCACCATTCAAAGCCACATCATCAATTTTCAACCCTTTCTGACTTCATTTGCTATTTTTCATGCATTTACTGATTTTTTTGAGCTAAATGACCCTGAAATTGAAAAGCAGTACAAATGAACTCTGAAAAGGTTGAAAGTTGGCATGGTATCATCATTTCACCCACATAGCATGTGCTAAAAAATTGAGAGGGTTATGGCAAAAACTGGACGCACTTCGTGTACAAAATGGACAATCTCTTTCGAAGTATCACGGTTTCGGCCGAAAACTCATATGTTACAAAAGGCATTTCATTTCTTGACGTGTAACTGCAGTGATATTCTAGATCAAAGTCATCATCAGAATAGTTGTGGAGAGAAAGTCTTCACTTTTTCTTCACGTGTGTCCCTTGCTTATTGCGACGTAACCATGGATAATCTTCATCGTTTAACAAGGTGCTTGGGTCAGCCTTCACTTTGAAGGGAGGAATTTCATGAAACTTTTCATAATCTTCAGACATGTCTGTCTTGCCCTCCACTCCCACGATGTCTCTTTTCCCTGAAAGAACTATGTGGCGCTTTGGCTCATCGTATGATGTATTCGCTTCCTTATCTTTTCTTTTTCTCGGTTTGGTAGACATGTCCTTCACATAGAAAACCTGCGCCACATCATTGGCTAGGACGAATGGTTCATCTGTGTACCCAAGATTGTTGAGATTCCGTACTGCGGGTCTACCTGTACCCCGCCTCTTGACAGATTGACCCATTTGCACCGAAACAAAGGGACCTTAAAATCATGTCCATAGTCAAGTTCCCATATGTCCACTCTGTAACCATAATATGTGTCCTTTCCCCTGTTGGTTGCTACATCAAAGCGGACACCACTGTTTTGGTTGGTGCTCTTTTGATCTTGGGCGATCGTGTAAAATGTATTCCCATTTATCTCGTACCCTTGGTAAGTCAATACAGTCGAAGATGGTCCCCTAGCCAACGAGTACAGCTCATCTCCAACAATGTTGTTACCAATGAGATGTGTTTGCAACCAACTGCCGAAAGTCCTGATGTGTTCACATGTAATCCAGTCGTCAGACTGCTCCGGGTGTTTGGAGCGCAGAAAATTCTTGTGTTCATTGACATACGGGGTCACCAAGGTAGAATTATGTAGAACTGTGTAGTGTGCTTGAGCCCAAGAATGCCCGTCCCTACATATTATTGCATCCGCTCCTAGCGTGCCTTTTCCAGTCAATCTCCCCTCATACAGCGATTGAGGGAGACCAATCGGCTTAAGGTCAGGAATAAAGTCAACACAAAACCCAATGAGCACCTCTGTTTGATGGCCCATGGAGATGCTTCCTTCTGGCCTAGCACGGTTACGAACATATTTCTTTAAGACTCCCATGAACCTCTCAAAGGGGAACATATTATGTAGAAATACAGGACCCAGAATGGCAATCTCGTCGACTAGATGAACTAGGACGTGCGTCATGATATTGAAGAAGGATGGTGGGAACACCAGCTCGAAACTGACAAGACATTGCACCAAATCATTATGTAACCTTGGTAGGATATCTGGATCGATTACCTTCTGAGAGATTGCATTGAGGAATGCACATAGCTTCACAATGGCTAATCGAACGTTTTCCGGTAGAAGCCCCCTCAATGCAACCGGAAGCAGTTGCGTCATAATCACGTGGCAGTCATGAGACTTTAGGTTTTGGAACTTTTTCTCTGCCATATTTATTATTCCCTTTATATTCGACGAGAAGCCAGACGGGACCTTCATACTGAGCAGGCATTCAAAGAAGATTTCCTTCTCTTCTTTGGTAAGAGCGTAGCAGGCAAGACCTTCATACTGCTCTGGATGCATGCCGTCTTTTTCGTGCACACGTTGCTGGTCCTCCCGTGCCTCCGGTGTATCTTTTGTCTTCCCATACACACCCAAGAAGCCTAGCAGGTTCAAGCAAAGATTCTTCGTCACGTGCATCACGTCGATTGCAGACCGGACCTCTAGGTCTTTCCAATAGGGTAGGTCCCAAAATATAGATTTCTTCTTCCACATGGGTGCATGTCCCTCAGCGTCATTCGGAACAGATTGTCCGCCAGGACCCTTTCCATAGATTACTTGTAAATCCTTGACCATATCAAGTATGGCATCACTAGTACGGAGGGCGGGCTTCTTCCGGTGATCTGCCTCACCTTTGAAATGCTTGCCTTTCTTTCTTAAGAGATGGTTGGTCGAAAGAAATCGACGATGTCCCAGGTACACATTCTTCCAGCATTTGTCCAAATATATACTTTCGGTATCATCTAAACAGTGCGTGCATGCGTGGTATCCCTTGTTTGTCTGTCCTGAAAGGTTACTAAGAGCAGGCCAATCATTGATGGTTACAAACAGCAACGCATGTAGGTCAAATTCCTCTTGTTTGTGCTCATCCCACACACGTACACCTTCTCCATTCCATAGCTATAAAAGTTCTTCAACTAATGGCCTTAGGTACACATCAATGTCATTGCCGGGTTGCTTAGGGCCTTGGATGAGCACTGGCATCATAATGAACTTCCGCTTCATGCACAACCAAGGAGGAAGGTTATAGATACATAGAGTCACGGGCCAGGTGCTATGATTGCTGCTCTGCTCCCCAAAAGGATTAATGCCATCTGCACTTAAACCAAACCATACGTTCCTTGCGTCACCTGCAAAGTCCCGCCACCTTCTCTCGATTTTTCTCCACTGCGACCCGTCAGCGGGTGCTCTCAACTTCCCGTCTTTCTTACGGTCTTCTTTGTGCCATCGCATCAACTTGGCATGCTCTTTGTTTCTGAACAGACATTTCAGCCGTGGTATTATAGGAGCATACCACATCACCTTGGCAGGAACCCTCTTCCTGGGGCGCTCGCCCTCAACATCACCAGGGTCATCTCGTCTGATCTTATACCGCAATGCACCGCATACCGGGCATGCGTTCAAATCCTCGTACTCACCGCGGTAGAGGATGCAGTCATTAGGGCATGCATGTATCTTCTGCACCTCCAATCCTAGAGGGCATAGAACCTTCTTTGCTTCGTACGTACTGTCGGGCAATTCGTTATCCTTTGGAAGTTTCTTCTTCATTATTTTCAGTAGCTTCCCAAATCCGTTGTCAGATACACCATTGTCTGCCTTCCATTGCAGCAATTCCAGGTGTGGTACCGAGCTTTGTGTTGTCATCTTCGCAATTTCGGTACAACGCTTTTTTGTGATCCTCTAACATGCAATCGAACTTCAACTTCTCCCTTTCACTTTGGCATTGTCTCTTTGCATCAACAATGACCCGGCGAAGATCATCATCGGGCACATCGTCTGGTTCCTCTTGATCTTCAGCTTCCCCCATTGTAGTATCACCGTATTCAGGGGGATAGTTGTCATCATCCTCTTCTTCTTCGTTGTCTTCCATCATAACCCCTTTTTCTTTGTGCTTGGTCCAAACATTATAGTGTGGCATGAAACCCTTCTCAAGCAGGTGGACGTGAAGGGTTTTCAAGTTAGAGTAATCCTTCGTATTCTCACAGACAAGGCATGGACAATACATAAAACCATTCTGCTTGTTTGCCTCAGCCACTTCGAGAAATTTATGCATGCCCTCAAGATACTCGGAGGTGCGTCGGTCACCGTACATCCATTGCCGGTTCATCTGCATGCATTATATAATTAAGTGTATCAAAAACCATTACAGAACATCATGAATAGAGAAGTGACTAAATTAATACAAGTTCATCATCACATTAAAACCAAAGTACAGTAGTGATCAAATGTTATTACTGAAAAAATAAATACATAAGGTTCATACATATATAGTTCTCATAGAACAACATATAGCTCTCTAGAGCATCTAATTAAAACATACATTGAAACTATGAAAAACAACAACAAATGCGATCATAATCGCAACAAAGGTAACAATTGATCCAACGGCATAATGATACCAAGCCTCATTATGAATGGCATATTTTCTAATCTTTCTAATCTTCAAGCGCATTGCATCCATCTTGATCTTGTGATCATCGATGACATCGGCAACATGCAACTCCAATTCCATCTTCTCCTCCTCAATTCTTTTCAATTTTTTCTTCAAGTAATTGTTTTCTTTTTCAACTAAATTTAACCTCTCGACAAGAGGGTCGGTTGGAATTTCCGGTTCACATACCTCCTAGATAAAAACATCTATGTCACGTTGGTCGGCATAATTGTCATAAACACTAAATGAAACAAATCATAATAAAAGATAATATACCACATCCGAATCATAGACAGGACGAGGGCCGACGGGGGCAGATACCAAAGTCATGGCACTATATAATAACAAACAATAATAAAAGTAAGAAAATTATACAAGTATCTATCTAAATCATACAAGTAAGAATTTTTTTTCTTATAAAAAGAAGATAAGAACAAGAGGCTCACCACGGTGGTGCCGGCGACGAGATCGGCGCGGGTGATCGACGGCGGTGAGGACGGGGACGGCACCCTACACATGTGCAGACTCTAAGAAGTTAATTTCAGCTCAAATTGTGCATCCAAATCAAAAGAACTCCCACATACGCTCCTCCACTAAAACCCACAAACCACTCTGCTTCTACAGCATTTGAAATGAGCTAAACTAGCAGTGAGAGATGAAACGATGAAGTTGCTAACCTTTTAGAACACTTGTGTAGTTGGTGCACCGCCAAACCTAGACAAATCTTGGGAAAAATGGAGGTGGGAGGTCGAGCTTGGAGAGGAGAAAGCTTAAGTGTGACTCGGGCATTTCATCGAACACCTCATGTGGATAGGAGGTGAGAGCAGAGCAGCACACACCTCCCACACCGGCCGGCCAAAAAACAGAGGAGTGAGTGGGCAGGGGAGAGCATATATATAGGCATCTCTTTAGTCCCGGTTCGTGGCTAGAACCGGGACTGAAGACTGACCTTTAGTCCCGGTTCCAGACACCAACCAGGACTAAAGGGGTTGCGCCAGGAGCGAGGCCCTTTAGTCCCGGTTGGTGGCTGGAACCGGGACTAAAGGTCCCAGCCGAACCGGGACTGGTGCCTGCCGAGGCCCGGCCGGCGTCCTGGCCGCTCGAACCGGGACTGATGCACGCATTAGTCCCGGTTCGTAACAGAACCGGGACTGTTGCTCTGATCTGGCCTGGACCAATGCCCTGTTTTGTACTAGTGCATCAAGGCATGAATCCATGCATACATACATACTTATATATAGTGATATACTTTTTTATATAAAAAAGTATGTGTTTTGAGTCATAAATTTGTAAATAATTATTATGTCATTTTCAAATTCGCATCAACTTTGGTTATTATGGTATATACCGAAACCATACCAAAATAATTTGGTATAAACCAAAACCGAACCGTATTTTAATTTCATACCGTATTTACCAAAGTATTCATACCGTACAAACCAAAAAAAGGTATAAACCAAACCATGTAAACCGAATAAACCGAATGCACAGAGTTACTTAACCCAAGTCGCATGGCCATGCTTTCTGAATCTGATCAATCGAGAGGGCCCAGGGAGTATCTCTCTGTATCGGAGGGGCAAATCCCATCTTAGTCAACCATGTCTTGCGGCATGTCTCATGACTCATCCGAAAGCTACCATTATACCTACTCAGTCACTCTGTGCATTTTAAAACCGAACCAAAAAACCATACCAAAAATAAACCAAACCAAACCAATTTTATGGTTTTTATGGTTTCTGGTTTCAGTATGGTATGAACTTTCCATACCGGTTTGAATTTTGGTTTTTATGGTTGATACGTCCATTTTGCATCATGTTTTGCTACTATTATTTATAATGTTTTTAATCAATATAACACTTTGTGGAGCAATTCTAATGCTTTTTCTCTCTTAATATGCAAGATTTACACAAGGAGGGAGATTGCCAGCAGCTGGAATTCTGGACCTGAAAAAGCTATGTCGGAGATAACTATTCTACACATCTCCAAATGAGCTGAAATTTCACGGAGATTTATTTTGGAATAAATAAAAAATACTGGAAGCAAGAAGTACTAGAGGGGGCCACCCAGGGCGCGCCACCCCCCCCCCCCCCAGGCGCGCCATGGTGGCTTGTGGGGCCCCTTGCCAGCCTCTGGCCCCCATTTTCTGGTATATAAGTCCATTTGAACTAGAAAAAATATAGAGAAGACTTTCGGGATGGTGCGCCACCGTCTCGAGGTGGAACTTGGGCAGGAGCACTTTTGCTCTCCGGCGGAGAGATTCTGCCGGGGATACTTCCCTCCGGGAGGGGGAAATCGTCGCCATTGACATCACCAGCGATCCTCTCATTGTGGGAGGACTAATCTTCATCAACATCTTCACCAGCACCATCTCATCTCAAACCCTAGTTCATCTCTTGTATTCAATCTTTGTCTCAAAACCTCAGATTGGTACCTGTGGGTTGCTAGTAGTGTTGATTACATCTTGTAGTTGATGCTAGTTGGTTTATTTGGTGGAAGATTATATGTTCAGATCTATTATGCTATTCAATACCCCTCTGATCTTGGACATGATTATGATTTGTGAGTAGTTACTTTTGTTCTTGAGGACATGGGAGAAGTCTTGTCATAAGTAATCATGTGAATTTGGTATTCGTTCGATATTTTGATGATATGTATGTTGTTGATTCCCTTAGTGGTGTCGTGTGAACGTCGACTACATGACACTTCACCATCTTTGGGCCTAAGGGAATGAATTGTGGAGTAGTAATTAGATGATGGGTTGCTAGAGTGACAGAAGCTTAAACCCTAGTTTATGCGCTATTCCGTAAGGGGCTGATTTGGATCCATATGTTTAATGCTATGGTTAGAGTTATCTTAATTCCTCTTTCGTAATTGCGGATGCTTGCGAGAGGGGGTAATCATAAGTGGGAGGCTTGTTCATGTAAGAACAGCACCCAAGCACCGGTCCACCCACATATCAAATTATCAAAGTAGCGAACGCGAATCAAACAAACATGATGAAAGTGACTAGATGAAATTCCCATGTGTCATCGAGAACGCTTTACTTACTATAAGAGATCATTCTGGCTTGTCCTTTGCTATAAAAAGGATTGGGCCACCTCGCTGCACTCTTTGTTACTATTTCTACTTGTCACTTGTTACAAATTATCTTGCTATCAAACTACTCGTTACCGATAATTTCAGTGCTTGCAGAAAATACCTTGCTGAAAACCGCTTGTCATTTCCTTCTGCTCCTCGTTGGGTTCGACACTCTTACTTATCGAAAGGACTATGATTGATCCCCTATACTTGTGGGTCATCAAGACTCTTTTCTGGCGCTGTTGCCGGGTAGTGAAGCGCCTTTGGTGACTGGAATTTGTTAAGGAAACATTTATATTACGTGCTGAAATTTACTGCCACTTGTCACTATGGAAAGTAATCCATTGAGGGGTTTGTTTGGGGTATCTTCACCTCAACTGGAAACACAAATAGTTGCTCCTCAACCTACTGCACCTACTGAAAATATTTATTATGAAATTCCTCTGGGTATGATAGAGAAACTGATAGCTAATCCTTATGCAGGAGATGGAACAGTACATCCTGATATGCACTTGATCTATGTGGATGAAATTTGTGTATTGTTTAAGCTTGCAGGTTTATCCGGAGATGGAGTTAAGAAGAAAGTATTCCCTTTATCTTTGGAGGGAAAGGCATTGATGTGGTATAGGCTATGTGATGATACTGATACATGGGACTGGAACCGATTGAAACTAGAATTCCATCAGAAATTTTATCCTATGCATTTGGTTCATCGTGATCGGAATTATATATATAACTTTTGGCCTCGTGAAGGAGAAAGCATCGCTCAAGCTTGGGGGAGGCTTAAGTACATCATGTACACATGCCCCAATCATGAGCTCTCAAAAGAAATTATCTTACAGAATTTTTATGCTCGGCTTTCTCATGATAATCAAACTATGCTCGATTCTTCAACTGGCTCCTTTATGAAGAAAACTATTGAATTCAGATGGGATCTTCTGGAAAGAATTAAATGCAACTCTAAAGATTGGGAACTTGACAAAGGTAATGAGTCAGGTATAATACTTGAGTTCGATTGTGTTAAATCTTTTATGGCCACCGATGCTTTTCATAAGTTTAGCACTAAATATGGACTTGACTCTGAGATAGTAGCTTCCTTTTGTGAATCATTTGCTACTCATGTTGATCTCCCTAAGGAGAAGTGGTTTAAATATCATCCCCCTGTTAAAGAAAAGATTGAGGAACCCATTAGTGTTAAAGAAGAAACAATTGTTTGCCATGTTGATCCAGTTGTGCCTACTGCTTATATTGAGAAACCACCCTTTCCTGTTAGGATTAAGGAACATGCTAAGTTTCAACTGTGGTTAACAAAAGTAATATTAGAGCACCTAGACCCTCTGAACAAATTAAAGTTGAACCTGATGTTGCTATGGTTAAAGATCTCTTAGTCGATAATATAGATAGGCATGTTATTTACTTTTGTGATGAGGCTGCTAGAATTGCTAAACCTGTTAGAAATGAACGAGATATGTTAGACAAGAACAAGCCCGTAGTTGGCATGCCTGTTGTTTCTGTTAAGATTGGAGATCATTTCTATCATGGTTTGTGTGATATGGGTGCTAGTGTGAGTGCTATCCCGTTTACCTTATATCAAGAAATTATGAATGATATTGCACCTGTTGAAATAGAGGACATTGATGTTACTATTAAGCTTGCAAATAGAGATACCATTACACCACTTGGGATCGTTAGAGATGTTGAAGTCTTGTGTGGAAAGATAAAATACCCTACTGATTTTCTAGTCCTCGGTTCTCCACAAGATAATTTTTGTCCCATTATATTTGGTAGACCTTTCTTGAACACTGTTAATGCCAAGATTGATTGCGCTAAAGAAACTGTTAGTGTTAATTTTGGTGGTATGCCGGAGGAGTTTAATTTCTCCAAGTTTCGTAGACAACCTCATGATAAAGAATTGCCTAGTAAAGATGAAATTATTGGTCTTGCTTCTATTGCCGTACCTCCTACTGATCCGTTAGAATAATATTTTCTAGACCATGAAAACGATATGCAGATGAATGAAAGAAATGAAATAGATAAGATGTTCTTTGATCAACCACCTATCCTTAAACACAATTTGCCTGTTGAAACTCTTGGAGGCCCTCCTCCACCTAAAGGTGATCCTGTGTTTGAATTGAAGCAATTGCCTGATACATTGAAATATGCTTACCTTGATGAAAAGAAGATATATCTTGTAATTATTAGTGCTAACCTTTCAGCGCATGAAGAAAAGAGATTACAAAAAACTTTGAGGAAGCACCGAGCTGCTATTGGATATACTCTTGACGATCTTAAGGGCATTAATCCCACTCTATGTCAGCACAAAATTAATATGGAGCCTGATGCTAAACCAGTTGTCAACCACCAACGACGATTAAATCCTAAGATGAAGGAGGTGGTAAGAACCGAAATATTAAAACTTCTGGAAGCAAGTATAATCTATCCCATAGCTGATAGTAGATGGGTAAGTCCCGTTCATTGTGACCCTAAGAAAGGAGGTATTACCGTTGATCCCAATGATAAAAATGAACTCATTCCACAAAGAATTGTAATTGGTTATAGGATGGTAATTGATTTTAGAAAATTAAACAAAGCTACTAGAAAAGATCATTACCCCTTACCTTTTATTGATCAAATGTTAGAAAGATTGTCTAAGCATACACACTTTTGTTTCCTAGATGGCTATTCTGGTTTTTCTCAAATACCCGTATCACAACCCGATCAAGAGAAAACCACCTTTACTTGTCCTTTTGGAACTTATGCTTATAGACGTATGCCTTTTGGTTTATGTAATACACCTGCTACCTTTCAAAGATGTATGACTGCTATATTCTCTGACTTTTGTTAAAAGATTGTTGAGGTGTTCATGGATGATTTCTCCGTTTACGGAACTTATTTTGATGATTGCTTAAGCAACCTTGATCGAGTTTTGCAGAGATGTGAAGAAACTAATCTTGTCTTGAATTGGGAGAAGTGCCACTTTATGGTGAATGAAGGCATTGTCTTGGGGCATAAAATTTCTGAAAGAGGTATTGAAGTTGATAAAGCTAAGGTTGATGCTATTGAGAAAATGCCATGTCCTAAAGATATTAAAGGTATAAGAAGTTTCCTAGGTCATGTTGGTTTCTATAGGAGATTTATTAAAGACTTCTCTAAAATTTCTAGGCCTCTTACCAATCTTTTGCAAAAAGATGTTCCATTTGTTTTTGACGATGATTGTCTAGAAGCCTTTGAAACACTTAAGAAAGCCTTAACCACTGCACCTATTGTTCAACCACCTGATTGGAACTTGCCTTTTGAAATTATGTGTGATGCTAGTGATTATGTTGTTGGTGCTGTTCTAGGACAGAGAGTTGATAAGAAATTAAATGTTATCCATTATGCTAGTAAAACTCTAGACAGTGGCCAAAGAAATTATGCTACTACTGAGAAAGAATTTCTAGCAGTTGTGTTTGCATGTGATAAATTCAGATCTTATATAGTTGATTCTAAAGTAACTGTTCACACCGATCATGCTGCTATTAAATATCTTATGGAAAAGAAAGATGCTAAACTTAGACTCATTAGGTGGGTTTTATTGCTACAAGAATTTGACTTGCATATTACTGATAGAAAGGGAGCTGAGAATCCTGTAGCAGATAATTTGTCTAGAATGGAAAATGTTCTTGATGACCCACTTCCTATTAATGATGATTTTCCTGATGAACAATTAGCTATCATAAATGCTTCTCGTAATACTCCATGGTATGCAGACTATGCTAATTACATTGCTGCTAAATACATACCGCCTAGCATTACATACCAACAAAAGAAAAAGTTCTTCTTTGATTTAAGACATTACTTCTGGGCTGACCCACATCTTTATAAAGAAGGAGTAGATGGTATTATTAGACGTTGTATACCTGAGCATGAACAGGAACAAATCCTACGGAAGTGTCATTTCGAGGCTTACGGAGGACACCATGCGCTAGACAGAACTGCACACAAGGTATTACAATCTGGTTCTTATTGGCCTACTCTTTTCAAGGATGCTCGTAAGTTTGTCCTATCTTGTGATGAATGTCAAAGAATTGGTAATGTTGGTAGACGTCAGGAAATGCCTATGAATTATTCACTTGCTATTGAACCATTTGATGTTTGGGGATTTGATTATATGGGACCTTTTCCTAAATCCAATGGGTATACACACATTTTAGTTGCTGTTGATTACGTTACTAAGTGGGTAGAAGCTATTCCAACTAGTAGTGCTGATCATAACACTTCTATTAAAATGCTTACAGAAGTTATTTTCCCGAGGTTTGGAGTCCCTAGATATTTAATCACTGATGGTGGTTCACATTTTATTCATGGTGCATTCCGTAAATTGCTTGCTAAATATGATGTCAACCATAGAATTGCATCTCCTTATCACCCTCAATCTAGTGGTCAGGTTGAATTGAGCAATAGAGAAATAAAATTAATTTTGCAGAAGACCGTCAATAGATCTAGAAAGAATTGGTCTAAGAAACTTGACGATGCATTATGGGCTTATAGAACTGCTTATAAAAATCCTATGGGTATGTTGTGACACCCTGGCTTTTGGCAACTTTTTCTTTTCAAATTTTTTTTGGCTTTATTGCAATTTGGATGGTTTTTGAATCCTTCCAGTTGACTTTGGACTTATGAATTTTTCTCAATGATCCAAAGCCCTCCTCATCTTGCCAAAATCTTGTCACAGACCTTCTGGACCAATTTCCAATTCTCCATCTTTCCCAATTATTCATTTTACTCCTTTGGGAAAATTTGTGATCACTATGGGTTACAAAGCAACCTATAGTTCTGGTGATCAGAAAAATCCCAAATTAATACCACACCTTCTTGTCATCATCTACTCCCTCAATCTTCAAAAACATTCCTTGGTCCAGTACAAAATTTAGTCCAGAAAACTCCATTTGTCTTCTAGACAGTACTGGCCATTTGTGAAGCAACTCCTATTTTCCCAACTCAGAAAACTCTCAATTAATTCCCTGAGGTACTAGGGAACCTATCTTGCCCACTGTTCAAGAAATCGTCCGATTCAGCGATTTATCGTCCGATTTATCGCTACTCCTGGGGTGACCGATAAGATTATGTCTTATCTTCACCGTTTATCGTTTGGGCCGATTTATCGCTCTGACAAGCGATTTATCGAGAATCTACTGATAAATCGAGCCTATTCCTAGCACTATTTTTTCAAAAACTATGTTTATTTGTGTTTTGTGGACCTTGTTAAGCAATATGTACTATTGTCCTATTTTGTTTGTCATTATATGAGGATTCAGAGGCTAGGAATCAAGGTAACACTTCTGTCCAATATTTTTTTGGTGTTGAATATATCATATTTTAGTGTTGGGAACTTGCGATTTGCAAAAAATGGCCGATTAATAGTCGACCGATAAAATCGATTAATCGGCCGATTTCCGATTAATCTCTAATCCTGGGTTAACCGAGACGCTAACAATAAGCGATATCCTCAACATTGATCTTGCCACAATATCCAAAAATATCATCTTGTCCAGTACAAATTTCCAGCCACAATATTCTGACAAGTTTCTGCTCAATTTAAACCTCTGTGAAGGAAGTACCAGATAGAGGTATCCAATTGAGCTGAAATTTTTATGGCATCTTCTATCCACCAAATAACCCTCCCACACCAAAATTCAGCTCCAGCAGATCAGCCAGATGAGTGCTACAAGCTCATCTTCCTTCTGGTTCAGTAACAGCAGTTGTACATGAACTATATTCAAACTTTGATGAAAGTTTCTCAAACTTGGCCAGCTTATAGTCCTTCAAATGTAGATCACTCCAGACATCTCCCTTGGCTCCATCTCCAGCTCACCTCTTCTCTATATCTCTCTCAATATTTCTGTCAGAATCTGTAGCTAAAGCTACACTTCGAACAAGAGTGCATCTAGTCGAGCCAGTGGCACAGAGAGGCTAGGTGGTCGAGGGTCGACGTGTTGGACAAGCAGCGCCAGGCTTGCGTGGCCTCCAGATGCCAATGCCCGTGGTGAGCACGGTACTGGCATGCCAGTACGCGTGCTCTGCATCTCGCCTGCGTCGGTCAAGGTCGTTCCAGTGGCCTCGCGCTGCCATTTCGTGTCCTGGGGTGCCGACATCGTCGATGCCGTCCACATACCCCTCTCCCGAAGACTCCCCTCGCCGGAATCGCCCCCGGCGGCCACCACCGCACACGGGCACTGTGGCGCCCGTGTGGCCACAGTGGCCCTGTTGCTCGTCACCTTCCTCCGCATGCCGCCACCGTCCGCATTAACTCTCCTGCCCTCCTCCGTCCCGTCGCCCGCTCCCGGCCAGCCAGCGCATCGTCCTCGCGCCGGCGACGTGGCCGAGCTCCGCCAGCTTCTGGAGAGCTCGCCCCAGCCTATAAAAGGCCACGGCCAGCCTCCCAAGCTCCTCACCCCACCTCTCCGCCTCCAATTGAGCCCCCGAGCAACGAGCCAAGGCCGAGAGGCCCTCTGGCCTCGCATCTCGCCGGCGACCCGCCGCCACCCGAGCTCTGCCACCCCGCCATTCCACTCCTTCCCAGCCTCCACCGACTGCACCCGCAAGCTCACCTCACTCTTCTGACCCCGCCCAAGCTCCTCCCTGGCCGAGACTCCACCGGAATCGCCGTCTCCGGCGACACCCGAGAACCACCGCCGCCGGAGAGGAAGGGGACGACACCGTCCGGCCACCTCTTGCCAATCCACGGGTACGTGCGTGTTCGCCTCGGTGAGCTCGTCCCATCCCTGCTCTCTCCCGACCTCGCCATCGACTGCAGCGCGGGCGACCATCGCCGGAGAGCCGCAGCTCTCTGTTCTCTCTCTCTCCCCGTTCAAATCTGACAGCAGGGCCCGCTCGTTAGCGACTCGCCCACGCGCGCCGAAGCGGTAAGTGGAAGCACCCTGGCGAAATACGCCTTCGACGTGGCCCTCTGCTGGATTTTCTATTTTCTGTTTTAATTCCAGATTTGACCAGTAACTTTGACCATCCATAACTTTTTAACCATAAGTCCAAATCAATTGATTCTTTTTGCATTGGGTTTGTCTTGAGCTCCTCTATTTGCTAGAAAAATTGGGTATTTTTGCCATACTCACAGAATTTCTGGTGCACAAAACAGTAATATGTGACATTTTCTTTTGCACTTTTAAAACATTTTCAGAAGGAGATTCTTTTAGTTTTGAATCCCAGGAGTTTGTGGACAACCCAACAGAGCAAGGCAAGCCATGACATCCATTGCATGAAGCATTTCAATAGTGTTGGTTATTTAATTGAATTATATGCATTATTTTAATATGTGATAATTCATAGTGAACCACTTGGATGCCTAGCTACTGCCATGTTAAATTATTCTAGATGAATAACCCTGCTTGCTATGTGCTTGACAACACTAAACCTAATTGGTTGATCTAGTGTCACCTATCCGGACTTATCGGTGCACCCACATTCGCCGGTATGGGACGGCCTTGACTTGGTCTGGCTTTGTGCTCTTTTATCGGTGCCACCACACTAGGGAGGGTTATGCGTGCGTGCTGCCCTGATCAGGTAGACGACAATAATCCTGTGAGCCCAGTTGAGTTATTTTGCCGGCGTCCCCGTTTGGGATAGTTTAGTTTGGCCACGACGGTGGCAGGTGTCACGAGGTGACACAGGGGCCACCCAGGACATGACCCTAGGAGGGTATGATTGTCGGTGGAACGATAGAGGAGTCACGGGTCAGGCAGGTTTCGTTGGAGCAGCCCCGGTCCACCCGAATGGGAGCAGGAGGCCAGGAGCTCCATAGTGTGGGTAAAGTGCGCAACCTCTGCAGAGTGTAAGAATCTATTCGAACAGCCGAGTCCACGGTATTGGACAGTCCGTACTAGGCCACGGAATGGTCAACCGTAATAATGATAATAATGATGGAAGAACTTGTCTTATGTTCGGAAGTGCTCAGGGGATTGTGAGCGTTCTGAGGGTTGTGAGACAACCCAGAAGAGAGTAAGTTGATATTTGATAACAGTGAGTAAGCACCTTAAGTACTTAACATGATCATTGCCATACTATTGTTTGCTGCATTGTTTTGGTTGCCATGAGCTTGCGAGTACATTCCAAGTACTCACCTGGCGTATCATGCCAGATGCAGGAGAAGCCGAGGACGGAGGTCCCGATGGTTCGTGCTACGCTAACTAGGTCGTGTCCCCAGCAGTGTCCCCGTGGATGGAGTTTTCTGCGCTATGTTCCGCTACGCCGTAGTTCTACCTAGTAGTATCGAGGCCCTGCTATGTTCCATAAATAATGTAGATATTGTCACAGCACAGGATGTGCTTCTGGCCTCGCTATCGATGTAAATTATGAGCTTGTACTCAAGATGTATCAATAAAGTTCAGCTCTGTTCTGTTCCAAGTTGTTGTGTGTTTCCAGAAAACATGATCTCTGCGTTGGAAACACTGGTAAACCGGTTCTCTGAGCTGGGGTGCCACATATGTCTCCTTATAAAATGGTTTATGGAAAAGCATGTCATTTACCTCTTGAGTTAGAACATAAAGCATATTGGGCAATTAAAGAACTCAATTATGATTTTAAACTTGCCGGTGAAAAGAGGTTATTTGATATTAGCTCATTATAGATGAATGGAGAAGTCAAGCTTATGAAAATGCTAAATTGTTTAAAGAAAAAGTAAAAAGATGGCATGATAGAAGAATTCAAAAACGGGAATTTAAAGTGGGTGAGCAAGTTCTATTGTACAATTCTTGTTTGAGATTCTTTGCAAGAAAATTTCTCTCTAAATGGGAAGGACCGTATATCATCGAAGAAGTTTATCGCTCCGGAGCCATCAAAATAAACAACTCCGAAGGCACTAAACCGAGAGTGGTGAATGGGCAAAGAATTAAGCACTATATTTTAGGTACTCCTATTAATGTTGAAACTAATGTTATTGAAACAATTACACCGGAGGAATACATAAGAGAGACCTTCCGAAACACTCCAGAACCCTGAAAAGGAAGAGGTACGTGATACGGTAAGTAAACCGACTCCAAAAATTCCATAAAAATACTTTCTGACAGTTTTGGAATATTTGAAAAATTACAAAAATAATAAACAGCCGAGGGGACCCACCTGGTGCCCACGAGGCACCAGGGCACGCCACCCCCCCCAGGCGCGCCTTGGTGGCTCGTGGGCCCCTCGTGAGCCCTCTCGACTCCGTTTCTCCTGGATTACTTGTTTTATAAGATAAAAAATCTTTATATATACTCCCGAACGTTTTGACCACCGTATCGCAGAAATCTCCTCTGTCCTCCTTTCGTGCTGTTTTCTGCCAGATTTTGAGGCCAGGCACCTTGTCTTCTTCTTCCTCCAACAATGTGGGAGGCGATGCTTGGTTGATGTGGATGGAGCTCAGGAGGAGGGAAGAAGGACAAGTTCACCACTTCATCACCACCACCATTACCGAAGAAGGATACTTGAGTACATGGGTATGGGCACTCCCCTTGGCTTGTGCCAAGCTTGGTGAAGGTGCCCCGGTATTGTATCACCATCACTTTTATTATCTTTACCTATTTTTAGTTCGATCCTTAGTTATTTCATGATCTAGTTGAATAAAAGTTTAGTATGATCTATTTTCAAGTGTTAGCTTCATGATCTATCTATCTATGTAATCGAGTTGAGAGTTATATAATAAAGAGTAGTTTGAGTTTTTGCTTCTTTACTTTCATGTTTCAATTCTAGCAATGAAAATAATGAAAAAGATGATATGCTAATCTTATGGAAAGTAGTGCCATTACATAAAGAAAAGTATAAGTGGTAAAATTTATTGGAAATTACCAAACATAGCATTAGTCAATGATGCAATTCATGAAAAATTTAATAAGGGAAGAGAAGATTCACATGCAAATACACTATCTTGGACATCTTTTATG
The DNA here is from genome assembly GCA_039707655.1 of Elymus sibiricus. NCBI lineage: Eukaryota > Viridiplantae > Streptophyta > Magnoliopsida > Poales > Poaceae > Elymus > Elymus sibiricus. The sequence continues at coordinate 469,101,316 of CM077668.1, read as the reverse complement.
ATTGTGAGCCCCCATTAAGTATTTTATGTCAAATTGTTGACGTTGGACAAGGAAGACAACGTAATGAATTATGTTTGTTCATATTCACATAGAAGTTATATTGTTATAGATCCTCCAACATGTGGTGCTTGCGCAATATCTTTGCTAGCCAAAAATCCGCACCAAGTAGAGATACTACTTGTGCATCCAAAACCCTTAAACCCAGTTTCATGTCATGAGAATCCACTATATCTACCTATGGATTGAATAAGATCCTTCAAGTAAGTTGTCATCGGTGCAAAAAGCAATAAAAATTGCATCTAAATATGTCTGAACTTTTATTGTAAGGGAAATAAGCTTTGTACAAACTTGTGATGGTAAAGAAATAAAAGCGACAGACTGCATAATAAAGGTTGCTATCACAAGGGGCAATATAAAGTGACGTTCCTTTGCATTAAGAGCTCTTGCATCCAACAACAAAAAGCGCATGACAACCTCTGCTTCCCTCTACGAAGGGCCTATCCTTTACTTTTATGTATTTACTTTTTATGCAAGAGTCAATAGTGTTCTCCTCTATTTCCTTTTTATTTTTCTCTTTTGCAAGCATCATGTGGTGGGGAAAGATCTGGGCACATTTATCCAGTTGGATATGAGTGATCATGAGTTATTATTGTTGACATCACCCTTGAGCTGAATAAGTTGGGAGGCGAAATCACAAGCCCCTATCTTTCTATGTGTCTGGCTGAAACTTTTTGCTCCATATATATGTCGTGAGTGTTAGCAATCATAGAAGACTAAATGATGGTTGAGTATGTGGACTTGCTGAAAAGCTCCTACATGAGACCCTTCCTAAAAATATGATGAATTGCAATTGCATTGTTGACTGAGAACATAGTTTGTTAGTTTTCAAGAAAGTTTATGCCTTATACTCCATTGTTGTGATCAATTGTTACTTGCTCATGAGAAGTTTATGATAATAAATAGTGCTGTTATAATAAAGATCATGATCTCTCTCTAAACATGTGGACATGATTATCGATATCGGCTTTCGCTTGAGGACAAGCGAGGTCTAAGCTTGGGGGAGTTGATACGTCCATTTTGCGTCATGTTTTGCTACTGTTATTTATAATATTTTTAATCAATATAACACTTTGTGGAGCAATTCTAATGCCTTTTCTCTCTTAATATGCAAGATTTACACAAGGAGGGAGATTGCCGACAGCTGGAATTCTGGACCTGAAAAAGCTATGTCAAAGATACCTATTCTGCACATCTCCAAATGAGCTGAAATTTCACGGAGATTTATTTTGGAATAAATAAAAAATACTGGAAGCAAGAAGTACCAGAGGGGGCCACCCAGGTGCCCACGAGGCACCAGGGCGCGCCACCCCCCCCCCCCCCCCCCAGGCGCGCCCTGGTGGCTCGTGGGGCCCCTGGCCAGCCTCTGGCCCCCATTTTCTGGTATATAAGTCCATTTGCCCTAGAAAAATATAGAGAAGGCTTTCGGGATAGTGCGCCGCCATCTTGAGGTGGAACTTGGGCAGGAGCACTTTTGCTCTTCGGCGGAGAGATTCTGCCAGGGATACTTCCCTCCGGGAGGGGGAAATCGTCTCCATCGACATCACCAGCGATCCTCTCATCGTGGGAGGACTAATCTTCATCCACATCTTCACCAGCACCATCTCATCTCAAACCCTAGTTCATCTCTTGTATTCAATCTTTGTCTCAAAACCTAAGATTGGTACCTGTGGGTTGCTAGTAGTGTTGATTACATCTTGTAGTTGATGCTAGTTGGTTTATTTGGTCGAAGATTATATGTTCAGATCTATTATGCTATTCAATACCCCTCTGATCTTGGACATGATTATGATTTGTGAGTAGTTAATTTTGTTCTTGAGGACATGGGAGAAGTCTTGTCATAAGTAATCATGTGAATTTGGTATTCATTCGATATTTTGATGATATGTATGTTGTTGATTCCCTTAGTGGTGTCGTGTGAACGTCGACTAGATGATACTTCACCATCTTTGGTCCTAAGGGAATGCATTGTGGAGTAGTAATTAGATGATGGGTTGCTAGAGTGACAGAAGCTTAAACCCTAGTTTATCCGCTATTCCGTAAGGGGCTGATTTGGATCCATATGTTTAATGCTATGGTTAGAGTTATCTTAATTCTTCTTTCGTACTTGCGGATTCTTGCGAGAGGGGGTAATCATAAGTGGGAGGCTTGTTCAAGTAAGAACAGCAACCAAGCACTAGTCCACCGACATATCAAATTATCAAAGTAGCGAACGCGAATCAAACAAACATGATGAAAGTGACTAGATGAAATTCCCATGTGTCATCGAGAACGCTTTACTTACTATAAGAGATCGTTCTGGCTTGTCCTTTGCTATAAAAAGGATTGGGCGACCTTGCTGCACTCTTTGTTACTATTGCTACTTGTCACTTGTTATAAATTATCTTGCTATCAAACTACTCGTTACCGATAATTTCAGTGCTTGCAGAAAATACCTTGCTGAAAACCGCTTGTCATTTCCTTCTGCTCCTCGTTGGGTTCGACACTCTTACTTATCGAAAGGACTACGATTGATCCCCTATACTTGTGGGTCATCAATGGTATATACCAAAAAACCAAACGATTAACCGAATAAACTGAAGTAAAAAAAATATTTATATTTCTTGAGGCGAACAACCATACAAGTAGTCATTTTTCTTGTACAGAATCTAGATTCCCTGCTAAGCACGTCCATTTTTCTTGTAACATAGGTATTTTTCTCTTAAAGAAATTCTAAGCACGGCCATAACCATCAAGGCATGAATCCATGCATACATACATACTTATATATAGTTATATACTGTTTTATATTAAAAAAAGTATGTGTTTTAAGTAATAAATTTGTAAATTATTATTATGTCATTTTCAAATTCGCGTCAACTTTGGTTATTATGGTATATACCGAAACCATACCAAAATAATTTGGTGTATACCGAAAACGAATCATATTTTAATTTCATACCATATTTACCGAAGTATTAATATCGTACAAACCAAAAAATCGTATAAAGCGAACCATGTAAACCGAATAAACCGAATGCGCAGAGTTACTACCGACTTATGGAGTAGCGTTTGATAGACCCTAAGTGAGTCGATCCCTGCTTCCTCTCAACTGGGAAGGTGTTGGGCCCCCAAGTGAAAGGGTGAGAAGCAAGCAGCAGTTTCCCTCAAGTGACCTCAAGGTTTATCGAATCCATGAGAGCTACGAGATTCCAACTAGTGATTAGTACCTGCACACACAAAACAAAATGTCCTTGTAACCCCAACTGAACTAGTGAGGTTTCACAATCTCACTAGCTTTGCTAGTTACAAAGGAATTAAAAGCACAAGTGTATGGAAGATTTCATTGCAGCAAGAAAGTAAAAGAAAGCGTAAATTATGATTGAAAGATTATAAGAAGAAGATGCAATGGGATCTGTAGGTTCACTCGTGGTTTCTCTCCAAAAAGATAGCAACGGTGTGGTGAACAAATTACAGTTGGGCAGTGATTAAATTGCAATATTTATGAGTTGTATATCAACGGCATAATTAGCATATGAGCATCATGTTCCAATATCTGTAGACCACCATGCAGTTGCATCTATAGCTAATACTCCACCGCAAGACCGCTATCCAGCATGCATCTCAAAGTATTAAGTAAAACAAAGTATTGCATTAAGTAGTGACATGAAGTCACTGATATATTGTCTTCACCGTGTGTTCAAAGGACAACTACACAACTGATTAGTCCCTTTAGTGATCCGGTAAATGAGCGGAAAGGATTCTCGCCTTTTTTCCCAGTGGTGACCCTGAGTTATCGAACCCACGAAAGGACGGTGCCATTAAAGTCAAAGGCATCTACCAAGCTTTTGCGAGAGAATTAATTCCAGCTTTTGACCGGATCAAAATCAAGTTGCAACTAGGAACACTTATAATAAAAATAGGCATGGGAAAGAGGATTTATTCTTACAACCATATATTTGCAGTCGGGATCATTATGTTCTTAATTTGTGCCCTGGAAGTCATCCATCGAGATGTGCTTGCTACGTATCGAAGTGGGGATGTGTCCAAATTACGTCTTGACCAGCACGCCTCCTGCATCAAGAGTCAGCTGTCCAACCAAAGGCCCTATCTGTCATGTGGGGTTGCCCCGGTAATTAAGATAACAATAATCGGACAAAAGCATTGGGCGTTTAATGACTACACCTCTTGTATCCCCAAAGATTGGATCCGTGTTACCATATTAAACCTTTCTATCACTGGTGTTCAAAATAACAAATCACGGTCTCCCTGCCCTTAGCCTCTCCGTGGCTTGTTCTCCATGATCCTGGGTACCTGCAGGGATGAAGAGCGCGAATGAGACAAGAGACAACTACGAAGCAATTTTATACTACACATATGTGACGTTAATTCAAAGTACTTCCATCAGTCCTTCCAACAAATACATTGGGTTGCAAGGCTATGCCTCAACCCATGACCTTACCGAACTACTCACACATGGAGATCAGATCGCACGAAGGAATCATTGAAGAACACATCATGAAGATTGATTGATTGATAATATGTCTTACAGTGGATGCCGGATGTGATATCCGATTACAAAGTATGGCTAGATGGCTAAGCACTATGGTGAAGATGGTGGTGGCTATGGAGAAGTAGATGGGAAATGGCAGCGGCTGGGGTTGATGGAGATGACTACTACTAACATGGCGATGTGTGGCATCGTGCGTTGCTCTTCTAGCATTGGGCCTTTTATAAAGGTTGTTCAGGTGGATCAGACGGTGTTGTTGGCAGTCCATACAACCATCCATACGAGCGGCAATTATCATATGGAACGCCGTCTTTTGCTCTGGTTCCTCTTCTGTGCCTCCCACTTTATCTCCTCTATCTCCACTTTACTCCTTTCCATGTATTGGCTTGATTTCATCCATAAATAGCCCATTTCCTATGGAAACAAAATAAAGATTGGATATTTGGAATCCTTTGCATTCATTAGTCATTAGTAGCAATATCGGAGCGAATATCTTAGTTTTTATGAAGTATCTTGGTTTAAACTCTGGTTTGATGAGCGTAAAAATAACACTCATCAACTCCCCCAAGCTTAAACTTGATCATCCTCGAGCAACATAGAGAGAAATCCAAACCGTAAGAAACTCAGTTGTTTAAAGTGAAATAACGAGAAGGTTTTAGTTCACTTACGATGGTACGCCTAGATAACCCTCTGCTTCTTGACCTGAAAACTTAGTATAGTTGTAGCGGTGGCATGGTTATTATGCAAGTGTTAGTGAAGCAAAGATAATTAACACAAAGTTCTTGCTCAACTAGATAAAATAACTTAGCAGCTCTTAATTCCATTTCTTCTAGTTAACACTTGCTTGCCAAGAATGCACGAAAGAGGTTTTCTTTCTTGAGCAATAAAAACATAAATTAGGGAGTGAAAGGTATGCAAAGACAACATGATTCTAGAGTAACTCGCTAACACACCCATGAGTGTCTCATCATCAAGGCTCTCAAACACTTTATTTCAATCATTGCTTGCTGAAACTTTTGTTGTCACGTGACAGAATTATGCCAAAGAAATGATCATGCATAAGGTTTCGCAGCGGCTTAATTTTGGGTACTATGGACCAATATGTTGTCTCTTTCGAGCTCTTGCGACCAGTACCTCTTATTTACCACATACACACCCATTCAAGAGAAAGCTGAATAATATTCGATGTAGTGTTCCCACTACGTACGGTAACAAACTCATAGCCGAAATCCAAGCCAAGGCTCTGGTGGATCGTTCATTGGCCAGCGCGGAGTTCTCAGCATAACATCAAGAAAGGTGACGAAGCCACATTTACACACGTACACTTGCATAGAGTAGCAAGGCCATAGCACCAGCAGGAAGCTGAAGCACCATGTAAGAAATACAACACAGATTTTTGGCATAATCTCATTCACCTTTCAACTAAGTTCCTCTAGACAATTTAATCCACAAGTGCTATTGAGTCTATTAAAATTAACACTATGGGGCTGAGTATCTCTAACATCATCTTCTCTACAAATTTTCTCAACACCCAAGTCTTTGAAGACATTCTCTTGTGTACAGTTATTCTTTGTTAACATCACTTTCTTTTAAAAACAGTCCCACGGCAAGTCTTCGTTATCTAGATTAAACATAGCAAAGGCTATCAAATTATTTCAGCTACTAGAACAAAACCTTTGTTTTAACTATCAAGACTTAATCCCACTTGAGTACATCACACATACTACTACTACTACAACTATTCTAAGTAATTCAAGTGCGAAAGACGGGAGTCATAGGACATACCGTCACGATCATGAATGTTCACACTTCTCTTCCTTAAGATTGCATTCCTCATTGTTTGGCATAGAAATTCAAAGGTAAAAGAAAAGAGCAAAGAAAAACTTATTCTAATTTTTTTGGTTTTTGGGGGGTTTTTGAAAGCTAACTTTGCAAACAAAAAATCACAAATGACGAAAAGAAAAATGAAAAATGAAAGAAAATAAAAAGCAAAGTGTTGGAACAAACCAACACGAGTGTTTGAAGCTCAGCGAGCTGAAGTACAACATCATTACAACTTATTAATAATAACACCGCCACCTCTTGATGGAGACGTGGTAGTGACCTCCCCCAAGCTTAAACTTTTGCAAGCCCAAACTGGTGAGATCATTGTGGCGGCGGTTGATCAGGAGCCCATCCTTGGCTCCCGTTGGAGAAGCTGGTGTTCATGTAGGCGGATGTGCTTCGGAGGGACTCGGCGAGGTTGGTCATGTCATTGATGGAGCCCTGAAGACTGTAGATGTCTGAGTAGGTGGTGTAGGCTTCTTATTGTGGTGTTTCTTCTTGGGGCTACTCCTCTTCTTTGTCGGTGGCGAGATCTTCTTCATCAACTTGTTCTGGTTCAGGGGCCTCTTGGTCAAAAACTGCATCTCGTTCCTATGGCACATAATGAAAAATGCCATTCTCTATCGAGAAACAGTTAGGCATAGGAGTAGGTAGCAAGTACCTAACTCAAAGAATTTGAATACAATGATGACCATGATGAACCACTACCATTGCAGCACTAGACAGAACTCTAATATTAACAAGGTTGTTACCGACAATGGGGGGGAGATGGTTGAAGTTGAGGCCAAGGGAGTTGTCCAACATGGTGATAACTCCTCCACACACGATATCTCCTTGTGTATGATTTGCTTGGTGGGCAAGGTGTGACAAAAGTATTACCCATAGGTTGGGCAAATAACTGACGTCAAGGTTAGCTGCTTTCCCGAGAATTAGCATATTCTCATCGTTCACGTTTGAAACTTCTCCTCGTGCCTGCAACGAGTTAGTTATAACATGATAGAAATATTGAATAGCAAGACTTTCAATGCAATTGGCCCTTTGCTTATGGCCATGGTAACTCATCTGATAAAAGGATTGCCTCGCGTGTGGTTTAAAAAAATCATAAACATAACGGATGTCATCATTGTTGTTGGTGAAGCCAAAGTAATTACACCACTCATCTAGAGTGATGTTAAAGGCTCGGTCCATGAGGCGGAAAGTGATCCATTCTTCCTCATCAACTCTTGGGACTAAACCAACATTATGCGCGAGAGTGCTAAGAAACTCAAGCGTCAATCTTTCATATTTCTCACATCCCTGGTAAACAAAATGATGCAACCCGGCATTAGCACATAATAAATTGAAATCGTTACCGATGCCCAATTTGGCAATGGTGGACTCGCAAGCCCACTTGGTGGTCTTCATCTTCCTTCCATGAAGCTTCTTGTACTTGTTCATGGCTTCATGGGTGGTGAAGACGATCCCCTGCATGAAAACTTGTTGCCTTTGTGCGGCACTCACGGATGAACCCTGTGCATCACCGTGAGCGACACGTGCGGACCTCCTCGTAAACATCTCTACAAAATAAATTTTCAGTCCAATAGAATGATGCAATAATGATCCTATGGCAACTACAACATTATACTCCTCTAAAAACATCAATGAATCCAAGCCAAAATCAAAATTTGAATAAAAACACGCATACCCTAGACATGGCAATGCTAGGCACATAGAACGTGGATTCACGAAAAATAAGTTGGGGATCAAAGGAGAAACATACCGTAGATCGATCACACGGAAGGGTTTGAATTGAAATCGAACGAGTAGAGATATCCGGCAAAGTTGTGGTAGGGTTTGGAGAGGTTTGGAGGAAGAAGAAGAAGAAGAAATAGATGAGATGGGGGCGATTTACCTCTTGCCTGGGCCTTCACATGGCCGTCAGGGTGTCATACAAGCGTCCATACAAGCACACGCACTTGTATGGAATGCCGTCGTTCACTCTGGAGTGCCTTCTCTGTCTGCGCGTACCTCATACGACCATTAATATGAGCGGGCGCGCTCGTATGGAACGTCATCGTTCACTCTGGTCTTTTCTTTCTCTGGTCGTTGCTGCCATATGAGCACTCGTACGAGCCTGGATGCTTGTACATAATGCAGTCTTCTGCTCTGGAAATATTCTTCGTGTCTGCCCGAGAGTCATACGACCATCCATTCGAACGGCGATGCTCATATGATACACCGTCGTCTACTCGGGTGCCTCTGGTTTCTTTCTGTTGGAGCCGTCCACGCTTCATACGACCGCCCATACGACCTATAGGTCGTATGCTAGGCCATCTTTTGATTTGTCTCCTCTGAAACTGCGTTTTCTTCAGTGATTCCTGTGGGGTTAGTTCCAACGCAACATATAGGCATATTTCCAGGCATTCAAATGTTAGTACGACACATAATAACTTTGCACATGACAAAGGCCTCATTAGCACAACTTTCTTCTCCCACTATATATAAAAAACTTCAACACTCTCTTGTTGAAATGAAAGAGAAAAGAAACTAAAAGCAAAACTTACTCTTCTACCTTATTTGCGTGGGTTGCCTCCCACGAAGCGCTTGTTTTCGGTCGGATAGCTCGACCGTAGTGATGATCACTTTGGTAAAAATATACCACGCCCGTAGCTTCACGCATTGATAGCCATGCCGTCTCTGATGTATGTCTTCATTTTCTTTTTCCTGGGGAAATGTCTCACAAAAGGATCCTTTGCAGGAAGGTCAAATCTTACATTTTCCTCAAACACATTGATAGTAGCCTTTATGGTCCTAAGAAATGGCCTACCGAGAATTATAGGAGCAATGGGATCTTCAGGCATATCAACAATAACAAGATCAATCATAACTGGGCAATCATTAATTTGAATGATAACACCATGCTTAATCCCTACTGCTTGCATAAAGGTAGAATTGGCCATATTCAACTTAATTTCAGTAGTAACAAAAGGATCAAGATTGAGACTATCATAAACAGGCTTAGGGATAGTGGAAACACTAGCACCTAGATCACATAAAGCATTGAACTTATTCAAACCAATCTCAATCTCTATAGTAGGCTCAAAGATATCTTCTTGTTTAGCAGTAACTTACTGAATAGCTTCTTTCTTTCATCATCCAACTCATGTACCTTAGCTGCAACATGACCAACAAAGACATTATATGCCTCGTCATTTGATACTTCAGGTAGTGAGTGTTTCATTTCTATCATCTTCATGAAGTCTGCAACTAAATATGTGTACTCTCGCACGTGGCTTTTATTAAGCTCTTCTGCATTATCTTAGCTGCTTCACATCATTTTGACATCTTCAACTGGGTTAGGTTCCGGTTTACCTGCAAACTTGGCTAGAACCAAAGTTTGACTCTCTGCAATTTTAGCAACGTGTGCCTCCATGCTTTTTGTTCTTCCATCTAAAGCCTCCACATCGTTAGTGAGTCCAGCAATCTTACCGGTCAATTCACCGAATAAGTTATCATGATTCTTTAAGATATTTTTAAAGGTTTCATTTTGCTCACTTTGGCTAGCAATAAAAAATTTCAGAGTTTCCTCCAAAGTATTTCTATTACTATTGTTCATCCCATTAAAATTATTAGAAGCTCCACTATTATTAGGATAAGGCAATCTAGGAGCATAGCCATTATTTTTCCAGCTGGGATTGTAACTATTAGGAGCAGTAAAATTGACATCATTAACAACTTCTTCAGTAATAGCATTCACGTTTACCTCTTCTTTACCTTTAACTATGGAGATGAGTTCATCAATCTTAGCGGTCAACTCCGTGTTCTTCTCTTCAATTGCATTGACTCTTTTGTTGGTAGCCTGATACGTCTCCAACGTATCTATAATTTATGAAGTATTCATGCCATGTTTATTATAGTTTTGTATGATTTCGGTGCACTTTTATATGGCTTTTATATGATTTTTATGGACTAACATATTGACCTAGTGCCCAGTGCCAGTTGCTGTTTTCTGCTTATTTTTGGTTTTCCAGAAAATCCATATCAAATGAAGTCGAAATGCAGCAAAACTTTTTGACGATTTTTACTGGAAGGAAACGGACCCAGGAAGCTTCGGGGAAGTAGCAGAAGAGCCACAGGGGCCCCACGAGACACCTAGGTGTGCCTGCCCCCCCCCTCCCCAGGCGCACCCTAGTGCCTCGTGGGCCCCCTGTGGCACCTCTTTGCGTGATTCCAACGCCAAAAATTCATATATATTCAGAAACCCCCGAAAGTTAACCTAGATGAGTTTTTACGCCGCCGCAAGCCTCTGTACCTCCACGATCTAATCTACAGCCCTTTTCCGGCACCCTATCGGCGGGGGGAATCATCACCGGAGGCCATCTTCATCATCCCGGCGGTCTCCATGACGAGGAGGGAGTAGTTCACCCTCGGGGCTGAGGGTTTGTACCAGTAGCTATGTGTTTCATCTCTCTGTCTCTCTCATGTTCTTGATTTGGCATGATCTTGATGTATCACGAGCTTTGTTAATATAGTTGGATCATATGGTGTTTCTTCCCTCTCTATCCTTGTTGTGATGAATCGAATCTTTTCCCGTTGAGGTTTCGTTATTGTCGGATTGAATATTTCAAATTTGAGATCACTTGATGTATGTCTTGCATATGAATACCCGTGGTGACAATGGGGTATTATATTGATTCACTTGATATATGTTTTGGCATTCAACTCGCGGATTCCCGCGGTGACATTGGGGTAATCTATGCATAGCGGTTGATGCACGTTTTCATTATCTTTTCTCCGATAGAAACTTTGGGGTGCTCCTTGGAGTTCTTTGTGTGGATTGAATATTATGATTATGAAGTTTTTTGATGCATATCGTATAATCAACTCACGGATACTTGTGGTGACATTGGAGTATCTAGGTGACATTAGAGTTGGTTGATGTGTATCATATGGTGTTATTTTATTACGAACTCTATGGCTGTTTGTGACACTTATAGGAATAGCTCAATAGATCGATCGGAAAGGATAACTTTGAGGTGGTTTCGTACCCTACAAATAATTTCTAGCTTATGTTCTTCGCTAATAGGAACTTGGGAGTGATTCTTTATCACACATTGAGGGATGGTTATATGATCCAATTATGATAGCATTGTTGAGAGATTGCACTAGTGAAAGTACGAACCCTAGGCCTTGTTTTTAAGCATTGCAATACTGTTTGTGCTCACTTTTGTTACTTGCTACCTTGCTTTTTTTATATTTTTAGATTACAAAAACCTATATCTACTATCCATACTACACTTTTATCACCATCTCTTCGCCGAACTAGTGCACCTATACAATTTACCATTGTATTGGGTGTGTTGGGGACACAAGAGATTTCTTGTATTTGGTTGCAGTGTTGTTTGAGAGATACCATCTTCAACCTACGCCTCCCATGGTTTGATAAACCTTAGGTCATCCACTTGAGGGAAAATTGCTACTGTCCTACAAAACTCTGCGCTTGGAGGCCCAACACGAGTCTACAAGAATAAGTTGTGTAGTAGACATCAAGCTCTTTTCTGGCGCCGTTGCCGGGGAGGTGAGTGCTTGAAGGTATATCTTTAGATCTTGCAATTGAACCTTTTAGTTTCTTGTTTTATCACTAGTTTGGTTTATAAAAGAAAACTACAAAAAAATGGAATTGAGGTTGCCTTATATCATTCGTCTTTATAATGTTTTTCTTGAAAATGATGGAGCGGAAAATTGTGCTCAATTGATAGAAGAAGAATTCAATAAAATGTTTGGCATAAAATCCATGAATGATGAGCATGATTGCAATGTTGCTAGTATAAATTCTTTGAATAGTCATGATGCTAGTGATATGCAAAACCACAAGCTTGGGGATGCTATGTTTGATGAAGATGATATTTTTAGTCCCCCAAGTTTTGATGAGCAAATTTATTATGATGACAGCATGCCTCCTATTTATGATGATTATATTGATGAAAGTGGATTTGGAGAGGTCATAACTTTATTTAATGATGAATCCACTATATTGGAAGAGGTTTCAATTGATTATGACAACAAAGTTGCTATCTATGATGATTATTGTGATGACATGTATGCTATAAAGAATAATGATGACCATGATACTTGTCATCATGATTTTAATTTTCAATTGGATTATGCCAATCAAGTATCTCATCATGATAGTTATTTTGTTGAGTTTGCTCCCACTATTATGAATGAGAAGAAAATTGCTTATGTGGAGAGTAGTAAAATTTCTATGCTTGTGGATCATGAAAAGAATGCTTTATGTGATAGCTATATTGTTCAATTCATTCATGATGCTACTGAAAATTATTATGAGAGAGGATCATATGCACTACTGGAATCAACAAATTTGCCGTCAGCTAGTTCTTTGCCGTCAGCTGGCGGACGGCAAAGAAGCTCTTTGCCATCCATTTCTAGAAAACCGACGGCAAAGAGCTAGCTGACGGCAAAGAAGCTCTTTGCCATCAGCCACCTCTTTGCCGTTAGCTAGCTGACGGCATAGAAGCTTTGCCGTCTGCTAGCAGAAGGCAAAGAGGGTGGGTGGCCCACTAACGAGAACGACCTAACGGCCACTTTCTTTGCCGTCTGCTGGCGGACGGCAAAGCTTCTTTGCCGTCCGCCAGCAGACGGCAAAGAAAGTGGCCGTTTTAACGGCCGTTTCCCCCCGGCCCCACCCCACTAGCTAGGCTCTTTGCCGTCTGCTAGCAGACGGCAAAGAGCTGTGACCTAACTGAAAAGGGGCCGGCGCCCGCGCCCCACCCCTCTCTCTCTCCCCTCTCTCTCTCTCTCCCGGCCCTCACCTCACTCGCGCCGTCGCCCCTCTCTCTCTCTCCCGGCCCTCACCTCACCCGCGCCCCACCCCTCTCTCTCTCTCCCCTCTCTCTCTCTCCCGGCCCTAACCTCACCCGCGCCGCCGCCCCCGGGCCCGAGCTGCCCCCGCCCCGACCCCCGGCGACGCCCCGCCCCGCTGCCCCGGCGACGCCCCGGCGCCCCGCCCCGCCGCCCCGGCTCCCCGCCCCGCCGCCTCCTCCACCACCGCCGGAGCCAAGGTGAACTTTTTTTTGTTTTTTTCTACTGTTATTTCATGTTTAGGTTTAGGTGTTATTAATAGGTTTAGGTTAGTGGTAGGATTAGGTTAGTGCTAGGTTTAGGTTTAGATAATTAGAAGAAGAAGAAAGTTGAAAAAAAGAAGAATAAGTAGAAGAAGAGGAAAAAGGAAAAAAGGAATAGGGTCGTGGATCGCCGGTCGCCGAGGGGAGAGATGGTGGAGCCAGTGGGTCCCGCCGGTCCCGACGCCGTCGCCCATGCCGAGAATCCCCCGGTCCGAGTGCTGACCCGTCGACCGTGCATCGCCATACCAGAGGGCGCCTGGGGACGAGCGGGTTAGGGGGTTCCTCGACGTCGATGGAACCCTAAATAGCAAGTATCGTCGGTGCGAGATACATGTGGCCGTCGGTGTCGAACACTACATCCACGTCCCACAAGTGACGCCGGCGTCCGGCGTCCCGCAGCAACAGTTCTCGGGGTCGATGGCGGTCGAACACCTATGCGAATTTGTCTTGCAGCCTCTGCGATGAGGATTAAAGCCAAGTTTTGAAACTTCAAACAACCAAACCGACCGGTTTGGTTGTTTGAAGTTTCAAAACTTGGCTTTAATCCTCATCACAGAGGCTGCCAGACAAATTTGCCAAGGTGTTCGACCGTCATCGGCCCCCAGAACTATTGCTGCGCGTGGGACACCGGGCACCGGCGTCACTTGTGGGATGTGGATCTAGTGTTCAACGCCGAGCGCCACATGTATCTCGCACCGATGATACTTGCTATTTAGGGTTTCATCGACGTCGAGGAACCCCCTAACCCGCTCGTCCTGTTACAAATATTTAGTTAGGTTGACGGAAAAAACAATATTGCTATGTTACTCATCTTTCGATTTAAATGTGCAGTTTCTTCGTCGGTGCGAGGGTCTAGTGTTCGACGAGCTCCGCCCCTGCGTTCGTGGGTGAGCACAAATGACATCTCCTCCTCCCCCCTTCATTTGCTCTGTTCCGGTCTTCGTGCCGATGAAACTTGCTAGCTATAGGTGTCTTCAATCATCAGTATGCGTGACCACTATGCGTCTCCCGTTCGAAAGGGTTACATCTATAAATATGCATGCATTAGCATATTTATAACCGTGATTCTTTCGAATTGTCCAACGTTATCCATGGACAGCCCGAGTATGTGTAGATTGGGTTCGTTTTCCCATATGCTCTGCTCCGGATCCGATGCAGAATTTCGTCAGTGCCTCCCTGTTGTTCTCCGGGTACACATCCTCTCTGCTTATTGCCGAGACGTGTATCAGGAGAACAGCGGGGAGGTGCTACCAAAATTTTGCGTCGGATCCGGAGCAGAGCATGGGAAAACGAACCCAATCTACACATACTCGGGTGGGATTAGGACCTATCTTTACCTACTAGCGTCTAGGTTGCATGGACGTAATAAAACTGACAAACTCTATTAACTGATGAATATGGTTTGCTGAATTATGTATATATTTCTTGTGTGTCCAGTAGCTAGGCAAGATGAGTGATCGTGCGTGGATGTACACCGGTCACACTAGTCAGAAAGACATGACCCATGAATGGATAATAAAAACCAAGGGGTTTGTGACAGCCGCATTTGCAAATGGACAGAAAACAACCTGGTGCCCCTGTGTCGATTGCGACAACTATCATAAGAGGTCAGAGTTTGAAATGATCAAACACCTGCAGAAGTGGGGTTTTACATCTAATTATACGGTCTGGACATTTCATGGTGAGTCTGCCCAACGTGCCAGAGCTGAGGTGGTTCATCGTCGCACCGACGAGCATGGTACCGGGATCGAAGACATGGTGCAAGACTTTGATGATGCTCGGGATTCGGACGATGAGATGGAGGAATCTGCAAAGGCCTTCTATGAAATGTTGGAGTCTTCAAAACGTCCTCTCCACGAGCACACTGACCTTTGTCAGCTGGATGCCATCGCGCAAGTAATGGCTCTCAAGGCTCAGTTCAACCTGGGCAGAGAATGCTACGACGCGATGATGACGATATTTGGACGCTTTCTACCCAAAGGCCATGTATTGCCAGCAAACCTGTACCAGTCGGACAAAATCCTACGTGCGCTTAAGATGCCCTATGAGAAGATAGATGCCTGTGAGAATGGATGTGCCTTATTTAGGCTTGAGTATGCGGGCTTCAACTATTGTCCCATTTGCAAGTCGTCCGGGTATGTTGTGGTAGACAACGGTATGGGTGAGAAGAGTCAGACCAAAATCCCAGTTAATGTTCTTCGGTATATGACAATCATACCAAGACTTCAACGTCTTTTCATGGTCGAAGAGACGGCCAGACAGATGACGTGGCATAAATTGGGCAAAAGAACCGAACTAGATGCAGATAGGAATCCGATGTTGGGACACACTTCAGACGCTTTTGCGTGGAAGCACTTCGATGCTTTACATAAGGACAAAGTGGCAGATCCAAGGCATCCTCAAGTCGCCATCAGCACGGATGGGTTCCAAGTGTTTGGTATGACGGCAACCCAATACAGTTGCTGGCCTATATTTGTCATTCCACTCAATCTCCCCCCCGGAGAGATTATGAAAAGAAAGAACATTTTCTTGACGTTGATAATTCCAGGGCCCAACTATCCAGGGAAGAATATGAATGTGTACATGCAGCCGCTTAAGGATGAATTGCAAGAAGCTTGGGATAATGGGATCAAGACATATGACGCCGCTACAAAACAAAACTTCAAAATGCATGTGTGGTACATGTACTCGACGCATGACTTGCCGGCGTATGCGCTATTCGTTGGCTGGTGTGTGCATGGAAGGTTCCCGTGCCCCACATGCAAGGCAGCTCTTCAGTTCTGTTGGCTGCAGGTGGGTCGCAAGTATTCTTGCTTCGACTTGCATAGACAGTTCCTGTATCCTGGCCATAAGTTCAGAAAAGACAAGAAAATTTTTCATGAAAGGTAGAGTTGTCAAAAACTCTGCACCACCTGCATTGACAGGCCAACAGGCCCTGGATCAGTTAAACGCTCTCGAGCCTAATCCAGAGCGTCCAGGATATTTCAAAGGGTATAATTCGGAACACGCCTGGACTCACAAGATATGCTTGTGGGATCTGCCTTACTTTAAAGACCTCATTTGCCCACACAACATCGACATGATGCACACTGAAAAGAATATCGCCGAGGCCCTTTTTGGTACATTGTTCGGCATAGAGGGGAAGTCAAAGGATAACCCTAAGGCTAGAGTCGATCAAGAGGCTCTATGTGATAGACCGTTACAAAACATGCGACAACCGAAAGGAAAGAAGAACTGGAGGAAGCCAAAGGCATGGTTCAATCTTGGAAGGCCAGCTATGAGGGAAATGATCTTGTGGGTGAAAATGCAGTTGATGTTCCCCGATGGGTATGCAGCGAATCTAAAGAGGGGAGCGAGTCTTGACAAATTGAAAATATTTGGTATGAAGAGTCATGATTGGCACATATGGCTTGAGCGGGTAATGCCGGTGATGTTGCGTGGCTTTATCCCTGAGGATGAATGGCTAGTACTGGCAGAGCTGAGCTATTTCTTCTGTGCTCTTTGTGCGAATGAACTATCGCCTGACATGCTAGACGAACTGGAAGAGTTGGCAACGGAGTTGATCTGCAAGTTAGAAAAGATCTTTCCACCGGGATTCTTTAATCCAATGCAGCATTTGATTTTGCATCTCCCGACCGAGGCAAGATTGGGGGGGCCCGTGCAAAATCGTTGGTGCTTCGCAACTGAGAGGATGCAGAAGACGCTTCGACCAAAATGTAAAAATAAACGTAGAATTGAAGCATCGATGGCCGAGGCATTCATTACTGAGGAGGCCGCAAACTTCGTGACAGCACACTACAAAGCCAAGAATCGTCATTTGCATAATCCGAAGCCTCGGTACAATGATGGCGACCGTGAAAAAGGTCGATCCAACCTCAGCCTATTCAAAGGGAAGCTCGCACCAGCCAGTGCTTCGAAAGCAATACCGTTGGATGTCGAAGAATGGCGGACCATTTCGTTGTATATCTTCAACAACCTAACAGAAGTGCGGTCGTACATCGAGTAAGTTCTCGGTACATTGTTTCGCAACTTCTAATTCCTTTGAAATGCTCTTATTCCTGGATATGTGATACAGTCGATACGTCGCCAAATTCTCGGATGGAGCGGTGATCCAAAAGGATTCCATCGAAGAGTATGAGCTTCTGGCAAAGCATGGAGGAGGCTATCCCGGTTTCATCTCTTGGTTCAAACAAATGGTAATTTCCATTAGACCATTTCATTTCTTCGTCTAGTTTGCGGCTAATGCAACAATCCTTTCGTATTAAACTTGTAGGCTAATGCAGAGTCTATGGACTCCGAATTGAGACAAGTCGCAAATGGTTTTGACTATAAGGTCCGTTCATTTGACAAATACGACATCAACGGGTATCGCTTTCGTACTTTTGGCAAAGAGCTATCTATGGCCGACCGAAAGTCTACAAATTGTTGTGTCTCCGCTGTCGGCGAAGGAGGGGTCGAGTATTATGGAAGAGTTGAAGCAATTTATGAACTTACATTCTTTGGTGAAAACCCACCAAACGTCGTAGTCTTCAAATGTTATTGGTTCCAGCCAAAGGAGACTAGAAGGACTCATGAACATATAGGGCTAGTCGAAATCAAACAAAGCACCCATTTAGATGTTCCTGATGTCTATATTACGGCTCAACAGGCGACCCAAGTTTTCTATCTACCGTGGGCCTGCCAAACTGATCCAAATCTGAATGGTTGGGATGTCGTTTATGATGTGCCGCCACATTTTAGACCACCTCCCCTCAATGAAGATGATTATGACCCTCACATTAACCCAGACACATATGAAGAAGAATTCTTCCAAGAAACACGTGTTTCCAAAAAACGTTTCAAGAACCGCTCTACTTCACCCCAGAACATTGAGGTAGACAGCGACAGTGAATCCGACTTCACCCCTGAGCCGGAACAAGAAGAGACGGAAGAAGAAGAGGTTACTGCTGCGGATGACCTGTCAATGCTTGACCGATTACATAAAGAAGGCCTTCCACATGTTGATGCATTTATTGATGATGCTAATGAGCACGTCATTACTGATAGTGATGATGATTCTGCATTTATTGATCCCGGAGCATATATAGACGATGAAGATTAATATTAGTAATGTCAGGTATTCAATTATTATTATGTACATATATATTATTAATTAGTTCATGTTATTAGGTATTCAACAAAATGACATTGACTTAGCTTATTTTCCTCGAAAATGACATAATAACCTTACTTAGCTCCAAACTGACATACTTTACCTAGGATAGCTATAAAATGACCTATACTTAGCATTTTTCCTCCTAAATGACTTAATATTCTTAGTTAGCTAAAAAAGGGCATAACTACCTAGGATAGCTCCAAAATGACCTATACTTAGCTTCTTTAGTTCATTTATGACATACTTAGCATACTTAGGTAAAAAATGGCATGATAACCTTGGTTTAGCTCCAAAATGACATTGACTTAGCTTATTTTCCTCCAAAATGACAAAATAATCTTACCTACCTCCAAAATGACCGATTTTAACTAGGATAGCTCTAAAATGACCTACACTTGCCATTTTCTTGTATGATTGTATGATTTATATAGTTACTTGTATAATTTTCTTACTTTGTATGATTGTTTCTTATACATAGTGCCATGGTCTTGATATCCGTCCCCGTCGGCCCTCGCCCGCTTTATGATTCGGATGTGGTAAATTCTCTTTTATAACTATTTGTTGCATTTCGCATTTATGACAATTATGGCCATCAAGTTGACATAGAGATATTTTAATCTAGGAGGTATGTGAACCGGAATTTGCAACCGACCCTCTTGTCGAGAAGTTAAATTTAGTTGAAAAAGAAAATGAGTATTTGAAAGAAAAAATTAAAATAATTGAAAACGAGAAGATGACATTGGAGTTGTATGTTGCCGATGTCGTCGATGATCACAAGATGAAGATGAATGCAATGCGCTTGAAGATGGATGCAATGCACTTGAAGATTAAGAAGATTAGAAAATATGCCATTGATAATGAGGCTTGGTATCATTATGCCGTTGGATCAATTGTTACCTTAGTTGCGATCTTCATCGCATTTGTTGTGATGAGGGTACGTTTTCTCTAGTGTTTTGCTTAACAAATGCATACTTAGCTTATTTTGCTCCTAAATGGCATAATTACCTAAGTTAGATAAAAAATGAGCTATACTTACGTAAGTTGGCTAAAAAATGGCATCATCCTCGAAAATGACATAATAACCTTACTAAGCTCCAAAATGACCTATTTACCTAGCTTAGCTCTAAAATGACCTACACTTAGCATTTTTTCCTAGCTTAGCTAAAAAATGGCATTTTTACCTACCTTAGTTAGAAGAAGAAGAAGATAAAGAAGAGGAGAGGAGAAAAAGAAAGAGAAGAAAAATTCTTCTTCTTGTTGTTCTTCTTCTTCTAGTCTTCTTCTTCTTCTTCATCTAGTCTTCTTCTTCTTCTTCTTCTTCTTCTTCTTCTTCTAGCTAGTCTTCTTCTTCTTCTTCTTCTTCTTCTTCTTCTTCTTATTCTTCTTCTAACTTTCTTCTTTCCCAATTTGCAGATTTGCTTTCGATGAGGAAGCTTGCGTTGATGGAGTCTACTCTTCTTCTTGTGCTTCCTTTTTGTTTAGATTTTGTAGGATGAACAATGTGAAACTTGCTACCTATATATGTATGTATGGATGAAACCATTGTATGCTTGTTGTTGGATATGTTGGCTAGCTATATATGTTGCATATGGACTTTTCATTTGGTATGTATATGTGTTGGATGATCATATCCATATGGCAGGGATATGATTTGGTATGTATATGTGTTGTTATGCTTGTTGAAAGTATTTTCAAATGTGTATATATATATATGTGTGTGTGTGAAATTCTGTGAAATTGAATGAATTTAAGAAAAAACAGAAAAAATAGGGGCTGTACAGGCTCTTTGCCGTCTGCTGGCAGACGGCAAATCGCTTTGCCTTCAGCCAGCAGACGGCAAATCTGCCACGTGGCAGCTACCTGTGCAACCTGGGGTGCACTGGGCTGGCCTATTTTGCATCTTTGCCGTCAGCCGGCAGACGGCAAAGCACGCCGTTAACCCCTTAACGGACCTAGCGTGCCGTCCATGCTCTTTGCCGTCTGCTGGCAGACGGCAAAGACTTTTGCATCTTTGACGTCGGCCAACAGACGGCAAAGTGGCCTTTACCGGAGCTTGTTCAGCCGGATGTGTTGCCGTCTGCTGGCTGACGGCAAAGACCTTTGCCGTCCGCAATGCATGCCTTTGCCGTCAGCCATGGCGGACGGCAAAGTTGCTGATTCCAGTAGTGATGCTTGTAGGTGTTGCAATAATATCAAGTTTCCTCTCTATGTGTTGAAAGTTTTGAAGTTATGCTTGTTTTGCCTTCCTATGCTAGTTCATTCTTGCTCCCATAAATTGTTCGCTCACAAAATCCCTGTGCCTAGGAAGTGGGTTAGGCTTAAATGTGCTAGTCATATGCTTCATGATGCTCTCTTTGTGTTTCAATTCTTTACTTTTATGCGAGCATCATTGAAATCATCATGCCTAGCTAAAAGGCATTAAAGAAAAGCGCTTGTTGGGAGACAACCCAATGTTTATACCTACTATTTTTGTTTGTCCACATGATTAAGCTACTGTAGTAATCATGTTTTATATGTTTTATTTCAATAATGTGTTAAGTAAAGCCTTTGGGATAGTGTGGATGCTTGTTGATTTGATTCTGTGCAAAAACAGAAACTTTTGCATCCAGTGCTGGAATTTCTATTCTGAAAATTTTACACAGTATTGCGTTACAAATTGTTTACGTTGTCCTAATTTTTTAGAATTTTTGGAGGTACAGAAGTATGGTTTTTAAATCGCCCACTACATGCTGTTCTGTTTATGACAGATTCTGTTTTCGATGCATACTTTGCTTGTTTTAGTGTTTCCATAGCTTATATTGAGTAATATAAATTGTGGAAATGATAGAATACAGGAGGAATTATGTGATAACAATTATGAATCTTGTCTTGACAGTACCTAAGTGGAAGATTTGTTTTTTATCATACTAACCTATCTCACGAAGTTCCGTTAAGTTTTGTGTGATTGAAGTTTTCAAGTTTTGGGTGAGATATCGATATGAGGAGAATAAGGAGTGGCAAGACCCTAAGCTTGAGTATACCCAAGGCACCCCAAGGTAATATTCAAGCAAGACTCTAGCGTCTAAGTTTGGGGATGCCCCGGAAGGCATCCCCTCTTTCGTCTTCAACATTATCGGTAACCTTACTTGGAGCTATATTTTTATTCGTCACATAATATGAGTTTTGCTTGGAGCATCATTTTCTTCTGTTGATATTTGCTTGCTGTTATCAATAATCATGTTTTGTATCTTTTAGTTCAATAAAATGCCAATTATAGCCTTTACCATGCTCAGTTTGCAAGTTCATGTGTTGCTGTTTGAAAACAGAAAGTTTTCTGTTATGTCCAGAATATTCCTGAATAGTCAGAACATGATAAAAATCTGAAATTTTTACACAGAAGCATGCATGAGTTCTCTGTCACGTGGTAATTTTTCAGAATTTTTGGAGTTAGGGAAGTATGGATTCTTATTCCCCTTTTACAGACTGTTCTGTTTTGGCAGATTGCTGTTATAGTTGCATTGTTTGCATATGTTTGCTTGTTTAATGTTTCTATTTGTGGATAGGACTATTAAATATGCAGAGGCATTTAGTATGCAATGTTTAATCATAATTTTAGTGATTTGTTACAGTAGAGAAAGTTAAAGTTTTGAGTTGATTTATACTAACTTATCTCACGAGTTCTTGTTGAGTTTTGTGTGGATGAAGTTTTTAAGATTTAGGAGAAGCCGTGATATGAGAGGAATTAAGGAGACACAAGAGCTCAAGCTTGGGGATGCCCAAGGCATCCCAAGTTAATATTTCAATAAGTCTCAAGCATCTAAGCTTGGGGATGCCCCGGTAGGCATCCCACCTTTCTTCTTCAACAATTATCGGTTAGTCTTGGTTGAGCCTAAGTTTTTGCTTCTTCACATGAGATGTGATGTTCTTGGAATCCCATTTTATTTTGTTTTCTTTGCTGTTTGAATAAAATACTTAAGATCTGAAATTTTCAAATGAGAGAGAGTTATCACATAGCTACTTAATTACTTAACTACTCATTTGATCTTCACTTATATCTTTTTGGAGTAGTTTGTCATTTACTCTTGTGCTTCACTTATATCCTATGAGTAAATTGTTGAAATGAATTGAATATCATAAAGTTGAAATTTATATGCTTCATATGCTTGTCCCATGGGGAGTAGTGACTTCACATACAAGAAGTATAAGTGGTAAAATTTATTGAAAGTTAACAAACATAGCATTGGACACTTGAACAATTCATGGAAGAATTTTGAAGGAAGAGAAATTTCACATATAAATATACTATCTTGGACATCTTCTATGATTGTGAGCCCCCATTAATTATTTTCAAGCTTGATCAAGTAGTTGACGTTGGACAAGGAAGACAACGTAATGAGTTATGTTTGTTTATATTCACATAGAAGTTATATTGTCATGGATCCTCTAACATGTGGTGCTTGCTTAGGATCTTTTGCTAACCAAAAATTCGTACTAAGTAGAGATACTACTTGTGCATCCAAAAACCCTTAAACCCAGTTTCTTCCCATGAGTGTCCACCATATCTACCTATGGATTGAATAAGATCCTTCAAGTAAGTTGTCATCGGTGCAAAAAGCAATAAAAATTGCTCCTAAATATGTATGATCTTTTATTGCAAGGGAAAATAAGCATTGTATGAACTTGTGATGGTAAAGAAATAAAAGCGACAGACTGCATAATAAAGGTTGCTATCACAAGGGGCAATATAACGTGACGTTCCTTCGCATTAAGGGCTTGTGCATCCAACAACAAAAAGCGCATGACAACCTCTGCTTTCCTCTGCGAAGGGCCTATCTTTTACTTTTCTGTATTTACTTTTATGCAAGAGTCATTAATGTTCATCCCTATTCCTCTCTATTTATTCTTTAGTTGGCTAGCATTATGTGGTAGGGAAAGATCCAGGCACATATATCCAGTTGAATATAGGTGATCATGAGTTATTATTGTTAACATTATCCCTGAGATAAATAAGTTGGGAGGCGAAACATTAAGCCCCTATCTTCCTATGTGTTTGACTGAAATGGTTTGTTCTAAAAATATGCTTTGAGTGTCAGCAATCATGGAAGACTAAAAGATGGTTGAGTATGTGGAATTTGCTAGATCAAAGCTCTTACATAGACCCTTCCTGAAAATAAGATGAATTGCAATTGTTTGATGACTGAGAACATAGTTTGTTAGTTTTCAAGAAATTTTATGGCCTGTACTTTAAACATGTGAATAGCTTGCTACTTGATCATGAGAAGTTTTATGACATGAGCTACTGATTATGATATATATTGATGCTAGAAAAAGTGATTGAAATTATCATTGATCAAACTTATGCACTGTGCTAGCATTCACACTTAATAAATTATTTCTTTTATCATTTACCAACTCGAGGACGAGCAGGAATTAACCTTGGGGATGCTGATACGTCTCCAACGCATCTATAATTTATGAAGTATTCATGCCATGTTTATTATAGTTTTGTATTATTTTGGTGCACTTTTATATGGTTTTTATATGATTTTTATGGACTAACATATTGACCTAGTGCCTAGTGCCAGTTGCTGTTTTCTGCTTGTTTTTGGTTTTCCAGAAAATCCATATCAAATGAAGTCCAAATGAAATGAAACTTTTTGACGATTTTTTCTGGAAGAAAATGGACCCAGGAAGCTTCGGAGAAGCAGCAGAGGAGCCACAGGGGCCCCACGAGCCACCTGGGCGTGCCTAGATGAGTTTTTACGCCGCCGCAAGCCTCTATACCTCCACGATCTAATCTACCGCCCTTTTCCGGCACCCTGCCGGAGGGGGGAATCATCACCGGAGGCCATCTTCATCTTCCCGGCGGTCTCCATGACAAGGATGGAGTAGTTCACCCTCGGGGCTGAGGGTTTGTACCAGTAGCTATGTGTTTCATCTCTCTCTCTCTCGTGTTCTTGATTTGGCACGATCTTGATGTATCACGAGCTTTGTTAATATAGTTGGATCATATGGTGTTTCTTCCCTCTCTATCCTTGTTGTGATGAATCGAATCTTTTCCCTTTGAGGTTTCGTTATTGTCGGATTGAATATTTCAGATTTGAGAACACTTGATGTATGTCTTGCATATGAATACATGTGGTAACAATGGGGTATTATATTAATTCACTTGATATATGTTTTGGCATTCAACTCGCGGATTCCTGCGGTGACATTGGGGTAATCTATGCATAGGGGTTGATGCACGTTTTCATTATCTTTTCTCCGATAGAAACTTTGGGGTGCTTATTATTTGCATTGTATTTATTGTTTCCTCCCCCTCCTTCTCTCCCGATAGACCCCGAGACTGACGCCGCTGCCGAGTACGACTACGCCCCTGAAGACCAGCCCCTCTCGGCAGAGCTTCCAGGCAAGCAAACCCCCTTGATCATCCAGATATCGCCCACTCCTTCTCCCTTATGCTTGCATTAGAATTTCTTCTGTTGTTATTCCGATAGCTCCTATTCTGATGCATAGCCTACTTTTGTCGCCTGCCGTTATACCTACCTGTTGTCCCATACTGCTTAGTTAGCTTTGCTATTAATTCATCTGTGGCCCTTCACCCTTGTCCGTATGCCATTCTTGTTACCGGGCCGTGATCTCTCTGGGTGAGGATCGAGGAAATGCTTACATTACTACATTCATTTACTGTTACGGGGCTGAAGGGCTGGTGGTACCATCCAGTCAGAGATGGACCTGAGTCCCGACAGCTCTCAATGTCAAAGACGGGCCGGCTCCAAGAGTGCCCACGATAGAATTATATTAAAGACGGGTTGGCTCCCAGAGCACCCGCGAGCCGTGTATTACCAAGTCGGAGCGACAGGAACCCTGTTCGTCTCTGCGAGTTACTAAATACGCCTAACAGATTTGGGTATTTGATCTGAGTTGGCCACTGGCCTATACGCACTACCACCACGTGGGATAATGGTTTAATGGGGCCCTCTACGCCATATGTATCAGCCGAAAGCTCTGTCAGACGTCCAGTTCAGCATTGTGGCTGGGTCGGGCCGGCACCATCCAGGACAGAGGTGGTGCCTGGACCCACCCTTCACACAACGACCTGGAGTGCAAAGGGCGATGGGCCCAAGACCTCTGAGCGCTTAGGCTGTAGACCGGCGGGGACCTCTCTGTTGAGCCTAGGTAGGACTGCGTCGTGTCGATTACCCGAGGCCGGGCATGACCCAGAAAAGTGTGTCCGGCCAGAGTTAATCGAGCGTGTTGAGTAACAGTAGTGCACCCCTGCAGGAAAGTTATCTATTCGAATAGCCGTGTCCACGGTAACAGGACGCTCGGAGTTGTATCCTGATCTGCTACAAGTACAAATGGATACTGATACAATGATAAACTGATACTACTGCTCTTGGGATCACTTTCTCGCAGGGTAGTCGAGGAAGGATCTCAGGGCATTACTGAATATAATTGCTACTATATATTATCTGGCTCTACTCTCTTCTGATGCTGCAAGAATTGCTTCAAGATGCTAGTCTTCGCTAGGCTAGGCCTCTCCCCCTCTGCTCCGGCATTTCTGCAGTTTAGTCCAAAGATACAGCCTCATTCCTTTGATACCGATGCATATTTAGTATAGTTCTGATGTCAGTCTTGCGAGTACTTTGGATGAGTACTCACGGTTGCTTTGCTATCTCTTTTCCCCATACCCAGTTGCTGCTATCAGGCGATGGAGCCCAGGAGCAGGAGATCCCCGGAGGAGCTTACTACTACGTTGAGCCTGCCGACCAGGAGTAGTTCGGAGGCCCTAGGCAGGAGGCCTTCGCCTATTCAATCAGTGTCGCTGTTTGTGCTAGCCTTCTTAAGGCAACTTGTTTAACCTTGTGTCTGTACTCAGATACTTCTGCATTCGCTGATGCTTGTATGACTCGAGTTTATGTATTCGAGCCCTCGAGGCCCCTGACTTGTAATATAAAGCTTGTATTATTTTATATTGTGTCTAGAGTTGTGTTGTGATATCTTCCCGTGAGTCCCTAGGCTTGATCGTGTGCATTTGCGTGTATGATTAGTGCACGATTAAGTCGGGGGCGTCACAATCAACTAGCATAGGAAGGCAAAACAAGCATAACTTCAAAACTTTCAACACATAGAGAGGAAACTTGATATTATTGAAACACCTACAAGCATATGATCCTCTCTCATAATAATTTTCAGTAGCATCATGAATGAATTCAACAATATAGCTATCACATAAAGCATTCTTTTCATGATCCACAAGCATAGAAATTTTATTACTCTCCACATAAGCAAATTCCTTCTCATTCATAATAGTGGGAGCAAATTCAACAAAATAACTATCATGAGATACTTGAATGGCATAATCAATTTGAGCATTAAAATCATGATGCCAAGCTTCATGGTTATCATTATTCCTTATAGCATACATGTCGTCACAATAAACATCATAGATAGCAACTTTTTATCATAGTCAATTGAAACCTCTTCCAAAATAGTGGAATCATCATTAAATAGAGTCATGACCTCTCCAAATCCACTTTCATCAATATAATCATCATAAATAGGAGGCATGGTATCATCATAATAAATTTTCTCATCAAAACTTGGGGTGCTAAAAATATCATCTTCATCAAACATAGCATCCCCAAGCTTATGGCTTTGCATATCATTAGCATCATGGATATTCATAGAATTCATACTAACAACATTGCAATCATGCTCATCATTCAAAGATTTTATACCAAACATTTTATTGAATTCTTCTTCTATCAATTGAGCACAATTTTCCGATCCATCATTTTCAAGAAAGACATGATAAAGACGAATAATATGAGGCAACCTCAATTCCATTTTTTGTAGTTTTCTTTTATAAACCAAACTAGTGATAAAACAAGAAACTAAAAGATTCGATTGCAAGATCTAAAGATATACCTTCAAGCACTCACCTCCCCGGCAACGGCGCCAGAAAAGAGCTTGATGTCTACTGCACAATTTATTCTTGTAGACTCATGTTGTGCCTCCAAGCACAGAGTTTTGTAGGACAGTAGCAATTTTCCCTCAAGTGGATGACCTAAGGTTTATCAATCCGTGGGAGGCGTAGGTTGAAGATGATACCTCTCAAACAACCCTGCAACCAAATACAAGAAATCTCTTGTGTCCCCAACACACCCAATACAATGGTAAATTGTATAGGTGCACTAGTTCGGCGAAGAGATGGTGATAAAAGTGTAGTATGGATAGTAGATATAGGTTTTTGTAATCTGAAAATATAAAAACAGCAAGGTAGCAAGTAACAAAAGTGAGCACAAACGGTATTGCAATGCTTAAAAACAAGGCCTAGGGTTCATACTTTCACTAGTGCAATCTCTCAACAATGCTAACATAATTGGATCATATAATTATCCCTCAACGTGCGATAAAGAATCACTCCCAAGTTCCTATTAGCGGAGAACATAAGATAGAAATTGTTTGTAGGGTACGAAACCACCTCAAAGTTATCCTTTCCGATCGATCTATTGAGCTATTCCTATAAGTGTCACAAACAGCCCTAGAGTTCGTACTAAAATAACACCATATGACACACATCAACCAACTCTAATGTCACCTAGATACTCCAATGTCACCACAAGTATCCGTGAGTTGATTATACGATATGCATCAAACAACTTCATAATCATAATATTCAATCCACACAAAGAACTCCAAGGAGCACCCCAAAGTTTCGATCGGAGAAAAGATAATGAAAACGTGCATCAACCCCTATGCATAGATTACCCCAATGTCACCTCGGGAATCCGTGAGTTGAGTGCCAAAACATATATCAAGTGAATCAATATAATACCCCATTGTCACCACGGGTATTCATATGCAAGACATACATCAAGTGTTCTCAAATCTGAATATTCAATCCGACAATAATGAAACCTCAAAGGGAAAAGATTTGATTCATCACAACAAGGATAGAGAGGGAAGAAACACCATATGATCCAACTATATTAACAAAGCTCGCGATACATCAAGATCGTGCCAAATCAAGAACACGAGAGAGAGAGAGATAAAACACATAGCTACTGGTACAAACCCTCAGCCCCGAGGGTGAACTACTCCCTACTCATCATGGAGACCGCCGGGATGATGAAGATGGACTCCGGTGATGATTCCCCCCTCCGGCAGAGTGCCGGAAAAGGGCTGTAGATGAGATCGTGGAGTTACAGAGGTTTGCAGCGGCGTAAAAACTCATCTAGGTTAACTTTCGGGGGTTTCTGAATATATATGATTTTTTGGCGTTGGAATCACGCGAAGAAGGGCCACAGGGGGCCCACGAGGCACCAAGGCGCGCCTGGGGGGTGGCGCTCCCTGGTGGCTCGTGGGGCCCATGTGGGTCTTCTGGCCACCTCCCGAAGCTTCTAGTGTCTCTTATGTTGCAGAAAAAATCGTCAAAAAGCTTCGCTGCATTTGGACTTTATTTGACATAGATTTTCTGGAAAACCAAAAACAAGCAGAAAACAGCAACTGGCACTGGGCACTAGGTCAATATGTTAGTCCATGAAAATCATATAAAAGCCATATAAAAGTGCACCAAAATCATACAAAACTATAATAAACATGGCATGAATACTTCAAAAATTATAGATACGTTGGAGACGTATCATTTGGCGTAGCCAAAGCTCGCTGCGCATCCCCGACCCATTATACGCGAGCAGTTTACTTACAATGCCCTTCAACTCAGACCTCACTGCAGAACCAGCGGCTACACTTTCATGTAAGTTAATGAAAGAAAAAGGCATTGACTTATATGACATTTACAACATTTCTTCATTAATTCACTCAAGCTCTTTTACTGGCGCATTTATCTACTACTCCCTATCATATCTCAAAACTATTGCAAAGTATCCTATCTTTAGTTCAATGATCTAGATTAATTCATGCAATTTTAATTATACCACCAAGCATACTCTATTATTTTAATCACCAACATAGTAACCAATGCCAACTAACAATTACTATTCAACTCTCAAAACAGATATAAGTGAAGCAAGAGAGTTCTAATCGTTTCTAATAGGACTACCGCCAAGCTCTAACAAATATAAGTGAAGCGAAAGAGAATTCTATAAATGCAAGGACTATGGATAACTCCCAAGCATACTTATTAGGACATGATGATTGATTATGATCACACACAAAAGAAAAGAAAATAACGCAAAATATGCTCCAAGCATAACACATATCATACGAACAATTAAAAACATAGGTCCAACCGAGACTAACCGATAATTGTTGAAGATGAAAGGTGGGATGCCTACAGGGGCATCCCAAAGCTTCGACGCTTGAGACTTCCTGGAATATTACCTTGGGGTGCCTTGGGCATCCCCAAGCTTGAGCTCTTGTGTCTCCTCAATTCCTCTCATATCACAGTCTCCCCTGGGTCTTAAAAACTTCATTCACACAAAACTTAACAGAACTCGTGAGATAGGTTAGTACAAAATAAATTCAAAATCTTAACATTCTCTACTGCAGAAAATCATCAAAATTATAATTAAACATTGCATACTAAATGCCTATAGATATTTAACATCTCTATATACTAATAGAAATATTAAACAAGCAAACACGAGCAAATAATGCAACTATAACAACAATCTGTCTAAATAGAACAGCCTGTAAAAGAAGAATATATTAACGTACTTCTGTAACTCCAAAACTTCTGACAAATTACCACGTAACAGAGAACTCATAAATGCTTACTATGTTAAAATTTCAGATTTTTATCATGTTCTGACTATTTAGGAATATTCCGACAATGATATAAATCTTTCTGTTTTCAAAAAGCAACTCAAAAACTTGCAAACTGAGCATGGTAAAGGCTAAACTTGGCACTTTATTGAAAGCAAAGATACAAAACATGATTACCACAGAAGTATTAATCATGTAGAAACACAAAAAAAGATAAATATTGGGTTGCCCCCACAACAAGCGCTTTTCTTTAATGCCTTTTAGCTAGGCATAATGGAAGATCCACGTTTTCTCATCAACGGTTTCCAAGGAATAAGTAGCTCTCATAATAGATTCATAAGGTAATTTAATTTTCTTCCTTGGAAAATGTTCCATCCCTTTTCTCATAGGGAATTGGAATTTAATGTTACCTTCCTTCATGTCAATAACAGCTCCTACAGTTCTTAAGAAAGGTCTTCCCAAAATAATAGGACATGAAGTATTACATTCAATATCCATAATAATGAAGTCAACGGGAACATAATTTCTATTAGCAATAATGGGTATATCGTTAATTCTCCCTAATGGTTTCTTAATAGTGGAATCAGCTTAATGCAAACGTAAAGAACATTCAATCATATCCTTCAATCCAAGCACATCATATAAAGCTTTAGGCATGGTAGAAATGCTAGCTCCTAAATCACATAAAGCATCCAAATTCATAACCATTAATAGTGATTTTAATAGTAGGTTCCCAGCCATCTTCTCATTTTCTAGGTATGAAAACTTCTTGTTCAAGTTTTTCTTCCCTAGCTTTTAAGACAGCTTCAACAATATGTTCTCGCACATTAGGAGAATTAACCACAGTATGTAAAATTTTAATAACTTCACCAAGAGAGCAATCATTAGGATTAAAAGCACGTCCATCCATAATAGTGGGATAAATACTACCTAAAATTTTGACCTCTCCAAACCCACTTTTAACATTTTTAGCAAAAGATTGAACACTCTCCGAATTTGTGGGATGTTTTCTACCTAAAGTTGACTCTCTTTCAAACCCACTTTCCTTATCATCATATCGAATACCATTAAGCAAACTTGAAAATTTATTCTCAAAAGGGTTTTCAATACTACCTAAAGATTTTACCTCTTCAATACCCCTATTCTCATATATTTCAGTATTCCTAGCCTCTCTTTCTTGTTGTTCTTTTTCACGCCTAACCCTAAGCATAGCAATCATCCTATCAGTATTATCAAGAACAACTTGTATAGCTTTAAGAGACTCGGGCATATCTTCTTTAGGAAAAACTTTAATCTGAAGTATTTCAACATCATGCACCAAGGTGTCAATTTTAAGCATTGCATTCTCTAACTTATCCAATCTAGTGCTAACAATATTATAGAAATCCTTTCGAGTGGCAATAAAATCTTTAATAACACCCTCCAATTCAGAAGGCACACTCTTACTAGCATAAGAATTCCCAAAATTATTTTGAGGATAAGGTCTAGAATAATTATTATTACCGTTGAAATTGTTTCTATAAGCATTATTGACAAAGTTGTTTCTATTAATAAAGTTAACATCCACTTGTTCATTATTTTGTCCAACAAGTGCAGTGAGAGAAACATCTTTAACATCACTAGAAACACTCTTAGAAGTAAGCATAGAAACAATCATATTAATTTTATCAATCAAACTAGAGATCTCCTTGACAGAATTTACCTTCTTACCTATTAGAGCTCTTTCAGTATGTCATTGAGCGTAGTTTGATGTGATCTCATCCAAAAGTTTAGTAGCATTTCCCAAAGTAGTAGCCATGAAAGTACCATCTGCAGCAAAATCTAATAGATTTCTGGACATATAGTTAAGTCCATCATAGAAATTTTGTATAATCATCCATTCACTTAAGCCATTTGTAGGA
Organism: Elymus sibiricus; assembly: GCA_039707655.1. Classification (NCBI taxonomy): domain Eukaryota; kingdom Viridiplantae; phylum Streptophyta; class Magnoliopsida; order Poales; family Poaceae; genus Elymus; species Elymus sibiricus. The sequence goes on along the minus strand of CM077668.1, from coordinate 469,069,051 downwards.
CAATTCTTAGTCATTGATTTTAATCTTTCCCAAGATTGGGCAACATGTTCATGCTCAAGTTGTTTAAAGTTCAAAATAAGATTCCTTAGTTGTATGACTTTAGCAGGATGATAATATTTACCAATAAAAACATCCTTACATTTATTCCAAGAATCAATACTATTTTTAGGCAAGGATAGAAACCATTCTTTAGCTTTTGTCGTAGTGAAAACGGAATTTTCTTTAATTTAACAGTATCAGCTTCTACTTCCTTATATTTTTGCATATCACATAAACCAACAAAGTTGTTAAGATGGGAAGCAGCATCTTCACTATAGGAACAAGAAAATTGTTTTCTCATCATCAAGTTCAACAAAGCAGGTTTAATTTCATAAGCTTTAGCACTAGTGGCTGGTGGAGCAATTGGTGTACTAATGAAATCATTGTTATTACTACTTGTGAAATCACAACGTTTAGTATTTTGAGCTGAAGTAGACATGATTTCAAACTTAAAACAAAAGTAACTACTTGCTGGAATTTAAATATTTTTGTGGTTTTTAAGGTTTTTAGAAAGCAGAAAAGCAAAATAAAAGCAAACTAAATAACAAGGTAGTAAAGTAAAGGTGTGTAGGACCTTTTATGCTTCATTTGTTGTTATCTGAGCTCCCCGGCAACGGCGTCAGAAAAAGGCTTGCTTCCTCTCAACTAGGAAGGTGTTGGCCCCCCAAATGCAAGGATTTGCAGCAAGCAGCAGTTTCCCTCAAGGGACCTCAAGGTTTATCGAATCCACGAGAGCTATGAGATTCCAACTAGTGATTAGTACCTACACACACAAAACAAAACGTCCTTGTGTCCCCAACTGAACTAGTGAGGTAGTCAATCTCACTAGTCTTGCTAGTTACAAAGGAATTAAAAGCACAAGTGTATGGAAGATTTGATTGCAGCAAGAAAGTAAAAGAAAATGTAAATTGCGATTGAAAGATTATAAGAAGAAGATGGATGGGGATCCGTAGGTTCGCTAATGGTTTCTCTCCAAAAAGATAGCAACGGTGTGGTGAACAAATTACAGTTGGGCAGCGATTAAATTGCAATATTTATGAGTTGAATATCCACGGCATAATTAGCATATGAGCATCACGTCCCAATATCTTCCCAATATCTACTGACCACAATGCAACTACATCTATAGCTAATACTCCACCCCAAGACCGCTATCCAGCATGCATCTCAAAGTATTAAGTAAAACAGAGTATTGAATTAAGTAGTGACATGAAGTCGGTGATATATTATCTTCACCGTGCATTCAAAGGACAACTATGCAATCACCTTTTTATCCCTAAAAGCAACAACACAATGCAAGCCTTTTCCACTTTTTGTCACCGCAGTAGATTACTTGCAAGATTGAACCCAACTATCATACACAACTCCCTCTAGAAGATCAAACCCCAAACTTGGCCAGAGAAAGAAGAATAGATCGGAGAGCATATATGAATAAGAATTATGCTAAAAAGAAACTAAATAGATCTCAAAAGAATTCATGGATAAACTGATCATAAAGTGACAATTCATCATATCCCAACAAATACACGACAAGAATTACATCAAATGGATCACCATCATGTAGGGCAGCACATGTGATCTTTGTATTGAGAAACTAGGGAGAGAAAACCAACTAGCTACTGCTATGGACCCATAGTCCAAAGGGAACTACTCACGAGCGATCATGATGGCCTTCAAGTTGATGGAGATGGCCACCATGATGATTTCCCCCTTCGGCAGAGTACCGGAAAAGGCCTCCAGATTGGAGCTCGACGAAACAGATGTGTGCGGCAATGGAAAAATTATGGCGATAAATTCCCGAGGGTTTTCGGAAGTATATAAAGGCACGGGGACCGAGAGGCGGTGATTTGGAGCACTAGGGGGCCCATGCGGCAAGCCCACACGGCCTCCCCCTAGGGCGCGTGGGGGTGCCACATGGGGGCCACAGGCAGCCCCCTGCCCTAGGTCGGTTACCCCTAGAAGCTTCTGGACTTCAAACTTTCGCTGAATTTTGCTGGGATTTTTCTGAGCCCGACAAAATGGATTTTCTTGAAAAGTCCAAAAAACAGCAACTGGCACTGGGCACTGGATTAATATGTTTGTCAAGGAAAATAATAGAAAATGGTTTAAATAGGTGCCAAAAGTATGCCAATTTAATATAAGTATGGCATGAAACAAGCAAAAATTATAAATACGATGGAGACATATCAATCCTTATTCTGAGCCCGGCATTAGCACATAATAAATTGAAATCGTTACCGATGCCCAATTTGGCAATGGTGGACTCGCATGCCCACTTGGTGGTCTTCATCTTCCTTCCATGAAGCTTCTTGTACTTGTTCATGGCCTCATGGGTGGTGAAGACGATCCCCTGCTGAAAACTTGTTGCCTTTGTGCGGCACTCACGGATGAACCCTGTGCATCACCGTGAGCGACACGTGCGGACCTCCTCGTAAACATCTCTACAAAATAAATTTTCAGTCCAATAGAATGATGCAATAATGATCCTATGGCAACTACAACATTATACTCCTCTAAAAACATCAATGAATCCAAACCAAAATCAAAATTTGAATAAAAACACGCATACCCTAGACATGGCAATGCTAGGCACATAGAACGTGGATTCATGAAAAATAAGTTGGGGATCAAAGGAGAAACATACCGTAGATCGATCACACGGAAGGGTTTGAATTGAAATCGAATGAGTAGAGATATCCGGCAAAGTTGTGGTAGGGTTTGGAGAGGTTTGGAGGAAGAAGAAGAAGAAGAAATAGATGAGATGGGGGCGATTTACCTCTTGCCTGGGCCTTCACATGGCCGTCAGGGTGTCATACAAGCGTCCATACAAGCACACGCGCTTGTATGGAATGCCGTCGTTCACTCTGGAGTGCCTTCTCTGTCTGCGCGTACCTCATACGACCATTAATATGAGCGGGCGCGCTCGTATGGAACGTCATCGTTCACTCTGGTCTTTTCTTTCTCTGGTCGTTGCTGCCATACGAGCACTCGTACGAGCCTGGATGCTTGTACATAACGCAGTCTTCTGCTCTGGAAATATTCTTCGTGTCTGCCCGAGAGTCATACGACCATCCATTCGAACGGCGATGCTCATATGATACACCGTCGTCTACTCGGGTGCCTCTGGTTTCTTTCTGTTGGAGCCGTCCACGCTTCATACGACCGCCCATACGACCTATAGGTCGTATGCTAGGCCATCTTTTGATCTGTCTCCTCTGAAACTGCGTTTTCTTCAGTGATTCCTGTGGGGTTAGTTCCAACGCAACATATAGGCATATTTCCAGGCATTCAAATGTTAGCACGACACATAATAACTTTGCACATGACAAAGGCCTCATTAGCACAACTTTCTTCTCCCACTATATATAAAAAACTTCAACACTCTCTTGTTGAAATGAAAGAGAAAAGAAACTAAAAGCAAAACTTACTCTTCTACCTTATTTGCGTGGGTTGCCTCCCACGAAGCGCTTGTTTTCGGTCGGATAGCTCGACCGTAGTGATGATCACTTTGGTAAAAATATACCACGCCCGTAGCTTCACGCATTGACAGCGATGCCGTCTATGATGTATGTCTTCATTTTCTTTTTCCTGGGGAAATGTCTCACAAAAGGATCCTTTGCAGGAAGGTCAAATCTTACATTTTCCTCAAACACATTGATAGTAGCCTTTATGGTCCTAAGAAATGGCCTGCCGAGAATTATAGGAGCAATGGGATCTTCAGGCATATCAACAATAACAAGATCAATCATAACTGGGCAATCATTAATTTGAATGATAACACCATGCTTAATCCCTACTGCTTGCATAAAGGTAGAATTGGCCATATTTAACTTAATTTCAGTAGTAACAAAAGGATCAAGATTGAGACTATCATAAACAGACTTAGGGATAGTGGAAACACTAGCACCTAGATCACATAAAGCATTGAACTTATTCAAACCAATCTCAATCTCTATAGTAGGCTCAAAGATATCTTCTTGTTTAGCAGTAACTTACTGAATAGCTTCTTTCTTTCATCATCCAACTCATGTACCTTAGCTGCAACATGACCAACAAAGACATTATATGCCTCGTCATTTGATACTTCAGGTAGTGAGTGTTTCATTTCTATCATCTTCATGAAGTCTGCAACTAAATATGTGTACTCTCGCACGTGGCTTTTATTAAGCTCTTCTGCATTATCTTATCTGCTTCACATCATTTTGACATCTTCAACTGGGTTAGGTTCCGGTTTACCTGCAAACTTGGCTAGAACCAAAGTTTGACTCTCTGCAATTTTAGCAACGTGTGCCTCCATGCTTTTTGTTCTTCCATCTAAAGCCTGCACATCGTTAGTGAGTCCAGCAATCTTACCGGTCAATTCACCGAGTAAGTTATCATGATTCTTTAAGATATTTTTAAAGGTTTCATTTTGCTCACTTTGGCTAGCAATAAAAAATTTCAGAGTTTCCTCCAAAGTATTTCTATTACTATTGTTCATCCCATTAAAATTATTAGAAGCTCCACTATTATTAGGATAAGGCAATCTAGGAGCATAGCCATTATTTTTCCAGCTGGGATTGTAACTATTAGGAGCAGTAAAATTGACATCATTAACAACTTCTTCAGTAATAGCATTCACGTTTACCTCTTCTTTACCTTTAACTACGGAGATGAGTTCATCAATCTTAGCGGTCAACTCCGTGTTCTTCTCTTCAATTGCATTGACTCTTTTGTTGGTAGCCTGATACGTCTCCAACGTATCTATAATTTATGAAGTATTCATGCCATGTTTATTATAGTTTTGTATGATTTTGGTGCACTTTTATATGGCTTTTATATGATTTTTATGGACTAACATATTGACCTAGTGCCCAGTGCCAGTTGCTGTTTTCTGCTTATTTTTGGTTTTCCAGAAAATCCATATCAAATGAAGTCCAAATGCAGCAAAACTTTTTGACGATTTTTACTGGAAGGAAACGGACCTAGGAAGCTTCGGGGAAGTAGCAGAAGAGCCACAGGGGCCCCACGAGCCACCTAGGTGCGCCTGCCCCCCCCCCCTCCCCAGGCGCGCCCTAGTGCCTCGTGGGCCCCCTGTGGCACCTCTTTGCGTGATTCCAACGCCGAAAATTCATATATATTCAGAAACCCCCGAAAGTTAACCTAGATGAGTTTTTACGCCACCGCAAGCCTCTGTACCTCCATGATCTAATCTACAGCCCTTTTCCGGCACCCTATCGGAGGGGGGAATCATCACCGGAGGCCATCTTGATCATCCCGGCGGTCTCCATGACGAGGAGGGAGTAGTTCACCCTCGGGGCTGAGGGTTTGTCCCAGTATCTATGTGTTTCATCTCTCTCTCTCTCATGTTCTTGATTTGGCATGATCTTGATGTATCATGAGCTTTGTTAATATAGTTGGATCATATGGTGTTTCTTCCCTCTCTATCCTTGTTGTGATGAATCGAATCTTTTCCCGTTGAGGTTTCGTTATTGTCGGATTGAATATTTTAGATTTGAGAACACTTGATGTATGTCTTGCATATGAATACCCGTGGTGACAATGGGGTATTATATTGATTCACTTGATATATGTTTTGGCATTCAACTCGCGGATTCCCGCGGTGACATTGGGGTAATCTATGCATAGGGGTTGATGCACGTTTTCATTATCTTTTCTCCAATAGAAACTTTGGGGTGCTCCTTGGAGTTCTTTGTGTGGATTGAATATTATGATTATGAAGTTGTTTGATGCATATCGTATAATCAACTCACGGATACTTGTGGTGACATTGGAGTATCTAGGTGACATTAGAGTTGGTTGATGTGTATCATCTGGTGTTATTTTAGTATGAACTCTAGGGCTGTTTGTGACACTTATAGGAATAGCTCAATAGATCGATCGGAAAGGATAACTTTGAGGTGGTTTTGTACCCTACAAATAATTTCTAGCTTATGTTCTTCGCTAATAGGAACTTGGGAGTGATTCTTTATCGCACATTGAGGGATGGTTATATGATCCAATTATGTTAGCATTGTTGAGAGATTGCACTAGTGAAAGTATGAACCCTAGGCCTTGTTTTTAAGCATTGCAATACTGTTTGTGCTCACTTTTGTTACTTGCTACCTTGCTGTTTTTATATTTTTAGATTACAAAAACCTATATCTACTATCCATACTACACTTTTATCACCATCTCTTCGCCGAACTAGTGCACCTATACAATTTACCATTGTATTGGGTGTGTTGGGGACACAAGAGATTTCTTGTATTTGGTTGCAGGGTTGTTTGAGAGATACCATCTTCAACCTACGCCTCACATGGATTGATAAACCTTAGGTCATCCACTTGAGGGAAAATTGCTACTGTCCTACAAAACTCTGCGCTTGGAGGCCCAACACGAGTCTACAAGAATAAGTTGTGTAGTAGACATCAAGCTCTTTTCTGGTGCCGTTGCCGAGGAGGTGAGTGCTTGAAGGTATATCTTTAGATCTTGCAATTGAATCTTTTAGTTTCTTGTTTTATCACTAGTTTGGTTTATAAAAGAAAACTACAAAAAAATGGAATTGAGGTTGCCTTATATCATTCGTCTTTATAATGTTTTTCTTGAAAATGATGGAGCGGAAAATTGTGCTCAATTGATAGAAGAAGAATTCAATAAAATGTTTGGCATAAAATCCATGAATGATGAGCATGATTGCAATGTTGCTAGTATAAATTCGTTGAATATCCATGATGCTAGTGATATGCAAAACCACAAGCTTGGGGATGCTATGTTTGATGAAGATGATATTTTTAGTCCCCCAAGTTTTGATGAGCAAATTTATTATGATGACAGCATGCCTCCTATTTATGATGATTATATTGATGAAAGTGGATTTGGAGAGGTCATAACTTTATTTAATGATGAATCCACTATATTGGAAGAGGTTTCAATTGATTATGACAACAAAGTTGCTATCTATGATGATTATTTTGATGACATGTATGCTATAAAGAATAATGATGACCATGAAACTTGTCATCATGATTTTAATTTTCAATTGGATTATGCCAATCAAGTATCTCATCATGATAGTTATTTTGTTGAGTTTGCTCCCACTATTATGAATGAGAAGAAACTTGCTTATGTGGAGAGTAGTAAAATTTCTATGCTTGTGGATCATGAAAAGAATGCTTTATGTGATAGCTATATTGTTCAATTCATTCATGATGCTACTGAAAATTATTATGAGAGAGGATCATATGCTTGTAGGTGTTGCAATAATATCAAGTTTCCTCTCTATGTGTTGAAAGTTTTGAAGTTATGCTTGTTTTACCTTCCTATGCTAGTTCATTCTTGCTCCCATAAATTTTTTGCTCACAAAATCCCTATGCCTAGGAAGTGGGTTAGGCTTAAATGTGCTAGTAATATGCTTCATGATGCTCTCTTTGTGTTTCAATTCTTTACTTTTATGCGAGCATCATTGAAATCATCATGCCTAGCTAAAAGGCATTAAAGAAAAGCGCTTGTTGGGAGACAACCCAATGTTTATACCTACTGTTTTTGTTTGTCCACATGATTAAGCTACTGTAGTAATCATGTTTTATATGTTTTATTTCAATAATGTGTTAAGTAAAGCCTTTGGGATAGTGTGGATGCTTGTTGATTTGATTCTGTGCAAAAACAGAAACTTTTGCGTCCAGTGCTGGAATTTCTATTCTGAAATTTTTACACAGTATTGCGTTACAAATTGTTTACGTTGTCCTAATTTTTCAGAATTTTTGGAGGTACAGAAGTATGGTTTTTAAATCGCCCACTACATGCTGTTCTGTTTTTGACAGATTCTGTTTTCGATGCATACTTTGCTTGTTTTAGTGTTTCCATAGCTTATATTGAGTAATATAAATTGTGGAAATGATAGAATACAGGAGGAATTATGTGATAACAATTATGAATCTTGTCTTGACAGTACCTAAGTGGAAGATTTGTTTTTTATCATACTAACCTATCTCACGAAGTTCCGTTAAGTTTTGTGTGATTGAAGTTTTCAAGTTTTGGGTGAGATATCGATATGAGGAGAATAAGGAATGGCAAGACCCTAAGCTTGAGTATACCCAAGGCACCCCAAGGTAATATTCAAGCAAGACTCTAGCGTCTAAGTTTGGGGATGCCCCGGAAGGCATCCCCTCTTTCGTCTTCAACATTATCGGGAACCTTACTTGGAGCTATATTTTTATTCGTCACATAATATGAGTTTTGCTTGGAGCATCATTTTCTTCTGTTGATATTTTCTTGCTGTTATCAATAATCATGTTTTGTATCTTTTAGTTCAATAAAATGCCAATTATAGCCTTTACCATGCTCAGTTTGCAAGTTCATGTGTTGCTGTTTGAAAACAGAAAGTTTTCTGTTATGTCCAGAATATTCCTGAATAGTCAGAACATGATAAAAATCTGAAATTTTTACACAGAAGCATGCATGAGTTCTCTGTCACATGGTAATTTTTCAGAATTTTTGGAGTTAGGGAAGTATGGATTCTTATTCCCCTTTTACAGACTGTTCTGTTTTGGCAGATTGTTGTTATAGTTGCATTGTTTGCATATGTTTGCTTGTTTAATGTTTCTTTTTGTGGATAGGACTATTAAATATGCAGAGGCATTTAGTATGCAATGTTTAATCATAATTTTAGTGATTTGTTACAGTAGAGAAAGTTAAAGTTTTGAGTTGATTTATACTAACTTATCTCACGAGTTCTTGTTGAGTTTTGTGTGGATGAAGTTTTTAAGATTTAGGAGAAGCCGTGATATGAGAGGAATTAAGGAGACACAAGAGCTCAAGCTTGGGGATGCCCAAGGCATCCCAAGTTAATATTTCAATAAGTCTCAAGCATCTAAGCTTGGGGATGCCCCGGTAGGCATCCCACCTTTCTTCTTCAACAATTATCGGTTAGTCTTGGTTGAGCCTAAGTTTTTGCTTCTTCACATGAGATGTGATGTTCTTGGAATCCCATTTTATTTTGTTTTCTTTGCTGTTTGAATAAAATACTTAAGATCTGAAATTTTCAAATGAGAGAGAGTTATCACATAGCTACTTAATTACTTAACTACTCATTTGATCTTCACTTATATCTTTTTGGAGTAGTTTGTCATTTACTCTTGTGCTTCACTTATATCCTATGAGTAAATTGTTGAAATGAATTGAATATCATAAAGTTGAAATTTATATGCTTCATATGCTTGTCCCATGGGGAGTAGTGACTTCACATACAAGAAGTATAAGTGGTAAAATTTATTGAAAGTTAACAAACATAGCATTGGCCACTTGAACAATTCATGGAAGAATTTTGAAGGAAGAGAAATTTCACATATAAATATACTATCTTGGACATCTTCTATGATTGTGAGCCCCCATTAATTATTTTCAAGCTTGATCAAGTAGTTGACGTTGGACAAGGAAGACAACGTAATGAGTTATGTTTGTTTATATTCACATAGAAGTTATATTGTCATGGATCCTCTAACATGTGGTGCTTGCTTAGGATCTTTTGCTAACCAAAAATTCGTACTAAGTAGAGATACTACTTGTGCATCCAAAAACCCTTAAACCCAGTTTCTTCCCATGAGTGTCCACCATATCTACCTATGGATTGAATAAGATCCTTCAAGTAAGTTGTCATCGGTGCAAAAAGCAATAAAAATTGCTCCTAAATATGTATGATCTTTTATTGCAAGGGAAAATAAGCATTGTATGAACTTGTGATGGTAAAGAAATAAAAGCGACAGACTGCATAATAAAGGTTGCTATCACAAGGGGCAATATAACGTGACGTTCCTTCGCATTAAGGGCTTGTGCATCCAACAACAAAAAGCGCATGACAACCTCTGCTTTCCTCTGCGAAGGGCCTATCTTTTACTTTTCTGTATTTACTTTTATGCAAGAGTCATTAATGTTCATCCCTATTCCTCTCTATTTATTCTTTAGTTGGCTAGCATTATGTGGTAGGGAAAGATCCAGGCACATATATCCAGTTGAATATAGGTGATCATGAGTTATTATTGTTGACATTATCCCTGAGATAAATAAGTTGGGAGGCGAAACATTAAGCCCCTATCTTCCTATGTGTTTGACTGAAACGGTTTGTTCTAAAAATATGCTTTGAGTGTCAGCAATCATGGAAGACTAAAAGATGGTTGAGTATGTGGAATTTGCTAGATCAAAGCTCTTACATAGACCCTTCCTGAAAATAAGATGAATTGCAATTGTTTGATGAGTGAGAACATAGTTTGTTAGTTTTCAAGAAATTTTATGGCCTGTACTTTAAACATGTGAATAGTTTGCTACTTGATCATGAGAAGTTTTATGACATGAGCTACTGATTATGATATATATTGATGCTAGAAAAAGTGATTGAAATTATCATTGATCAAACTTATGCACTGTGCTAGCATTCACACTTAATAAATTATTTCTTTTATCATTTACCAACTCGAGGACGAGCAGGAATTAAGCTTGGGGATGCTGATACGTCTCCAACGTATCTATAATTTATGAAGTATTCATGCCATGTTTATTATAGTTTTGTATGATTTTGGTGCACTTTTATATGGCTTTTATATGATTTTTATGGACTAACATATTGACCTAGTGCCTAGTGCCAGTTGCTGTTTTCTGCTTGTTTTTGGTTTTCCAGAAAATCCATATCAAATGAAGTCCAAATGCAACGAAACTTTTTGGAGGTTTTTTCTGGAAGAAAATGGACCCAGGAAGCTTCGGAGAAGCAGCAGAGGAGCCACAGGGGCCCCACGAGCCACCTGGGCGCGCCTGCCCCCCCCCCCCCCCAGGCGTGCCCTGGTGCCTCGTGGGCCCCTTGTGGCAGCTCTTTGCGTGATTCCAACGCCAAAAAATCATATATATTCAGAAACCCCCGAAAGTTCACCTAGATGAGTTTTTACGTCGCCGCAAGCCTCTATACCTCCACGATCTAATCTACCACCCTTTTCCGGCACCCTGCCGGAGGGGGGAATCATCACCGAAGGCCATCTTCATCTTCGTTGCGGTCTCCATGACAAGGATGGAGTAGTTCAGCCTCGGGGCTGAGGGTTTGTACCAGTAGCTATGTGTTTCATCTCTCTCTCTCTCGTGTTCTTGATTTGGCACGATCTTGATGTATCACGAGCTTTGTTAATATAGTTGGATCATATGGTGTTTCTTCCCTCTCTATCCTTGTTGTGATGAATCGAATCTTTTCCCTTTGAGGTTTCGTTATTGTCGGATTGAATATTTCAGATTTGAGAACACTTGATGTATGTCTTGCATATGAATACATGTGGTAACAATGGGGTATTATATTAATTCACTTGATATATGTTTTGGCATTCAACTCGCGGATTCCTGCGGTGACATTGGGGTAATCTATGCATAGGGGTTGATGCACGTTTTCATTATCTTTTCTCCGATAGAAACTTTGGGGTGCTTATTATTTGCATTGTATTTATTGTTTCCTCCCCCTCCTTCTCTAACGATAGACCACGAGACTGACGCCGCTGCCGAGTACGACTACGCCCCTGAAGACCAGCCCCTCTCGGCAGAGCTTCCAAGCAAGCAAACCCCCTTGATCATCCAGATATCGCCCACTCCTTCTCCCTTATGCTTGCATTAGAATTGCTTCTGTTGTTATTCCGATAGCTCCTATTCTGATGCATAGCCTACTTTTGTCGCCTGCCGTTATACCTACCTGTTGTCCCATACTGCTTAGTTAGCTTTGCTATTAATTCATCTGTGGCCCTTCACCCTTGTCCGTATGCCATTCTTGTTACCGGGCCGTGATCACTCTGGGTGAGGATCGAGGAAATGCTTACATTATTACATTCATTTACTGTTACGGGGCTGAAGGGCTGGTGGTACCATCCAGTCAGAGATGGACCTGAGTCCCGACAGCTCTCAATGTCAAAGACGGGCCGGCTCCAAGAGTGCCCGCGATAGAATTATATTAAAGACGGGTTGGCTCCTAGAGCACCCGCGAGCCGTGTATTACCAAGTCGGAGCGACAGGAACCCTGTTCGTCTCTGCGAGTTACTAAATACGCCTAACAGATTTGGGTATTTGATCTGAGTTGGCCACTGGCCTATACGCACTACCACCACGTGGGATAATGGTTTAATGGGGCCCTCTACGCCATATGTATCAGCCGAAAGCTCTGTCAGACGTCCAGTTCAGCATTGTGGCCGGGTCGGGCCGGCACCATCCAGGACAGAGGTGGTGCCTGGACCCACCCTTCACACAACGACCTAGAGTGCAAAGGGCGATGGGCCCAAGACCCCTGAGCGCTTAGGATGTAGACCGGCGGGGACCTCTCTGTTGAGCCTAGGTAGGACTGCGTCGTGTCGATTACCCGAGGCCGAGCATGACCCAGAAAAGTGTGTCCGGCCAGAGTTAATCGAGCGTGTTGGGTAACAGTAGTGCACCCCTGCAGGAAAGTTATCTATTCGAATAGCCGTGTCCACGGTAACAGGACGCTCGGAGTTGTATCCTGATCTGCTACAACTACAAATGGATACTGATACAATGATAAACTGATACTACTGCTCTTGGGATCACTTTCTCGCAGGGTAGTCGAGGAAGGATCTCAGGGCATTACTAAATATAATTGCTACTATATATTATCTGGCTCTACTCTCTTCTGATGCTGCAAGAATTGCTTCAAGATGCTAGTCTTCTCTAGGCTAGGCCTCTCCCCCTCTGCTCCGGCATTTCTGCAGTTTAGTCCAAAGATACAGCCCCATTCCTTTGATACCGATGCATATTTAGTATAGTTCTGATGTCAGTCTTGCGAGTACTTTGGATGAGTACTCACGGTTGCTTTGCTATCTCTTTTCCCCATACCCAGTTGCTGCTATCAGGCGATGGAGCCCAGGAGCAGGAGATCCCCGGAGGAGCTTACTACTACGTTGAGCCTGCCGACCAGGAGTAGTTCGGAGGCCCTAGGCAGGAGGCCTTCGCCTATTCAATCAGTGTCGCTGTTTGTGCTAGCCTTCTTAAGGCAACTTGTTTAACCTTGTGTCTGTACTCAGATACTTCTGCATTCGCTGATGCTTGTATGACTCGAGTTTATGTATTCGAGCCTTCGAGGCCCCTGGCTTGTAATATAAAGCTTGTATTATTTTATATTGTGTCTAGAGTTGTGTTGTGATATCTTCCCGTGAGTCCCTAGGCTTGATCGTGTGCATTTGCGTGTATGATTAGTGCACGATTAAGTCGGGGGCGTCACAATCAACTAGCATAGGAAGGCAAAACAAGCATAGCTTCAAAACTTTCAACACATAGAGAGGAAACTTGATATTATTGAAACACCTACAAGCATATGATCCTCTCTCATAATAATTTTCAGTAGCATCATGAATGAATTCAACAATATAGCTATCACATAAAGCATTATTTTCATGATCCACAAGCATAGAAATTTTATTACTCTCCACATAAGCAAATTCCTTCTCATTCATAATAGTGGGAGCAAATTCAACAAAATAACTATCATGAGATACTTGAATGGCATAATCAATTTGAGCAATAAATCATGATGCCAAGCTTCATGGTTATCATTATTCCTTATAGCATACATGTCGTCACAATAATCATCATAGATAGCAACTTTTTATCATAGTCAATTGAAACCTCTTCCAAAATAGTGGAATCATCATTAAATAGAGTCATGACCTCTCCAAATCCACTTTCATCAATATAATCATCATAAATAGGAGGCATGGTATCATCATAATAAATTTTCTCATCAAAACTTGGGGTGCTAAAAATATCATCTTCATCAAACATAGCATCCAAAAGCTTATGGCTATGCATATCATTAGCATCATGGATATTCATAGAATTCATACTAACAACATTGCAATCATGCTCATCATTCAGATTTTATGTCAAATATTTTATTGAATTCTTCTTCTATCAATTGAGCACAATTTTCCGATCCATCATTTTCAAGAAAGACATGATAAAGACGAATAATATGAGGCAACCTCAATTCCATTTTTTGTAGTTTTCTTTTATAAACCAAACTAGTGATAAAACAAGAAACTAAAAGATTCGATTGCAAGATCTAAAGATATACCTTCAAGCACTCACCTCCCCGGCAACGGCGCCAGAAAAGAGCTTGATGTCTACTACACAATTTATTCTTGTAGACTCGTGTTGTGCCTCCAAGCACAGAGTTTTGTAGGACAGTAGCAATTTTCCCTCAAGTGGATGACCTAAGGTTTATCAATCCGTGGGAGGCGTAGGTTGAAGATGATACCTCTCAAACAACCCTGCAACCAAATACAAGAAATCTCTTGTGTCCCCAACACACCCAATACAATGGTAAACTGTATAGGTGCACTAGTTCGGCGAAGAGATGGTGATAAAAGTGTAGTATGGATAGTAGATATAGGTTTTTGTAATCTGAAAATATAAAAACAGCAAGGTAGCAAGTAACAAAAGTGAGCACAAACGGTATTGCAATGCTTAAAAACAAGGCCTAGGGTTCATACTTTCACTAGTGCAATCTCTCAACAATGCTAACATAATTGGATCATATAATTATCCCTCAACGTGCGATAAACAATCACTCCCAAGTTCCTATTAGCGGAGAACATAAGATAGAAATTGTTTGTAGGGTACGAAACCACCTCAAAGTTATCCTTTCCGATCGATCTATTGAGCTATTCCTATAAGTGTCACAAACAGCCCTAGAGTTCATACTAAAATAACACCATATGACACACATCAACCAACTCTAATGTCACCTAGATACTCCAATGTCACCACAAGTATCCGTGAGTTGATTATACGATATGCATCAAACAACTTCATAATCATAATATTCAATCCACACAAAGAACTCCAAGGAGCACCCCAAAGTTTCTATCGGAGAAAAGATAATGAAAACGTGCATCAACCGCTATGCATAGATTACCCCAATGTCACCTCGGGAATCCGTGAGTTGAGTGCCAAAACATATATCAAGTGAATCAATATAATACCCCATTGTCACCACGGGTATTCATATGCAAGACATACATCAAGTGTTCTCAAATCTGAATATTCAATCCGACAATAATGAAACCTCAAAGGGAAAAGATTCGATTCATCACAACAAGGATAGAGAGGGAAGAAACACCATATGATCCAACTATATTAACAAAGCTCGCGATACATCAAGATCGTACCAAATCAAGAACACGAGAGAGAGAGAGAGATAAAACACATAGCTACTGGTACAAACCCTCAGCCCCGAGGGTGAACTACTCCCTACTCGTCATGGAGACCGCCGGGATGATGAAGATGGCCTCCGGTGATGATTCCCCCCTCCGGCAGGGTGCCGGAAAAGGGCTGTAGATGAGATCGTGGAGTTACAGAGGTTTGCGGCGGCGTAAAAACTCATCTAGCTTAACTTTCGGGGGTTTCTGAATATATATGATTTTTTGGCGTTGGAATCACGCGAAGAAGGGCCACAGGGGGCCCACGAGGCACCAAGGCGCGCCTGGGGGGTGGCGCTCCCTGGTGGCTCGTGGGGCCCATGTGGGTCTTCTGGCCACCTCCCGAAGCTTCTAGTGTCTCTTATGTTGCAGAAAAAATCGTCAAAAAGTTTCGCTGCATTTGGACTTCATTTGATATAGATTTTCTGGAAAACCAAAAACAAGCAGAAAACAGCAACTGGCACTGGGCACTAGGTCAATATGTTAGTCCATGAAAATCATATAAAAGCCATATAAAAGTGCACCAAAATCATACAAAACAATAATAAACATGGCATGAATACTTCAAAAATTATAGATACGTTGGAGACGTATCATTTGGCGTAGCCAAAGCTCGTTGCGCATCCCCGACCCATTATACGCGAGCGGTTTACTTACAATGCCCTTCAACTCAGACCTCACTGCAGAACCAACGGCTACACTTTCATGTAAGTTAATGAAAGAAAAAGGCATTGACTTATATGACATTTACAACATTTCTTCATTAATTCACTCAAGCTCTTTTACTGACGCATTTATCTATTACTCCCTATCATATCTCAAAACTATTGCAAAGTTGTTGGAAATATGCCCTAGAGGCAATGATAAATTAGTTATTATTATATTTCCTTGTTCATGATAATCGTTTATTATCCATGCTATAATTGTATTGATTGGAAACTCAAATACATGTGTGGGTACATAGACAACACTATGTCCCTAGTAAGCCTCTTGTTGACTAGCTCGTTGATCAAAGATGGTTAAGGTTTCCTAGCCATTGACATGAGATGTCATTTGATAACGGGATCACATCATTAGGAGAATGATGTGATGGACAAGACCCAAACTACGAACGTAGCATATGATCGTGTCAGTTTATTGCTATTGTTTTCTGCATGTCAAGTATCTGTTCCTATGACCATGAGATCATGCAACTCCCTGACATCGGAGGAGTACCTTGTGTGTATCAAACGTCGCAACGTAACTGGGTGACTATAAAGGTGCTCTACAGGTATCTCCGAGGATGTCTGTTGGGTTGGCATGGATCAAGACTGGGATTTGTTACTCCGTGTGACGGAGAGGTATCTCAGGGCCCACTCGGTAATACAACATCACAATGAGCCTTGCAAGCAATGTGACTAAAATGTTAGCCACGAGATCTTGTATTACGGAACGAGTAAAGAGACTTGCCAGTAACGAGATTGAACTAGGTATAGAGATACCGACGATCGAATCTCGGGCAAGTAACATACCGAAGAACAAAGGGAACAGCATACGGGATTAACTGAATCCTTGACATAGAGGTTCGACCGATAAAGATCTTCGTAGAATATGTAGGAGCCAATATGGGCATCCAGGTCCCGCTATTGGTTATTGATCGTAGAGGTGTCTCGGTCATGTCTACATAGTTCTCGAACCCGCAGGGTCTACACACTTAACGTTTGATGACGATTAGTATAGTTGAGTTATTTTGTTGGTGACCGAAGGTTGTTCGGAATCCCGAGTAAGATCCCGGACATGACGAGGATCTCCGGAATAGTCCGGAGGTAAAGATTGATATATGTGATAATAGTGTTTTGATCTCCGGAAGGGTTCCGGAATTCACCGGAAGGGGTTCCGGATGTTTACCGAAGTGTTCGGGTGCAGCAACACTTTATATGAGCCAAAGGGGTAAAGCCCACGAGGTATTGGAAAGTGCAAAAGGAAGTTTTGTTGCTGCCTTAAGCGGTACTACCGCTGGTAAGGCAGTAGTACCGCGTAAGCGGTACTACCGCTTGTGTGAAGCGGTACTACCGCTTGTGTGAAGCGGTACTACCGCTCAAGCGGTACTACCACTCGTGAGCGGTACTACCGCTTGTGCGCGGTACTGCAGGGATCCGAGTTGGACTCTTTCCCTGCGGGCCAAACCGACCTTGTGCGGGCAAAACCGACCTGGAGGAGGCTTTTACTCCAAGTTTAGACCCCAAGGCTCAACATATAAATAGAGGGGCAGGGCTAGCACACGGGACACATTAAGATTTCCCAAGCCGTGTGTCGGCAACCCTAACCCTCTAGTTCTCCCGTCGTAATCTCCGTAGTGCTTGGCGAAGCCCTGCAGAAATTGTTCCTCACCACCATCACCACGCCGTCGTGCTGCCGGAACTCATCTACTACTTCACCATCGCTCGCTGGATCGAGGAGGTGAACGCGTCATCAAGCCGTACGTGTGTTGAACGTGGAGGTGCCGTCCGTTCGGCACTAGTTCGTGATCGGATCGAGGGACGACTTGCGATTTGGATCGCGGAGACGTTCGACTACATCAACCGCGTTTCTTAACGCTTCCGCTTAGCGATCTACAAGGGTATGTAGATTCACTCTCCCTCTCGTAGATGCTCATCACCATGGATAGATCTTGTGTGTGCGTAGGAAAATTTTTGTTTCCCATGCAACGTTCCCTAACAAAAGTATCCTATCTTTAGTTCAATGATCTAGATTAATTCATGCAATTTTAATTATACCACCAAGCATACTCTATTATTTTAATCACCAACATAGTAACCAATGCCAACTAACAATTACTATTCAACTCTCAAAACAGATATAAGTGAAGCAAGAGAGTTCTAATCGTTTCTAATAGGACTACCGCCAAGCTCTAACAAATATAAGTGAAGCGAAAGAGAATTCTATAAATGCAAGGACTATGGATAACTCCCAAGCATACTTATTAGGACATGATGATTGATTATGATCACACACAAAAGAAAAGAAAATAACGCAAAATATGCTCCAAGCATAACACATATCATACGAACAATTAAAAACATAGGTCCAACCGAGACTAACCGATAATTGTTGAAGAGGAAAGGTGGGATGCCTACAGGGGCATCCCAAAGCTTCGACGCTTGAGACTTCCTGGAATATTACCTTGGGGTGCCTTGGGCATCCCCGAGCTTGAGCTCTTGTGTCTCCTCAATTCCTCTCATATCACAGTCTCCCCTGGGTCTTAAAAACTTCATTCACACAAAACTTAACAGAACTCGTGAGATAGGTTAGTACAAAATAAATTCAAAATCTTAACATTCTCTACTGTAGAAAATCATCAAAATTATAATTAAACATTGCATACTAAATGCCTATAGATATTTAACATCTCTATATACTAATAGAAATATTAAACAAGCAAACATGAGCAAATAATGCAACTATAACAACAATATGTCTAAATAGAACAGCCTGTAAAAGAAGAATATATTAACGTACTTCTGTAACTCCAAAACTTCTGACAAATTACCACGTAACAGAGAACTCATAAATGCTTACTATGTTAAAATTTCAGATTTTTATCATGTTCTGACTATTTAGGAATATTCAGACAATGATATAAATCTTTCTGTTTTGAAAAAGCAACTCAAAAACTTGCAAACTGAGCATGGTAAAGGCTAAACTTGGCACTTTATTGAAAGCAAAGATACAAAACATGATTACCACAGAAGTATTAATCATGTAGACACACAAAAAAAAGATAAATATTGGGTTGCCCCCACAACAAGCGCTTTTCTTTAATGCCTTTTAGCTAGGCATAAAGGAAGATCCACGTTTTCTCATCAACGGTTTCCAAGGAATAAGTAGCTCTCATAATAGATTCATAAGGTAATTTAATTTTCTTCCTTGGAAAATGTCCCATCCCTTTTCTCATAGGGAATTGGAATTTAATGTTACCTTCCTTCATGTCAATAAGAGCTCCTACAGTTCTTAAGAAAGGTCTTCCCAAAATAATAGGACATGAAGTATTACATTCAATATCCATAATAATGAAGTCAACGGGAACATAATTTCTATTAGCAATAATGGGTATATCATTAATTCTCCCTAATGGTTTCTTAATAGTGGAATCAGCTTAATGCAAACGTAAAGAACATTCAATCATATCCTTCAATCCAAGCACATCATATAAAGCTTTAGGCATGGTAGAAATGCTAGCTCCTAAATCACATAAAGCATCCAAATTCATAACCATTAATAGTGATTTTAATAGTAGGTTCCCAGCCATCTTCTAATTTTCTAGGTATGAAAACTTCTTGTTCAAGTTTTTCTTCCCTAGCTTTTAAGACAGCTTCAACAATATGTTCTCGCACATTAGGAGAATTAACCATAGTATGTAAAATTTTAATAACTTCACCAAGAGAGCAATCATTAGGATTAAAAGCACGTCCATCCATAATAGTGGGATAAATACTACCTAAAATTTTGACCTCTCCAAACCCACTTTTAACATTTTTAGCAAAAGATTGAACACTCTCCGAATTTGTGGGATGTTTTCTACCTAAAGTTGACTCTCTTTCAAACCCACTTTCCTTATCATCATATCGAATACCATTAAGCAAACTTGAAAATTTATTCTCAAAAGGGTTTTCAATACTACCTAAAGATTTTACCTCTTCAATACCCCTATTCTCATATATTTCAGTATTCCTAGCCTCTCTTTCTTGTTGTTATTTTTCACGCCTAACCCTAAGCATAGCAATCATCCTATTAGTATTATCAAGAACAACTTGTATAGCTTTAAGAGACTCGGGCATATCTTCTTTAGGAAAAACTTTAATCTGAAGTATTTCAACATCATGCACCAAGGTGTCAATTTTAAGCATTGCATTCTCTAACTTATCCAATCTAGTGCTAACAATATTATAGAAATCCTTTCGAGTGGCAATAAAATCTTTAATAACACCCTCCAATTCAGAAGGCACACTCTTACTAGCATAAGAATTCCCAAAATTATTTTGAGGATAAGGTCTAGAATAATTATTATTACCGTTGAAATTGTTTCTATAAGCATTATTGACAAAGTTGTTCTATTAATAAAGTTAACATCCACTTGTTCATTATTTTGTCCAACAAGTGCAGTGAGAGAAACATCTTTAACATCACTAGAAACACTCTTAGAAGTAAGCATAGAAACAATCATATTAATTTTATCAATCAAACTAGAGATCTCCTTGACAGAATTTACCTTCTTACCTATTAGAGCTCTTTCAGTATGTCATTGAGCGTAGTTTGATGTGATCTCATCCAAAAGTTTAGTAGCATTTCCCAAAGTAGTAGCCATGAAAGTACCATCTGCAGCAAAATCTAATAGATTTCTGGACATATAGTTAAGTCCATCATAGAAATTTTGTATAATCATCCATTCACTTAAGCCATTTGTAGGACAATTCTTAGTCATTGATTTTAATCTTTCCCAAGATTGGGCAACATGTTCATGCTCAAGTTGTTTAAAGTTCAAAATAAGATTCCTTAGTTGTATGACTTTAGCAGGATGATAATATTTACCAATAAAAACATCCTTACATTTATTCCAAGAATCAATACTATTTTTAGGCAAGGATAGAAACCATTCTTTAGCTTTTGCTCGTAGTGAAAACGGAATTTTCTTTAATTTAACAGTATCAGCTTCTACTTCCTTATATTTTTGCATATCACATAAATCAACAAAGTTGTTAAGATGGGAAGCAGCATCTTCACTATAGGAACAAGAAAATTGTTCTCTCATCATCAAGTTCAACAAAGCAGGTTTAATTTCATAAGCTTTAGCACTAGTGGCTGGTGGAGCAATTGGTGTACTAATGAAATCATTGTTATTACTACTTGTGAAATCACAACGTTTAGTATTTTGAGCTGAAGTAGACATGATTTCAAACTTAAAACAAAAGTAACTACTTGCTGGAATTTAAATATTTTTGTGTTTTTTAAGGTTTTTAGAAAGCAGAAAAGCAAAATAAAAGCAAACTAAATAACAAGGTAGTAAAGTAAAGGTGTGTAGGACCTTTTATGCTTCATTTGTTGTTATCTGAGCTCCCCGGCAACGGCGTCAGAAAAAGGCTTGCTTCCTCTCAACTAGGAAGGTGTTGGCCCCCCAAATGCAAGGATTTGCAGCAAGCAGCAGTTTCCCTCAAGGGACCTCAAGGTTTATCGAATCCACGAGAGCTACGAGATTCCAACTAGTGATTAGTACCTACACACACAAAACAAAACGTCCTTGTGTCCCCAACTGAACTAGTGAGGTAGTCAATCTCACTAGTCTTGCTAGTTACAAAGGAATTAAAAGCACAAGTGTATGGAAGATTTGATTGCAGCAAGAAAGTAAAAGAAAATGTAAATTGCGATTGAAAGATTATAAGAAGAAGATGGATGGGGATCCGTAGGTTCGCTAATGGTTTCTCTCCAAAAAGATAGCAACGGTGTGGTGAACAAATTACAGTTGGGCAGCGATTAAATTGCAATATTTATGAGTTGAATATCCACGGCATAATTAGCATATGAGCATCACGTCCCAATATCTTCCCAATATCTACTGACCACAATGCAACTACATCTATAGCTAATACTCCACCCCAAGACCGCTATCCAGCATGCATCTCAAAGTATTAAGTAAAACAGAGTATTGAATTAAGTAGTGACATGAAGTCGGTGATATATTATCTTCACCGTGCATTCAAAGGACAACTATGCAATCACCTTTTTATCCCTAAAAGCAACAACACAATGCAAGCCTTTTCCACTTTTTGTCACCGCGGTAGATTACTTGCAAGATTGAACCCAACTATCATACACAACTCCCTCTAGAAGATCAAACCCCAAACTTGGCCAGAGAAAGAAGAATAGATCGGAGAGCATATATGAATAAGAATTATGCTAAAAAGAAACTAAATAGATCTCAAAAGAATTCATGGATAAACTGATCATAAAGTGACAATTCATCATATCCCAACAAATACACGACAAGAATTACATCAAATGGATCACCATCATGTAGGGCAGCTCATGTGATCTTTGTATTGAGAAACTAGGGAGAGAAAACCAACTAGCTACTGCTATGGACCCATAGTCCAAAGGGAACTACTCACGAGCGATCATGATGGCCTTCAAGTTGATGGAGATGGCCACCGTGATGATTTCCCCCTTCGGCAGAGTACCGGAAAAGGCCTCCAGATTGGAGCTCGACGAAACAGATGTGTGCGGCAGCGGAAAAATTATGGCGATAAATTCCCGAGGGTTTTCGGAAGTATATAAAGGCACGGGGACCGAGAGGCGGTGATTTGGAGCACTAGGGGGCCCATGCGGCAAGCCCACGCGGCCTCCCCCTAGGGCGCGTGGGGGTGCCACATGGGGGCCACAGGCAGCCCCCTGCCCTAGGTCGGTTACCCCTAGAAGCTTCTGGACTTCAAACTTTCGCTGAATTTTGCTGGGATTTTTCTGAGCCCGACAAAATGGATTTTCCTGAAAAGTCCAAAAAACAGCAACTGGCACTGGGCACTGGATTAATATGTTTGTCAAGGAAAATAATAGAAAATGGTTTAAATAGGTGCCAAAAGTATGCCAATTTAATATAAGTATGGCATGAAACAAGCAAAAATTATAAATACGTTGGAGACATATCAATCCTTATCCAGAGAACATGCGAGGACCTCAAGACTAGTACATGGCATATACATTGTAGTTGAGACTAACAGATGACAATATCTCACTGCGTCTCAAAGTGGGTCTGTCCGACTTGATGATCCCCATCACCCAGTCCATACTATCGGGTTAGCATCTCTATGTCCATGACTTATGAAACACAGTCATCAACCGAATCGTATACTAGTCAAAGGGTATGTGTCCGCACAACCTTATCAACTATGGACCATTAGAACAATCATCATACAATATATAGTCTCACAAACAAGTCACATACTTACTGATACATATCAGTAAGTATGTGACTTGTTTGTGAGATTATATATTGTATGATGATTGTTCTAATGGTCCTCAGTGAGGATGGTCAAGGACACTACAAATAACTCATGAATACATAGGGAAATAACATCACTGGTAATTAGCTTATTAGGGGATAGGTTTGGTCAAATTTGATACCATGGATAAGTAAATAGCCGAAACCTTCCCTATTGAGTAACATGGGGATGCGTATGTTCCACCATTAACTTTTATTTTTATTTTTAGAAAACCTGTAATTTTATTCATACTGGCAATCATTACATGTAGATTGCTTTGGATCCAAGATCCAAAAAAAATACAATGTAGCTCTTACAACTAAGAATTACAATGATATATCTTCTCCGTGGTTTCAATATTTGAAAGATGAAATACTCCCAAGACTTTAGTAAAAAGACTGCAATTAGACCAGAGCAACGATACTACCACTCATTCACCGGCATGAACTTGATTACCAATAAAGGTTTCTAAAAGTCACTTGAGTCGCCCATCCAAAAAGATGGGAAACTGTGAGCGATGCACGGACTTGGGCCGGGATGATGCCCTAGACCATCGAATCACAAGATCTTCACCATAGTGTCGAGGAAAGATTCCAACTCCACAAATAATCAAACTAACAAAAACAAAATTGAGAGAATAAGATAAACTCATCAGATCTGAATAATTGAATCTGCAAGGACGCAAACCTCTCTTGCTTCATGGCACATCCAAAGAAAGAACTTGAATAATTTTATTCATAAAAATGCCACGACCACCAATAGACGTTGACGAAGAACACAAAACAAAGATCTGAGGTCCCCCACCTCTTCGGCGCCAAGATGAGAGTAGGAGGCGAGGGTTCAAAACGAACCCTCAATTTGCATTGTTGTCTTGTCTCACCGATCGGTTGGTGCTCATTCCAACCCTACCCATGCCCTAAGAGCACCTCCTACCGGACTAGGTTAATTTGACCCCCTATACGTCCGCGGACGGTGTTCGGGCGTGTTCGCTCCAAACCCTCATTTGTCTGTGCACGGAGCCGTGACCCCCCACGTCCCCCTCTATGTTCGGTCACTTGCATATGATTTGTGGAGATGGAGAGAGAGAAAGAAAAGAAAGAATTAAAAAAGGAAAAAAGTGGTTCGGGGTGGGCCTAATCCGACGTGGCGGACTTCCTGAACACCCCCACTTTCCCCCCATATATGGGCTGGGTTTGGGGGTTTGCGGACAACCCGGACATATAGGACGATTTGGGGGGTCTGGTTGGGTAGGTTTCTTTCTTCTCTCCTGTCGGGCACTGTCCGGCCTGTCCATCCGGTCGTAAGGGGAAAAGTGAGGGGTGCCCTTGAAGATGCTCTAAACCCACAGAACAGTGGAGGCCTGACATGTGGACCCCACCATACAACCACCCAGCCCATTTTACAGCTACAACCCATGGAGCCCACAACCCCATTACCCACACCACCCCTCAAACGGCCAATCCTATACGCCGCCCGCGGGTGGCAAATAGATGGGGCGACGCCCACAGCGCAGCGCCATGGGCCGGCCCAGTTCGTGGTTTTCGCGTGGGTCTTTTTTTCGCTAGCGCTACATTTTTTTTTTGTTTCTTCTTATTTCTGTCTTTTTTTTTCATTTTTTGTTTTGGGTTTTTTCTTTCCTTTTTTTATTGATCCGGTTTTTCCTTTTTTTTCTCCTTTTCCATGTATTTTTTTCCTGGTTTTTCTTCCTTTTTTTGTATTATACTAAAAAGCTCACCGTGCATAACAAAAATGTTCATCGTATATTGAGAAAATGTTCACCATATATTGCAAAAAAGTTCACCATGCATTATAAAAATGTTCATCGTATATTAAGAAAATGTTCAACATATATTACAAAAATGTTCAATGTGTATTTAAAAATTGTTCAGCGTATGTTTACAAAAACGTTAACTGTATTTAAAAAATGTTAACCGAATATTACAAAAAGTTCACCATGCATTATAAAAATGTTTATCATATATTAAGAAAATGTTCAAAGTATATTACAAAAATGTTCAATGTGTATTTAGAAAATTGTTCAGCGTATATTACAAAAAAATTCACTGTTTTAATTTTTTCAGAAATTTCAAAAATTGTTCACGTTTAAAAAAATCATATTTCAAAAAATGTTCGAAATAAAGAGGCCAAAAAATCGGGTGCTACAGTGAACTGGGTGCTACAGTGCTGGGTATATAGCCTTTCAGTCGCTACAGAGTTGGGTCGCGCCCTGTGCGAAGGCTCAACAATTTGACGCATTCTGCGTCAGCTTGCCAGCCTCCCGCACAGGGGAGCGCCCAACTGGGCCGGCCCACTAGCGCACAGGATCGTCGCCTGTAGCGAGCGATCGAACTAAAAAAAAGCCTGTAGCGAGGCAACGAGCACAGTAGCAACCCGGGCTACTGCAGCAAGACGGTACTGTAGCGCTCTCGGTCTACTGTACCACCCTCTTATTTTTAAGTGACCATTTTTTGAAAACGCAAACAGTTCTTCAAATTTGCGAACATTTTTTGAAACCATGAAATTTTGAATCTTTCAACAATTTTTAAAAAATGAGAACATTTTGGAAAATTTGAAAACATGAACATTTTTTTAAACTCCGAACAAAATTCAAAAGTACGAACATTTTTTGGATACGGGAACATTTTTTGAAATTCCGAACAAAATTTGAATACGGGAACATTTTTTGAAATTCTGAACAAAATTTGAAAACCCGAACATTTTTTTAAACTCCTGAACAAAATTTCAAAACGCGAACAATTTTTTAAAAAGCGAACATTTTTTGAATATGTGAAGTTTTCTTGTAATCGGAAACATTTTTTGAAACAACCGACCAAAAATTGAAAACACAAACAATTTTCTGAAACTCCGGAACAAAATTTGAAAACACGAACAAATCTTTGAAAATCGAACATTTTTTGAAAATATGAACATTTTTTGAATTTTATGAACATTTTTTTTGAAAACGTGAACATTTTTTGAAAAACATGTTTTTAAAAAAAATCTGAACAAATTTTGAAAAATAAAAATGAACGTGAAAAAAAAGAGAGAAAGAAACAGAAACAGAAAAAGAAAAAAAGAAACAGAAACCGAAAAAGAAAAATAAAAAAACCGGTTCAGGAACCTTCTAGAAGGTTCCCAAAACCAGTAAAAACCAGCTGGGAATCCTCTAGAAGGTTCCCAATACGAGTTGGGCGCTGTAGGTAGGCTACAAATGGGCCGGCCCAAAATCGCTCACTACGTCGCCTCCCTGTGCGATTCGCCGACTGTTTGACGCAAAATGCGTCAAATAGGCTTTTCCTCCTATAGGAGCTCTCCCCTCAAACCCTGGACCTAATCCCCACGCACGCACACACCGCATCCAGCCCTCTCCTCTCCCAGCCGTCAGCCGCCCAGCTCTCTCGTTTTCTGTCTATCTGGTGGATATGCTCTTACAATGTGTGGTAAGCGAGTAGACACGGCAAAACGGGTCACTTCCAATGAACAGCAAGCGGACGGCACCATGAGTTCCAAGGAACTTCCCGGACGCGGCATAGCCGTCGAATTGGTGCGACTGGATGAGCTGGAAGTACCTCCGCCGCTCCTAAAAGTCACCGTATGGAGCCCACACGTAGGGGGTGAAGTTGGCTGCCTGCGACCTCTTGGCTCTTGGGTAAAACGAGGACCAAACAGAACAAGCGAGCAACCTTGCACACAAATCAGCTGAAGAACAGCTTGGGAGGGGAGATCTCCATGGGGAAGAAGAGGAAGCAGGATCACGACTCGAGCTCCTCCGATGCCAAGCGGTGTAGGTCTTGCCACTGCCACAACGGGTTAGTCAGTGGTTTCCTCACTCCCTTTTGCTGTTCTGCTCTGCGGTCTACTGTAATTTTAATTGATTCCTTTACTAGGGAGACAAGCAAGCCAAGTGACGGGATGGCGCCTTGGGAGGGGCTTGCAGATATCGGTCGTGCGGTAATCGAATTGAAAGACGTCATGGAGGTATATTCTCATCTCTTGATTCACCGGAAAACTTTGCGTTTCTTTTTATTTTACTAGCAAAGAAAAATATCTCCGAGAATCAGACTCTCTTTTCTTAGTGAAAAATTCATTCATGGTCAATGCTAATATGTGTTTCCAAGCAGGTGCATGATGTTCAGATCAAAAGATGTTTAATAACATAAAACACAGAGGTCACTGCTAGCAATTTTAATTACAAAAAATAACTTCTTTTAGGATTTGTATTGTGTTTTCAGGGATTAGAAGTATATGAAAATATAGGAATGCATCAATATATCTCATCCGAGATAAGAAGGACCATTCTATGATTGAAAATTTGAAAAACAAATGATAGTCGTGCATGCTTGCATAGTTGCCATAGATGGATGAATCTACGATGCACTTTTTTTTTTATTAGTTATCACTTAGACGTTAGCCTACCCCAACTTGTTTTGGACTAAAGGCTTTGTTTGTTGTTGTTTGTTAGTTATCACTTAGACGTTAATAGGTTGTGAACATTTTTGCATATACCAAACTCAAAGCTTATTTGAATATTGTAAATGGTATAATTGACTCAACCAATATCATAACACCAATAACTATATTAGCATACATATGTATTGGCTGAGCAAGTAACAAAAAATAAGGGAAAGAGTTTAGTCAACATATGTATGTTTATGCACGAAAATCTGGGAAAGTTGTTGTCATAACGCAGGCATAACAACAGGAGTTCTGTACCAACATGGGTGTGTATTAACATTCAGAATGCATGGAAAAATGAATAGCTACAACAGTTAGGCCACAAAATCCACTCAAACTGAATAAAGCTACTTTTGAGAGCACATAAAGTACTTCCGAGCTCCTCAACTGACCTCTCCAATAGCTTGACTTCTTCACCCTTCTCCTTTCATCTGCTATCTGTAGGAGTACAAAAGAAGGGTTCTAAAAGAAGAAAAATGGAAGCATTATTAAGAGCAGAAAACATTAATCAAATAGGCAGATGAACACCTGGCTGGCGTCCGTAGCAATTACTTCCCTTTATTTTGCCACTGCCAAAGCATCTCCAGCTTTTCTCTCAGAGAGGCACCTGGGAGTCACATTATTGCTTCTCTTCTGAGAGCTTGGAGAAGTTATTTTGCAAATTTTGAAGCAAGCCGTCCCTTTCATCGTCAAGTAAATTTCTCAGCTCAATCAACACTTCCTCCAATATTGGAGTGGCATTACTATTATGGGCTAACTCCTATTTCATAGAGTAATCAATCCGTTCAATATGGCTGAGCTGAGGTCGCAAATCAGTGTTCTCCATAGACTGCATTTGGTTTGCAAACTGCACTTGCTGGCTGCTCCTCCAACACCAAAATCTTTTCTTTACTCTTCATAATTTAAGGATGTGCAGGATTAATCAATTTAAACTCACTGGATTGGATGGATGGAGTGTCTAGCTAGTAGGATTAAACAATTGGTCCCTTACTGATTGATTAATTATAGTGAATCAAACATTTTTCTGAATCTTTGCTTCAATGGATGTGCATGATTAATCAGTTAACACTCACAGTGGGGGAGGACATCCTGATGGAGTGGGCGCAACCTACTTGACCAGCAAGCCCCACGAGGCTGATAGAGCGCGTCGACGCCCTGGCTGAGTGTGTTAACACGACAGTAGTTCAATTTCCATAAACCAAACTGAAAATGTGGATGAAGAAGTTAATCGTATAAGCTCATTCAATTTGGCCACAGTATATCACCACAATCAGTTGTTGCACAAAACAGGGAGGCACACTATCTCCAGGTAAATGTCATGCTTTAAGTATATGAAGATTATGGATTTCCCTAACTACAGCTGAAGGACCAGTTACTTCAGCAAGCAATTATCGTGCAGACATGGCAATCAACCACAAGGTCTTTAAGGACGTCTCAAATTGTTAACACAACCAGAGTTCTATAAACGGAGGTAAAAATTAACATAGATGAAGAAGCTTATCATATAAACCTATTGAATTTGGTCACGGCACAAGTCACTATCCTCAGAAAACAGGGAGGCATACTATCACCAGGTCTAGTTTTTCCAAATTAATTCTTAGTAAATCACATCATGCCAGCTACTAATCGAAATAAAACCAAGCACATATCTGCTCTGCTTATCACAATTGCCAGTAAACTAGGCGGCATCAGCAGAACCTAGGCGGCATCAGCATCCACCGCACTCGCCGTCTGCCCCAACTCTCACCCGCTGCACCATCCATGGTACGGTCCGAAGCCACCCCAGCTGATGGCACCCACCGCCGTTCGCCACAATGGCGTCCTTCACCTGACACACATCCCACTCAGCCTTACCAGCAGTTGCCGCCTTCTCGCTCCGGAACCACCCCTCCAAGACCTCGGCGGTCTCCTCTGTCACACAGCCGACAACTCGCCGCAGCTTGTGCATATACTCATACACCTTGTCTGCGTCCCTGGCCTTCGCACTGACCTCAAGGAGCGCGGCGAGCTCGGGCTCTTCCGGCGATACAGCGGAGGCCGCCATGTGGGCCTCGACCGCGTAGGCCTTGCCAGCCTCCCTGGCGCGCCGGAACGCGGCAAGCACGGGGCTGTAAGACCGGAGGCGCGGCGAGAGGCCGTACTTCTGCCGCATGGTGGAGACGAGCCCGAAGGCCTCGTCGGCGCGCTCGGCATCTGCGGCGACGACGCGGGCGGGCGAGGTGATGGTGGCCTCGGACGGGGGCGCCCCGGCCTCCAGCATGTGGGTGAACACGCGGCGCGCGGCGGCGGCCGGGTGGACGGGGAACGTGGCGCGGTCCGCGGAGGCGAGCAGGTGGAGGAGCTGGTTGTACTGGTGTGCGGCGAGGTGGAGGTCGGGCGCCGCGTCCGGGCCGGAGACGGCCGCGTCGAAGGCGGCCATGGCGGCCGCGGCGTCCCCGCGGCGAGTGCAGTCGGTGAGCGTGCGCAACAGGTCGGAGTTGGGCCCCTTCCAGCCGGCGGATAAGATGAAGAAAGGAGCACGGGCGGAATTCTTACAAAATGCAGGGGTTAATTTGCAAAATCGAAACATTTTTCCAGATCCACTTACGTAGGGACGGCGGGTTCAATTATCGGAAACTACAAGGACTGTTTTGCAAAAACACCGCGATGGTGAGCGTGCAGCGCACAAGCGATGGCCGCTTTATTATTAGATAAATATTTTTCCTATACAAAGAAAGTGTTGAGACTTTCGCTACTTTGGACTTTCCTTCTTTATTACTACCCAGTTGATTAAATAAGGAATCTCAATAGCTAAAGGGTGTTTATTTTGTTCCGGACTCAAATTTCTCTGTACTGTACTCACACTCTCTTCGTAGCTTCATTTCCGCGTGGAGCAAAAATACAAAAGAAAATTTCGAAAGCTTAAGGAAAAGAGGAAAAAAGACAAAAAAAAGCATAAGGAGGATCTCAGGGTACTCAAGGAAGAGCTCGAATCAAAAATCCAAGAGATGCAAAAAGAAGCGTGTGCTGATGTAAATCATTACAAGGCATCTCCATCACAGAGGTGAGGAGCTTCTTTAGCTATGACTGGACCAGGATACTAGGACTGGAGCATTTTTTTTTTAAACTAATCTCTTGGAAAAGTGACTTTTTGGTACTCTGGATTTCCAGTGTTAACGTTCCAGGTAAACTTACTGTGTTGAAATGCAGATTTTATTACATTTGGCGCTATCATCGTAGTTGTTAGAAATGTGGGTTTTATTACATTGGGCGCTATCATCATAGGTGTCAGATGGTATCCAAGCTTAATGTGGCACTACTAGGAAAAAGCTTACCAGTAGTGCTGGTTTTTTTGCTACCAGTAGCGCCGGTACACACGCTACTGTTACGACGCTACAACTATTTTTTAGCAGTAGCGCTTGTTTTGCCCAGCACTACTGGTAAATGATGATAGCAGTAGCGCTTTTTTTGCCCAGCGCTACTGGTAAATGATGATAGTAATAGCACGTCTATGATACACCCACGCTGCTAGTAACTAATTAGGATTTAAAAAAATATAAAAATCTACCTATTCCAGTTTAGACATACATTTCATAGTACCCACATACATGCATTTCATAATACGTACATTTTATGCATACAGTCAATCATACATATCTGATATAGATAATTAATACATATATATATACAATATACGCCACGCCTATAGGTCGTCGGCGTCGGCGCCTCCACAAGCCCGTGTTTGATGGTGTTGATGTCGTCGTCATCGCCGCCGCCGCAGCACCGTGAGGATGTTGTCGGCGGCGGAGTGTTGTACCTCTACTGATTTAACAATAGATGGATGGATGCTAAAACTGCAGAGCACTTGAATGCAGCAACACAATACTTCAATCCTAAATGTGCAGAGCACGTCATAACCATATATTCATTCCTAAACTCTAGCAGCCAACTGAGCTAATTAATCTAATCAACCCTAATTAAACAGCAGCCAATCAAGGTGATTAACCTCAAACTGCAGCAACCCCCTAACTTGCCATGTATAGTCCATGGGTGGATGGATCTGAAACAGAGCATGGTATACAGCTCAAAGCAGAGGAGAGGGGGGCAGAGGTAGGGGGTGGGGCCTGAGAAGAAGTCACCGGAGAAGGAGGGAGGCTCCATGGGGCCTCTGCGTCGTGGGGAGAAGGAGCTCCATCTCCATGGCGGCGTCCTGTCCCACGGATGTGCGCCCCTCCTGCCGTCGTCGCCGTCCGCGCCATGGCGACCTGCAGAAAAATGAAGACAAGATGAGGTGAGGAGGAGAGGGTGGGCGAAGAAGGAGGGGAGAGACCAACCTGTGCCGGATCCGGCCACCTCTGGCCTCGCCGTTGCCGGTTGTGGCGGATCCCGGCGAAGTTTTGGGGTGGGTGCAACCTATCCGTGCAAGGAGTTGCAGAAGAGAGAGGGGGGGGGGGGCCTCACGTGAGAGAGAGGGATTTTCTCTGAGCGGTGCGAGATAGAGGGATGGGTGCCCGTGAGCCGCGCTACCACTGCAATCCTACCAGTAGCGCGGCTTAGCAAACACGCCCTACTACTAAGTAGGGTCAACCAGCGGGTTTCGTCCATCGATAGTAGTAGCAGGGTTGTACCTCACGCGCTACTACTATTTATTAGTAGTAGCGCGTGTTGTATAACCCGTGCTACTACTACGGCCTGTCCGCTGGACACGGTTGGAGATATTTACTAGTAGCGTGTTTTGTTGGGCCACGCGTTACTAGTAATATTTACTAGTAGCGCGGGTCAGTATAGCGCGCTACTAGTAATTAGTAGTAGCGCGGGTCAATATAGCGCGCTACTAGTAAGCGACTACCTATAAGCTTTTCTCTAGTAGTGTGGATCGTAAATGGGCCCCATTTATAGAATTGGAAGATTGGATCCATTTCAAAATCGATAATAAAACTTGCACTAAATTTTCTCTGGCAAAAACATATCTATTTACGATTCAAGATTTATCGAATTAAGGTGCTCAAATATCTGTACACCTCATACATGTTGATATCGTAGTGCTTTCGATGCTTTATATTATAAATGATACAAACAATCTGAATTAGCACATAGAATTTGTACTTCCTTACGTCACACTTTATGAACCAAATTATAGAAGTGTATTACACTAGTAGAAAACAGGACATTAGTCCCGGTTCGTAAGGGCCTTTAGTCCCGGTTCTGCAACCGGAACTAAGGAATCGGGACTAAAGGCCCCCACTTTTAGTCCCGGTCGTGTTACGAACCGGGACTAAAGGGGCTCCACGTGGCCGCTGCGCAGCGCTCAGGCAGGAGAACCTTTAGTCCCGGTTGGTAACACCAACCGGGACTAAAAGGCCGCCAAGCGCTGTTTTTTTTAAAGGCCTGTTGAAGGAAATTAAAAAAAATACACCCCGGCCCATGTACCGAGTGCGGCCTAATCAGCCCATCCCGATAGGGGCAGACCTTTCGGCCGCACACGGCCCAGAGGCCCAACAGGGGCGGCAACAGAGTGCACAAGTCAGGCAGAGGCAAGTGTAAAGAGGAGTTCGGCAGGTACGGGGGAGGGCAGTATATAAGCAGGTGCGGGCGGCCTTCCGTAGGCGAGGTGGGACTAAACTAGGGCGCGCAGTCGGCACTGTGCAGAGGAGCTTTAGTCCCGGTTGGAGACACCAACCGGGACTAAAGGGCATCGCACCCCTTTAGTCCCGGTTGGTGTCTCCAACTGGGACTAAAAAGGTCTCATTTGAACCGGGACTGCTGCCTGCCGAGCCCCGGCCGGCTTCCTAGCCGCTCGAACCGGGACTGATGCTCACATTAGTCCCGGTTCGTAATGCGACCGGGACTATTGCTCCCATCCGGCTAGAACCAAAGCCCTGTTTTCTACTAGTGTTAGTTCTGTTCTGCAATTCAAGGAAATTCAACAACCGGTCATACTGTACAATCTAGGGTCTAGTACTGAATATCAACGTAGTATAATTTGAAATTTTGAACTAATTTCTTTTTGTTTGTGTTCATGTTCTTTCTCAATCAGTTATCTCATTTTAGGAGCTTCTTCAGTCTAATTATATTATGACTTAGTCTAAACTGCTACAATATTGGAGTGTTGCCAATAATGGGTCTAAGCTACTTTACTACACTTATCTACTACATATAAAGAGAAAACGCAGTTCACATGATGAGCCACACTTTGACATTAGAAAGTTCAGAGCAGTTCACTGTTGTTCTCTTCTTCCAGAATTTAACGTATCTTCTGTTATGTGCTGGTGCAGATCACAACTAAGCCAATCAACAAGATTTCGACTAGTAATTGAAAATAGCATGAGCGAAATTTCTTACAAAACGGAAACTGTACAGACTGAGGATGGTGGAGGTCGCATAAAAGTTGTCATGTATGATGGTGGCGATCCAATTGCATCTGACCACTGTCTTGCTTCAGTAAAAGTTGAGCTAGTTCTTATTGAAGGAAGGTTCGATGAAAAGAGAGATTCGTGGTCTAAAGAGGAGTTTGAGAAAAGCATAATAAAACCGCGAGAAGCAACTAAATCGATAAGTATGGTAACAAATGGTACATTTGATTTGAGAAATGGGCGGCGTGACTATGAAGGTGCCATTATTATGGATAATTCGCAAAAAAAGGAAGTTAAGCTTGGAGTAAGGATCGCAGGGCATACAAAAATAAGAGTTCTTGAAGGAGTATCAAATCCATTTAAAGTGCAGGAACGGAAGACAAGTAATGTTCCTTTCTTTGAATATTCTATCAGTTACTTTAATGTCAGTGTTAAAACATGATTCACTTTTTTCTAGATGGGATATGTTACACAATCTACTGTCATGAATAGGAGCATGATTGACACCACATTTCTTTTGTTAATTTATTGTCTCGAAACTGATCACAGCTCTGATTGAGGGAATGGTGAAACCTTCTGTCAGTGTCTTCCTTCGTCTTGTTTACACCAATTCAAGGGCATTTTTTTATTTCCCAGAGCCAGCTCCAAACAAAAAGGGTAATAAACCTTCTCCTCCAGTTATAACGCGAAACGTGGTACAGCCAATCAACACCCAGGCAACACAACATGGTAAGGGCTAGAAATTATTGTTTATTTCTCTGTTTCCCCTCCTGAAGTATATGATTTATATCAACATGACTAGTTTACGGCTCACTAACAGGCCAAGGTCATGTTTTCTTTTCGAAAAGAGTTAGTCTAGATGAGCAACATGGTCTTCCTCCACCTGTCTTTCAAGACATATTGCAGAAAGCAGGTAAGAAGTTAGTACTTGAAGCCTCCATGCATTACCACCAATATCGAGTAAAAGTAAATGATTGCAGATGATAAGCCTCCGCTATTGTTTGCCTTCTTTCTGTATGTGACATGTATCCTCGTGCCTAAGAGCCATGTTTCATTGCCTCAAAACTTCCCAGACTGTGGAAAGCATACAGAACTTCTTACTGATGGTGATGGTACTTCCGAGGATAATCTACCAGCCACTGTACTGCTCATGGTTGAGGGAAATGGTGAGGACTTCTGCCTCGGTCTTCCTTTATCTCGTTTACATTAGTTTATGTGCAAATGGTTTCTTTTCACATTCAGGGCAAGCCCTAAACGGCAACGGTCAACAATCTTGTCAA
Source organism: Elymus sibiricus (assembly GCA_039707655.1). NCBI lineage: Eukaryota > Viridiplantae > Streptophyta > Magnoliopsida > Poales > Poaceae > Elymus > Elymus sibiricus. Next base: position 469,033,730 of record CM077668.1, on the reverse strand, counting down.
CAAATTCCATCGCAATTCTGGCAGCAAACCAGCACCCACTCAATGCAAAATGGTAAATGCTATAAGCCTGTAAGCTATTGTTTATTTCTCTGTTTTCCCCCAAAGTAAATGAACAGACTGGTTTTCGGCTTGCCAACAGGCCAAGGATGTAGTCTGCCACCACCTAGCATGCCAAATCTATTGCAGGTAGCAGGTAACAGTTAGTGCTTGAAACCTACTCTAGCACCAAATGAATGAATGATTGCAGATGATAATACTTTGTCTTCACCTCCAGGAAATTGTCCAGTCCAGTGCAATAGTTTTCCTGATGCAAGTTCTCCACTTGCATTACTGAACAACCATTTGGTAAATATGAGATGGATTGAAGAGTTACTTATTCTGTACAATAAGACTCCGGGTTCATGGTCCAACAAATTTATGTATTAGATTAGAGTCCATTAGTCCAGTTACCATCATTTTCATATATATAAAGGGTGTGTGATGCTAAGGGACAACAGACCATTACGCCCAAACTTTTCTACCGTAGGTCATGGTGTTACCAAACACATGAAATGGTTTTGAATTTTGGGTTTGTTTGCGTACATTGCCATTTGTCTAAGTGTTCTTTAGCAGTTTCACCTGTCGTGTTTATTGGGATTGTAAACTCTTTTTTGACATCTATTGTTTACTTTATTCAGTGGACTTTACCCCCCAGTGAACTGGGATTTCCACAAAGTACAGGGGGGATATCTGCTGAAGACGTACCTAATTTAGATGCCCAGACACAATTTCAAGGGACTTGTAAGTGCAAAGTAGAGGCAAATACTGCTTGTCTTCAACTTAAATAATCATTCTGGTAGCATATGCATGTGTTACCTTCGTAATTTTGGACTTATCTTCTTACCGAGTACAAAATAATTAATGCACTTCATCATAACATTAATATGTTCGTTCAATAGGCTGCTTTATATTTCTTAATTTTCTCATGAATAAGTTTACACTATAATTTACTTGGTTCCTAAATTTGCCCCAAAAACTTGCATATCCGCTCTTGCAATTATCTTTTATTTTTGTATGGTACCACTCTCATTTATTCCTGAGTAAGACCCGCTAAGATGTTGGACAGATGTGTGATGTGTCAGATATCTTTTTTTTCCTCACACAACTCTGTTTCAACAGAAAGGGACTATAGAGGCATGTGATACATGAATGCACGGGCAAGAAAAATGGCAAAATGAATGAAACAAGAGGTTAACTGGGAGATTATTGTCTCTCTGTTTCGAAAACTGTTTGTTGTGCATGTCAGTGGCTCAATTACTGAACTATGGTTTAATTTTTTTTACTAAACTATTGTACCTATAAAATTGATAGGTGGTGATCGTACACAAAACTACAAATATGCTGACACCTCAAATTCTGAATTCTGAAGTTCCAATTTGAAGCATGTTAAATAACTATATATGTTCTTTGCTTATTCTCAACAATTCTTTTTTGTTTTGATATTTTTCCAAATTTATGGGATAGGGATACAAGATAAAAGATGAAGCACATTTGTGGAAAATCGTGTTAGAACCAAACTGCATTAAGTCAAAGGGCTTGTGCCAAGCTAAACCATGACTATCTTCTGTAACTTTTTTGTAGGTGTAGATGCGTCATTTAGATGTAATCAAGTACTACTTCAATGGGATGAGCCTCATGTGGAGGTCAGAAAACACTGGAACTTTCTTGATCAGCTCATGCCGCTGTATAGCACACAATCAGGGTTTTATAGAGAAAGCTTCCCCAGTACGAGCCTCATGGATAAAAACCATAAATTACTGGCATGTATTTCATCAGGTGATTCTGTTCTGAAGATGATTACCAGTGTTACGAATCAAGCCACACAAACTCCTCAGAGGAGAGGCGTTCTCGTTCGGCCCATTGAGCCATATGATTCAGATGATGGGTGTGTTCTAATCGAAGGCTTTCTTTCTTTTTTTAGAAGAAGTTTTCATTATTTCTGTTGGAAATCGACATGATCACATTGGCCTGTGGTCAATCATGACAACCATCTAACTGTTATTCATGTGCCTAAAATTTTCAGGCCGCCAGTTAAGAAGCAAAGGAATGCCAAATATCAATTGCGTTTTGTCAATAGGGTGTGCAATGACTACTACACACGGGAACAAATCAAATCAGAGGATGGAAAACCTTTAAAGGTAGCTTTGTATGATGAGAACAATCTGGTAGTCACATCTGGTCCGCTGTCTACAGCTTCTGTGGAGGTCGTACTACTTCATGGTGATTTCAATGCCGAAGGTCAAGATTATTGGGCATCAGAGGAGTTCAGTGCCTGCCTAGTGCATCCACAATCTTTAAAAGAACCACTAGCCTTGGGAGGTGATCATGTTTTGGCGCTGACTGATGGAGAGGCTGACCTTGGTGATGTCTATTTCCAAACTTCCTCCTTCCATGCCAGAACTGGAAAGTTCAAGATGGGCGTTCAGATTAAAAGTGTAAGAGAAGAGAGTGTTCAAGAAGGAATCACTAGCCCATTTCTTGTGAGAGTTCGTCTAGGGGAAGGTACATTTTTTTTCATTAATCTTCTTGTTCGAACATGACTTCTCATGCAATTTCAGTAGGACATTTCACACAAATTTTTACAGTGAAGACATTGCAGTCCTTATACATTATTTTTCATAAAGTATTAAGTAAAAAGTTAGACCAAGAAGTAAGATATTCAACAAAATGCTAATGCACACTTCTGAGAAAGAGTAAACAATACTCCCTCCGTCCCATAATATAAGATGTTATTACACATCCAATATACTCACGTATTGGATGTAATAACATCTTATATTATATTATGGGATAGAGGGAGTAGATGAGAGTGGAAAGTTGTCAAATTATTATACTATTACAACTTTTCATCTCACGTATGTTTGTTTGAAACTCTTCAACCCTTTAGTAATTGGAACTGCTGCAAACATGTAATTGTGGTTTCTGAGCATTTCAAGTCTAAAAACATGTACAATTAATGATGAATTGATTGACCATGAGAGTTCCTTATCCGTCTCATTCTCTCTTTAGTTTTTTGGGTGAACTGAGCATGTCCAGGTGATCAGTAAATCCTTACCAATGTCAGGTGCACTTGTATCAAATAAATATCGCCTCAAACCAGTTGCGCCTTATTTTGTATTATATGTACACCTAGTGTTTGAAAATTTCACGCAGTTATATGTATTTCCATTTGACGTACCATTATTTATCTTTAATTTTAAAGAAGCAGGCTGCCATCGGATCAAATCTCTCGAAGCATTGCTCAGAGTGAAAGTAGAATTGCCCAAACAAGTACTATGTGATGCCAGGGAAAACGTCGGCGCATCATTGGTAATGACTTTTATATCCCCTTGTCTTTACAATAGATTTGTTTCTCATAACGATTTTATATTAATATGAAGTTTGGTATGGTGTCACAGGCCATGCATGATCAGTCATCACAGGTGAGAAGTGTATTGGAGGCGTCGAAGGTGGAGGACCATGACAACATAGTCTGGACCGATTCCGATCGACCTCCAGAACTGTCCCTCACTATGTCTCCCCATGACACCCTCTTTGCCCATATATCCAAGTCGGAACGTATAAGGAAATGGAGAAGGGGGCTCCAAGTACTATCTGCAGAGAAGAATAAAGATCCAGATTACTCTATGGATGGCGAAGAAGTATGGCAGAGTGATCCTGGCTCTGCTGCTATGAGCCAGTACCACTATCTTTACCTGAACAAACCTTGAGTGCATCAAATTGGATCTCAGCTAGTAACACCCCAGTCCCAGAGCATCACACAGTAAATAAAGCAGATATACATTTGTTACCTGCAAACCAAGTGTATGCTGAAAAGATCATCTGCAAGTACAGGTGTCATGTACATGCATGAATGCATGCTTATCTTGCTCGTCACCTCCACCTTAATTATTATCGTGATGAAAAGGAAGGGGAAATTTGTTATGCGGAACTTCTCCTCAGCAGTAAAATGGTTTGTCGCGCAATCCGCCCCCCCCCCCCCCCCCCCCCTCCCCGGCGCGAGTGAGGTCCAGTTCGTCCTTAATTTTTAGTTATATATATACGAAAGGACGGACACTATTCACCTCCACTTCAGAGAGAAATTTAGGCTGTCAGATTGCAGATAAAGGAGAAGCATAAGGCAGTGAGCAAGAAATAAGGATCATTAACTCAAAAGTTCTGGGGCATAAACTCCCGACCCCCGCGTCGCCTAGCTCGGGCGACACGGGGGAACCTAGCGCCGCCGCCGCAAAGCCCTCCTCTCCCCACTCCCCCGCATCGCCGCCGCCGGAGGGGCCGCCGGCGAAGCCCGCGCGTGCCCCAGGGAGGGTGGCGGCGGGGCGTTTTCTCCTCTTCCGCGGCGTAGCGCGCGCGCGGCGGCTGCGTCTTCCCGGAGGCGCGCGCGGCCGGCGGGGTTGCGGGGCGGCGTCTGCGCGGGGAGCGGCTGGATCCGGTCCGGGCTTGGCCGGATCTGGCTTCTCCGCCCTCGATGGCTGCGGCGGAGTGGCGCGCGACTCCATGGTGGGGTTGTTGGCGCCGGCGAGGGACTGCGGCGGGCGGCGTGCGTCGTCGACGAGGTGCTTGGCGGCTCCATGGTGGAGCTGTGAGCTCTGGCGGGCATCAAGGGCTGGCATCCGGGGCGGCGGCCCCGGGAAGTTGGTTGACGTGTCGGCGGCTGTGGAGTTCGCGCGGGCGACGCGGCGGCCGCGGTGTGCTGGTGGTGGGAGGCTCGTCCTTCCTGTCTAGGCTGCTCGGCGACGGCGGTTCTTCGGCGGGTCACAGCTCCGGCGGCTCGGGCTGTTGCGTCTGCGTTCTGCGTGGGTTTTGGACCGCCAGATCTGGCTGGCAGGAGGATGCGGGGTGGCAGTCTGCCTTTCCCTGCCCAGAGGCCATGCATCAGTCTACGTGATGGTGGTTTGCCGTGGTTGGCTCGACAGCAAGGCGTGGTGGTGGTCCCTGCACGGTCATGGCGTTGTTGTTGTGCAGGGGTGCGCGGGTCAGTGGAGTTGCTGGCGTGGGAGTGGTGGTGTCGATGATCCGAGCGAAAGCTTGGCCGGTTCTTGCCGGCCGGCGGCGGCGGCGCCCGTGGGCGTCGCTTTCTTCCTTGGAGGCGCCGTCGAGGTGATTTGGGCATCCTTCGCTCTCGGGTCAAGATCTTCGGGCGAAAGTCATGATCCTGGTTGGATCAGGCAGCGGCGTCGTCTTCAACGGCGTATTCCCTCTTGGGGGCGCCGTCTTGAAGATCTTGGTCCCATTTGTGATTCCTGTAGGCTGGGCGTGCACTACATTGCGGTCGGCAGGTGCTCGACTGGCGATGAGATGGTGTGGCGTTGCGACGTGTGTGGCAACGACGATGGTGGCGAGCAGAGCCGGGTTGCGGCTTGTCCTTCTGATGCTGAAGGTCCGGTGCGCTAATGGGTGTGCCTATGTTGGTTTCTGGCTATGACAGAGAAGTCGGAGCTGCGGGCGGCGGGGCCGCTGCGGCAACGATGACTCCATGAGGGCGGTTTTCAACGAGCGGTGCTCTTTGGGTGTTGCGCTGGACTAGGTCGGTGCGAGGCTTGCAACTTTCTTCTGTGATGCTCGTCGGCAAAATTGGAGCTGTCATGTCCTCGACGCTGCGGTCGACTGTTTGGCGTTGCTTTGTTGTTCGGTGCTACCTCTCGACGGCTGTGTTGTTGGTTGTGTCGTGATCTTGTGTGTGGCCAGGTCGTCCGTGTGTGCCCCTTGTGGGGTTTGTAATTTAGGTTTTCGTCCGGTTTTCCTCTAATTAACCGGACAACTCTCTTCTTCTTAATCAATGAAAATGGCAAATCTTTTGCCTTGTTTCAAAAAAAAAATTAACTCAAAAGTTACAAAATATAATTAGCCAAAAGGTAAGCTCATGTTGTTGTATAAAAGCATCTCTAGCCGATCCCCTAAAAAATAGAGGAGTAAATCTTAGTGGAGTACTTATACTCCACTAAGTTATGGCCGGATGAGGGTGTCCCGGACTAGGGGGTACTCGGGCTGCCGGCCTATCTCTCATGGGCCGGATTGGTGGGCCGCTCTCTACACGTCGATGGAAGGCTGGATTGTGGACGACCCCGTATGATAGAAGGAAATCTCTGAAGTCTTGGCGTCTCTTCCAAGGAATAGATGGCGTAACCGGCATGTTTATCCCTGATGATAACCGACCATATGTAACCCTAGGGCCCCCCTGGTGTCTATATAAACCAGGAGGTTTAGTCCGTAGGGAGAAGACTCATAATCTAGGGTTTAGCCCATCTGATCTCGAGGTAGATCAACTCTGTAACCTTCATACAATCACATCAATACAATCAAGCAGGACGTAGGGTTTTACCTCCTCGAGAGGGCCCGAACCTGGGTAAATCGCTGTCTCTACGCTCTCTGTTGCCATCGACTCCTTGACCCATAGTTCGGACCCCCTACCCGAGATCTGCCAGTTTTGGTACCGACATTGGTGCTTTCATTGAGAGTCCCGTCGTGGGTCGCCAAGGATCAATGGCTCGCCGTCCCCGGACAGTTCTTCAGCAATGGAATCTGCAGCGGGGATATCATCGTCCTCGGACAGCTCTTCTCTTCAGCGACGGAGTTCGTAGCAGGGACATCTTCGTCCCCGGCCAGCTCTTCGCGTTTGGCAGCATCGTGTTATACGCCGATCCGACCGGTCACCTAGACCAGGTCGGCAACTTCGCCCCCGAGCAGGAAATCAGGTTCGACGGCCTTCAGTTCGTCGCCGACGCTCGAGGCGATTTGATCTTTACTGGGTTCTCGGCCTCACCTGAGGAACCCACCAACCCCGAGGCTTTGACTTCAGATCCCTTCCCCGCCCCAGTCCTCGGGGCGGGCCTCGGATCGGACCTGACCTTGAGTTTGGCTCCAACCCCGGTGCCGGAGAACCAGGGGTCACCCTTGGCCGAGCACACTCCCGTTAACGACACACCGGAGCTCAACTCCAGGGACCGTCCGAACATAGATCCGGTGGATCCCTCGATTGTAAGCGAGATGCTGGACCGGATCCAGATGATAAATATCGCGGACGGCCCGTCCTCGGACCAGGAGCAGGTCGGACAGGATGCCGGCCGCGGGGAATTTTGCGTCCCACCCACCACCCACTTGGTAGCCACTGTCGAAGATTTAACCGACATGCTGGACTACGCCTCCGAGGAGGCTGACTACATGGACGTCCCGCCCTCCACGGACACCTTCCTTGCCACTACAAATACCGGAAAGTGGACCGCCACCTCCACTTATGACGTCTACATGGTTGACACCCCCGTGAAGGACGGTGACACAACCAACAAAGGCGGTGACGACACCACCGAAGACCCGCCCAGACGCCAACGACGGCGAGCCAGAGGGCGGGGGAAGGGCATGGAAAATCACACAGACACAAACGACACCGGAGCTAACGAGACTCCGGATAATTTGGGGGAGCTCGGCGACAACACGCCCGATCAACGACCTGACTCCCCTGAAGGGCATGAGGACCAGGGTGACCCCGAGGACCTCGATGATTCCGAGGATAGTAATTACCTCCCCCCATCCAAAGAGGAAGATAGCCTCGGACCCGAGGACTTTATCGTCCCATAGGATCCCCTGGCACAAGAAACATTCAAACGGCAACTCATTGCCACTGCCCGAAGCTTAAAGATGAAACAACAACAGCTCAGGGCCGAGCAGGATACACTCAACGATAGATGGACGATGGTCCTAGCCGCCGAAGAAGGCCTCGACGATCAACGTCAGGGCCAATATAGGAGTTATCCGTGGCGGCGACTCCTTCCAGACTTCGAGGATGAGGCCTTCGAGCCCGTACCTCCCAGACGAACTTACGCAGACCAGCCCGACCGGCCCCCTCAAGGACGAGATAGGCCGGCTGTGGAAGCCGAGCTCCCACCCGCGCCCCCTCGAGGACGAGATAGAACGGCTGGAGAAGCTGAATACCCACCCGTGCCCCCTCGAGGACGAAATAGAGCGGCCGGAGAAGCCAAACTCCCACCCGTGCCCCCTCGAGGACGGGATAGGACGGCCAGGGAAGCCGAATACCCACTCGTGCCTTCTCGCCGAGCAGGCAAAGACCCGGTTCAACCGGATGACCAATACGATCTGCGCCACGACCTGAACACACGAGCGATTCAGTCGAGGTCCATCTATGGACCCACAGGATACGCACCCGCTGGACGGGACGGATACCAGGCCTAGCGCGATAGAAATGACAGGACTCGGGATCAGCACCGTGCCCGGATGACAACTGATCTTCGGCGCGACGCGGCCCGGGCCAGGGGCGCGCACACCCAATGTGTTTTACTGACGAGGTGATGCAGCATCAGTTCCCCGAGGGGTTTAAACCCGTTAATATAGAATCCTACGATGGGACAACTGACCCAGTTGTGTGGATTGCGGATTTTCTTCTCCACATTCATATGGCTCGAGGAGATGATCTCCATGCTATCAAGTACTTACCACTGAAACTTAAGGGACCGGCCAGGCATTGGCTGAACAGCCTACCCGAAAACTCCATCGGGAGCTGGGAAGAACTCGAAGATGCATTCCGAGCTAACTTTCAGGGCACCTACGTTCGACCACCGGACGCCGATGACCTGAGCCATGTTATCCAACAGCCCGGAGAGTCAGCCCGGCAATTCTGGAACCGGTTCTTGACCAAGAAGAACCAGATCGTCGACTGTCCGGACGCCGAAGCAATTGCGGCATTCAAACACAGTATCAGGGACGAGTGGCTCGCTCGCCAGCTCGGCCAAGACAAGCCAAGAACAATGTCGGCCCTTACTTCTCTCATGACCCGCTTTAGCGTGGGTGAGGATAGCTGGTTAGCTCGTCGAAGCAACCACCCCGAAGACCCCGGTACTTCAGAGACCCGGGACCGGAATGGCAAACCCCGGCGCAATAGGAACAACAAGCACCGACACTCAAACAACGGCGGTGAAGCCGATGACGCAGCGGTGAACGCCGGATTCAGCGGCTCGAAATCGGGACAGCGGAGAAAACCCTCTAAAGGGAACCAAGATGGCCCGTCTGCGCTGGACAGAATATTGGATAGGCCCTGCCAGATTCACGGCACCCCCGACAAGCGAGCTAACCACACCAACCGTCACTGTTGGGTAATCAAGTGGGCCGGCAAGGCCACAACCGAAGAATAGGGCAAGGGCCCCCGCAGTGAGGACGACGACGAACCTCGCGGGCCGAACAATGGAGGCCAAAAACAGTTCCCTCCGGAGGTCAAAACCGTGAACATGATCTACGTCACGCATATACCAAAGAAGGAGCGGAAACGCGCGCTTCGGGATGTTTACGCCTTAGAGCCGGTAGCCCCGAAATTCAACCCTTGGTCGGCTTGCCCGATCACTTTCGACCGTCGAGATCATCCGACCAGTATACGCCATGGAGGAACGGCGGCTCTGGTACTTGACCCCATCGTGGACGGATTTCACCTCACTAGAGTCCTGATGGACGGAGGTAGCAGTCTTAACCTGCTTTACGCAGATACAGTGAGGAAGATGGGGATCGACCCGTCAAGGATCAAACCCAGCAACACCACCTTTAAAGGTGTAATACCTGGCGTCGAGGCACGCTGCTCGGGATCCGTGACTTTGGAAGTAGTCTTCGGCTCGCCCGACAACTTCCGCGCCGAGGACTTGATCTTCGATATCGTTCCTTTCCGCAGTGGTTATCACGCACTCCTCGGACGGACCGCCTTCGCTCGCTTTAACGCCGTCCCGCACTATGCGTACCTGAAGCTGAAGATGCCAGGACCAAGGGGCATTATTACCATTAACGGTAATACCGAGCGCTCGCTCCGAACAGAGGAACACACTGCGGCTCTCGCCGCCGAAGTCCAAGCTGCCGAAGAGGCGTCGCAATCCCAGTCCACTGTCAAGACACTGGACACATGCAAGCACTCCCGAGCTGCAGCCTCGGTCCCGGCGTGCTCCCATGCAGCACCCAAATAGGGATACGCGCCCCACAGCACGGCCCACCTAGTCGCGAATTACGTACCTCGCGTGCACAATTTCGCGCTCAAAATTCCATGGGCAGTTGTGGGGACACAACAAACAAAAGGTCCAGAGCTCGGTTCGACCGACCAATGGCCACCAAATGTCTTCAAATCGACATCAACAATGGGCACCATCTAGGGCCCGATCAGCGTGCAGCTGATATACCACGGCGACTTCTCAAAACCCTTTTTCAAGGGCTCGCCCGCCAAAGATTACTTCTTCCGCCGAATACACGGCGGACAGCTTCGCTTCCACGACAGCTTCTTGACGAGCAAAGGCATAGACGTGCAGCAGGGCGTAGTAGGGACGTCAAACCACTCATGAAAGCCCTGTGTAAACCTTTACTCTCAATATATACATTCCTTTAAAGTATCTATTTAAGCTACTTCGGCAATACGGATTGTACGGTTGGACGTCACACATTCAAAGGAAGTAAAGACCACTTTATTATGGTATACTCGTGCAGTCATTCACGTTGCATATTCCTTTCCGCCTTTTTCCGCCGAAGTAAACTATCACGATACATTTATTTTAAACCGGCTAATAGACCGGGGGCTCGACCATAGATCTTGCCTTAAAACTTTATACCGGCACTTCTCTTTTCATGTGCTCGGTGTCACGGATATTGCATTATATGAATCAGTTCCGAATTGCGTCTTTGGTCAATAGTTGGGTTGCCCGGCTCTTGTGTTTACCCTCTTACGTTCCGCACTGTTCGGCTAAGAGGGTAAAGGGAGAACCACTGCGATTGTACTTCTAGCTCGCCTGGTTAAGTACCTCAGTGGAGAAAGCCGAAAACTGACTGTCCCAATAAGCGAGAACTGGTCGGCGATCCGATGACTGGCATGAGCCTAAAATCGTTGGAGGTTAGTCCATGTCATACGAAGGGTTCTCTGTCACAGAAACCATGTGATGATGGTATCAACCGCGGCTCGTCCGAATATCACAAACACCGGGGGCTCGTCACCGGCCCCCACCGTCAAGCTCCTCTGGCTAAGTGAAAGCACTAAAACCACATAGTCTGATTGCCTGGTTTTCCGTACATACAACCGCCCCCGGGCACCGAGACGTCGGCTAAGGGTTCACGTATTACGAGAAAACACCCCATGCAGTATCTGCCAGGGGGCTGAAGCCGACGACTGGTAACTTTCAGTTTCAAATCGGCCGCACAGGAGTCAAAATTAATCCAGCACTATATCCATAGCCGATCATTTGCACTACAATAAAGCAAAAGTTTCAACTCCTTGGTTACAAGGAAACTACATCTACTCATAAATTACATCTTTTGGGCATTGGGCATCTACTGCCCGAGCACCGTCCATCACGGCTGGAAAGTACTGCTCGGGACGCCTATGCTCTTTCCCTGACGGCGGAGGTCCGGTGGCTATCTCAGCGGGTTTTAGCTTCGGCCAGTGTACCATTGTCTTGCCGAAGGCCATCCGAGCACCCTCGATACATGTGGAGCGCTTCCAGGCATCGACCTGAGCAGGAGCGCCGAACAGCCTCTGCACCAGACCGAAGTAGCTGCTCGGCAGCGGCTCCGACGGCCATAGTTTGACGCAGAGGTCCTTCATCACCGGCTGCGCCATCCGATGCAGCTCCATTAGCTGTTTCATCTGGTTGTTGAGGAGGGGAGGGTGTTCGGGCGCTTGAAATTGCGCCCAGAAAAGCCTCTGCTCGGCCCAACCCTCCTGGCCGGCGAAGAACCTCGCCGCATCCGCTGCACTCTTCGGGAGGTCCGCAAAGGCGCCTGCGGAACGCCATACCCGTGTGAGCAACGCGAACCTGTTACCTCCAAAGACACATTGTAACAAGTACGGCTTACCGTCCGCGATCAGCCTGACTTGGTGGAGCTCTTCTTGGTAACCGCGCGCCTCTGTCCGCGCTTCCTTAGCCACCGCTGCTAACGAGGTCAGCTCGGCGGCCTGCGCCTTATTCTTTTGCTCAAGGGCCTCACATCTTGTGACGGCATCCCCGAGCTCCTACTGCACTTCCAGCACCCTGGCCTCGTGCTTTTCACTTGTGGTTCTCAGCGCCGCCAGCTCGGCAGCTGCCTGTTCGACTGCCGACTTTTGCGTCGCCGCATCCGCCTGAGCTGTCCTCAGTGTGGCCTTGAGACTTTCGACCTCCGCGGCGGCAGCTGCAGTTCAATCGGTTATCTCCGTTAGGATACATCGAACATTGCTTCAAATCTACGGCTGTATTCACTATCACAACTCGGCCTTACCTTGCGCCTCGTCGAACCTCTTGTTCACCAGGCTCAGATCATCCTCGGAGCTCTTTAGCTTCCGATTCAGCTCGGCCAACTCTTCGGCGTTGGCAGCTGTGGCCGAGGATGATGCCTGCGCATTATTCTACACCCGTTAATATTCGAGATGTCAATTTTTGATCCTCCGACCGGCTTTGCTCCGCCGGTCAGAGTCTCGGGGGCTACTATGTATGAGGCTATATATTTGCAAAAATGAATTTTCCTAAGGAAAAAGCATTACTTCGCTCACCTTGAAGCCGGTCAGAAGGCCACTAAAAGCCTCCTTCAGTCCGTTATCCACGGACCGAATACTCTGTAGCACCGCGCCCATAAGTGCACGGTGCTCTTCGGCGATGGAGGAGCTGGTTACAACGTCCTCCATCTCGTCCGGCCACCTGGTCGATGCCTACTCTTGGGCAGGCGGGGGTGGCGGTGGTACTCCGGCTCCTTCCTTCTCCAAGTCCGGAGCACCGGACTCAGGACGCCTTGACGTCTCTGGAGTGGTCCTCGGAGAGAGCTCGGTTCGTCCGAGCTCCTCCCTCTCGTTCATCAGAGGGGCCCTCCCCTCCTGGTCTTCGGCGACCGAGGCATTCACCTCGGCCATGATAGTATCGCCTCCTTCCCCTGTGTGTGGCATGGGAAGAGTCCTCCTCGACAGGACCTCCTCGGTTTCCTTCACGATTGGGGAAGGCGAGGCGCGGGATCCAGTGCCGCTCTCCGCTAGCGCCGCCGGTGGAGAACCCCCCTCCGAAACTTGGTCGTCGGGGAGATCGCGCAGTGGGCTGCAAAGTTGCACATGGAAACTTGATCAGTATCAGCCCAGTTCGGCTAAAGACGCTCAGGTAGTCGCTAGAGCGCATACCTTTGGGCTTGCGGTTTGGCCCTGGGAATTTTCCGAGGAACCTCTTCTGAGGCCTCAGAGTCCTCGGTAGAAGCCGAGCTATCGCCGGACAAGGCTACCTTGGCCTTGCACGGTCTTTTGGGAGTGGGTCGAGGAGGCTCCTCCTCGGCATCCTCGGACGCCACCCTCTTCCCTGTTCGGGAGGAATCGTCCTCCTCCCCGTCCTCTCCTTGCTCCTTCTCCTCCTCTTGCACGGAGGGAGCATTGGTGTCCCTGGATCTAGCACCCGGGGGTCTTCGGGAGCGGAGGCTCTCTCTGGCCTCCCCCTGTTGCTTGTTCTTCTCCTTCCTTTCTGGCACCTCGTACGGCTCCATGGCCAACATGACCGTCAGGAGGGGCGTCCTGGGTCCTTCTGGCAGCGGCGCCGGACTGTCAATCCGCTGGGCCTTCTTCAGCCATTTATGTGGATGAGAAGTCAAGAAGCTGAGTACCTTATTAAAGGGAAATAGTTCGGATACAAGAGCAAACTTAGTCATACCTCCCGTGGGGGGTTTGCGGCGTCAAGTCCGATGTCCTCTCCCTCGGCCGGCCAGTCCTTCTGCGGCTTGAACAGCGCTCTCCATAGCTGGGCGTGGGTGGTGCGGAAGAAGTTGCGCACGGTGACCGGGTCTTCGGGCTTGTAGGCCCACATGGGAAAGCCCCTATCCTGGCATGGGAGTATTCGATGGCCGAGCATGATCTGGACCACGTTGGGCAGCTCGACGCCTTTCCCTATCATCTTGGCAATTCGTTGCTGTAGCTGCTCCACCTCCTTGTTTACCCCCCAGTCGAGGCCTTTCTTGGTCCATGAGACCAACCTCGTAGGGGGTCCGGATCGGAAGGCTGAAATCGCCCCCCAACCCGCGCTCCTCGGCTCGGTGATGTAGAACCATTCCCTCTGCCAAACCTTGACGGTCTCGATGAAGGTGCCCTCTGGCCATTCCACTCGGGGGAGTTTGCTGACCATAGCACCCCCACAGTCCGCTTGTTGGCCGTCGACGATCTTCGGCTTGATGTTGAAGACCTTCAGCCACAGGCCGAAGTGTGGCCGGATCCGGAGAAAGGCTTCACAGATGATGATGAAGGTCGAGATATGTAGAAAGGAATTCGGCGCGAGATCGTGGAAGTCAAGCCCGTAAAAGAACATAAGACCCCTGACGAAGGGGTGAAGGGGAAATCCTAATCCTCGGAGGAAGTGGGGGACGAACACCACCCTTTCGCCCGGTCGCGGCGTGGGGCCGGCCTGGCCGGCCTCTGGAGCACGGTGGGCTATGTCGGCAGGGAGATATCCCGCGCCCTTCAACTCCATGATGGCGCTTTCGGTGACGACGGACGCCTCCCATTTGCCCTTGGACCCGGAACCCACCATTGCTGGATTAGGCGGGTGGATGGAAAGGTTCTTGGGAGGGAGAGCAAATCTGGGTGTTGGAGCTCAAGAGATGGGGAAGGCAATGGCGAAAGAGGGGAGTGAGAGCGTGCGACCGAAACAAGGACTGTACCCCTTTTATGGGCTGTAAAACCCATGGTCCCTTTACTGCGCCGCAGTCCTTGCCGCTTCCCCGTATAACTGTGCCATTATGCGCGCGTGGGGTGAGGCGGATTATTGATTATATCCCTTGAAAACAGGACACGATCTCCATATCGATGGAACGTGCCAATGAGAACCACCTCGAACCGCGAATCGAGTTTGTCATAAACCAACTTGCGGCCGTGGCAAGGTGTGACCCTTCGGTAAAAGTTGTCAGATGAGAACATTGTTCCCGCCGAAGCGGCTAGCCTTTGGGGCTAAGTTATTATTATACTTCGTTACCAAGATACAGTTCGGCGCATACACGACCGGATAATGCTTGAAAATACAACTCGGAGTAATACATGCCTGTTACCGGTGTCACGGAGGAAAGTGAACTGGTCCACAAAGCCGATGGTGTTCGGCATCTACCTCGGCTTCGAAGACTAGTTCGGGGGCTACTGAGGGTGTCCCGGACTAGGGGGTACTCGGGCTGCCGGCCTATCTCTCATGGGCCGGATTGGTGGGCCGCTCTCTACACGTCGATGGAAGGCTGGATTGTGGACGACCCCGTATGATAGAAGGAAATCTCTGAAGTCTTGGCGTCTCTTCCAAGGAATAGATTGCGTAACCGGCATGTTTATCCCTGATGATAACCGACCATATGTAACCCTAGGGCCCCCCTGGTGTCTATATAAACCAGGAGGTTTAGTCCGTAGGGAGAAGACTCATAATCTAGGGTTTAGCCCATCTGATCTTGAGGTAGATCAACTCTGTAACCTTCATACAATCACATCAATACAATCAAGCAGGACGTAGGGTTTTACCTCCTCGAGAGGGCCCGAACCTGGGTAAATCGCTGTCTCTACGCTCTCTGTTGCCATCGACTCCTTGACCCATAGTTCGGACCCCCTACCCGAGATCTGCCGGTTTTGGTACCGACACCGGACCTAGCGGATCTCCTAAATTTAGCGGAGTAAAACTTATATCACTAGTAGAAAACAGGGCATCAGTCCCGGTTCCAGAGGGCCTTTAGTCCCGGTTCTGCAACCGGGACAAAACAATCGGGACTAAAGGCCCCCACTTTTAGTCCCGGTTGGATTATGAACCGGGACTAAAGGAGCTCCACGTGGCCGCTGTGGGCGCCCAGGCAGGAGGACCTCTAGTCCCGGTTGGTAACACCAACCGGGACTAGAAGGCAGCCACGCGTCAGCAACCGCCAGGCGCTGGGATTTTTGTTTTTTGTTTTTTTTAAAGGAGGGGTTTAGGGGTTTTGGAGGGTTTAGGGGTTTCATATTGTGTTTCCCCTTTTCTTTTTGTGTTTACCATTCAATTCCTTTACATTTAGGGTTTTCATTTTTATTTTATGCTTTTCATTCAACTCGACGCTAGCTACTACATATATATAGCAATGAAGGAACCATTACACAACATCGTCATGATCAATATATAGAGAGAAGTGACCTCTCTTTCTCCGTGCTTGGTCGAACAACAAGTTTTCGTATATCTATTCGATGCTACTACATATAGTACACGTTCATGCATATATACAATATAACATATCTTACGATCCCTAATATCTAATTACCAATATCGCATTGCAAATCCCGATGGCATTCTCCGTCTGTAGGTATGACATGCTCAACAAAGAATCCCGCCAATTCCTCTTGAATTGCTCGTATGCGATCAGTTGGTAGGAGTTCGTCCCGCTTCCGCGAGATCTAATTTAAAGAAGGGGGTCAATATATATATATATATATATATATATATATATATATATATATATATATATATATATATATATATATATATATATATATATATATATATATATATGAATGAAACTCAACACAATTGATGGTAATAAAATAAAAATGTGAATATTGTTTACGTACTTCAAATTGTTCTTCAGATCTGCCCCGCTCAGAGATCTCGTGGCGAATGTACTCGCAAACGTAGTATCCACATAAATTATTCCCGGGTTCCTGCCACAAGAACTTTACGAGAATAGAGTTCAATCAAAATAATAATCAAGCATGATAATGGTATTGAAACTAGAATCAATGAGAGATGCGTGGAACTAGCTAGTAGTACTTACTTTGGGGTGTGAAAATCGCAGCTCCTTTTTCCATTCACCCCGAACATGTTTGGTGAACTTTTTCCAAACCCTGCCCGGCAAAAAAAATGATTATTTGATATCATGAAATGAACGAAAGTTGCCGATATGGTGCAATAATGATTGAACTTACTTCTGGAGCATTTGACTCAGGTCCGCCCACTCCTTAGTGTCTTTACGTCTCGAGTCCAAGACATTTATTACTCCCGCGTCAAGCTGAATGGCTAGCAGAATATAGTGGAACCTGCGCACGCATAACTCATCAATTACACTTAACCTCGAGTAAGCGAAACAGAATTTGCACAAGACAATAACACTCACTTGAAATTGTAAGGAAATAGTATTTCCCTTTTGTTTTGTTGTCCAAGTAACGCCTTTAGCAAGTTTTGCTCTGTCTCATCGGGGTTTTTTTTGTACCGTATATTCATTTACGGTATTTGGGTTAATGAACCCAATGTCATAGATTTTTCCTCTGCATTCGAGGATCTTCAATCTGCATAATATAGTGTGAGGATAATTATACATGCAATGAACGAGCTGAGCTAGAGACTTAATTACAGAAAAAAAATACTTATAGACAATAGCAACTGACGATAGTTTTGTCGAGGGCGTCTTGATTGTATAACTGAAAGAATTCTACAAATTCAATGTACAACGCCCCGACTCCATTGAAGTAGTGCTCATCTTTAATTCCCACTAAGATACTGTCGGTCCCTTCCTTGCAGGCTTTCAAGTACTAGTCATGCAATCTTCGCATCATCGTTGATAGTTTCGGGAGCTGCTCGGGTCTGACGAGAGGCTTCCCGTGCTCGCATCTAAAGGCTACCTCAGCCATTTTGAACTGTACCTCATCGCCTAAGTAATCACGAAGAGTGTAACCAAGATGAGCAGCCGCTACCCCCGAATCATTAGCGATATTGGGAAACACCTTGAGCGGGGGGCACGATTGTTTTCCCTGTTCGCCGAGCTGGGGAATTGTTTTCCCACTTCTTGCAGCACTGCTAGCACTGCTAGTACTTCCTGACCTTTTCGCTTCATTAAATGTCTTTACAATACAGCGGTCATAGTGTGAGGGCAGCGGAGGAGATGGTGGTTGCTGAAGGGCATCCAGACAGCGCTTCGCTTTTACCGAATCTATTTTCTCCTTTGGATCTGGACGTTTCGGTGCAAGCTGGCGTTTCACATCGGCAGCCACGATCTTGTTGATTTCCTCGTCAGTCATGTCGTATGGTAACTTGGGAGGAGCCTTCTTGACGCTTGGACCTGCTCTGGATTTCTTCGTTCTTGTACTGCTAGCCACCGGAGCAGCGGCGGGTCTCTTCTGCCGTTGCTGAGGCGGCGGAGGAGGCGGAGTCCGCTGAGGCGGTGGAGACAGCTGAGGCGGCGGAGGATTCTGCTGAGGGGCCCCCTCCGGCAGAGTCCGCTGAGGCGGCGGAGACAGCTGAGGCGGCGGAGACAGCTGAGGCGGCGGAGACAGCTGAGGCGGCGGAGTGTGCTGACGCGGCGGAGACGACTGAGGCAGCGGAGATAGAGCTGGACTATGAGGAGTCTGCTGAGGGGCCTCCTCCGGCTGAGTCTGCTGACGCGGCGTCCATTGTGGAAGCACGATGTTTTCCTTTCTCCATAGAATGGTAGTCCTTACGATATCTACCAGATGAGTCTCCGCTTCACCTGTAGGGTACTCAAGCTCCAGCCCCTCGAATCCCTTGGTAACTTCATCCACCCCGACAATAGCAAAGCCATCTGGAATCGGATTGCAATGGAAAGTTCCATCAGGTCTAGGAGGTAAGACATAGCCGACCGCCACCTTCATGGTTAGGTTGATGCATTTTGCCATTAGCTCACAATTTTCCTTCTCCGTGATATAATCCACGGGGTAGCGAGGAGCCGTGATATCAGGCCGAATGAGCTCCGTGGAAGCCACGCTGCTTTTCCGCTGAGATGGTGGGGTAGCTTCATGGGCAGTATCGAATGAAGGATCTTCGTGCTGCTGAGATGGTGGGTCGGTAGCTCGCTGACTGGTAAGTGCCTCTAGTTTCTTCTCCTGCAATGCTAATCTTTGTTCTAGATTCTGCATCCGGTCTGCTTCCTCTTTCTTCTTTCTCCCTCGGCTTCTATAACCAGTGCTGTCGGGAAACCCATGCACCCACGGAACGGAGCCTGCTGTGCCTCGTGTTCGTCCAGGGTGTTCAGGATTCCCGAGGGCGCGTGACAGCACGTCCTTCTCTCTGTCGGGATGGAACCTCCCTTCCTGCACGTCCTTGATTGCTTCCTGAATCTTTGAGACGGGTGTTTCAAGTTGTTCTTTCGTGTAAACACACTTCCCTGTTTCTGGGTCCAAAGTTCCCCCATGCCCGAAGAACCAAGTCCTTGCCCGTTCGGGCCAGTTCGATGTCGCTGGTTGGATCCCTTTAGCAAGCAGGTCGTTCTCAGCTTTGTCCCACGTAGGCCGGGCAACCTTGTAGCCACCTGACCCCGTAACATGGTGATACTGCTTCTTTGCAGCATTTAGCTTATTTGTCTGTGACCTGTTCTTAGCTTTCTCCGATTTCTTGTACGCCACAAATGCGGGCCAGTGATCTTTTATCTTCACATATTGACCGGTGAATTCTGGAGTCTCGTCTTTCTCAACAAACTGTTCGTTCAATCTTTTCTTCCAGTTCTTGTATTGTTCTGCCATCTTCTTAAGAGCCCATTTTTTGACTTTTCGCTGTATAACTGGGTTATTTGGATCCTCCTCTGGCGGTAGGCTGAAATTTATCATGAGCGAGTTCCAAAGATGATCTTTGCATCTATCGTCGACATAAGAAACTCCATCGTCCTTCTTCTTATTCCATTCTTGGATGCTGATCCGGACGCTGTCCCTAACAACAACTCCGCACTGATGTATAAATCGGTCTTGGGTCCGCTTGGGAAAAGTCGGTTTGCCATCTAGATCGACTTGTTCGATCGTGAACCTTTCATTCTCGCCCAACCTTTTCTTCGGGCCTCGTCTCCTTATAGAAGTTTGGCTCGATCCGGAGGGCTAAAAGAAGAAAGAAGTGTTAATATATGTACATACAAAACAATTAATGCATCTAGTCAGCAGAGACTTAATTAATATATATACCTCGCCAGACTTTGCAACAGTTAAGGCTCCAACACTGGCGAAGCCGTCATCTTCTCTTCCCTCACCATCGGAGTTGTTGAGAAACTGTGAGGGGCTATCATCACCTCCGTCGCGGATTATATCCCCCAACATCTCTTCTTTTTCTAAGTCTCTGTCGTGTTCCATAGTTTCTGCAAATATTACAACATGGCAATATACAACCATGAGAGATGGATTAGTGGCAAACATAGACCTAATCACAACAAGGAATCATATGCATATGAGCAATGGATTAGTGGATTATCAGGGTTATGTTTTAACGACCCCCTCCCCCCTCATGTCGAAGTTATACCGAAATTATCGGGGTTATGTTTTAACACGACCCCCCCCCCCTCATGTCGTAGTCAATGAACAACATGAAAATTTGTAAGTGATTGCTAAACTTTTATGCTTCATTTATATGAAGATCAATTATCCAATATAACTATGTTCGCGATATGAGGCATTGGACATTATCTAGAATCACATCTGATGAGTCGTCCTATCTTTCGGGAGAGGATACTTTGCGGACCGCCTCTCTCATGCCTGTCCGACGTGCAAATCAGGTTTTCATATGCCTCAAAATCAAAGTTATCGGGGTTATGTTCTAACGACCCCCCCTTCTCATGTCGAAATTACGATGATATTTGTACAAGATGAATACAAGATTTATACACAAGATGAATACAAGATTTATACACAAGATGAATACAAGATGAATACAATATTTATACACAAGTTGAATACACAATTAACTCAACAAATGAACCAACCATCATCCTATGAACAAAACTCAACATACGACAAATGGACACCTTTTGTCGAACAGCGGAGGGACGATCGGGGACCAACTCCACGGAGATGCAACACCACAACCTGTAATTCCACCGAGTGAAAACAATTAGGCAAACCCAAATATGCCACTGGATAGAATGGAAGATTTTAGTTGAAATGGACCTATAAAGATCATGGCAAACGGATGCATGGAACTCAAATGGTGATCAAAGCAATATGCAATGCAAATCTGTCCATTATAGCTAGATACCAATTTGAAAGCAAGATTTGAACATGCTACAGAATTTCTACATGGCAACAAATGGCATGACATGAATGTACATGTAACACATGGCAAAACATGCTGACTGAACTAATTCAAATGACCCCTAGATCAATGGAAATCATCATGACAAGTTGACAAGTATAAACAGATTTTCAGACTTAGTGATATTTGCATGGCATGTCAGAAATGAATAGATAGCAAGTTTACAAGCTTGTAGCGCTCACTACAGGTCCTAACATGGCATGAACTAAAATCTACGAGCAAGATGACATCAAAATGCTCCTACTTCATGTTCAAAGATTGCCCAAAAGATGCTTGCATTAAAACATACAAAAAAGACAAAATGAACTCTAATGCAAACATTTTGTTCTTCAATTTGTTTTAGTAACCACTCATCATATCTCAATTTTGGAGCACATCTCACATAGCTATTTAACAACATCTCAAATTGAAAAAAAAAGCTAATGAATCTATTTTAGAAACTATTTTAGAAACTAAGTTGGAATTTATATTTATCCTAGTTTCTTTGATTTACAAAGGAACCATATTTTCTATAATTCTTCTGCACCCACAAAAATTATCCTAGCAACTAGGCAGTACCCACAACCCATTTCACCAAAAACTTTGAGTTCCACAGTTCAAAAATTTCAAATTCCATCCAGTTCAAATTTGGTCCAGATTCAAACTCCATGACCAAAACCTATTTTTAATTGCTCCAAAAAATCTGAAACTTTGCCAGACCCTCTTATATGCTTCAACACCTCACCACAAAAATTCCCAAGAATTCCTAAAATCCCTAGGACCCTCTGGCATTTCATCATACATGTGGTGTGCACACTGTTCACCCTGTCAAAAAATTCAGAAATGCAGAAGATTCAGAGAGAGAGAGGGAGACGGCGCCGTGCGTGGGCGGCGTCGGGGTCGGCGTCGGCGTCGGGGTCGGCCAGCAACGCGGGGGGGGGGGGGGTAATAGGAGGAGGAGGGGATCGGTGCGGCGCTCACAGCGAGGAGGCGTCGGCGACGGCGTCGGGGCAGGGCTCGGCGACGGCGATGGCGACCTTTAGGGCGCGGTGAGGGCGTCGGCGAGGGGGGGGGGACGGCTCGGAGGCGACGGCGATCTCCGGTGCAGCAGCCTGGCGGCGTCGTGCTGTGGTTTGGCGTCGGAGGAGAGAATGGGAGAAAAAATTTGAAGTGCTGCTTATATACCCAACCCTTTAGTCCCGGTTGGTGGCTCCAACCGGGACTAAATGCCCCCCTTTAGTCCCGGTCCGAGCCACCAACCGGGACTAAAGGGTTGGGTTTCGCGCCCTTTGGGCTGGTGAAATTCACCTTTAGTCCCGGTTGGTGGCTCGGACCGGGACTAAATGGGGGCCTTTAGTCCCGGTTGGAGCCACCAACCGGGACTAAAGGGTGGCACAGCCGTGGGGTGGTGAAAGTTTAGTCCCACCTCGCCAAGCGAGAGGAGATTGCACCGGTTTATATACGCGGCTGCGATCTCTCTCCCAAGCTCCTCTCTAAAGCAGGCAGTTAATTGCCTAACCTCTACCCTGTTGGGCCTACTAGCCCGCGGGCCTGCATCCTGGCCCATGTATAGTTGGGTTTCTAGTCGTATGCAGGCCGTGGTGTCTGCTAGTAGGCGGGTATTTTTTTATTTTTTATGTTATTATTTGCATATGTTATGTTTTTTTATTTTTTATGTTATTTTCTGCATATGTTATGTCAATTTTAATATTCTTTCATAACCGCTATAAAATATATGGCAGATGTTATGTTTTTTTATTTTTTATGTTATGCCAATTTTAATTTTTTGCATATGTTATGTTTTTTTATTTTTTATGTTATTTTTTGCATATGTTATGTCAATTTTAATATTCTTTCATAACCACTATAAAATATATGGCACATGTTATGTCTTTTTATTTTCTATGTTATGGCAATTTTAATTTTTTGCATATGTTATGTTTTTTATTTTTTATGTTATTTTTTGCATATGTTATGTCAATTTTAATATTCTTTCATAACCACTATAAAATATATGGCACATGCTATGTCTTTTTATTTATTTTATGTTATGGCAATTTTAATTTTTTGCATATGTTATGTTTTTTTATTTTTTATGTTATTTTTTGCATATGTTATGTCAATTGTAATATGTTTTCATAACCACTATAAAATATATGGCACATGTTATGTCTTTTTATTTTTTATGTTATGCCAATTTTAATTTTTTGCATATGTTATGTTTTTTTATTTTTTATGTTATTTTTTGCATATGTTATGTCAATTTTAATATTCTTTCATAACCACTATAAAATATATGGCACATGTTATGTCTTTTTATTTTTTATGTTATGGCAGTTTTACTTTTTTGCATATGTTATATTTTTTTATTTTTTATGTTATTTTTTGCATATGTTATGTCAATTTTAATATTCTTTCATAACCACTATAAAATATATGGCACATGTTATGTCTTTTTATTTTTTATGTTATGGCAATTTTAATTTTTTGCATATGTACCTCATTTTTATATAATTTGAAGTTAATATTATTTTGATCATAACTAGAGTTTTATAAAAGCTTTTTAGTTGATTCTTTTTGCTATTGAAGAATATTATCAGGTGGTGGTTTGTCAATATGTTTTTGAAAATATTGAGCAACCAACCGGTGCTCAGAAGACATTCATATTTTGTTTGGACATAATTGCATTGATTAACTCCTCTGTATAATTAAAATACTAAAAGGATATGAATAATTGAAATTTCATAACTTAATAAATAATTATTATAAAATCATGTTTCAAATGCCAAAATGCCCTAGCTAGCTCTTACAAAGATTCCCTCCGGTTTGACCGAAGTGGCACTTTCCAGCTATAAGTCCGGAAACTCACACTAGAGAGAAAGTGATGGCGGTGAAGCCGGTCACATCCCAGAGTGGGATCTTGGGGTATAAAACTATTTCTTCGCGTGTGTCCCTTGCTTATTGCGCCGTAACCATGGATAATCTTCATCATTTAACAGGATGCTTGGGTCAGTCTTCACTCTGATGGGAGAAATTTCATGAAACTTTTCATAATCTTTTGACATGTCTGTCTTGTCCTCCACTCCCACGATGTTTCTTTTCCCTGAAAGAACTATGTGGCGCTTTGGCTCATCATATGATGTATTCGCTTCCTTATCTTTTCTTTTTCTCGGTTTGGTAGACATGTCCTTCACATAGAAAACCTGCGCCACATCATTGGCTAGGACGAATGGTTCGTCTGTGTACCCAAGATTGTTGAGATCCACTGTTGTCATTCCGTACTGCGGGTCTACCTGTACCCCGCCTCTTGACAGATTGACCCATTTGCACCGAAACAAAGGGACCTTAAAATCACGTCCATAGTCAAGTTCCCATATGTCCTCTATGTAACCATAATATGTGTCCTTTGCCCTATTGGTGTTTGCTGCATCAAAGCGGACACCACTGTTTTGGTTGGTGCTCTTTTTATCTTGGGCGATCGTGTAAAATGTATTCCCATTTATCTCGTACCCTTGGAAAGTCAATACAGTCAAAGATGGTGTCCTGGCCAACAAGTACAGCTCATCTCCAACAGTGGTGTTACCCATGAGATGTGTTTGCAACCAACCGCCGAAAGTCCCCATGTGTTCACGTGTAATCCAGTCGTCAGACTGCTCCGGTTGTTTGGAGCGTAGAATATTCTTGTGTTCATTGATATACGGGGCCACCAAGGTAGAATTCTGTAGAACTGTGTAGTGTGCTTGCGCCCAAGAATGCCCGTCCCTACTTATTATTGAGTTCAGTCCTAGCATGCCTTTTCCACCCAGTCTCCCCTCATGCCGCGATTCAGGAACACCAATCGGCTTAAGGTCAGGAATAAAGTCAACACAAAACTCAATGACCTCCTCTGTTTGATGGCCCATGGAGATGCTTCCTTCTGGCCTAGCACGGTTACGAACATATTTCTTTAAGACTCCCATGAACCTCTCAAAGGGGAACATATTGTGTAGAAATACAGGACCCAGAATTGCAATCTCGTTGACTAGGTGAACTAGGACGTGCATCATAATATTGAAGAAGGATGGTGGGAACACCAACTCAAAACTGACAAGACATTGGACCAAATCATTCTGTAACCTTGGTAGGATTTCTGGATCAATTACCTTATGAGAAATTGCATTGAGGAATGCACATAGCTTCACAATGTCTAATCGAACATTTTCTGGTAGAAGCCCCCTCAATGCAACCGGAAGCAGTTGCGTCATAATCACGTGGCAGTCATGAGACTTTAGGTTCTGGAATTTTTTTCTCTGCCATATTTATTATTCCCTTTATATTCGACGAAAAGCCAGACGGGACGTTGATACTGAGCAGGCATTCAAAAAAGATTTCCTTCTCTGGTTTGGTAAGAGCGTAGCTGGAAGGACCTTGATACTGCTTTGGATGCATGCCATCTTTTTCGTTCATACGTTGCTGGTCCTCCCGTGCCTCCGGTGTATCTTTTGTCTTCCCATACACGCCCAAGAAGCCTAGCAGGTTCACGCAAAGATTCTTCGTCACGTGCATCACGTCGATTGCAGAGCGGACCTCTAGGTCTTTCCAATAGGGTAGGTCCCAAAATATAAATTTCTTCTTCCACATGGTTGCGTGTCCGTCAGCGTCATTCGGAACAGATTGTCCGCCAGGACCCTTTCCAAAGATTACATGTAAATCCTTGACCATATCAAGTATACCATCACCAGTACGGAGGACAGGCTTCTTCCGGTGATCTGCCTCACCTTTTGAAATGCTTGCCTTTCTTTCTTAAGGCATGCTTGGTCGGAAGAAATCGACGATGTCCCAGGTACACATTCTTCTTGCATTTGTCCAAATATAAACTTTCAGTCTCATTTAAACAGTGCGTGCATGCATTGTATCCCTTGTTTGTCTGTCCTGAAAGGTTACTAAGAGCAGGCCAATCATTGATGGTTACAAACAGCAGCGCTCGTAGGTCAAATTCCTGCTGTTTGTGCTCATCCCACACACGTACACCTTTTATGTCCCACAGCTGTAAAAGTTCTTCAACTAATGGCCTTAGGTACACATCAATGTCGTTGCCGGCTTGCTTAGGGCCTTGGATGAGCACTGGCATCATAATGAACTTCCGCTTCATGCACAACCAAGGAGGAAGGTTATAGATACATAGAGTCACGGGCCAGCTGCTATGATTGCTGCTCTGCTCCCCAAAAGGATTAATGCCATCTGCACTTAAACCAAACCATAGGTTCCTTGCGTCACCTGCAAAGTCCGGCCACTTTCTCTCGATTTTTCTCCAGTACGACCCATCAGCGGGTACTCTCAACTTCCCGTCTTTCTTACGGTCTTCTTTGTGCCATTGCAATAACTTGGCATGCTCTTTGTTTCTGAACAGACGTTTCAATCGTGGTATTATAGGAGCATACCACATCACCTTGGCAGGAACCCTCTTCCTGGGGCGCTCGCCCTCAACATCACCAGGGTCATCTCGTCTGATCTTATACCGCAATGCACCGCTTACCGGGCATGCATTCAAATTCTCGTACTCCTCACCGCGGTAGAGGATGCAGTCATTAGGGCATGCGTGTATCTTTTGCACCTCTAATCCTAGAGGGCAGAGAACCTTCTTTGCTTCGTACGTACTGTCAGGCAATTCGTTATCCTTTGGAAGCTTCTTCTTCACTATTTTCAGTAGCTTCCCAAATCCCTTGTCAGATACACCATTCTCTGCCTTCCATTGCAGCAATTCCAGTGCGGTACCGAGCTTTGTGTTGCCATCTTCGCAATTTGGGTACAACCCTTTTTTGTGATCCTCTAACATGCGATCGAACTTCAACTTCTCCCTTTCACTTTCTCATCCTCTCTGTGCATCAACAATGACCCGGCGAAGATCATCATCGGGCACATCTGGTGCCTCTTGATCTTCAGCTTCCCCCGTTGCAGTATCACCGTATTCAGGGAACATACGATAGTTGTCATCATCCTCTTCTTCTTCGTTGTCTTCCATCATAACCCCTCTTTCTCCGTGCTTGGTCCAAACATTATAGTGTGGCATGAAACCCTTCTCAAGCAGGTGGAAGTGAAGGGTTTTCGAGGAAGAGTAATCCTTCGTATTCCCACAGACAGTACATGGACAATACATAAAAGCATTCTGCTTGTTTGCCTCAGCCACTTCGAGAAAATTATGCAGGCCCGTAATGTACTCAGATGTGCGCCGGTCATCTGCGTGCATTATATAATTAAGTGTATCAAAAACCATTACAGAACATCATGAATAGAGAAATGACCAAATTAATACAAGTTCATCATCACATTAAAACCAAAGTACAGTAGTGATCAAATGTTATTACTGAAAAAATAAATACATAAAGTTCATACATAATTCTCATAGAACAACATACAACTCTCTAGAGCATCTAATTAAAACATACATTGAAACTAACATACAACTATGTAAAACATTTAAATGCAACAACAAATGCGATCAAAATCGCAACTAAGGTAACAATTGATCCAACAGCATAATGATACCAAGCCTCATTATCAATGGCATATTTTCTAATCTTTCTAATCTTCAAGCGCATTGTATCCATCTGGATCTTGTGTAGATCGACGACATCGGCAACATGCAACTCCAATTTCATCTTCTCTTCTTCAATTCTTTTCAATTTTTCTTTTAAATAATTGTTTTCTTTTTCAACTAAATTTAACCTCTCGACAAGAGGGTCGGTTGGAATTTCCGGTTCACATACCTCCTAGATAAAAACATCTATGTCACGTTGGTCGGCATAATTGTCATAAACACTAAATGAAATAAATAGTTATAAAAGATAATATACCACATCCGAATCATAGACCGGACGAGAGCCGACGGGGGCGGATACCAAAACCATGGCACTATATAATAACAAACAATAATACAAGTAAGAAAATTATACAAATAGCTATCTAAATCATACAAGTAAGAATTTTTTCTTTTAAAAAGAAGATAAGAACAAGAGGCTCACCACGGTGGTGCCGGCGACGAGATCGGCGCGGGCGATCGACGGCGGTGAGGACGGGGACGGGGACGGGACGGCACCCTACACATGTGCAAACTCTAAGAAGTTAATTTGAGCTCAAATTGTGCATCTAAATCAAAAGAACTCCCACATACACACCTCCACTAAAACTCACAAACTACTCTACTTCTAGAGCATTTGAAATGAGCTAAACTAGCAGTGAGAGATGAAAGGATGAAGTTGCTAACCTTTTAGAACACTTGGATAGTTGGTGCACCGCCAAACCTAGACAAATCGGAGGGAAAATGTAGCTTGGAGGTCGAGCTTAGAGAGAAGAAAGCTTAAGTGTTGGCTCGGGCATTTCATCAAACACCTCATGTGCATAGGAGGTGAGAACAGAGTAGCACACACCTCCCACACGCCGGCCGGCCAAAAAACAGAGGAGTGAGCGCGCAGGGGCGAGCATATATATAGGCATCTTTTTAGTCCCGGTTGGTGTCTAGAACCGGGACTGAAGACTGACCTTTAGTCCCGGTTCCAGACACCAACCGGGACTAAAGGGGTTGCGCCAGGAGCGAGGCCCTTTAGTCCCGGTTGGTGGCTGGAACCGGGACTAAAGGTCCCAGCCGAACCGGGACTGGTGCCTGCCGAGGCCCGGCCGGCGTCCTGGACGCTCGAACCAGGACTGATGCATGCATTAGTCCCGGTTCGTAAGTAGACCGGGACTGTTGCTCTGATCTGGCAAAAACCAATGCCCTGTTTTCTACTAGTGTATTAGGCTCAAACATTTTGTCGAACACTTGTTATGCGCCTCCGTGGCTAGCGGCGCCGATGGTGACCACGCCGGCAGCACTGGAGAGCACGTCGGAAACCCAGAATTCTTACAACTGAATCACCTTCTTTGAATTTCGACCAAAACAGACCATGCAGTCACCCTCCGACAACGATGGTGACCACACGCTGGAGAGCAACCCGTCGATCTCGACCAAAATAGACCACGCAGTCACCCCCGTGCCGGCGCCTCTCATCGCCTCGAACCCTTCCACGGCCACGTCCTCCATGAACCACTTGGGCAACATGGCACGGCCGGTGCGGAACCTGCTCTCCTGGAGGCCGTATAAGCCCACCATGGCCAGGACCCTCAGTGCCAGGTCGCCGCCAATGCCCAAGCAGTAGAGCAGAGGGTAGAGGAGGAGGAGTGCGGTGCCTCGCAGGAGCCTTCCCGCCTCTCACGCCACGAACATGAGGTAGGGGAAGAGGCCGTAGGGTGACGAGCAGAGAAGGCCGTCGTCGACGTCGACAACTAGGGTTCGCGCAGCGGCGAGCCTGTCATTCGCCACGGGAGGGTGTTGTCTCCGCAGCAGGAGGATGTGAACGTGGCGGTGGTGTTGCTGCCCTTGCTGCTGGCGCATGAGGCTGCTGGCGCCAGCCACCTCGCCGCCGGCCCGTTCGCCTGCAGCGTCGATGTGTTCTGCTTCGAGGCCTCGTCAGGGTGGGTGCAGTGGCGCTGGCGCGATAGCTTCGTCGAGCGGGCGGCTGGGTTCTCGCTGCCGCCACCGGCGGGCGGGGGAGGGGGCGGGGGCGGGCGGAGGTGGGGGGGACGTGGTCGCACGACAGAAAATTTACTCCAGCCGTCGAGCTCAGAGTGTATTTAGGAGTCGGGGAGGCAGAGCAGTAAAGAATTTACTCCTCTAACCGGTTTAGGAGATCGGCTAGGTGTCGGTTAGAGTAAAATCAAAATTCTACTTCTCTATAGCCTTTTAGGGGATCGGATAGAGATGCTCTAAACACTAATAAACAATGTGCAGTACCCTAAAGAACATGTCTGCCACAAGCAAAGCAGTATGACTGCCAGGCCCGATGAAACTTCAGAAGCCATCATGATCATGCAACCCGAAATCATATTATCGACGTCTGAATATCCATAGAACACCCTTAGATGTTCAAACTATGTAGGAGTGTTCCGTTAACAAATTCAATTTTGAAATGAGAATTGTTGACCTTCGGACATGCCATAAGATCACCTTTCCAAGAGAAAACGCCAGAAATGTTATTGGTAATAAGGAAAAAAAGACTACATATTGGGCATCCTCCACGGCAGCTTTAACAGAGTTTGAGGGAGGAGCCAGTAGAGGTAGCTGATTCAGTGGCTGATAGTGGAGGAAAAAAATATACCTTCACGGCATGAGTACGGCCAGATGTTGGAGTGGCCGGCGATGAGGGACGAGCGATGTCGGCGAGATGGAGATCTACGTGGGTAGGAGAGCAAGGGGAGATCGGGGCGCGGCTGCGGAAAGAAGGGCTGTGCTGCGCGTGTTATACTACAGAGGAGGGTACGGCGCCGGTTCTGTGATGCAATTGGATCGGAACGGGGAAGAAGTGGCGGCTGGTCCTGCACCCACTTCGCCACCGGCGACGGGGACCTCCGGCCGGGATCACGCCACGGCGGAGGCGACATGGCTCTCTCCCCGTCGGCACCTGGGTGGCTTCGACGGCGACCGCTCGGGCCCGGCCACCCTGGTCGCCCCGCCATGGTCGGGGAGGCCACCGCCGGCGGAGGTTGTGTCGTCGTCGTTGCCCTCCCTCACGCGATTCCTTCCTGGTGGGTCTGCAACAAGCCGCTTGTTGCGGTCTGCCTTTTGAAACTGGTGCCCGGTTGCAAGAATATATGTGGCTAGCATTTCAGTGGAGATAAGGATGAATGGAGATGCGGTGCACGGGCCCATGAAGACGTGTGGCAGACGTAAGACGCGGCGGAGGTTAGAGGAAAGATCGGTCGGTTGATCACCAGATTTTCCCTTGTTTCTTGCTGCTGCGCGCGCGGCACGAGAGGCAGAGGAAATGGGCCTGGGCTGTGTGCTTCGAACGGTGGTATTCTGCAAACCAGGCCAGACCTTTTGAAAAGGTTAAGATTTTTCTGGTGGATTGGTATTTTTTTCTCGGCAAACCCTATTCGGCGCCTTCAACGCCAGTTATAGGGGTTTTCGCAAACAGGCGCATACCCCCCCGCTCCCCCCCCCCCCCCCCCCCCCCCTCCGCGCTGGGCCGGTCCATCTACTTTTTTTTCCTTTTTTCAAAACGCACAAAAAACGCTTTTTCCTGTTTTTCAAAACGCACAAAAAACGTGGCTCTAGCGCAACTCGAACCCACGACCTACTTCCTTGAATTAGCACGCACTTAACCATCCCGCCACCAATTCTCACGTGAATACTTACATCTTTTCCATGTTTTCTTCTCTCTACTTTTCTTTTTTTTTTTCTTTTTTGTTCTTCCTTGTTCAACGATATTTTGAAAATTCGTGATTTTTTTCTTCAAAATTGATGAACTTTTTCTCAAAATTGAAAAACTTTTCTTCAAATTTGATGATCTTTTTTTGAAATTGATGAACTTTTCTTCAAACTCGATGAACTTTTTTCAAAATTGATGAACTTTTCTTCAATTTGATGAACTTTTTCAAACTCGATGAACATTTCTTGAAATTCGATGAACATTTTTTCAAAAGTGTTGAACTTTTTTCAAAATCAATGAACTTTTTTCGTAAGCGTTGAACTTTTTATTTCATGAACTATTTTCAAAATCGATGAACTTTTCTTAAAAAATGACGAACTTTTTTCAAAATCGATGAACTTTTTCAAATTCATGATTTTTCTAAATAATTCAAAAATCTAAGTGATATAATAGAGGGTATTGTGCAATAAATAGTGCGACCACATCTGTTCTTATACGGTTGGTGCTATTATCAGTCAAAAGTGTCCAGTTGCTCTAGTGGTTAGTGAAGCATGGATACAGACTCAATGACACGTGTTCGAATCCTGGTGAAGGCGTTTTTTGCGGGTTTTTTGTGCTATAGTTTCGCTGCATAGCGTCTTCACGGGCCGGCCCAACAGGACGTTGTAGCGTGCGCCAGGTTACTGTTCAGGCGCAACAGGAGCTCCCTTTTTTCTCTCTCAAAAAGATGCAGTCAGTGTACACATGCCATCGACCTTTGGATCATTGTGGGTGCATTTTTGCTGAGGAACTACCTCAGAGCTTTATTTTCCGTTAAAAGTGTCCGATAGTTAGACTTGATGATCTATCTTCTAGGCGCACCTTGGAACGCATACAATATTTTGTGCACGGCACTAGATTCAAGATAAGTTTTTTTTATCTTGCAAATATTATCAGTTGCCACAAAACTTTACATGACAGTTTTTGTTCCTCTTCCAGGCCAGAAATGAGACGAAAGGCAAAGTTCCATTTCCTCTCAAGTTTCCCAATAGAGGTCCTTTGTGGCTGCAACTCTGGTAATTAATGGTCAGTGCACTATATCCACCAAATATATGTGTCTTTACTAGGTTCTTAGTTCCTTAGAACTACTCCCTCCTTCCCGAATTACTTGTTGCAGAAATTGATGTATCTAGATGTATTTTTAGTTCTAGATACGTCTGTTTTATCCATTTCCGCGGCAAGTAATTCGGGACGGAGGGAGTAGATGTTATCCCGCGTGTCGCTACGTTTATTAGTTGCAATATACTATTTTGATAAGATTTCATTGTGTGGAGCACTAATACTTGAATTAATAGTATCATAACTGAAAACTGGAAATATATATGATTATCAATTAGTTATAAAATATTTTTTCAATATAAGTAGCATATAATGGAATGGAACGACATGTATGAATAGAATGGGAACATCGATTGTCAAAAGTCATTTGAATAAAGATCCCTGGTCAATTTAGAAAAGTACTAATACGATGTTCCTGTTTATTTTTATGTGGTGTTAATTGTTCCATAAATGGATTCCAACATACACAACATTAATAACGCAACCAACATTGTTGGAGCCCACATTGATGCCGACCACATTGTCTTCCAGCCAATCGAACGATGATCGTATGCATGTCGAAATGCTGCTGCGGTGACAGGGTAAAGGCCTCGGTCATCTCTTTAGGTACGAGTGCCACTTGATCTACTTCTATTTTTGACACTTTCTGGACAACAACTGTAGGTCAACAATAACAAAACCCATGTTACAATGTTCACAAATCACGTTTTGAATTTTTTTTGAGGGTGGGGGGGGGGGGGGGGGGGGGGGGCAAGGGCCCCCACTACCAACAAACATTTAGAAAAAAAAATTGAGACCAACAAATATTCAGCCATTTGTGAGGTATACATGCTTGTTTTGGTACTCATAAATTATATCATTTATGTTAAAAATAATTAATTGGACCAATGATGAAGCTACTTTTACTTTTTTGTAAATGGTAGAAGAGTGTCGAAGGCTTCTTAGATTGGAATGAGATATTTTCATAGGAATTTTTGTTGTACTTTTGGTACATATATTTTCATTAGATTTGAGTTTAGAGATCTTACAAATTGTCTTATGTGATTGCATGTATATTCACTCACATCATTGCAAATTCAAGAGCTTTACACTCTTGTGAAATTAAAAAGGTCATGGTATCCATATTTATGTACTTCCTAATTTCATCTTCGTGTGTTTCAAAATCCAAGGTTCCAAAAAAAATATGTTGCGAATTTACTCATGAATTAAGTGCCAAGACATGATCGTATAGTCATATGCAAGCCACATACTATTACTAGTGTTAATAGGCCCAAAGTTTTAGTTTTGCCCCGGACCCCCAAAATCTCAGGACCGGCCCTGAGGATCCCCCCCTCGCCCCCGCCTGTGGTGGGGGTCGGCATCCGTGGTCTCTTGCGGGTGTGCGTTCGAAGGCTTCGTGATAGCTTGCCTCCCCAATCACCGTGTGACGGCGCCGATTTCGCCACTCGGCTTCGATGGCAATGGCGATGCATGGCCTCGGCTACAACATTGCATGGTGAGCTCCTTCTTCATCCTCTATTGCTTTGAGTCGTGGCCATCGAGCCACGAATATGCCATGCTTTGGGATATGGCCTCTAGTGGAAACAATTTCGTTAGCTTGGCTCCGTGGATCAATTCTATAGCTCTAATAGTAGTATTGGTCCTCGAGTTATACCATAAATCAACAGTTGGCTCTGTTAGTGTCTATCTATGATAATGTTGAGCTCTGATTTAATTTGGTAATGGTTCTGAAGCATAAACCACTTAATTTGGGTTGGGTTGGTCAAGAGTTCTATAAGTTTTTCAACTGTGTTGGTACTACAACATGGCCTAGCATCTCTGTTAATGGTTAGGATATTCATCTGGATTACTTGGTCCTGTAATAATCGAGTGCTTGATATCTTTGTAGGTTATATTCCTAGTACTTGGATATAGTTCCATGCTACTATTACTTCTGATTAGCATGATCAACTCGTGTGTTAATGGTTAAGTAACCTTGGATCATTCATACTGATGACTGGTTCCACATGGCTATAATTCTTGGTCTCCTTACATGATCAAATACTTGGATATAGCTAAAGTTTTAATAGTAAAACATGTCTCTAGTCCTATAAAAATCACAGTTGGTGATGATGGTGTGCCTGCCATCCATCGTTTTTGATCGTCTGATTTGCATCCAACGCATGGGAGGCAACCCCACTTCACATTTGCAAAGAAACCCCTCATTCTCTTCGTCCATCTCCATCCAGTCCCCTTCTCTGCCACAGCAGCCTCACCGCCCACCGCCACACCCACCTCCACCTCCACCTCCCCTCCTCCCCGTCGTCTCCTCCTCCCCCTACCCCGTCTCCTACGATGCCGACATCAGCAAGTACGCCGCCGGCGCCGTCCGTCCGCCGAGGCTGCAACGCCTCTCCCGCCTCCTCCTCCGATGCAGCAGATCCGCTGCCCAGCACCTCTCCCTCCTCACCGCCGTCTCCTCCCCCTACCCCTATAGCGTGTGGTGGTACGCACGGCTGGCGGGTCAGACGCCAGTGATGCCAACCGCAGACAGCACCCGGTGGAGGAGCTCTGGCAGAAGGGCGGCGAAGTCCGCACCGGAGCCGGGGGCTCTGGCTTGGGATTTTCTTGGAGTAGCAACGGCGGTTGGGGTCCGAGATGACACGCGGGATCGGGAGGAGAAGGGCGCCGGCGAGGGGTTTGGCGGTGGTTAGGTGCTCTATGCAATCTGTTATTGCTCTCCTTGTTAATCTATCTAGGCAGGCTGCATATGCAGAGCTAGATGTCCACGCTCTACATGTCCTGGGCACCTTTTTCTGCAGAGCTAAGTATGAACTTACATTTTTTCTTACTACAGAAAGGAAATTGTTTCTTCTACAAATCAACTGACGAGTGTTGAGTGTGAAGTGTCGTTCAGTCTCAAAGTCTCATAGCTTGTCAACAATCTAGCAGCTTCTTTGTGCAATTGCGTTATGCTTACATGACAAAGGAGTTGATGCTTGATTTTTAGATCTGACTACTACTTTATGCAATTAGGCAAAACAAAGAATTAAAGTTTCTTTATTTATCCCACTATTACTCAATTAAACAAAACAGGATTTAAAGTTACTTTATTTATCCCACTATTACTCAAGTTACGCTTAGATATTAATGGATTATAAGTTGGGACATCTGAAGGATATGAACATCCATGAACATGCTCTCCTTGCTTTTGCTCCTACCACAGAGAAACGTACATGGTAATGAGTACCACAGAGAAACGTACATGATGGAGAAGGTGTGCTAAAACTTAGGTGTAGAGATGTCTGCATCAACCTGCACCCATACATCAGGTGAAGTTAAGGAAAATGAGGACACCCATATATGGTTGGATGGGACTATAGCAGCATCTGCAGGTGAAACGACCAGCATTTTTTTATGCATAAGAAGCACACAACAAGAAGATGCAATGTGGTTGAGAAAAAAATGCTATGACTTAGAATTATTTTGTGGTAGAATTAGAAAGAAGATTTAAGGTGGTTAGTTCAAACATTGGCACCATGGCTTTAGTTGTCAAATTTGTGACTTCTCCTAGAACAGATACAAATTTATTATGAATTTCATATTATAGCTGTTATTTTCATGTTAACATGTCGTAGAATTCATAAGGTGATGTCTAAGTATTTCCCATGCAACGAGGTAATGGCTTAGAACTTGCATATATAACTTGCATATTAACTGATCCAGTGAAGTGCTGTTGGGTGTACATATTTTTACTTATTAGCTGCAAGATGTGGTTATACTTCTAGATAGACATGTCCACATTTCTTCACCGTTGTTCCACAAATTTATTATTATGTACAAAATGGCACCATTGAGCTTTCATTTACGTTTCACCAGTTGAACACATACTGCATGAAGGAGGACATATCAGCTTGACGGACGGGGCTGTTAAATATGAGATCCAATTGTGCCAGTGCATGGCAAAATAACTATGTGAGGTATATATGGTATGCTACCTATGACTACAATCCATGCAGTTCCTCCCAGAATGTTCCTCGCCAGCTGCCAGGCCTTTTGTCGGATGTTACTCTGCACAGATACGTCTGATAGTTAACAGCCTTATTCGGCTATTACGTTGAACAAAATTCAGGTTTAAATCCTTTATGTATATCTAAGAAATCGACAGTGCAGATTAGAAGCCCAGAAGTTGTCCTCGTATGCTTTGGCTATCGTACTTAGAGCTCCAGTAGTTCAAAATCTTACTAATATTTGCATATTGTATATTTATCATAGCATTCGTGTCTCTCAAGCTTTTGCCGCCAATTTGTTTCCTCTAAAATTGCAGAGTTCCATATCTGAATATCAAATTTTGGGTGTCCTGTTTTATTACTGTTTTCACTTCACAAACAGGTTGATCTCTTCAAGAAGAATCACAAGTTTCTGAAATGTGGCACAAAAGTTCACATGTAATTAGGAACGATTAGTTCTTATGGGCAAGACGTTAGGGATTTCACGAGTCTTAGCTTCTTCTTCATTATGTGTTGTGGCACTTAATTGAGTATTGGAAGCATGGTCTACTCTTCTGAGGTTGCTGAGTTTAGCCCTCGGGTAAGAGAACGTCAAGGAGTTTATAAATGTTAAGGCTACATATTCTTAAGCATCTGACGTGTATCGATAGTTAAGTCAATATGCTTAATAATAATAACTTGCCATGTCAAATATATAATATTAGCTAAATTTGGTGTAACCTACAAGTAATTACTATGGAAATATGTTGCTTCTTATGCGCTAAACCTACTGTATCTTTCTACAATGCAGCTTAACTGACTGAACCACGAGGATAGAGATGCTAGCTTCTATTCAACAATTTTCTCATGTAGTTTGATTTCTATTTGATATTTCGTAGACTTTAATAATGTATATTGTTAAATACATTGCTTTCCTTCATTTAGTGATTCAGGGTAAACCAGTGGAAAGAATATTACATGTGTACATTACTCTCTTCCGTCGTTTGATTATGTTCTGAATATTTGTATTTTTTTTGAAAGGGTTGCATATACCTGGCTGGCATTAAACGAGTGTGTCATTAGGACTGAAGATAAATTACTCAAGGACTCAAGATAAATTAATGTTCATCCACTCTGGAAATTTCTAGGTTTTGTAAGGAACCATGTTTGATTGTGCTTGATGTGTACCTATCAACAAATAACATCGCTTTGATGGATATATTGATACTTTTATATTATTCTGTAGCAATGTACATGCGCTTGACTATAACTTAACTCCACCTAATATTTTGTGATTCCGTAGCGTAGCACGGGCATCTTACTAGTAATAGTTCTAGTTCTATTACTATGTCATGTACTAGCTCTGGTTTACTGGATGGTGCTATGTAAACTCCTTAATCCAACATGGTCCAGGTTTCACATTAACATATTCCGCATTCTTACTTGTGGTGTATGTTCTGTGCACATGTGACCATATACACTTATTCCCCCATCTTTACTCTAATACTTCTCCCTATCGTCAAAATCTGATAAGAACATATGCTCACTTTCCTTCCTTTCCTCTCTCTCTTTGTTTTAATCATGTTCTTTCTCTTTTCCAGAACCTAATGAGAACAGATGCTACACTCCTTCTTTCATTACTTCTATCCCTTCTTTCCTATTATTCCGGTAAGAACAAATTATATACTTGCATCTTAGACCACCCTGTGATGAATTATGTCTGAGGCAATTAACCATTTTATAAGGACAATGCAAAGAATTACAATGTTCACAAATCACATTTTTTTAGTTTCTATTTTTTTTTCTTTTTTTTTGTGTGTGTGTGTGTGTGTGGGGGGGGGGGGGGGGGGCTGGGAGGGGCAAGGCCACCTGCTAGCATCAAATAATTAGATGAAGCTTGATTAGTTGACTCTGCCGAGGTTCGTAATTATTTTCTCTTTGTTTTATCCTACTACAAGTATCAAGTGGGAAATTTGATATCTACTACACACTTCTAGTCTTGTAGGCTCTATTGGGCCTCCAATTGCAGAAGATTGTAGGACAACAGCAAATTTCCCTCAAGTGGATGTCCTAATATTTATCAATTTGCGAGAGGTGTAGGTTGAAAGTGATCCTTGCTACTCCTGCAGGAGTCGTTGGGTTTCCCCAAAGAGGAATGGTGATGTAGATAGTAGAAAAGCTTTCTCTCAGTTAAGAATTAAGGTTTATCGAACCAGTAGGAGCTCCTAGGCTACCAAGATAAGCAGCACCTGCACACAAACAAAAATAAAATGCTTGCACCCAATGCAGCAAGAGGGTTGTCAATCTCCTTGTCCTTGCTGATTACAAGATTAAAAGCTAATAGATAGATAGTTGTAAAATAAAACATCAAAATAATAAAAGCAAATAAAAAGGCAATTTGTATGGAAGAAAGTATTGATGGATAATGGACCCGGGGGCCATAGGTTCAGTAGAGGGATCTCTCTTGTAAGAAGGCAATTGGCATGGTAACAAATTACAGTTGGGGAATTGACAAGAATAGCAATCTTTATGACTATGATCATTCATGGCATAATCACATATAGGCATTACGTCCGTGATAAGTAGACCGTTATCAAAAGCATTTACTACTAATACTCCACCCCGAAACCACTATCCAGCATGCATCTCAAGGTATTAAGTTTACAAGAAATAGAGCACTGCATATGAACTTCTTTTGTACTTCATATGAGCAATTTAGTTCTTCCTTTTCAATTTAAATTTCTTATGTACCTCTTTTGTATTTTAAACTATTTATGAACTTATGAAAAACTTTTACAGATCAACTACCCGTGTAATCAACCGGGATAACAGTTAAAACGCCTTTCCAATCTAGTCAATCTCTAATCACTCTCATGCATAGGAGCTCTAGAAGTCACGATCCAAACTTTCATACTTCAACCCCAAATCTTCATCTCTCTTCTATCGCCTCTCCCAATGGCTGTGGCATATAGATTGTTATCTCTTATATCATCTCTCTCAAGCATGGCTGTGGCATGGAGATCGTACATATCTATTTCACACTTGGCATAAAAATATTGTATGTTGGCTGGAGAGGACATGGTTTTCCTTCTGCAGGATAGTGCGAATAGGAGGTTGGAGAGTGTGATGGGATAGGAGAAGGATTCCATAGACGCATACATGTGTCTCTTCCTCTACCGAAGGCCAAGCCCACTACATCACACTCACACACCCTGATACTACCTCCGTCTCAAAATATAAGACGTTTTTGTAGGCTAAACTAGCCTACAAAAATGTCCTATATTTTGAGATGGATGTAGTACTTAAATAGCACTTGCAATCCTGCATGGAAAGATCGCGGCTAGAGTATGGTGCCACTAGGACAGAATCGGCAAGAGGAGTTGTACTCGTGCGTTGGTACATTTTTGGTTGGCCGGTCATGAAATCGAAGATCAATGACGGCATAACGGTGGCAACTTCCAAGCTGTCAGTAGCAGACGAATCGCGTGATATTTTTTATTTCTTATTATTGTCTAGGAGTAGGGATTGGTTATATTTGTTGTTTTATAAACTACTTGGACACTCACCCAAACCACAATTACACCACAACATCCAGACATAGTCACATAGATGTGTGCATGTCTTAACTTAAGCACACGCCTCATCTGGAGAAGAGGTCACAAGGAATGCGAGACACAAGATTCACCACTAAGAGCGCGGTACTGTGAAAGTGCGACACATTAACGGATGGTCAATCCAAAAACTAAAATCAGTGGCAGGCTGATTTTAGTTTTTGGATTGCTCAGTTAAAAACTAAAACGTAATGCCTATTAATGCCTACAATTGTTCATCTCAAAATAAGTATGCAATTGAAAATACAACATCGCTAAGTCGCAAAGGGAGGCGATACAAATGAAAAATACAAAATATTTCTTTGATTATATTTAAGATACACACACCTTTTGAGAAACACCAAGTATATAATCTAGCCGCGCAAATGCGCGGGTCACCCCGCTAGTTATGGAGGAAAGAAAATGCAAGAAAAAACTTAGACATAACATGAAACTAGCTAACCTAGGCATGTACACCGCAATACAGACACGCCAATATTAGCCAATCAGGGTAAACACACGCATTCGAGGCGTACCATCCACCATGTTGTCTCATCAGCTAATGGGCCTGCGCAGAGGGCAAAATTCGATAAATTATGTTGTCCAACTTCTCAGTTTGCCAGCTAACTTGCAAAAAAGTACCTAATTAAACACTAAAATACATTTCTTTCTAGATTTTTTTTATCATAATCAGCTTTGTTAGTTGTTGTACCAATTGGGTTCTGGAATCACTCAAAATTAGTAAGAATAGTACACTAGGAAAATATAAGCATGAACACACTTTTTGTACTAAAATTTTGTTTTTCTAGGAATTTGAGGCCGAAAGTTGTAATGAAAATTTGAAAGAAAGTGTATCTTCTTTTATTTTTGAGAAAAAAATAAGGAAGTGTATCTACTTTTTTTTTGAGACCAAGCTTTATTTATGCCATCACAATGTTTACAAGAATGAAATGGAGTTCACCGGGTTGCCCTAACCAAACATGGCGGCCAAACCCAAGTGATAAAGCATGCTTAGCGAGATTGTGAGCCTCGGTGTTCTAGGTCCTAAACTCGTG
Source organism: Elymus sibiricus (assembly GCA_039707655.1). Taxonomy (NCBI): domain Eukaryota; kingdom Viridiplantae; phylum Streptophyta; class Magnoliopsida; order Poales; family Poaceae; genus Elymus; species Elymus sibiricus. Next base: position 468,992,800 of record CM077668.1, on the reverse strand, counting down.
GACTATGGTACAAGAAGAAAAAACTATAGAGTGTTCTATAATCTATAATACCTGAATAGTTCATTCCCACTATGTTATTTCTTTTGACATGCAACCAATCCACCTCAGCAGGCCTGCCACATCAACATTTCATTACTCGCTTACAGATGGGCCCGACCACCACAGCAACCCTGCCACATCAGCTTCTGTTACCGCTTGACCGGCGAACAGAACTATCTCTCTCTCCCTCGATAGAACCGGCCATCTCCCTATCTTTAACGTTGTCTTTCCTCTCCCCACTAAATTACTACAGCTCTTCCTTCTCCGGTTTGCTTCCCTGGCTCTTCCTTCTCCATTTAATCCCCTCGCCTGCCCTCTCCATTGTCGATCCGCTTAGAAGAGAGATAGATCTCAAGTGCACTTTGTCTTCCCCGGCACACTCGCCTGCACACTCCACCGAAATCAGACGGAAAAAGGGAGATCCAATCCAAAGGAAGAAGAATGGTGATAGATCTGACGTTACTTGGCTGGGTAGTACACACCGAGGACGGACGCATCAATTGGCTCCCGTACTGTTCCTGCAGCAGGGCGCTTCTCCCTCCTCCAAGTGCTCTTTTTCCCCACTACTTGCACCAGATCAAGGAAAGAAGCAAGTCGACTTGATATTGTTTCGTTCCACCACGGTTGGGTCTGACATGGTGGCGAGTAGTTTCTCTTCCGCATTTAGTTCCGCCTCCCGGGTCTTTCCTCATGGTCGTGTTGAATGTGTGCTCTCTCTAAACTCAGTCTCCAGGAAATTGGATGGTCGACAAGTGATGGCTCAATGTGTGGTGAATTGGTGACAGTTCTCCATTCTCCATTCTTTTTTGTATTATTAATGATTAATTTAGACCTTAGTTCATCTTCAACAGAAAGTCGGAAACACTTCTGCTTCAGCCTTGATGATGTTTTTTTTTCTGGGAAACTTTCGATCTATTTATCTCCAATCATGGCAGTACAACGAACACAAGAAATAATAAAAATTACATCCAGATTCGTAGACCACCTAGCGACGACTACAAGCACTGAAGCGAGCCGAATGCGCGCCGCCATCATCGCCCCTCCCTCGCCGGAGCCGGGCACAACTTGTTGTAGTAGACAGTCGGGAAGTCGTCGTGCTAAGGCCCCACAGAACCAACGCACCAGAACAGCAATCGCCGCCGATGAAGAGAAGCTTAGATCGGAAGGATCCAACCTGAATAGAAGCTTAGATCGGAAGGATCCAACCTGAAGACGACGAACAAAGACCAAAGACAACCACCGATCGAATCCCGCGAGATCCGCCGGAGACACACCTCCACATGTCCTCCGACGATGCAAGACGCACCACCGGGACGGGGGCTAGGCGGGGAGAACCTTATTCCATCTTCAAGAAGCCGCCGCCGTCTTGTCTTCCTGAGCAGGACACAGACTCCAACAAAACTTGAATAAGCACCTAAAAACGGAGCCCTCCTGCCGGCAAGGGCCGGGATCCACCGCGCACCCATGGCCCTAAGGCCACAGGAGACGTGGCAGATCGGCGGCGCCGCCGACGGGAGGCAGAAATCCTAGCCGCCTTTTCTTGGAGGAGAGACAAAGGGATGAGCCATGGAAGGCCTTTTCACAGCCTTGATGTTGTTTATTGGTATATTGTTGTATTAGCAAGCAGGGGTATCCGGATATCTCTTCAATCTCTTTAGGTGGAACATATGAGATTATCATGTTAGAATTGTACTGTGCAGGAGTGCTTGCAGAGGAAAATCAGTCGTGTGCAACTGGAATCTCGGTTTGTCTTTGCTCGCTTATTCGGTAGGATTCCCTTAGATGAACTACAGTACACGTTAATTCATTTCAGTTATCAATTATTATCACTCTGCTTTATAAGCTATACTAATTGGTATTTGTTTACTTGCCAGATTACTATTTCTATATGTATATTCAGGGACATGAGGTGTTCTCTTTCTTTTGCAATACTACGAGGATGGCATATTGAGTTCAGATATGCCACTTGGCAGAAACATTTTCTTTACAGTTTTTGTATTAATTATTGTGATGAAACATGTCATGTTTGTTCTCTTATATTTGGCTGAAAATCAATTGAGAACAGGCTAATTTCATAATCATCGTGTATCATGCTAGCATGCTAGGAAGAATACTACCCAGTTGGTATATGCAACTCCCGTAAAATGCAAGAGAAATGGACTTTTGGTAGTTCTGGTCACTTGGGAGCTTATTTTATTCTAAGGTGAAAAAGGTCCGTCACTTTTTTGTGAATCAAGTATCATATCAGGTTGCTTACCTACATATTCTACCCAACACTGAAAACAATAGATTTATGTTTTGTTTCTCTGAAAAAGTTACTATGGATTGGTTTGGATATATATGGATTGGTAGTGTTGAATCATTATGCCATTCATGGCTTGATTTATCTTGCCTATTTCTTCTACAATAAACATTATCAGATAAAGAGAGTTCATTGGTTGTCATTTCATAATCATAAGATCCCATTAAAGCCGACTCGAGCTGTGAGGACGGAAATGGGGACGGAAACCGGGAGATGGATGGAGCCCGAGATGCGCAGGACAAAACCCCTCGAGCTGTGAGGCAGTCTGCTCAGTCCAAGGGGACACCGACTGATAAGGGGACAACACCTACATCCACACAGATAGCTTCACTCCGGTTTGGTTCCTTCCATGCGGCATCTGTGCCAAGCCGACTCTGGGGGGACCGAGTCGAGTCTGAGGATTTGGAGGAGCAGGAGATGTGGTCCTCGCCACCTGAGGAGATGATGGGGACTATTGGGCAGGAGGCCCGAAAATCCCCTTCACCATCTCACCCGGGGTCTTCACGGGCGTCGACTCTGCGGGTGGCCTCTCCTCAGCTAGCTGAGAAGGGGAGGTCTGTTGAGAGGGCTTCGTCGCAGACAGGAGGGAGTGTTGGGTCGATGGGGCCCAGCCCCCATGTCCGACCTATCCCTCACGTGTCAGCTGCAGTCGGGGATACGGCAGGAGGCCAAACCCCAGTTGAGGTCACTATGGAGGAGGTGATCGCTTACGGAGGGATTCTGGACCCGACATCCGGTGACAGGCACGTAAGTCACCGGATTCAGGCCCAGCCGGAAGCGGACGACTTGCAGTTGGGGCGCGCTATGAAGGCCGCCAAGCTTCGAGATGTTGAAGCGACTACATGTATGTCAGTAAATACTAGTCATTCCATTCTTTATTTTTCAGAACCAGAAATTATTAATAATGCCAGCAACTTAGGGATCTCGCTTGGTAGCAACGGAAAGGAAATTGCAAAATCAGTTAATGATCTGTTAGACCTAGAAGCTGATAGAGCTTTAGAATTAATCCGGAATATGGCGGCTGTGAAACCTATTAACGAGTCGGATATTAATAATCTGGGGGTAATTTCGTTACAGAGTCTTTGTGAGGATCTTGTTCCCTCTACAGAATTAGAGGAGGAGGAGGAGGCGATGGCATCAGAAGGGTATATGGCCCCTCTGCAGCCAAATAACATCGCTCTACATACCTCGACTGATGAAAACCTTGAGGTCAAGGAGGGTAAACCAAAACGTTCCTGGAAGAGGAAGATTTATCCTACTTCGGCTGTACGTAGGAGTGCGCGAGTCAGACAAAAGAAAAAATTCCACGATGAAAAATGAAAGGGATCTTTTGGAATAGCAGAGGTCTAGTGGACTTGGCTAAAAGGAGATTCCTTGCAGAAGCGTCGATAGAACATAAATTAGATTTTATAGCTCTATTAGAGACGGGTAGAGATAATTTTACGCCTCAATTCCTCGGTACTATTTCAGGAGGAATTGATTTTGACTGGCATTGCTTGCCCCCAAGAGGTCGTTCTGGAGGGATACTACTTGGGGTGAAGTGTGAGTCGCTGGAAGTGTTAAATGTGGTGTATGGAGATTTTGCCGTCAAATTTCGGGTGAGGTCGAAGATTGATGGATTCCGATGGGCTTTGGTGGCTGTATATGGTGCAGCCCAACCTGAGCTTAAGCCTGATTTTCTCGCAGATCTGGTGAGAGTCTGTGGTGATGAAAGGCTTCCTATCCTTGTGGGGGGGGGGACTTCAATATAATTAGAAGGCGAGAAGAGAAAAATAATGACAACTTCGATGGAAGATGGTCATTTATGTTCAACACGATTATTGAGAGTCTCGATTTGAGGGAGATTGACCTCATTGGGAGACAGTTTACATGGGCAAATTCTCTACCGGTTCCGACTTATGAGAAACTAGACAGAGTACTCACCAGCGTCGAGTGGGAGCAGAAGTTCCCTCTAGTAACGGTGCAGTCTTTAAATAGAGCCATTTCTGATCATACACCGTTATTGATCGACTCTGGGGAAGCAACTCATGTTTGCAACATTAATCACTTCTCTTTCGAACTAGGATGGCTCGAAAGGGAAGGATTCATTGACCTCATTGCTACACAATGGGCCAAAGATTGTGGTGGCACTTCTAATGTCAATAGATGGCAAAATAAGATTAGACACTTGCGCCAGTTCTTGAGGGGCTGGGCCAAGAATCAAAGTGGAATCTACAAGGCAGAAAAAGAGAGACTTATTAACCTCATAAACGATTTAGATTTGAAAGCTGAGTCTTCTATTCTTAATACGTCAGATCGAACTGTTAAGAATGAGGATGAGCAGAAGTTAAGAGCTCTCCTTCGAGAAGAAGAGCTGAAATGGGCTCTCAGAGCCAAGGTGACTAAGGTCGTCCAGGGGGATGATAACACACAATTCTTTCACATGATAGCAAACGGGAAACATAGAAAGAAGAAAATAATTCAATTGGAGCAGGACGAGGGTACGATTGTAGGACATGAGAACCTAAAATTGTACATCTCCACTTTCTATAAGAAACTTTTTGGGGCTCCCGAAGAAAATTTTGTGTCGCTTGATGAGCACACAATCGATGACATACCTCAGCTCAATTCAGAAAAGAACGAGGTTTTGTCTGCTCCGTTACTGAGAAAGAGGTGTTTGAAGCGGTATCACAGATGAAGCAGCACAAAGCTCCAGGACCGGATGGGTTCCCGGTAGAATTTTATAAGAAGTGCTGGCATATCATTAAGGGGGACCTTATGCCTATGTTCCATGATTTATTTAATGGCCATCTGCAGCTATTCCATCTAAACTTTGGAACAATCACATTGTTGCCAAAGAAAGAGGAGGTTGTGCGCATTGAGCAGTTCAGACCGATATGTCTGCTTAATGTGAGCTTCAAAATTTTCACCAAGGTTGCCACGAACAGGCTCACACAGATTGCCCATTCTGTTGTGCAACCAACACAGACTGCTTTCATGCCTGGGCGAAACATCCTAGAAGGGGTTGTGGTCCTACATGAAACTCTTCATGAAATCCATTCGAAGAAACTAGATGGGGTTATCTTCAAAGTGGATTTTGAGAAGGCGTATGACAAGGTCAAATGGCCCTTTCTCCAGCAGGCCCTACGGATGAAGGGGTTCAATGAAGCCTGGAGGAAACATGTGGATTCCTTTACTCAGAAAGGTAGTGTTGGGATTAAGGTAAATGATGACACGGGTCATTATTTCCAGACACATAAAGGATTACGACAGGGTGACTCGATGTCTCCTGTTCTGTTCAACATAGTAGCGGATATGTTGGCAGTCCTTCTTAGTCGGGCTAAAGAGAATGGCCAAGTCAATGGGCTAGTTCCGCATCTGGTGGATGGGGGAGTGTCCATATTACAATACGCCGATGACACGATTCTTTTGATGGAACATGATATTGCTAAAGCTAGAAATATGAAGTTAGTGCTTTGTCTTTTTGAACAGTTGTCGGGCCTTAAGATTAACTTTAACAAAAGCGAATTGTTCTGCTTTGGGAGAGCCAAAGAGGAACAAGACGCATATAAACAACTGTTCGGCTGTGAAATGGGTTCGCTACCGTTTAGCTACCTAGGGATTCCCATTCATCACCGCCGGCTGACTAATAAGGAGTGGAAGTGCATTGAAGATCGCTTCGAAAAAAGGCTAAGCTGCTGGAAGGGTAAGCTTATGTCCTACGGAGGTCGCCTCGTACTAATAAACTCGGTGCTGACGAGTTTGCCGATGTTCCTCCTTTCTTTCTTTGAGGTACCAGTAGGGGTACGCAAAAGATTAGACTTCTATCGATCCCGCTTTTTCTGGCAATCTAATGAGGATAAGAAGAAATATAGGTTGGCCAGATGGGATATTATTTGCAGGCCCAAAGGTCAAGGTGGGCTAGGGATCGAAAATTTAGAAGTTAAAAATAAATGCCTTCTCTCCAAATGGCTTTTCCGTTTATCCACCGAGACTGAGGGTACGTGGATTCAAATTTTACGTAATAAATATCTTCAATCTAAGACTCTGGCCCAGGTCACTGATAGACCTAATGACTCACCTTTCTAGAAAAGGCTGATGAAGATGAAAGTCGCCTTTTTTCAGAGGGTTAAATTCATTGTTGGTAATGGTCTTTTGACCAGATTCTGGGAGGATACATGGTTAGGGGAGACGCCCTTAGCCCTGCAATATCCCACTCTTTATCATATTGTACAACGTAAGGAAGATTATGTTGCTACAGTATTGAATTCGGTCCCCCTTAATATCCAATTCAGGAGGTCTTTGGTGGGGGAACGGTGGACTTCTTGGTTACACTTGGTCCGTAGATTGATGGCAGTTCAACTCTCTGACCCGGCGGATACCATTTTTTGGAAATTATCAGTGAATGGTAGTTTCTCTGTGAAGTCTATGTACATGGATGTAATTGATACTGGGCCAATTCCGAGATCACTTCACATATGGAAGGTTAAAGTTCCGCTAAGAATTAAAATCTTCATGTGGTTTGTCCACAAGGGAGTGATCTTGACGAAAGATAATTTGATCAAGCGAAACTGGGTTGGTAGCTCTCGTTGTAGTTATTGCGATCAGGATGAATCTATTCAACACCTCTTTCTCGAGTGCCCTTTGGCAAAATTATTGTGGCGTACGATACATATAGCCTTCAACGTTAACCCTCCAATTTGCATGAACACGTTATTTGGAACGTGGCTAAACGGAGTGGATTCAAACATAGCGAGACATATTCGGATAGGAGTATGCGCATTATTATGGGCTATATGGAACACTAGGAACGCCATAATCTTTAATCGAAAAAACTTTATCAACTTTTTGCAGGTTATCTACAGAGCTACTGCTTGGATCCGTATGTGGTCGTTACTCACCCATGCGGATTCCAGGGAGCGTTTGGATACTGGGTGCAACCGATGGAAGACGGTAGCACGGTGTATCTTCAACCGATTTGGATGGCGAGCTACTAATAGGCTAGGTGTGTAGGCATCGTGGCCTGTTATTATTTTCGCCGGATGTGGCACCTTTTTATTTCATTTTGTTTTGCTCCGTTTGAGAGCCAGACTTGTACTGCAGACTTGTTATCGTACTTGTTTTAATAATATGGCTGCATGCATCACTCTGATGCAGAGGCCGGGGGTTATCCTCCTTTTCCAAAAAAAAAAGAAAAAAAGATCCCATTAAAGCGGCAATCAACTCCTTTTTAACTTTGTTTTTCGACATTTCTATTTGGATGTTACTAAAGAAATGACTACTAAGGCCTCAATGATATGAAAAACATAATCTTTTGCAATATATCATTTGGCCAACACATTACCAATGCACTTAAGAACTACATTACCCTATTTTTTGAAATCTCATATAGTTATATCAAAGTTCAAACAAACATATATCTTATATATTCCTTTCATGGTTTCACTATTTCTCACTCCATAAACCCCAGCGTATATAGTGCTAAAATATTCCCGCAGCAACGCGCGGGGTATTCATCTAGTTTCATGAATAATCGCTCCATATTCCGCTGAGGAACCCTGCTTTACTCCGTCCACCACTGTCTTGCAGTGTGAGGCCACGTGAATATTTCGCTCATATAAATCTTCTGCCAATGCTAGAGCCTCTCTAACTCCCAATGCCTCAAGGGTTTCTTGATCTGACAGATTTCTGAAAGTGAAGCATGATGCCCCAAGAAAAGACCCTCCTGAGTTTCGGCACATAACAGCAACCACACCATGGCTTCCGTTCCTCATCACCGCTACATCTGTATTGCTCTTCGCATGATCTGCCGGTGGTGCTAACCAAGATGTTGGTCTAGATGTAGCATTACTATTCTGAGCAGTACGTGGTTTAACCAACACTTATAGGTCAGCCAGGTAGGGCTTGATGAAATAATGAGTTGAAAGGAGACTTTGAAAAACATCCTCATGAATAACTTTTCTCCTTGCCTTCTAGATCGCCCACGTCGTCACTGCTATCTCTGTAAAGTTCTCCTGAGGAAGTGTTTCATGCATCAAAAACAACCACTCCTTCGCATTCATCTCTTGGTTTGCACTTCTTGCCATCATGCATTCTAGCAGCGCATGCCGCCAATTGTCCCCAATTGAACAAATTGAGCAGACAAAAGTCGTTGACATGTTGCGGTGGTGTAGCACATCAAATGTGGGTAACGAGTTCAAGGACAGCCTCCACAAATATATTTTTTAGTTTTGATGGTACTGTTATGTTCCACAATCGCGTCCAGCTTCATTCCTCTGCGCTAGCATGCAACCAAGTCTCCCTCTGAATTTTCGTTTTGACCAGCATCTTATAAACCGAGCTAACAGAAAACCGGCCGCGACGATCAGCTCCCCACACCTAGATGTCGTCAATCCTTCACGTGCGAAAAGGAATCCGAAGAATGGCCTCAGCGTAAAAGGGCAGGAAGCACGCCATCACTAAATCCTCCCTCCGCGAATCCACGATGCCAAAGAGGAGCCAATTAATTCCGAGACCTTGCTGGGGGGATGAGCAACCAGCGAAGACAGCGGTCTCATCAGCCCCTTCCTAGGGATGCAGTTATGGTCCAAATGTTCGTTTGTTCACTAGTGCCAATCCTTCTGATTGAGCAGTGCTACACGTACGACAACTTTTCATCCGATGCTGTACGACATTAGTCAGTCACCGTAGGATCAAGTCACTACTTTAAGAACAAACGTAGGATCACCATGCCATATGCAAATCGGATGAAATTAGTTGTATGCAAAGCAATATCGTACAACATGGGATGAAAAGTTGTCATACGTGTAGCACTGCTCCTTTTTTTTAGTCTAAACACACTCAACTTTATTACTCAAATAACAAGTTCGTAGGGATACAATTTAAGTCCAGCGTGTTAAGGAGCCACACATGGCGTCCCAACGGTAGACCTAGAGCATGTTTAGCGAGGTTATGAGCCTCAAGATTAGACTCTCTTCCCTCGAAGATGAAGGAATATCTAGGAATCTGAATTGTCGTCTGGTTGATCTCCTTAACAATGCTAGCATACATACCTCCACAACCTCTATGTATATCATTAACCACCCCCTGACAGTCTGACGCAATAACAATATCTGTGAGACCGAGATCGAGCGCAAGCGCCAAAGCTTCTCGACATGCCATTGCCTCCAATGATGCAGCATTAGTTATACCTGAACATTTTTGGCAGAAGCACCAAGGTACAAACCTGTAGAGCTCCTACAAACCGCGCTATAGGATCCTTGTTGGAAATATGCCCTGGAGGCAATAATAAAGTTGTTATTATTATATTTCCTTATTCTTGAGAAGTGTTTATTCTCCATGCTATAATTGTATTAACCGGAAACTCAAATACATGTGTGGATACATAAAAAAAAACACCGTGTCCCTAGTGAGCCTCTACTAGACTAGCTCGTTGATTAAAAATGGTTAAGATTTCCTAACCATAGACATGAGTTGTCATTTAATAATGAGATCATATAATTAGGAAAATGATGTGATGGACGGACCCAATCATAAGCTTAGCATCTGATTGTGTCACTAAGTTCAAATTGCTATAGCTTTCTTAATGTCAAGTATCTATTCCTTGGACAATGAGATCATGCCACTCCCTCATATCAGAAAAAAGCTTTGTGGGTATCAACCGTCACTTCGTAACTGGGTGATCATAAAGGTGCTCTTCAGGTATCTCGGAAGGTGCTAGTTGGGTTGCATGGATCAAGGCTAGGATTTGTCACTCTATGTGACGGGGAGATATCTCTAGGCCCTCTCGGTAATACAACATTCTAAGTAGCTTGCAAGCATGTGACTAATGTGTTTAGTCATAGGGATATTGTATTACGGAATGAGTAAAAAGAACTTGCCAGTAACGAGATTGAACTAGGTATGGTGATACCGACGATCGAAACTCGGGCAAGTAAAATATCGCGAGACAAAAAGAATGAAATACGGGATTGTTTCAATCCTCGACATTGTAGTTCAAACCGATAAAGATCTTCGTTGAATATGTGGGGGTCATTATGGGCATCCAGGTCCCGCTGTTGATTATTGATCGGAGAGTTGTCTCGATCATGTCCACATGTTCTCGAACCCGTAGGGTCACACACTTAACGTTCGGCAACGATAGGGTAGTAATGGGATATTCATAATGGTGATATTAAAGATAGTTCGGAGTCTTGGATGGGATCCGGGATATCACGAGGAGCTTCGGAATGGTCCGGAGATAAAGTTTCATATAAGTAAAGTAGATTTCAGGGTTCTGGAAAATGTTCGGTTTTTTCCGGTATTTGTATCGGAGGATTCTAGAAGGTTTCGAGGGTCCCACAGTGGGGCTCACCTTCCCCGGAGGGTCCACATGAACCCAAGGGGTGGTGCACCAGCCCTACATGGGCTAGGCGCTACAGCCCCCTTGGCCCATGCACCATGGGGGAAACCCTAGCCCCAAAATAAGGAAAGGGTGGGAGATTTGGAGGCCAAGTCCCCCCTTGGCCGCCGGCTCTAGGGGCTGGAGGGCAAGCCTCCCAGCCCCCCATGCCTATATAAAGGGAGGGAGGCGCAGGGGGCAGCAGCCATCCAAAACCCTAGACGCCTCCCCTCCTACTACTCCTCCCACCTCTCCGCAGAAGCTTGACGAAGCCCTGCAAGAGTTCCACCATAGCTCCACCACCACGCCGTCATGCTGCTGGCCTAGATCCCATCTACCGCTCCCTCTTGCTTGCTGGATAAAGGAGAAGGAGACGTCATCGATCCGTACATGTGCATATCTCGGAGGTGCCGTTCGTGCGGTGCTTGATCGAATTGGATCTCAAAGAAAGTACAACTACACCAACCACGTTCGTTAGAACGTTTCCGCTCACAGTCTACAAGGGTATGTAGACTGTCTCCCACTCGTTGCTAGCATCTAGTAGATTAGATCTTGGGTGAATTCATTATCTCGTAGGGAAAAAAATTGTTTTCCATGCAACGATTCCCATCAGTGGTATCAGAGCCCCGTCTATGCGTAGATGCTTTGCATGAGTAGAACACAATTTTGTTGTGGGCGTTGATGTTCATGTTGCTACCCTTCTTTGTTATTTTGGATTTGGCGGCATAGTAGGATGAAGCGGCCTGGACCAACTTTACTTGTCCGCGCACAAGAGACCGGTTCTACGCTTGACATGTAACTTGTATTACATAAAGCGACTGGCAGGTGTCTGTCTCTCCCACTATAGTTAAAATCTGATTTGACAACGGCGGTCCTGAAAAGGTTAAAAGGCAACTTGTATATCACCGTTGTGGCTTTGCGTAGGTAAAAACGGTTCTTATATGTTGCCCTTAGAAGCCACATAAAAATTTGCAAGAACAAAGTAGAGGACGTCTAACTTGTTTTTCCAGGGCATGTGATGTTGTATGGCCAAGATATGATGTGATATATGTGATGTATGAGATGATCATGTTTTGTAATCTTTCATGACTTGCATGTCGATGAGTACGGCAACCGGTAGGAGCCATATGTTTGTCTTAATATTATTGTATGATCTGCGTGTAAATGTTTAAACGCCATGTAATTGCTTTACTTTATCGCTATGAGTTAGCAATACTTGTAGAAGCAATAGTTGGTGGAGACAACTATATGACAGCACCAAGGACCAAGGTGCCATGCTGGTGGTGATGGAGATCATGTTGGTGCTTTGGAGATGGTGATCAAAGGCACAAGAAGAAAATGTCATATCATGTCACATTATACTTGCATGTGATGTTTGTCTTTTTATGCATCTTATTTTGCTTAGATCGCGATGGTAGCATTATAAGATGATCCCTCACTCTTAATATCAAGATAAAAGTGTTCTCCCTTAGTATGCACCGTTGCGAAAGTTTGTCGTTTTGAAGCACCTCGTGATGATCGGGTGTGGTAAACTCTACGTTCACATACAACGGGTGTAAGCCAGTTTTACACATGCAGAAATACTTTGGTTAACTTGGCGAGCCTAACATGTACAGACATGGTTTCGGAACACATCGAACAGAAAGGTTAAACATGAGTCATATGGATTATATGATCAACATGTTGATGTTCAACATTGAAACTACTCCATCTCACGTGATGATCGGACTTGGGATAGTGAATTTGGATCATGTATCACTAAACAACTTGAGGGATATTGTTTTAAGTGGGAGTTCATTAGTAATTTGATTAATTTGAACTAATTATCATGAATATAGTCTAAATGTCTTTGCAAATATGTTGTAGATCAATGGCTCATGTTAGCTCCGCTCAATTTCAATGCGTTCCTAGAGAAAGAAAAACTAAAAGATGATGAAAGTAACTTTGCAGACTGGCTCCGTAATCTGAGGATTATCCTAACTGCTGCACAAAAGGCTTATGTACTTGATGCACCGCTCGGTGCGCCACCCCTTCCCAGGACGTCTGGAGATGTTGTGAATGTCTGGCAGACACGTGCTGATGACTACTCGATAGTTCGGTGTGGCATGCTGTACGGCTTAGAATCAAGGCTCTAAAAACGTTTTGAGCACCACGAGGCATATGAGATGATTGAGGAACTGAAAATGATATTTGGGACTCACGCCCGTGTGGAGAGGTATGATGCCTCAGACAAATTCTTTAGCTGTAAGATGGAAGAGAACAGCTCCATTAGCGAGCATGTACTCAAAATGTCTGGGTACGCTAATCGCCTGAATCAGCTGGGAGTTAATATTCCTGATGATGTAGCGATTGACAGGGTTCTCCAGTCACTGTCACCAGGCTACAAGGGCTTTGTGATGAACTATAATATGCAAGGGATGGAGAAGACACTCCTTGAGATTTTTCGATGCTTAAAACCGTGGAAGTAGAAATCAAGAAAGAACATCAAGTGTTGATGGTCAAAAAGACCACCAGTTTCAAAAAGGTTAAGAAAGAGAACTTCAAGAAGAATGGCAAGCAAGTTGCTGCTCCAGTGAAGAAGCCCAAAGCTGGACCTAAACCTGAAACTGAGTGTTTCTACTACAAGCGGAATAGCCATTGGAAGCGTAACTGCCCCAAGTACTTGGTAGATAAGAAGGCTGGCAACGTCAACAAAGGTATATTTGATATACATGTTATTGATATGTACCTTACTAGTGCTCGTACTAGCGCCTGGGCGTTTGATACTGGTTCAGTTGCTAATATTTGTAATTCGAAACAGGAGCTGCAGAATAAACGAAAACTAGCTAAGGACGAGGTGATGATGCGCGTTGGAAATGTTTCCAAGGTTGATGTGATCGCCGTTGGCACACTCCCTCTACGTCTACCTTCGGGATTATTTTTAAACCTAAATAATTATTATTTGGTGCCTGCGTTAAGCATGAACATTGTATCTGGATCTTGCTTATTGCGAGATGGTTATTCATTTAAATCCGAGAATAATGGTTGTTCTATTTATATGAGTAGCATCTTTTATGGTCATGCACCCAATGTGAATGGTTTATTCTTGTTGAATCTCGATAGTAGTGATACACATGTTCATAATATTAATGCCAAAAGATGCAATGTGAATAATGATAGTACCACATACTTGTGGCACTGCCACTTAGGTCATATTGGTGTAAAGCGCATGAAGAAACTCCATACTGATGGACTTCTGGAATCACTTGACTTTAAATCATTTGAAACATGCGAACCATGCCTCATGGGCAAGATGACTAGAACCCCGTTTTCCGGTATAATGGAGCGGGCAAGTGACTTGTTGGAAATAATACATACCGATGTATGCGGTCCAATGGGTGTTGAAGCATGCGGTGGATATCGTTATTTCCTGACAAATGATTTAAGTAGATATGGGTATATTTACTTAATGAAATACAAGTCTAAAACATTTGAAAAGTTCAAGGAGTCTCAGAGTGAAGTAGAAAATCATCATAATAAGAAGATAAAAATTTCTAGTATCTGATCGTAGAGGTGAATATCTAAGTTACGAGTTTGGTATGCATTTAAGACAATGTGGAATTGTTTCACAACTCACGCCACCTGGAACACCACAGCGTAACGGTGTGTCCAAACGTCGTAATCATACTCTATCAGATATGGTGCGTTCTATGATTGATGGAAATATGCCCTAGAGGCAATAATAAAGTTGTTATTATTTTATATTTCCTTGTTCATGATAAAGGTTTATTATTCATGCTAGAATTGTATTGACCGGAAACTTAAATACATGTGTGAATACATAAACAAATACCGTGTCCCTAGTGAGCCTCTACTAGACTAGCTCGTTGATCAAAGATGGTTAAGGTTTCCTAACCATAGACATGAGTTGTCATTTGATAACGGGATCACATCATTAGGAGAATGATGTGATGGACAAGACCCATCCGTTAGCTTATCATATGTTCGTTCTGTTTATTGCTACTGCTTTCTTGAATGTCAAATACATGTTCCTCAGACCATGAGATCATGCAACTCCCGGATACCGGAGGAATACCTTGCTATCAAACGTCACAACGTAACTGGGTGATCATAAAGATGCTCTACAGGTATCTCCGAAGGTGTCCGTTGAGTTGGCATGGATCGAGACTGGGATTTGTCACTCTGTGTTTTGGAGAGGTATCTCTGGGCCCTCTCGGTAATGCACATCATAAGAAGCTTGCAAGCAAAGTGACTAAGGAATTAGTTACGGGATGATGTTTTACGGAACGAGTAAAGAGACTTGCCGGTAACGAGATTGAACTAGGTATGGAGATACCGACGATCAAATCTCGGGCAAGTAACATACCGATGGACAAAGGGAATTACGTATGTTGTCATTGCGGTTCGACCGATAAGATCTTCGTGGAATATGTAGGAACCAATATGAGCATCCAGGTTCCGCTATTGGTTATTGACCGGAGAGGCGTCTCAGTCATGTCTACATCATTCCCGAACCCGTAGGGTCCGCACGCTTAACGTTCGTTGACGATATAGTGTTATATGAGTTATGTGAATTGGTAACCGAATGTTGTTCGGAGTCCCGGATGAGATCCCGGACGTCACGAGGAGTCTCGGAATGGTCGAGAGGTAAAGATTTATATATGGGAAGTCATATTTTGGGTTCCGGAAAAAGGTGCCGTTTTTTCGGTATTGTACCGGGAAGCTTCCAGAAGGTTCCGGAGGATTCCGGAGGAGTCCGGAAGTCCACAAGTGGGTCCACCACGTCCCAAGGGCTGGCATGGGCTAAGGGGAGGCGCCCTGGCCTTATTGGGCCAGGCGCACCAAGTCCTCAAAAGCCCACGCAGCTAGGGAAGAAAAAAAGGGAGAGTCCTAGTAGGAATAGGATTGGACTTTGGAGTCCAAGTCCACGTGTGTACTATTCACGGTTACTGTTCATGTGGCACTATTCCTTCTACTCCAAGCCCCTACACATATATAAATAGAGGAGAGGGGGCGCCCCAAAGGAGAACTCAACATTGTCTTAGCCGTGTGCGGCGCCCCCCTCCACAGTTCCGTTCCTCGGACATATTTTCGCAGTGCTTGGGCGAAGCCCTGCGGAGATAGCATCACCATCACCGTCACCACGCCGTCGTGCTGCCGGAACTCATCCACTACCTCGCCGTCTTGCTGGATCAAGAAGTCGAGGACGTCACCGAGCTGAACGTGTGCTGAACGCGGAGGTGCCGTACGTTCGGTGCTCGGTCGGTTGGATCGTGAAGTTGTTCGACGACATCAACCGCGTTGTTCTAACGCTTCCGCTTACGGTCTACGAGGGTACATAGACACACTCCCCCTCTCGTAGCTATGCATCTCCATGGATTGATCTTGCGTGTGCGTAGAAATTTTTTGTTTTCCATGCAACGTTCCCCAACAGTGGTATCAGAGCCAGGTCTATGCGTAGATGATATGCACAAGTAGAACACAAAGAGTTGTGGGCGGTGATCGTCATACTGCTTACCACCAACGTCTTATTTTGATTCGGCAGTATTGTAAGATGAAGCAACCCGGACCAACCTTACATGTCCACATACATGAGACCGGTTCCACCGACAGACATGCAACTTGTTTTGCATAAAGGTGGCTGGAGGGTGTCTGTTTCTCCTACTTTAGTTGAATCGAATTTGACTGCGGCCGGTCCTTGTTGAAGGTTAATACAGCAAACTTGATAAATCACCGTTGTGGTTTTGTGCCATAGGTAAGAACGGTTCTTGCTGGAAGCCCGTAGCAGCCACGTAAAACTTGCAAGAACAAAGTAGAGGACGTCTAACTTGTTTTTGCAGGGTATGCTGTGATGTGATATGGTCAAGACATGATGTGATATACGTTATTGTATGAGATGATCATGTTTTGTAATTTATCGGCAACCGACAGGAGCCTTATGGTTGTCTCTTTATTGTATGAAATGCAAGCGCCATGTAATTGCTTTACTTTATCACTATGCGTTAGCAATAGTTGTAGAAGCAATAGTTGGCGAGACGACCACGACACAACGATGGAGATCAAGGTGTCGAGCCGGTGACGATGGAGATCATGACGATGCTTTGGAGATGGAGATCAAAAGCACAAGATGATGGCCATATCATGTCACATATTTTGATTGCATGTGATGTTATCCTTTATGCATCTTATTTTGCTTAGAACGACGGTAGCATTATAAGATTATCCCTTCACTAAATTTCAAGATAAAAGTGTTCTCCCCGAGTATGCACCGTTGCTAAAGTTCGTCGTTTCGAAGCACCTCGTGATGATCGGGTGTGATAGATTCTACGTTCACATACAACGGGTGTAAGCCAGTTTTACACAAGAAGAATACTTGGGTTAAACTTGACGAGCCTAGCATGTACAGACATGGTCTCGGAACACTGGAGACCGAAAGGTCGAACATGAGTCATATAGTAGATATGATCATCATGGAGATGTTCACCATTGATGACTATCCCATCTCACGTGATGATCGGACATGGGCTAGTTGATTTGGATCATGTATCACTTAGTTAACTTGAGGGATGTTAATTTAAGTGGGAGTTCATTAGTAATTTGATTAATTGAACTTAATTTATCATGAACTTAGTCTTGATAGTTTTTTTGCATATCTATGTTGTAGATAAATGGCCCATGCTACTGTTCCGTTGAATTTTAATGCGTTCCTAGAGAAAGCTAAGTTGAAAGATGATGGTAGCAACTACATGGACTGGGTCCATAACTTGAGGATTATCCTCATTGCTGCACAAAAGAATTATGCCCTTGATGCACCGCTAGGTGATGGACCTGCTGCAGGAGCTGCTGCAGACGTTGTGAACGCCTGGCAGGCTCGATCTGATGACTACTCGATAGTTCAGTGTGCCATGCTCTACGGCTTAGAACCGGGACTGCAAAAGCGTTTTGAACGCCACGGAGCATATGAGATGTTCCAAGAGCTGAAATTGATATTTCAAGCTAATGCCCGGGTTGAGAGATATGAAGTCTCCAACAAGTTCTTTAGCTGTAAGATGGAGGAGAACAGTTCTGTCAGTGAACACATACTCAGAATGTCTGGGTACCACAACCACTTGACTCAGCTGGGAATTGATCTTCCGGTTGAGAGTGTTATTGACAGAGTTCTTCAGTCACTGCCACCAATCTATAAAGGCTTCGTGATGAACTATAATATGCAAGGGATGGAGAAGACAATTCCCAAGCTCTTCGCGATGCTGAAAATCAGAGGAGGTAGAAATCAAGAAGGAGCATCAAGTGTTGATGGTTAACAAAACCACTAGTTTCAAGAAAAAGGGCAAGGGAAAGAAGGGGAACTTCAAGAAGAACGACAAGCAAGTTGCCGCTCCCACGAAGAAACCCAAAGCTGGACCCAGGCCTGAAACAGAGTGCTTCTACTGCAAAGGGACTGGTCACTGGAAGCGGAACTGCCCCAAGTATTTGGCAGATAAGAAGGATGGCAAAGTGAGCAAAGGTATATTTGATATACATGTTATTGATGTGTTCCTCACTAATGCTCGCAGTAGCGCCTGGGTATTTGATACTGGTTCGGTTGCTCATATTTGTAACTCGAAACAGGAGCTACGGAATAAGCGAAGATTGGCTAAGGACGAGGTGACGATGCGCGTCGGGAATGGTTCCAAGGTTGATGTGATCGCCGTCGGCACGCTACCTCTACATCTACCTTCGGGATTAGTTTTAGTCCTCAATAATTGTTATTTGGTGCCAGCGTTGAGCATGAACATTATATCTGGATCTTGTTTATTGCGAGACGGTTATTCATTTAAGTCAGAGAATAATGGTTGTTCTATTTATATGAGTAACATCTTTTATGGTCACGCACCTTCTGTGAATGGTCTATTCTTGTTGAATCTCGATCGTAGTGATACACATATTCATAACATTGATGCCAAAATATGCAAAGTTGATAATGATAGTGCAACATACTTGTGGCACTGCCGTTTAGGTCATAGTGGTGTAAAGCGCATGAAGAAACTCCATGCGGATGGACTTTTGGAATCTCTTGATTATGAATCATTTGATACTTGCAAACCATGCCTCATGGGCAAGATGACTAAAACTCCGTTCTCTGGAACAATGGAGCGAGCTACTGATTTGTTGGAAATAATACATACCGATGTATGCGGTCCGATGAATGTTGAAGCACGCGGCGGGTATCGTTATTTTCTAACCTTCACAGATGATTTGAGTAGATATGGGTATATCTACTTGATGAAACACAAGTCTGAAACATTTGAAAAATTCAAAGAATTTTAGAGTGAAGTAGAGAATCATCGTAACAAGAAAATAAAGTTTCTACGATCTGATCGCGGAGGCGAATATTTGAGTTACGAGTTTGGCCTTCATTTAAGAAAATGTGGAATTGTTTCATAACTCACGCCACCTGGAACACCACAGCGTAATGGTGTGTCCGAACGTCGTAACCGTACGTTATTGGATATGGTGCGTTCTATGATGTCTCTTACCGATTTGCCACTATCGTTTTGGGGTAATGCATTAGAGACAGCTGCATTCACGTTAAATAGGGCACCGTCTAAATCCGTTGAGACGACACCATATGAACTATGGTTTGGCAAGAAACCTAAGCTGTCGTTTCTTAAAAGTTTGGGGATGCGATGCTTATGTGAAAAAGCTTCAACCTGATAAGCTCGAACCCAAAGCGGAGAAGTGCGTCTTCATAGGATACCCTAAAGAAACAATTGGGTACACCTTCTACCACAGATCCGAAGGCAAGGTCTTTGTTGCCAAGAATGGGTCCTTTCTAGAGAAGGAGTTTCTCTCGAAAGAAGTGAGTGGGAGGAAAGTAGAACTTGATGAGGTAATTGTACCTTCTCTCGAATTGGAAAGTAGCTCATCAGAGAAAACCGTTCCCGTGATGCCTACACCAATAAGAGAGGAAGATAATGATAAAGATCATGAAACTTCAGATCAAGTTACTACTGAACTTCGTAGGTCGACCAGAGTACGTTCCGCACCAGAGTGGTACGGTAATCCTGTTCTGAAAGTTATGTTGTTAGACAATGGCGAACCTACGAACTATGAAGAAGCTATGATAAACCCGGATTCCAACAAATGGCTTGAGGCCATGAAATCTGAGATAGGATCCATGTATGAGAACAAAGTGTGGACTTTGGTGGACTTGCCCGATGATCGGCAAGCCATTGAGAATAAATGGATTTTTAAGAGGAAGACAGATGCTGATGGTAATATCACTGTCTACAAAGCTCGACTTGTCGCGAAAGGTTTTCGACAAGTTCAAGGGGTTGACTACGATGAGACTTTCTCACCCGTAGCGATGCTTAAGTTTGTCCGAATCATGTTAGCAATTGCCACATTTTATGATTATGAAATCTGGCAAATGGATGTCAAAACTGCATTCCTTAATTGTTTTCTCAAAGAAGAGTTGTATATCATGCAACCAGAAGGTTTTGTCGATCCTAAGGGTGCTAACAAAGTGTGCAAGCTCCAGCGATCCATCTATGGACTGGTGCAAGCATCTCGGAGTTGGAATATACGCTTTGATGAGGTGATCAAAGCATATGGTTTTGTACAGACTTACGGTGAAGCCTGTATTTACAAGAAAGTGAGTGGGAGCTCTGTAGCATTTCTAATATTATATGTGGATGACATATTGTTGATTGGAAATGATATAGAATTTCTGGATGGCATAAAGGGATACTTGAATAAGAATTTTTCAGTGAAAGACCTCGGTGAAGCTGCTTATATATTGGGCATCAAGATCTATAGGGATAGATCAAGATGCTTGATAGGACTTTCACAAAGCACATACCTTGACAAAGTTTTGAAGAAGTTCAAAATGGATCAGTCAAAGAAAGGGTTCTTGCCTGTCTTGCAAGGTGTGAAGTTGAGTCAGACTCAATGCCCGACCACGGCAGAAGATATAGAGAAAATGAAAGTCATTCCCTATGCCTCAGCCATAGGTTCTATTATGTATGCCATGCTGTGTACCAGACCTGATGTGTGCCTTGCCATAAGTTTGGCAGGGAGGTACCAGAGTAATCCAGGAGTGAATCACTGGACAGCGGTCAAGAATATCCTGAAGAACCTGAAAAGGACCAAGGACATGTTTCTCGTTTATGGAGGTGACGAAGAGCTCGTTGTAAAGGGTTACGTCGATGCAAGCTTCGACACTGATCTGGATGACTCTAAGTCACAAAATGGATACGTATTTATATTAAATGGTGGAGCTGTCAGTTGGTGCAGTTCCAAGCAGAGCGTCGTGGCGGGATCTACGTGTGAAGCGGAATACATAGCTGCTTCGGAAGCAGCACATGAAGGAGTCTGGATGAAGGAATTCATATCCGATCTAGGTGTAATACCTAGTGCATCGGGTCCAATGACAATCTTTTGTGACAACACTGGAGCAATTGCCATAGCCAAGGAGCCCAGGTTTCACAAGAAGACCAAACACATCAAGAGACGCTTCAACTCCATTCGTGAATATGTCAAGGATGGAGACATAGAAATTTGCAAAGTACACACGGATCTGAATGTGGTAGACCCGTTGACTAAGCCTCTTCCACCAGCAAAACATGATCAGCACCAAGACTCCATGGGTGTTAGATTCATTACTATGTAATCTAGATTATTGACTCTAGTGCAAGTGGGAGACTGATGGAAATATGCCCTAGAGGCAATAATAAAGTTGTTATTATTTTATATTTCCTTGTTCATGATAAAGTTTATTATTCATGCTAGAATTGTATTGACCGGAAACTTAAATACATGTGTGAATACATAAACAAATACCGTGTCCCTAGTGAGCCTCTACTAGACCAGCTCGTTGATCAAAGATGGTTAAGGTTTCCTAACCATAGACATGAGTTGTCATTTGATAACGGGATCACATCATTAGGAGAATGATGTGATGGACAAGACCCATCCGTTAGCTTAGCATATGATCGTTCTGTTTATTGCTACTGCTTTCTTGAATGTCAAATACATGTTCCTCAGACCATGAGATCATGCAACTGCCGGATACCGGAGGAATACCTTGTGTGATATCAAACGTCACAATGTAACTGGGTGATCATAAAGATGCTCTACAGGTATCTCCGAAGTTGTTCGTTGAGTTGGCATGGATCGAGACTGGGATTTGTCACTCCGTGTTTCGGAGAGGTATCTCTGGGCCCTCTCGGTAATGCACATCATAAGAAGCTTGCAAGCAAAGTGACTAAGGAATTAGTTACGGCATGATGTTTTACGGAACGAGTAAAGAGACTTGCCGGTAACGAGATTGAACTAGGTATGGAGATACCGACGATCGAATCTCGGGCAAGTAACATACCGATGGATAAAGGGAATTACGTATGTTGTCATTGCGGTTCGACCGATAAGATCTTCGTGGAATATGTAGGAACCAATATGAGCATCCAGGTTCCGCTATTGGTTATTGACCGGAGAGGCGTCTCAGTCATGTCTACATCATTCCCGAACCCGTAGGATCCGCACGCTTAACGTTCGTTGACGATATAGTGTTATATGAGTTATGTGAATTGGTAACCGAATGTTGTTCGGAGTCCCGGATGAGATCCCGGATGTCACGAGGAGTCTCGGAATGGTCGAGAGGTAAAGATTTATATATGGGAAGTCATATTTTGGGTTCCGAAAAAAGGTGCAGTTTTTTCGGTATTGTACCGGGAAGCTTCCAGAAGGTTCCGGAGGATTCCGGAGGAGTCCGGAAGTCCACAAGTGGGTCCACCACGTCCCAAGGGATGGCATGGGCTAAGGGGAGGCGCCCTGGCCTTATTGGGCCAGGCGCACCAAGTCCTCAAAAGCCCACGCAGCTAGGGAAGAAAAAAAGGGAGAGTCCTAGTAGGAATAGGATTGGACTTTGGAGTCCAAGTCCACGTGTGTACTATTCACGGTTACTGTTCACGTGGCACTATTCCTTCTACTCCAAGGCCCTACACATATATAAATAGAGGAGAGGGGGCGCCCCAAAGGAGAACACAACATTGTCTTAGCCGTGTGCGGCGCCCCCCTCCACAGTTCCGTTCCTCGGACATATTTTCGCAGTGCTTGGGCGAAGCCCTGCGGAGATAGCATCACCATCACCGTCACCACGCCGTCGTGCTGCCGGAACTCATCCACTACCTCGCCGTCTTGCTGGATCAAGAAGTCGAGGACGTCACCGAGCTGAACGTGTGTTGAACGCGAAGGTGTCGTACGTTCGGTGCTCGGTCGGTTGGATCGTGAAGTTGTTCGACGACATCAACCGCGTTGTTCTAACGCTTCCGCTTACGGTCTACGAGGGTACGTAGACACACTCCCCCTCTCGTAGCTATGCATCTCCATGGATAGATCTTGCGTGTGCGTAGAATTTTTTTGTTTTCCATGCAACGTTCCCCAACAATGATGTCTCTTACCGATTTGTCACTATCGTTTTGCGGTTATGCATTAGAGACAGCCGCATTCACTAAACAGGGCACCGTCTAAATCTATTGAAATGACACCGTATGAATTATGGTTTGGCAAGAAACCTAAGCTATCGTTTCTTAAAGTTTGGGGATGCGACACTTATGTCAAAGGCTATAGCCTGATAAGCTTGAATCCAAAGAAAAAAAATGTGTCTTCATAGGATAACCTAAAGAGACAATTGGGTATACCTTCTATCACAGATCCGAGGGCAAGATCTTTGTTGCCAAGAATGGATCCTTTCTAGAGAAGGAGTTTCTCTCGAAAGAAGTGAGTGGCAGGAAGGTAGAGCTTAATGAGGTTAACAAATCTTCTCTCGAATTGGAGAGTAGCGCAGCACAGAAAGATGTTCCTATGGTGCCTACACCAGCTAGAGAGGAAGCTAATGATGATGATCATGAAACTTCAAACCAGGCTGCTACTGAACTTTGTAGGTCGACCAGGACACGTACTGCCCTGAATGGTACGGTAATCCTGTCATGGACGTCATGTTGTTAGACAACGATAAACCTACGAACTATGAGGAAGCGATGATGAGCCCGGATTCTGAAAAATGGCTAAAGGCCATGAAATCCGATATAGGATCCATGTACAATAACCAAGTATGGACTTCGATGGACTTACCCGATGACCGAAACGCCATTGAGAACAAATGGATCTTTAAGAAGAAAACAGAAGCTGATGGTAATGTCACCATCTATAAAGCTCGACTTGTCGCAAAAGGTTTTCGGCAAGTTCAAGGGGTTGACTATGATGAGACCTTCTCACCCGTAGCGATGCTAAAGTCTGTTAGGATTATGTTAGCAATTGCTGCATTTTTTATTATGAAATCTGGCAGATGGACGTCAAAACTGCGTTCCTTAATGGTTACATTAAGGAAGAGTTGTATATGATGCAACCCGAAGGTTTTGTCGATCCTAAGGATGCTAATAAGGTATGCAAACTCTAGCGATCCACTTATGGACTGGTGCAAGCATCCCGGAGTTGGAATCTTTGCTTTGATGAGGTGATCAAAGGTTTTGGATTTATCCAAGCTTATGGTGAAGCTTGTATTTACAAGAAAGTGAGTGGGAGCTCTGTAGCATTTCTAATACTGTGTGTGGATGACATATTATTGATTGAAAATGATGTAGAACTTCTTGAAAGCATAAAGGGTTATTTGAACAAGAGTTTTTCAATGAAAGACCTTGGTGAAGCAGCTTACATATTGGGCATCAGGGTCTATAGAGATAGTCAAGATGCCTGATAGAACTTTCACAAAGTACATACCTTGACAAAGTTTTGAAGAAGTTCAAAATGAACCAGTCAAAGGAGGGGTTCTTGCCCATGTTGCAAGGTATGAAGTTGAGTAAGACTCAATGTGCAGCTATAGCAGAAGAAAGAGAAAGATGAAAGTCGTCCCCTATGCCTCAGCCATAGGCTCTATCATGTATGCCATGCTGTGTACTAGACCTGATGTGTGCCTTGCCATTAGTATGACTGGTAGGTACCCAAGTGATCTAGGAGTGGAAGACTGGACAGCGGTCAAAAATATCCTTAAGTACCTCAAGAGGACTAAAGAAATATTTCTCAGTTATGAAGGTGATGCAGAGTAAAGGGTTAGGTCGATGCTAGCTTTGACACTGATCCGGATGACTCAAAGTCTCAATCCGGATAGATATTTATTTTGAATGGTGGAGCAGTCAGCTGGAGTAGCTCCAAGCAGAGTGTTGTAGCAGCATCAACAACTGAAGCGGAATATATAGTTGCTTTGGAAGTGGCGCGGGAAGGAGTCTGGATGAAGGAGTTTATATCCGAACTAGGTATGGTTCCTAGTGCATCCGATCCCATGACTATATATTGTGACAACACTGATGCCATTGCCATTTCCAAGGAGGCAAGGTTTCACAAGAAAACTAAGCATATCAAACCGCTTCAACTCCATCCGTGACTACGTCAAGGAAGGAGACATAGAGATTTGCAAAGTTCATACGGATCTGAATGTTGCAGACCCGTTGACAAAGCCTCTTCCACGAGCAAAACATGATCAGCACCAGAACTTCATGGGTGTTAGATTCATAACAATGTAAACTAGATTATTGACTCTAGTGCAAGTGGGAGACTGTTAAAAATATGCCCTAGAGGCATGTAAAATCCCCAGATCTCAACCCTGTCATTAAGCGAATTAAATTGCCATGTCATCACGATCATCCTAAATAAATTGCATTTAGGAAATAATTCAACTCAAATTCAAAATTTAAATAACAAGTGAAATTAGAAAAACTCCAAGCTTATAAACAAAAATGTTCATAATATTGCAAAAATTCCCAAAGCTATTATAAAAATAAAACCAACATTATTTGAATTCCTAAATTTACCCTAATATCCAAAAACAGTACCTAAACAACACTATTAAATCCTTTTCTATCTATTATATACTTAAAACGATAGAAAACGAACGATGGAGATTAATCACTCTATAGTTAAAGATTTTTGAACGGCACAGATTAATTAGCATGTTGGCTGCAATTCACGTGCGTGCTTGAGTCTAACGACGTACATAAAGTCGGTTCGTCTACTCCAAGGCAATATTTTAATTTTTTTTTAGGAAGGGCCAATGTTAGAGATTAAACATGGTATTGTGCACGTGTCCGATTAAAAGTAGGAACTATCACGGGGTTGTTGTTTGGTCTGCGCTTAGCCGTGTATATAAATACATGTACGTCCCTCTAATACACCTGTGCGTTTGGCCATAGATCGTTTTTGTGTGTGCGTCTATTTCTAGAAGATCGATCAAGCCTAGCTAGCTTTGTGCATCTCGGCCAGGCGTAATGCAACTAGGGATCGAGATAAAGCCAACAAAGTAAGAAGCACACGGACACCTATCCATACTCCATAGCTGGTCTATTTGTTTAGATTGATTCACAATGAAGCCCGGAGGATACGGCATGTCGGCCGATGACAATAATGCCAGCAGCATCCAAGGAGAACGGCGCCGATGAGTGGATCTATATAGATGTCAGCGTTCCGCACGAGTACAACAAGTTCTTGGAGTCTACGATGAGGTGTATGACAAGCTCCATTACGATAAGGTTGGAAGTGCTTCTGACTGGTCAACAAACACGGATGCAGTCAACAATCTCAGCCCTCATATTTGCAGGTTGTGCACGACGGAGAGGTAGGGTTGATCGTGGCTTCCAAACAACTGTAGAAGCACACATGGAAGGATGTGCAGCAACAACCAGACATGCACAAATCTTGCCAAGAAAAAACAGACATGCACAAAGGCCCATCAAGTTGACCTGGAGATAGCAGCAACCCTTCTATATAGCCCAGCATATATATACATGAGAAAAAGACTGCGATACATGAGCCCCGGCGACCACCACCATCTCGCGTGAACACGCAAAGGATCCCTGAATCTGCAGCAAGGTTAGGGACGAATCCGCACAGCTATATCGATCTAGATCAGTCTGCAGCCAGGTCTATGACAGGCCTGTATGGCGATATCGATCTGGCAAGCAGTAATGGGTCTATAGGTCTAAGGCAAGATATAATTCGAGTCCGATATGGCCAGAAATTACAGCGTCGGAAGGCCAGGAAGCTGTTTGAATAGATGGTGATCCCATGTCGGCAAAGACGGTGACACATGGGGCATGGCAGACAGGGTGCATGATTTTTTTCTATCCTCCGTGCCACGCAGTTTGCATCAGTTGGGCTCCGATTATTTCCTAATCAATCACATGAGACGACTCAAGTTTAGAGTTCTGCGTCATAAAATAAAGTTCGAACTGACCGCACAATGGATCAAGTCGATTCGAATAAATTATGTCACCTCCTATTTGATGAAGCCATGCACGTGAAATAGGTTGTAGATGCATTGTATGAATACATAGTAAATAGTTTCCAATAAGAAGTCATCACAAAGGATGATTTAAATGATCAATGCACCACGATAGAATTATGTATGGATCTATCTACTGTAACAATAGTAAAACTCTGGAACCCCACAAAACATAGTAAAATGGAACGATGAAAAGAATTTAAATACACACCTAGCATGGTGCGTTTGGAGGTTAAGACAAAAGAAAAAAAACTTTCATAAGGACCCATCACACACGCCCAAGCCATGATCAAATATGTGAATCTAATCATCAGATTTTTTTTTTGTAGGTGACTATACACAGTTATTTCAGTGAAGCTAGCGGTCGATTGGAAAACAAGGCACAACATTAGATTGAAATATATATCTGCAGTATATTAATTGCGGTGGCTCTCAATACAAACTATTACAGTGTGAATGAGTCTGTTCTTTTATATTTTACATAAGTGCATACAAGCGATATTTATGTAGAAGATACCCATTAGCTTTGAACTAAGTTTCTGATGGAAAGATAGACACAAATGAAAGATTGAAAGCGCAAGTTAAAGCTAAAGTTGAATGAGACTTTATATTATTATATGTTTATATAATGAGCTAAGATACTAACCACAGTATTTCCTTTCACACTGACATATACCATAATCCTTACCAACAAACCCATACAACTAATGAAAATATTTTAACTAAAGTTCAATAATTGTTTCACAAGGTATACATATTGCCTCAAGCATTCTTTGAATGATAAATCAACGGAGTTATATATACAAATGAAACTAAAATAGTTTGTACAATTATATAGGTTAATAAAGAGAACAGTTGTACTCAGTAACTTAACAAAAGGAAACTCAGATGAAGAATGTAAGCATATACTTCCTGTATGAAATTCGAATTCGGAATAAAAGATAACATGAAGTTCCCAAATAATATTTTCATTCCATATGAATTTCATAAAAAGATACATTTAAAAATATTTGATCGATAGTAGCTTTTAATGATTCATATAATTAACGAAAATATCAAGATGATACAAAACAACAAGGGCATGATCATCATGAATAAGCTTTGAAGGGAGCGAGTTAGAGAGAATATTTACGTTAAATATTATCAATATAATAGACAAAAATAAACATCATATAAGATGTGCATCTCTGGATACATATGTTGGTAAGCAGCATTAATCAATAAATGTAACCAAGGATGTGGCAATTGATTGATATGGGTGAAAGAAGAGAGCTTTACATGCAAACTTTCATGTTTAGATTTAATTCTTGGTAGGGAACTACTCATAAACTTATTGAGCAATGGCAAAGAAGAGTGGATTAAAGAGGAAAAAACAACAAGATTTGCATGAAATCATATATATGGTTTTGCATCGTTCTTCCAATGTCACATGCCAAAGAATTTATTTAATAACCCAATGCACTTGCATTTTCATTGGGATTTTCATTTTTTTTTGTATAATGGCATACAATTGGTGGAGAATTTAACCTAAAAATGGTTGAGTGAGAGGCTATATAGTTAACAAAAGGGAAAAAATCCAAAGGGGTTAATCTAGCCGCGCAAATGCGCGGGTAGCCCAGCTAGTTTATATAAAATTCAAGTGAATTCAAATAATCCCCAAACTTTTTGTGGTAGTACAGAAAATTGCCTAGTATTTAATGGGGCAAGTTGCACATTTTACAAAAGTCAATTGGTGTGAAAAGAAAATGCAAAACAGTGAAGAAAATAGAAAACCGAAAAGAAGAAAAGAAAATGGGCCTAAACTACTGTGCCTATGGGCTTAAGTGCCCACAGTGCCGGCCCAGCCCAACAGCGCCGCGTCGTCTCCCTCCTCGCGCTGTTGTCGCCCGCACAGCGCGTGCGCTTGCCCGCAGCCGGCCCCCCCTCCTCGCCGCTCGACAGCGCGCTCCCGCGCCCGCCGTGGGTGGATAACAGCCTTCCCGCTCCCCCTGACCCCTCTGGCGCCCCTCCTTTCCCCTCCAGCGCCTCTCCCATCTTCTCCCACCACGCCCGAACGCGGCCATGGCCGCCCCTTCGTAAGCGTCGTGGCCACCGGCTCCCTCACGCCGTGCCGCCTTGTCCAGCAACTCCGTCGACACCGGCTACGTCGCCTGCGCCCTCGGATCGGAGCTGAGGAGCTACCTCGACGCCGCACGCACCCTCTTCTTCATCTACGGCCGTCGGGCGCCACCGCTCGATCCGCCACCCTCCGACCTCCTCCGGCTTCAACGAGCAGCTCCCCGTCACCGATGTGAGCAGTGCCACTTTTCCCCTGTCCTTTCGGTCCCGCCCGAGCTCTCTAGCCGCCGCCGCCATTGCTTCCGCTCCCGTCGCCGCGGCCTAGCTCGCTGCTGCTGCTGCGTCCCTGCCGTGGCCAAACAAGCGCGCCAGCAAGCTCAGGGCTACCCCCTGATCCTCTTTGTAGCTTTAGATCACGCGCGAACAAGCCGGGTCGTCGTTTTCGTCGAACCATCGAACGCCGCTGCCGCCATTGATGAAGCTGCGCTCACCTCCGACCTCCCCTGCTTGTGTGGCGGCCACCAGATGACGTGCCGCGTCGAGCCCGACCCAACGGTGGTCTCCGCGCACCAAATGGCCGCCGGAGCCGCGTTTCCGGTGAGCTCCCGCGTCGCCGCACGCCTCTGTGGCCTCGCCGGAGCGCGTGCCGGCGTTTAAACGCCGGTGGGGCCCGCGTGTCAGATCGTTAACACTAACCCAGTCCACTAACCACCCCCTGTGCCACTGACATTGGGCCCCACCGCAGCTAATTAGGCTAAATAGAGATTAAACTAACCTAATATGCCACTGACAGCCGGGCCCCACGTAGTTTAATTAGGCCTAATAAAAATGATTTAGTTAATTAATAAACTGACATGTGGGGCCCACGTGTACTGTTTATCTGGATAAAATCTGCGGACTGTGCTCTGCTGACTCAGCAGCGGGACCCACATGTCAGTCACTGCTGACTGGACCCAGTTGACCAGTCAACGGTCCAGTTAACTACTGACTGTGCAGTTGACTGGGCCCACTGTTAGGCACAGAAGCGTATCTGTGGGTACACTTTCTGTGGACCCATAGCATTTATTATTTAATATAATTTCGAATTAAATTAAATCCAGAAAATCCAAAAAATGATTAAAACTTTGGAAAATCATATAAAATAAACCATAACTCGGATGAAAATAAATTATATATGAAAAATGATCAGAAAAATCTAACGAATCCGAATATGTCATCTACACTCATGTTAGAACTCTCTAAGTAGGTGAACCTGTAACTTTAGGCCTGATTCTGGCAGATGAATAGTGCATGACTTCGGTAAAATAAATTCAAACAAATTCCTAAATCATCTAAAATGATTAGAGAGGCATTATATCACCCCTGCATATCGTTTAACCATGTCATGCATAGTGAATGCATTTGTATGCTTGTATTTATTTATTTCTTCCCCCTCTTCTCTCCGATAGACCCCGAGACCGACGCTGCCCCTGTGATCGACTACGTCACTGACGACCCCTCTTTTACCGCAGAGCTTCCAAGCAAGCAAAACCCCCTTGATCATTTCTATATCGCCCATTCTTTCCCTCCAATGCTTGCATTGGATTTTGCTACTGTATTTGATTGCTCCTATTCTGATGCATAGCTTGTTTTTGTAACTGTTATTGATACTTTACCTATTGTCCTATATGCTTAGTATAGGTTGGATAGTGATCCATCAGTGGCCCCGCACCCTTGTCCTTGTTGCCATGCCATTACCACCGGTGACTCGATCAATGTGATCGATGTGCAGAGACCGAACACCGCACCGCACACCCCTTAGTTGTACGACTCTGCAGGGCTACTATCGAGTGCCGAGGGTGATACCTCCTACCTCACTCCTGATGATATCTCTGTAGCGTAGCTAGTCGGTTGTGGGTTACGAACACATGGATACCTTTAACTGTTGCCCCCATGTACTGTTATTGCGGGACTGAAGGGGCAGGCGGTACCACCCCGGTAGAGGTGGACCTGAGTTCCCGCCAGTCTCCTGAGAGTCGGGTTGACCTGGAGGGTGCCCGCGAGATAAGTATGAGGCACGGCCGGGCTGGCAGAGACCGCCCTAGAGAGGGATGGGCCTGACCCTTGTTGCACTTCCTCGAGACGGGGCGACAGGAGTACTGATCATCACCGCGAGCTCCCAACACACTAACGAATTTGCGTATTTGATCTGAGTTGGCCAATGGCCTATACGCACTATCACCACGTGAGATAATGGTTTAATGTGGCCCTCGGCGCCGTATGTATCAGCCGAAAGCTCTGCTAGACGTCCAGTTCAGCATTGTGGCCGGGTCGGGCCGGCGCCATCCAGGACAGAGGTGGTGCCTGGGTTCACCCTGCACACAACGACCCGGAGTGCAAAGGGTGATGGGCCCAAGACCCCTGAGACTTAGGATGTAGACCGGCGGGGACCTCTCTGCAGAGCCTAGGTAGGACTACGTCGTGTCGATCAGCCGAAGCCGGGCATGAACGAGAAAAGTGTGTCCGGCCAGAGTTAATCGAGCGTGTTGGGTAACTGTAGTGTACCCCTGCAGGGAAGTTATCTATTCGAATATCCGTGTCCACGGTAATAGGACGCTCAGTGTTGTATCCCGATCTACTACAATTTGAACTGAATACATGTTACCTTAATTGTAAGCTCCGGGATCGCTTTCTCGCAAGGAGTCGAGGAAGGATCTCTGGGCTTTGCTACTACATGCTTGTTGCTTTATTAAATGCTACTAATCTGTACTCTTCTAATGCTGCAAGACGCTGAAGATGCTAGTCTTCGATAGGCTAGGCTTTCCCTCTATTCTGGCATTTTTGCAGTATAGTCCACAGATACAGCCCCTTCCCTTTGATACCGATGCATACTTAGCATAGATCTGATGTAAGTCTTGCGAGTACTTTGGATGAGTACTCACGGTTGCTTTGCTACCTCTTTTTTTCCCCATACCCGATTGCTGCAACCAGATGACGGAGCCCCGGAGCCAGCTGACACCGTCGACGACTGCTACTACCTCGATGAAGCCTACTACTACGTGGAGACCGACGACCAGGAGTAGTTTAGGAGGCTCTCAGGCAAGAGGCCTGTGCCTTTTCGATCTAGATGTCGTTGTTTTGCTCTGCCTTCTTAAGGCAGGCTTGTTTAACTTCGTATCTGTACTCAGATACTGTTGTTGCTTCCGCTAACGCTTGTGAGCGAACTTTTGTATTCGAGCCCTCGAGGCCCCTGGCTTATAATATAAAGCTTGTATTATTTTATTTTATGTCTAGAGTTGTGTTGTGATATCTTCCCGTGAGTCCCTGGGCTTGATCGTGCGCATTTGCGTGTATAATTAGTGCACGGTCGGGTCGGGGGCGTCACAAGGCAATAATAAAGTTGTTATTATCATATTTCCTTGTTCTTGATAAGTGTTTTTTCTTCATGCTATAATTGTATTAACCGGAAACTCTAATACATGTGTGGATACATAAACAAACACCGTGTACCTAGTGAGCCTCTACTAGACTAGCTCGTTGATTAAAGATGGTTAATGTTTACTAACCATAGACTTGAGTTGTCATTTAATAACGAGATCATATCATTAGGAGAATGATGTGATGGACATACCCAATCATAAGCTTAGCATCTGATTGCGTCACTAAGTTCGAATTGATATAGCTTTCTTAATATCAAGTATCCATTCCTTAGACCATGTGATGTAGACCGAACCTCGATGGCATGATCCGATCTGCTGTTGCGGCCCGATCTTTCATGACACTCCACCTTCAGTAGCAGCAACCTTTCGCCCGTGCACGCGGTGTACATGAAGTACAGGGTTTGAACCCTATGGCTCAGCACGAGAAAACCAATCTCGACGACGGTACTCACGCACAAAACAATTTCCACGAAGAGAAATCGCAACACAGAGGTTTTCTAATGCTTCCTCCAAAACTTAGGGATTTTTAGACAACTTCCTCCAAAACTCGATACAGGTATTTACCCTAAAAACACATCGTGTTTATTCATACAATATAACCTGACTTTGACATGGCCGCACCATCGCTTTTAATAGTCCACGCCTAGACTTGTAAAACAAGGACACGACCCTATCTCTCAACTCAAATAAAATCCGAACTCTCCTAAAATAAAAATATACTTGCCTTTTACATCTCGGCAGTTTTCTTTTTCTTCTAAAACTAACAAACCGACTCAAACTTCATACATGTAAAATTTGGTCGCCATCTCCTTGCCGTACGTGAGCTGCTGGTACGGTGTACCCTAGCCCATCTCCTTCAATGAAAACAACTTACGTAGAGTCCTCCAGATCCTGCCACGAGGTTGTACTTTCTTTTTCTTGGTAAAAATAAGAAGAACAATTCTGTTTGGATTTTACTTCCATCTTCCCAGAATCGCTCACGTTTTGGATGGTGTTCAAATGAACATGATCTAACTCTTCTCTACTTGAGCATCTCCTGAAAAATAGGAATCTCCACTACGTGCATCAATAGCATGAAAACCGAGCTATCCAAAATATTTGTAGGTGCATGCACTTTCTTCTGCAAATACATATACTTTGTTGTCTTCTTTCAAGTTCTAGCTTGATGCATGGACGTTGAGATGTGGTGTCATCCGACACGGCCGTGAACCATGTGGCGTGCTTCATAGGAATAGCAAGTAACTTTTGTTGATCATCATAACCACCGGCTTCAGGCAGAACAACGACGACCTTGGTATTTATATTATAAGTGGTCATATCACCATGAGATCATGGCACTCCCTAATACCGGAAAAATGCTTTGTGGGTATCAACCGTCACTTCGTAACTGGGTGATCATAAATGTTGCTCTTCAGGTATCTCGGAAGGTACTAGTTGGGTTGCATGGATCAAGACTGAGATTTGTCACTCCATGTGACGGAGAGATATCTCTGGGCCCTCTCGCTAATACAACATCCTAAGTAGCTTGCAAGCATGTGACCAATGTATTTAGTCACGGGGATATTGTATTACGGAATGAGTAAAGAGAACTTACCGGTAACGAGATTGAACTAGGTACGGTGATACCGACGGTCGAATCTCGGGCAAGTAAAATATCGCGAGACAAAGGGAATGAAATACGGGATTGTTTCAATCCTCGACATTGTGGTTCAAACCGATAAAGATCTTTATTGAATATGTGGGAGTCATTATGGGCATCCAGGTCCGGCTGTTGATTATTAATCGGAGAGTTGTCTGGATCATGTCCACATGTACTCGAACCGGCCCATAGGGTCACACACTTAGCGTTCGGTAACGCTAGGGTAGTAATGGGATATTCATAATGGTGAGACAGAAGATAGTTCGGAGTCTCGGATGGGATCCGGGATATCACGAGGAGCTTCGGAATGGTCCGGTGATAAAGTTTCATATAAGAAAAGTGGATCTCAGGGTTCCGGAAAATGTTCGGTTTTTTCCGGTATTTGTATCGAAGGATTTTAAAGGTTCCGGGGGTCCCACAGTGGGGCCCACCTACCTCGATATGACATCCCCATAACTTAGTCATCTCATTACCCTGACTAATTTGACATGTCATCATGAATAACAAAATTAATATGAAATCAATAAATAATCCAACTTCAAATTCAAATTTAAAATAAAGTCAGAAATAATGTTTCTCTAAACATCTAAACAAAAATGTTTACATTATGTCATAAATACCCCAAGCATTGGTAAAAATAAAATAAACTTCATTTGAGTTCCCAGTTTAACCCAAGCAACCTTTTAGTGGACCAGCAGCATTAGATAAACATATTTAGATTCAAAACTAAATTTGAACAGCTCCTTTTGGCCTCAAACTTTTTGTGCAACCTTGTAGTGTTGACTAGAATTTATTAGAGAAGTTTCATATTAAACAAAAATCATTTGCTAGTTCAACTGAATGCAAACAGGAGCTGGGATTTAACACAGAAAATATTAAGAGGAAATCCAACTGTGCACTCTAGCCCAACTGGAACAGAAGTCAGCCCAGCCCACGTGCTCCCCATCCTCTTCGTCCCGCGCTCTCTCTCCTGCCTGTCGATGCCGCAGCTGCCATGGGCGCCGATGGAGTGCGTGTCGAGCATCCGCCGAGTCCTCGCGATGGATAAGGACGCCCTCTCTCTTCTGCTGCTAACCCTAGCCCCCCGTTCCCCTCGCTCTCGCTCCCCCCGTCTCTTTCGTCTTCACCGAGCGCCGCCGCCACTGCACCATCGCTGCCGCCGTGGCCACTGGCCACCTCTAGGAGCCCCACTGTGTCCAGGAGCTGCGCAGTGGTCGACTCCTTCGACGAGGCCAACAGGATCGACCGGAGAAGCCTTCCAACGCCGCCATCGCCGTCATCCCCATCCTCGGCCGCCGACGTGCCTGAGGGTGTCCTGGACTAGGGGGTACTTGGGCTGCCGGCCTATCTCTCGTAGGCCGGGTTGGTGGGCCGCTCTCTACTCATCGATGGAAGGCCGGATTGTGGGAGACCCCGTGTATCAGAAGGAAACCTCTGAAGACTTGGCGTCTCCTCCAAGGATAATTGGCGTGGCCGGCATGTTTATCCCCTGATGGTAACCGACTATATGTAACCCTAGGACCCTCTGGTGTCTATATAAACCAGAGGGTTTAGCCCGTAGAGGATCATCATATCCATTGCCTAGGGTTTAGCCCATCCGATCTTTAGGTAGATCAACTATGTAACCTTCATACAATCACATCAATATAATCTAGCAGGACGTAGGGTAAATCGCCGTCTCTACGTTCCCTGTTACCCATTGATTCCTAGACCCCCAGTTCGGATCCCCTACCCGAGATCTGCCGGTTTTGGTACCGACATTGGTGCTTTCATTGAGAGTTCCGCCATGGGTCACCAAGGATCAATGGTTCGCCTTCTCATCAGCGATGGAATCCGCAGCGGGGACGTCTTCATCCCCGGACAGCTCTTCGCGTTCGGTAGCATTGTGCTGCATGCCAACCCCACCGGTCACCTTGATCAAGTCGGCAGCTTCGCCCCTGAGCAGGAAATCAGGTTCGGCGTCCTTGAGTACGTCGCCGATGCTCGAGGCGATCTGATCTTTACTGGGTTCTCGGCTTCACCCGAGGAGCCTACCAATCCCGAGGCCTTGACCTCGGATTCCCTCCCCGTCCCTATCCCCGGGCCGGGTCTTAGTTCGGATCCGGCCTTGAGCAGTTCGGACCAGGAGCAGGCCGGACAGAAAGCTAGCCGTGGGGAATTTTGCGTCCCACCCACCACCCACTTGGTAGCCACTGTCGAAGATTTAACCGACATGCTGGACTACGCCTCCGAGGAGGCTGACGACATGGACGAGGATATCGACGTCCCGCCCTACACGGCTCCCTCCCTTGCCACTTCCAATACCGAAAAGTGGACCACCACCTCCACCTATGACGTTTACATGGTCGACACCCCCATGAAGGATGGTGACACAACCAAACAGGACGGCGACGATCCCGCCGAAGAACCGCCCAGACGCCGACGACGGCGAGCCAGAGGGCGGGGAAAGGGCAAGGAAAATCACACAGACACGAACGGCACCGGAGATAACGAGATTCCGGACAACTTGGGGGAGCTCGGTGACAACACGCCCGAGCAGCGCCCCGACGCCCCTGAAGGGCACGAGGACCAGGGTGACCCCGAGGACCTCGAAGATTCCGAGGACCTCAATTACCTCCCTCCGTCAGAAGAGGAAGATAGCCTCGGACCCGAAGACTTTATCGTCCCAGAGGATCCCCTGGAGCAAGAGAAATTCAAGCGGCAACTCATCGCCACTGCCCGAAGCTTGAAGAGGAAACAACAACAGCTAAAAGCCGAACAGGATATGCTCAACGACAGATGGACGATGGTCTTAGCTGCCGAAGAAGGCCTCGACGATCAATGTCAGGGCCAATACAAGAGTTACCTACAGTGGCGCCTACTCCCAGAATTTGAGGATGAGGCCTTTGAGCCCATGCCTCCCAGACGAACTTACGCAAACCAGCCCGACCGCCCCCCTCGAGGACGAGATAGGCCGGCTGTGGAAACTGAACTCCCACCCGCACCCCCTCGAGGACGGGACTGGGTGGCCGGAGAAGCCGAATACCCACCCACGCCCCCTCGAGGACGGGACTGGGCGGTCGGAGAGGCCGAATACCCGCCCGCGCCCCCTCGAGGACGGAACAGCGCGGCCGGAGAAGCCGAATACCCACCCGCGCCCCCTCGCCGAGCAGGCAAAGACCCGGTTCAACCGGCTGACCAATACGATCTGTGCCACGACCTGCACGCCCGAGGGATCCAGTTGAGATCCATCTATGGATCCACAGGATACGCACCCGCCGGACGGGACGGATACCAAGCCTGGCGCGATAGAAACGACAGGGCTCGAGAGCAGCACCGTACCCGGATGATAACCGATCTCCGGCGCGATGTGGCCCGGGCCAGGGGTGCCGCACACCCAATGTGTTTCACTGATGAGGTGATGCAGCATCAGTTCCCCGAGGGGTTCAAACCCATCAATATAGAATCCTACGATGGGACAACCGACCCGGCCGTGTGGATTGAGGATTTTCTCCTCCACATTCATATGGCCCGAGGAGATGATCTCCACGCTATTAAGTACCTACCGTTGAAACTCAAGGGACCAGCAAGGCATTGGCTGAACAGCCTGCCCGAAAACTCCATCGGGAGCTGGGAAGAGCTCGAGGATGCATTCCGAGCTAACTTTCAAGGCACTTACGTTCGGCCACCGGACGCCGATAGCCTGAGCCATGTCATTCAGCAGCCCGGGGAGTCAGCCCGGCAATTCTGGAACCGGTTCTTGACCAACAAGAACCAGATCGTCGACTGTCCGGATGCCGAAGCAATTGCGGCATTCAAACACAGTATCCGGGATGAGAGGCTCGCCCGCCAACTCGGCCAGGACAAGCCGAGAACAATGTTGGCCCTTACCTCCTTAATGACCCGCTTTTGCACGGGTGAGGATAGCTGGTTAGCTCGTCGAAGCAACCACCCCGAAGACCCCGGAACTTCAGAGGTCCGGGACGGAAACGGGAAACCCCGGCGCAATAGGAACAATAAGCACCGGCACTCAAACAATGGCGGTGAAGCCGATGACGCTGCAGTAAACGCCGGATTCAGCGGCTTGATATCGGGACCGCAGAAAAAACCCTCTAAAGGGAACCGGGACGGCCCGTCTGCACTGGATAGAATATTGGATAGGCCCTGCCAGATTCACGGCACCCAGGACAAGCCCGCTAACCACACCAACCGTAACTGTTGGGTAATTAAACAGGCCGGCAAAGTCACAGCCAAAGAATAGGGCAAGGGCCCCCGCAGCGAGGATGACGACGAACCTCGCGGGCCTAACAACGGAGGCCAAAGGCAGTTCCCTCCAGACGTCAAAACCGTGAACATGATTTATGTCACGCATATACCAAAGAAGGAGCGGAAACGCGCACTTCGGGATGTCTACGCCTTAGAGCCTATTGCCCCGAAACTCAGCCCGTGGTCGGCTTGCCCGATCACTTTCGACCGTCGAGACCATCCGACCAGTATACGCCATGGAGGAACAGTGGCTCTGGTGCTCGATCCCATCGTGGACGGATTTCACCTCGCTAGAGTCCTTATGGATGGAGGTAGCAGCCTCAACCTGCTCTACTCGGATACAGTGAAGAAAATGGTGATCGACCCGTCAAGGATCAAACCCAGCAACACCACCTTCAAAGGTGCAATCCCAGGAGTCGAGGCACGCTGCTCGGGATTTGTGACATTGGAAGTAGTCTTCGGCTCGCCCGATAACTTCTGCAGCGAGGACATGATCTTCGATATTGTCCCCTTCCGTAGCGGTTACCATGCACTCCTCGGCCGGACCGCGTTCGCCCGCTTCAACGCCGTGCCACACTATGCATACCTGAAGCTCAAGATGCCAGGACCAAAGGGCGTTATTACCATCAACGATAATACCGAGCGCTCGCTCCGAACAGAGGAACACACGGCCGCTCTAGCCGCTGAAGTCCAAGCCACTGAAGAGGCGTCGCAAGTCCAGTCTGCTGCCCAGACACCGGACGCACGCAAGCGCACCCGAGCTGCAGCCTCGGTCCCGGAGCACTCCCATGCTCACCCCAACTAGGGGTACGCGCCCCACAGCACGGCCCACCTAGTCGCAAAATACGTACCTCGAGTGCACAATTTCGCGCTCAAAATTCCATGGGAAGCTGTGGGGACACATGAAACTAAGGCCAAAAGCTCGGTTCAACCGAGCAATGGCCAACAGATGTCTTCGCATCAACATCGACAACGGGCACCATCTAGGGCCTGATCAGCGTCAAACTGATACACCACGGCGACTTCTCAACACCCTTTCCCAAGGGCTCGTCTACCGAACATTACTACCTCCGCCGAACATACGGTCGACAGCTCCGCTCACACGGAAGCTTCTTAAAGAGCAAAGGCACAGACGTGCAGCAGGGAGTAGTAGGGACGTCAAACCACTCATGAAGGCCCTGTGTAAACCTTTACTCTAATGTATTCATTTCTTCAAAAGTATCTATAAAAGTTACTTCGGCAAACCGGATTGTACGGTTGGACGTCACATATTCAAAGGAAATAAAGACCAATTTTTCTCTGGTACTTGTGCAGTCATTCGCTTTTACATATACCTTTCCGCTTTTTTAGGCCAAAGTAAACTATTATGATACATCGTTTTTTTAACCGGCTAATAGACCAGGGGCTCGAACATAAATCTTGCCTCGAACTTCGTCTCGGCACCTACTTTTATTTTATGTGCTCGGCGTCATGGATATTGCACTATATGAATCAGTTCCGAATTGCGTCTTTGGTCAATAGTTGGGTTGCCCGGCTCCTGTGTTTACCCTCTTACGTTCCGCACTGTTCGGCTAAGAGGGTAAAGGGAGAACCACTGCGATTGTACTTCTAGCTAGCCTGGTCAAGTACCTCAGTGGAGAAAGCTGAAAACTGACTGTCACAATAAGCAAGAACTGCTCGGCGATCCGATGACTTGTGTCAAACCAAAAATCGTTGGAGGTCACTCCGTGTTAAACGAAGGGTTCTCTGTTACAGAAGCCATGTGATGATGGTGTCAACCGCGGCTCATCCGAATATCACAAACACTGGGGGCTAGTCACCAGCCCCCGCAGTCAAGCTCCTATGGCTAAGTGAAAGCACTAAAATCGCATAGTCTGATTGCCTTGTTTTCCGTACATACAACCGCCTCCGGGCACCGAGACATCGGCTAAGGGTTAAGATGTAATGAGGAAACACCCCAGGCAGTATCTGCACTGGGGGCTGAAGCCGACGACTGGTAACTTTCAATTAAGAAACGACCGCACAGGAGTCAAAATTAATATAGCAGATATTATATACAGCCAACACAGTGCATTCCAAGTAAAGCCAAAGGTTTTACACTCCTCGGATAACTTATCTACTCATAAATTACATCTTTCGAGCACTGGGCTTCTATTGCCCGAGCACCATCCATCACGATGGGAAAATATTGCTTGGGGCGCCTATGCTCCTTTCCAGGGGGAGGAGGTCCGGTGGCCATCTCGGTTGGCTTGGGCCAGTGCACCATCGTATTGCCGAAGGCCATCCGAGCTCCTTC
Source organism: Elymus sibiricus (assembly GCA_039707655.1). Classification (NCBI taxonomy): domain Eukaryota; kingdom Viridiplantae; phylum Streptophyta; class Magnoliopsida; order Poales; family Poaceae; genus Elymus; species Elymus sibiricus. Next base: position 468,952,128 of record CM077668.1, on the reverse strand, counting down.
AATGCACGCGGAGCGCTTCCATGCATCAATTCGGGGCACGGCATTGTACAGCCTCTGCACCAGCCCAAAATAGCTGCTCGGTAGCGGCTCTGAAGGCCACAGCTCGACGCAGAGGTCTTTCATCACGGTCTCCGCCATCCGATGGAGCTCCATCAGCTGCTTCATCTGATTATTCAGGAGGGGAGGGTGTTCGGGCGCCTGAAATTGCGCCCAGAACATCCTCTGCTCGGCCCGACCCTCCTGAGCGGCAAAGAACCTGGCCGCGTCCGCCGCACTCTTCGGGAGGTCCACAAAGGCGCCTGGGGAACGCCATACTCGCGTGAGCAACGCGAACCTGTTACCTCCAAAGATACTTTGCAGCAAGTACGGCTTACCGTCCGCAATGAGCCTGACTTGGCGGAGCTCCTCTTGGTAGCCGCGTGCCTCTGTCCGCGCTTCCTTGGCCATCGCCGCCAACGAGGCCAGCTCGGCGGCCTGCTCGTTATTCTTCTACTCGAGGGCCTCACACTTTGTGATGGCATCCCCGAGTGTCGGTGTAAAAACCGGCAGACCACGGGGTAGGGGGTCCTGAGCTGCGGATCTCGGATCGATGGTAACAGAGACAAAGGAGACGATGTTTACCCAGGTTCGGGCCCTCTTGATGGAGGTAAAACCCTACGTCCTGCTCTTGTTTATATTAATGGAGATGTATCGAGTACAGAGTTGATCTACCTCGAGATCGTAATATGTGTCTAACTTCTAAGGCTAGGTGTTTGATATTGCGTTGATGTCCCTATTACGGGCTAAACCCTATGGCTTATATACACGCCAGGGAGGGTATCTAGGGTTACAAAGTCGGTATGCTAGGAGAGAGGCGGCAGGAGAGATCTTGGAGTACACGTCAAGTCTTCGGTAGAAACAGCCTTGATCACGCCTCCCACGTACAGTCTCCGAAGTCCATCTTGGTTATATGCGGGGGTATATCGGCCCAAGCGAGAAGACAGGTCGGCCCGGTTAGCACCCCCTATTCCAGGACACCGTCACTAGCCCCTGAATTGGTCTTCGATGCCGAAGTCGTCGTCCTTCACATTCCGGAGTCTTGGCTCGACAGACAAGTTCCCATGCTTTTATTTTCCGAACGGAGTTAAAGACCTCAGCCGACCTTTAGAATTCGCCGAGAGCTCAATATCAGATGTTGAAACTTGTGCCACTTAGGGAATTGGTCCCCTTTATGGGAAAAATGTCGAAGCGTCAGCCCTTTCTACCCTTACTTAATAGACGCTCGACCCTTGCTTGTGGCTGTGCGCCCTTGCAACCGCAGCGAGAAATTTCCCCTCCCTCCAGCCCCAGCTTAGTAGCCCAAAAAATGGCGAGCGGCAAGGGATCGTCAAGGCGTCCTCACGGCCCGGATAGGGGGGGCTGGGGAAGCTGTTCCGTCGCGCGCCTTCAACTGGAGCGTTTGGCGATGCTGGGATACCTGCCGGATGCGGATCTAGCCGTTACCCGCCCCGGACTAACATCCATCGAGGGTCAAGCACACGCCGAAAACTACCCCTCGCCACAGGGGGATGAGTGAGTATGCTTCGTACCTTTCCTCCTCCACGGCTTAGGGTTTCCAATCCACCCATTCCTCCGCGGCTTGCTGGAGTTCTACGGATTATAGCTACATCATCTTTCTCCGAATTCGGTGCTACACATTGCGGGGTTTGTCGCGCTCTGCTAGCTACACCTCGGCTGTCAGGCACACTTCGGATTATGGCAGAAGTTCTTCTGCATCGTGCCCCGCTCTTCGACCGACAAGTTATTCGAGGTCGGAGGAGCCGAAGTCTGCCGAATCGACAAGACTGGCTACCCAGCGGGGACACCTCGGGAGGAGGCTGATTACTGGACTTCCGAGTGGTTCTATATCACCGACGTCCTATTGTACGAGCCAGTCTGGCCAGGCCTTCCACCCTTTTCCTTAGATTTGCCGAGGAAGCGTTACAGCTGGAGGCCACTGAGTTCGGCTCAAGAGGAAGACGAAGCCGTGACTAGGCTAGCGGCCAAGGTAAAGCTCCTGTCAGGCGCAGGTCTCACCATCATCGATGTGATGGCGGTGGCTCTAGACTGGAGAGTCCAGCCTCTTCGGCAGCGCCAGCATTTATTGTGCGAGTATAACGGGTCCGAGGATGCCTCTCGATCCATCAAGGGGGCTTTTATGGACCAAATGACCCTCGGAGCTGTACTAGCCAGTATGTATCAAGGGTCAGCCGAGGAGTTTGCTAAACGCCAGTTCCAGGACGGGTTGTCGTACTACAACCCAGCCGACATCGTAAGTCTTTATTCTGGGTTTTCTTCTTTCACCTCGGAATCCTTATCATTAATCCTTTATATATTGGTTGATCGGCGGTGGAGGCGTTGGCTCGAAGGGGTGAGCAGTCCAGCTCCAGAAACGGAGTTACACAGTCACGCAGAAGATCCTCTCTATCACGAGGACGAAGACTTGGGGCTTATCTACGAAGGGAAGAGTTTTTTCCTGGAGAGCCTTGATGGCTCAAAGGTAGCGGTCGTCCCCGACACACCGGGGACAAGACCAGCCTCATCGGTAACTCTCCCTTTCTCTAAGCGAAAGAGAGCCCCTCGTCTCCCAGGTTCCAATCTTCTGACTTCTCCTCCAAAGGGGCGGCGCTCCCAACGTCTCCGCAGAGAGGCGGCTCCACCGAAAAGGGCACGGCCAGAGGTTCAAGAAGCTCCGTCCGAGGTTGCGAGGGCAAACGAGAGTGCTCCATCCATAATCAGGTAATATTTTAGTTCCATGTCATAGAAAAGACATTTCGGGTTCTAACACTGCCGAATATTTGCAGACAGCCTCCACTCTCCATCGCACATGTGGAGGCCGAGGAAGGCGCGGCCCCGCTCAAGAAGGCAGAGGTCCGAAATCCTGCAAGGGTTGACCCCGGAGCCACCCAGCCCGAGGACTCAGCGACATCGGCCACTCCGTCCAAAATTCAATGCGCCGCGAATTATCGTCGGCGAAAGGCTTCCTTGAATAATCCAGCCTTTTTGGACAGGGAGCAGAAGGCTCTCAGCGCAGTGGACGCATACCTCGGGGCGACCCGAGGTGCTTTTGACGAGTCGCTGGATGTACTGGCGCAAGGGCTGCGGGTAAGATTTTCAAAGACGAATATGACTACCAAGTATAGTAGTAGCCCCTAAGGCTTGATACGAGCCCCTGGGGTCGAATCAAGACTTGAATACTAACCCGCAATCGTGTTGGAAATATGCCCTAGAGGCAATAATAAATTGGTTATTATTATATTTCCTTGTTCATGATAATCGTTTATTATCCATGCTATAATTGTATTGATTGGAAACTCAAATACATGTGTGGGTACATAGACAACACTGTGTCCCTAGTAAGCCTCTAGTTGACTAGCTTGTTGATCAAAGATGGTTAAGGTTTCCTAGCCATGGACATGAGATGTCATTTGATAACGGGATCACATCATTAGGAGAATGATGTGATGGACAAGACCCAAACTGTAAACGTAGCATTTGATCGTGTCAGTTTATTGCTATTGTTTTCTGCATGTCAAGTATCTGTTCCTTTGACCATGAGATCATGCAACTCACTGACACCGGAGGAATACCTTGTGTGTATCAAACGTCGCAACGTAACTGGGTGACTATAAAGGTGCTCTACAGATATCTCCGAGGGTGTCTGTTGGGTTGGCATGGATCAAGACTGGGATTTGTTACTCCGTATGACGGAGAGGTATCTCAGGGCCCACTCGGTAATACAACATCACAATGAGCCTTGCAAGCAATGTGACTAAAAGTGTTAGCCACGAGATCTTGTATTACGGAACGAGTAAAGAGACTTGCCGGTAACGAGATTGAACTAGGTATAGTGATACCGACGATCGAATCTCGGGCAAGTAACATACCGAAGAACAAAGGGAACAGCATACGGGATTAACTGAATCCTTGACATAGAGGTTCGACCGATAAAGATCTTCGTAGAATATGTAGGAGCCAATATGGGCATCCAGGTCCCGCTATTGGTTATTGGCCGTAGAGGTGTCTCGGTCATGTCTACATAGTTCTCGAACCCGCAGGGTCTACACACTTAACGTTTGGTGACGATTAGTATAATTGAGTTATTATGTTGGTGACCGAAAGTTGTTCGGAGTCCCGGATAAGATCCCGGACATGACGAGGATCTCCGGAATAGTCCGGAGGTAAAGATTGATATATGTGATAATAGTGTTTTGACCTCTGGAAGGGTTCCGAAGTTCACCGGAAGGGGTTCCGGATGTTTACCGAAGTGTTCGGGTGCAGCAACACTTTATATGAGCCAAAGGGATAAAGCCCACAAGGTATTGGAAAGTGCAAAAGTAGTTTTGCTGCCGCGTAAGCGGTACTACCGCTTGGTGAAGCGGTACTACCGCCCGAGCGGTACTACCGCTTGTGTGAAACGGTACTACCGCCCAAGCGGTACTACCGCTTGTGTGAAGCGGTACTACCGCTTGTGCGCGGCTGTGCACGGTTCGGCAGGGATCCGAGTTGGACTCTTTCCCTGCGGGCCAAACCGACCTTGTGCGGGCAAAACCGACCCGGAGGAGGCTTTTACTCCAAGTTTAGACCCCAAGGCTCAACATATAAATAGAGGGGCAGGGCTAGCACACGGGATACATCAGGATTTCCCAAGCCGTGTGCCGGCAACCCTAGCCCTCTAGTTCCTCCGTCATAATCTCCGTAGTGCTTGGCGAAGCCCTGCAGAGATCGTTCCTCACCATCATCACCACGCCGTCGTGCTGCTGGAACTCAACCACTACTTCACCATCGCTCGCTGGATCGAGGAGGTGAAGGCGTCATCAAGCCGTACGTGTGTTGAACGCGGAGGTGCCGTCCGTTCGGCACTAGATCGGAAGGATCGTGATTGGATCGCGGGACGCTCGGCGATTTGGATCGCGAAGACGTTCGACTACATCAACCGCGTTTATTAACGCTTCCGCTTAGCGATCTACAAGGGTATGTAGATTCACTCTCCCTCTCGTAGATGCTCATCACCATGGATAGATCTTATGTGTGCGTAGGAAAATTTTTGTTTCCCATGCAACGTTCCCCAACAGTGGCATCATGAGCTAGGTCTATGCGTAGATGAGATCTCGAGTAGAACACAAACGAGTTGTGGGCGTGGGTGTATACATATTGCTTGCCGTTACTAGTTGATACTTGATTCAGCGTTATTGTGAGATGAAGCGGCCCGGACCGACATTACGCGTACGCTTACGCGAGACTGGTTTTACCGCTGCGTGCACTTGTTGCATAAAGGTGACTGGCGGGTGTCTGTCTCTCTCACTTTAGTTGAATCGGTTCAATGAAGAGGGTTCTTTTAGAAGATCAAAAAGCAATCACTACACCACGTTGTGGTTTTGCGTAGGTAAGAACGGTTCTTGCTAACCCGTAGCAGCCACGTAAAATTTGCAACAACAATTAGAGGACGTCTAACTTGTTTTTGCAGGGTATGTTGTGATGTGATATGGCCAATTACATGATGAGATATATGTGATGTATGAGATGATCATGTTTTGTATAGAATATCACGACTTGCATGTCGATGAGTACGGCAACTGGCAGGAGCCATAGAGTTGTCTTTAATTATTGTATGACCTGCGTGTCAATCATTAAGCGCTATGTAATGCTTTACTTTATCGCTAAACGTTAGCAATAGTCGTGGAAGCAACAGTCGGCGCGACAACCTTATGGCGACACGTTGATGGAGATCAAGATGATGGAGATCATGGTGTCATGCCGGTGACGATGGAGATCATGCCGGTGCTTTGGAGATGGAGATCAAAAGCACAAGTTCATGGCCATATCATGTCACTTATGATTTGCATGTGATGTTAATCCTTTTATGCATCTTATTTTGCTTAGGACGACGGTAGCATTATAAGGTGATCCCTCACTTAAATTTCAAGATAAATTGTGTTCTCCCCAAGTGTGCACCGTTGCGAAAGTTCGTCGTTTCGAGACACGCCGTGATGATCGGGTGTGATAGACTCTACGTTCGCATACAACGGGTGTAAGCCATGTTACACGTGCGGAACACTCGGGTTAAACTTGACGAGCCTAGCATGTACAGACATGGCCTCGGAACACAAGAGACCGAAAGGTCGAACATGAGTCATATAGTAGATATGATCAACATGAAGATGTTCACCATTGAAACCACCTCAACTCACGTGATGATCGGACTTGAGTTGGTGGATTTGGATCATGTTACACTCGAATGATCGGAGGGATGTCAATTTGAGTGGGAGTTTTTTAAATATGATTAACTAAACTCATTATCTAAGAACAATAGTCTAAGTTGTCTTTGCTATATTTATGTTGTAGATCATGGCTCGCGCAGTAGCACCCCTGAATTTTAATGCGTTCCTAGAGAAAGCTAAGTTGAAAGATGATGGAAGTAACTTTGTGGACTGGGCCCGTAATCTAAGGATTATCCTTACGGCTTCCCAGAAGGCTTATGTCCTTGATGCACCGCTTGGTGATCCACCCGCTCCAGTTGAGTCTCTAGACGTTGTGAACGCCTGGCAGGCTCGTTCTGATGATTACTCAATAGTTCAATGTGCAATGTTGTATGGCTTAGAACCGGGACTTCAAAGACGTTTTGAACGTCATGGAGCATATGAGATGTTCCAGGAGTTGAAGTTTATCTTTCAGAAGAATGCCCGGATCGAGAGATATGAGATCTCCGATAAGTTCTATGCTTGCAAGATGGAGGAGAACGGGTCTATCAGTGATCACGTGCTCAGAATGTCTGGGTACTCCACCCGTCTGGCTGAGTTAGGGATGCCCCTTCCGCCAGAGGCTATCACTGACAGAGTTCTTCAATCATTGCCACCTAGCTACAAGAGCTTCGTGTTGAACTATAACATGCACGGGATGAACAAGTCAGTCGCCGAGCTGTTTGCGATGCTGAAAGCCGCTGAGTCTGAAATTCAGAAGGAGCATCAAGTGTTGATGGTCAATAAAACCACTAGTTTCAAGAAAAATGGCAAGGGTAAGAAGGGTAACTCCAAGCAGAGTGGCAAAGCAGTTGCTCCTCTCGTGAAGAAACCCAAGGCTGGACCCAAACCAGAAACTGTGTGTTTTCATTGCAAGGGAACTGGACACTGGAAGCGGAACTGCCCCAAGTATTTGGCTGACAAGAAGGCGGCCAACAACAAACAAGGTATATATGATATACATGTTATTGATGTGTACCTTACCAACTCTCGTTGTAGTGCCTGGGTATTTGATACCGGTGCGGTTGCTCATATTTGCAACTCAAAACAGGAACTGCGGAATAGACAGAGGCTGGCAAAGGACGAAGTGACGATGCGCGTGGGAAATGGTTCCAAGGTTGATGTGATCGCCGTCGGCACGCTCGCTCTTCGATTACCGTCGGGATTAGTGATGAACCTAAATAAGTGTTATTTGGTGCCTGCGTTAAGCATGAACATTATATCTGGATCTTGTTTATTGCGAGACGGTTACTCATTTAAATCAGAGAATAATGGTTGTTCTATTTATATGAGTAATATCTTTTATGGTCATGCACCCAATGTGAGGGGTTTATTCTTGTTGAATCTCGATAGTAATGATACACATGTTCATAACATTGATGCCAAAAGATATAGAATTGATAATGATAATACCACTTTCTTGTGGCACTGCCGTTTAGGTCATATTGGCGTAAAACGCATGAAGAAGCTCCATGCTGATGGACTTTTGGAGTCACTTGATTTTGAATCACTTGACACATGTGAGCCATGCCTCATGGGCAAGATGACTAAAACGCCGTTCTCTGGAACAATGGAACGGGCAAGTGACTTATTGGAAATCATACATACTGATGTGTGCGGTCCGATGAGTATTGAGGCGCGCGGTGGTTATCGTTACTTTCTCACCTTCACTGATGACTTAAGTAGATATGGGTATATTTACTTAATGAAACACAAGTCTGAAACATTTGAAAAGTTCAAACAATTTCAGAGTGAAGTTGAGAATCATCGTAACAAGAAGATTAAATTCCTACGATCTGATCGAGGAGGAGAATATCTGAGTTATGAGTTTGGCAGTCACTTAAGACAGTGTGGAATTGTTTCACAATTGACACCGCCTGGAACACCACAGCGTAATGGTGTGTCCGAACGTCGTAATCGAACCTTATTGGATATGGTGCGATCTATGATGTCTCTTGCTGATTTGCCACTATCGTTTTGGGGTTATGCATTAGAGACAGCTACATTCACTTTAAATAGGGCACCATCGAAATCCGTTGAGACGACGCCATATGAACTTTGGTTTGGCAAGAAGCCAAAGCTGTCGTTTCTTAAAGTTTGGGGATGTGATGCTTATGTCAAAAAGCTTCAGCCTGAAAAGCTGGAACCCAAAGCGGAGAAATGCGTCTTCATAGGATACCCAAAAGAGACAGTTGGGTATACCTTCTACCTCAGATCCGAAGGCAAAGTGTTTGTCGCTAAAAACGGAACATTTCTTGAGAAAGAGTTTCTCTCGAAAGAATTGAGTGGGAGGAAGATAGAACTTGATGAGGTTGTTGAACCTTTACTTCAACCTGAGAGTAGCGCAGCGCAGAAAGTTGTTTCTGTGGAGCCTACATTAGCTGAAGAGGAAGTTAATGATGATGATCATGAAGCTTTGGATCAAGTTGCTATCGAACCTCGTAGGTCGACAAGGACGCGTACTGCTCCTGAGTGGTACGGCAACCCTGTCTTAGAGGTCATGTTGTTAAACAACGATGAACCTACGAGCTATGGAGAAGCGATGATGGGCCCGGATTCCGAGAAGTGGTTAGAGGCCATGAAATCCGAGATGGGATCCATGTATGAAAACAAAGTATGGACTTTGGAAGTATTACCTGAAGGGCGTAAGGCCATTCAGAACAAATGGATCTTTAAGAGGAAGACGGACGCGGACGGTAATGTCACCGTCTATAAAGCTCGACTTGTGGCAAAGGGTTTTTCACAAGTTCAAGGAGTTGACTACGATGAGACCTTCTCACCCGTAGCGATGCTTAAGTCCGTCAGAATCATGTTAGCAATAGCTGCCTTTTTCGATTATGATATTTGGCAAATGGATGTCAAAACAGCGTTCCTTAACGGTTACCTTAAGGAAGAGTTGTATATGATGCAACCAGAAGGTTTTGTCGATCCAGAGAATGCTGACAAAGTTTGCAAACTCCAGCGATCCATTTATGGACTGGTGCAAGCATCTCGGAGTTGGAATCTTCGTTTTGATGAGGTGATCAAAGCGTTCGAGTTTATACAAGTTTACGGAGAAGCTTGTATTTACAAGAAAGTGAGTGGGAGCTCTATAGCGTTTCTAATATTATATGTGGATGACATATTGCTGATTGGAAACAATATAGAAATGCTGGAAAGCGTAAAGGAATATTTGAACAAGAGTTTTTCAATGAAGGACCTAGGAGAAGCTGCTTTCATATTAGGCATCAAGATCTATAGAGATAGATCGAGACGCTTAATAGGACTTTCACAAAGCACATACCTTGATAAGATTTTGAAGAAGTTCAAAATGGATCAGTCCAAGAAGGGGTTCTTGCCTGTTTTGCAAGGTGTGAAGTTGAGTAAGACTCAATGCCCAGTGACTGCAGAAGATAGAGAAAAGATGAGTGTCATCCCCTATGCTTCGGCCATAGGCTCTATCATGTATGCAATGCTGTGCACAAGACCCGATGTCAGCCTTGCCATAAGTATGGTCGGAAGGTTTCAAAGTGATCCAGGAATGGAACACTGGACGGCGGTCAAGAATATCCTGAAGTACCTGAAAAGGACTAAGGACATGTTTCTCGTTTATGGAGGTGATCAAGAGCTCGTCGTAAAGGGTTACGTCGATGCAAGCTTTGACACTGATCCGGATGACTCTAAGTCGCAAACCGGATACGTATTTATTCTTAATGGGGGTGCGGTTAGCTGGTGCAGTTCCAAGCAAAGCGTGGTAGCAGATTCTACATGCGAAGCGGAGTACATCGCTGCCTCGGAGGCGGCGAAGGAAGGTGTCTGGATGAAGGAGTTCATGACAGATCTTGGAGTAGTGCCTAGTGCGCTTAACCCAATGACTCTGTTTTGTGATAACACTGGTGCCATTGCTCTAGCCAAGGAACCAAGATTTCACAAGAGGACCAGACACATAAAACGACGTTTCAATTCCATCCGCGATTACATCAAGGAGGACGACATAAATATTTGCAAAGTACACACGGATCTAAATGTTGTAGATCCGATGACTAAACCTCTTCCAAGGGCTAAACATGAACAACACCAGAACTGCATGGGTGTTCGATTCATTACAATGTAAATCACATAGTGATGTGAACTAGATTATTGACTCTAGTGCAAGTGGGAGACTGTTGGAAATATGCCCTAGAGGCAATAATAAATTGGTTATTATTATATTTCCTTGTTCATGATAATCGTTTATTATCCATGCTATAATTGTATTGATTGGAAACTCAAATACATGTGTGGGTACATAGACAACACTGTGTCCCTAGTAAGCCTCTAGTTGACTAGCTTGTTGATCAAAGATGGTTAAGGTTTCCTAGCCATGGACATGAGATGTCATTTGATAACGGGATCACATCATTAGGAGAATGATGTGATGGACAAGACCCAAACTGTAAACGTAGCATTTGATCGTGTCAGTTTATTGCTATTGTTTTCTGCATGTCAAGTATCTGTTCCTTTGACCATGAGATCATGCAACTCACTGACACCGGAGGAATACCTTGTGTGTATCAAACGTCGCAACGTAACTGGGTGACTATAAAGGTGCTCTACAGATATCTCCGAGGGTGTCTGTTGGGTTGGCATGGATCAAGACTGGGATTTGTTACTCCGTATGACGGAGAGGTATCTCAGGGCCCACTCGGTAATACAACATCACAATGAGCCTTGCAAGCAATGTGACTAAAAGTGTTAGCCACGAGATCTTGTATTACGGAACGAGTAAAGAGACTTGCCGGTAACGAGATTGAACTAGGTATAGTGATACCGACGATCGAATCTCGGGCAAGTAACATACCGAAGAACAAAGGGAACAGCATACGGGATTAACTGAATCCTTGACATAGAGGTTCGACCGATAAAGATCTTCGTAGAATATGTAGGAGCCAATATGGGCATCCAGGTCCCGCTATTGGTTATTGGCCGTAGAGGTGTCTCGGTCATGTCTACATAGTTCTCGAACCCGCAGGGTCTACACACTTAACGTTTGGTGACGATTAGTATAATTGAGTTATTATGTTGGTGACCGAAAGTTGTTCGGAGTCCCGGATAAGATCCCGGACATGACGAGGATCTCCGGAATAGTCCGGAGGTAAAGATTGATATATGTGATAATAGTGTTTTGATCTCTGGAAGGGTTCCGAAGTTCACCGGAAGGGGTTCCGGATGTTTACCGAAGTGTTCGGGTGCAGCAACACTTTATATGAGCCAAAGGGATAAAGCCCACAAGGTATTGGAAAGTGCAAAAGTAGTTTTGCTGCCGCGTAAGCGGTACTACCGCTTGGTGAAGCGGTACTACCGCCCGAGCGGTACTACCGCTTGTGTGAAACGGTACTACCGCCCAAGCGGTACTACCGCTTGTGTGAAGCGGTACTACCGCTTGTGCGCGGCTGTGCACGGTTCGGCAGGGATCCGAGTTGGACTCTTTCCCTGCGGGCCAAACCGACCTTGTGCGGGCAAAACCGACCCGGAGGAGGCTTTTACTCCAAGTTTAGACCCCAAGTCTCAACATATAAATAGAGGGGCAGGGCTAGCACACGGGATACATCAGGATTTCCCAAGCCGTGTGCCGGCAACCCTAGCCCTCTAGTTCCTCCGTCATAATCTCCGTAGTGCTTGGCGAAGCCCTGCAGAGATCGTTCCTCACCATCATCACCACGCCGTCGTGCTGCTGGAACTCAACCACTACTTCACCATCGCTCGCTGGATCGAGGAGGTGAAGGCGTCATCAAGCCGTACGTGTGTTGAACGCGGAGGTGCCGTCCGTTCGGCACTAGATCGGAAGGATCGTGATTGGATCGCGGGACGCTCGGCGATTTGGATCGCGAAGACGTTCGACTACATCAACCGCGTTTATTAACGCTTCCGCTTAGCGATCTACAAGGGTATGTAGATTCACTCTCCCTCTCGTAGATGCTCATCACCATGGATAGATCTTATGTGTGCGTAGGAAAATTTTTGTTTCCCATGCAACGTTCCCCAACAAATCGTTATTTTAACAGGAAGCTCGCTTGAAGAACGAGCAATTGACCTCGGCGTTAGTCCAAACAAAGGTGCAGCTTGACGCGACATTGTCCGAGGTTGAGCAGGTGAAGAAATTCACCAGAGAGGCGCACAGTAAGCGCTTACCCCTTGAAGTGGGTGACGTTAAAAAAGCAGAGCTGACGCCTAGCATTGCTTATAGCAGCGGAGGCCCTGGGCCATCTCGAAAGAGATCTGAAGCAGGCCCGTGAAGATCTGGCGTATGCGGAAGCGCAATGCCAGGCAAGTCAACATGTGGGCAACATGAATGCGCTGAGGGCGGAAAACACTCGGCAGGCCCAGGAAATTGAGAGCTTAAAAACTCGCCTGGCTGCTGCAGAGGCCAAGAATCGGCGAGCGGACGATATGATTCATGGTAAATTTAGAAAGCACGAAAGACAGTTGTCATGCAATTTGTCCAAGGAAATGTATCATTCGAAATGTGTTGTTGTTTGACAGTGTGCCTGACTGGCCTTCCTCCGGAGTCGCGGGGTCCGATGTCCGAAGACATGAGCAAACGTCTGTCCGAGGTGCATGAAGGGGCTCGGAAAGCGATGAAGGATGTGCACCAGGCGTTATGGCCCGAGGTGACGCCAGTCCCCGAGGACATGGCCGCGCTAGCCGAATGTCTTAAGAGAGCGCGGCGCCGGATCCAAGCGTGGAAAGTATCAGCTTGCCGAGAGGGTGCCAGAGAGGCCTGGGCCATGGTGAAGACCCATTACACCGGTTTGCGGACAACAGAATTAGCAGAGGTAGGACCCCTGGGGCCGGATGGGGGAGAGATCCCGACCAGCCAGGCATACAATAGTGTAATACCTGCCGCCCGATTCTCGCAAAAGGATTGCGCACTAGACACCTTAATAGACGGGTTAGACCGTGCTTGAAAAGTGAGGTATGACTTTATGTACCGAGGTATTCTATGTCAAATATTTCCGCCCTTGTAACCGAACTCTGTCAGCCAGCCGTCGGCTTCCGCCTCCTTGGACAAAGTCCGAGGAGTGTCCCATACTACTGGCCGAAGTTATCGAACCAGATACGTCAAGGGACCAGGCAATCGGGCTATGCGGCTCGAAATACGAGAGGGTAACGGAAGGTTATGTTATATTACTGTTTAACATAAGAAACATCTTCCAACAGTTCCTTTCCGCGGGGAATGTGTCAAACACGCCCGTCCGAAGAAGGATGACCTTGGGGTTAAAGCCCCTGGTCGGGGTTTGAAAAGACCCTTGCCACGTTAGTCCTATGTCATAGCCGACCAATTCGCATTATAAGACCGCTAGCTTTTGGCTTTATCTGTCTGAGGTAAAACACCGGCTGACCCGGGAGTAACAATCACAGCGGTGCTCCCTTTGCCCCCTAGCCGAAATCTCGGGAACATAAGGAGCAAGCACAGGAGCCGGGCAACCCAGCTTGGGCAAATCTTAAAGCGAATCGATGCATATAGTGGCTCGAAAGACAATAGTACATAAGGGGCAGAATAGCTATTGTTTTGAAAAGAACCAGCTAGATTGTCCTCGGGGTCGCAAAAGAACTTTCCGAGGTGAGAAGATAAGAAAGAAAAAAGGTTAAATCGAAAGAAAATGCACAAGTTATTTACACCGACCGTATACTCGAAGTTATGCATAGAAGCGTCGGAGGAGCGCCGCGTTCCACGAGTGGGGCTCTAATCGGCCGTCCTCTGGATCTCGGATTCGATAATCTCCTCCGATGAGCACTTGGTCAATGATGAACGGTCCGTCCCATCTAGGGGAGAGCTTGTGTTTTTGTTTTTTGGGGTGCAATCTCATTACGAGATCCCCGACGTTAAATTCTTTAGCACGGACCTCTCTACCGTGGTAGCGTCGAGCCTGCTGTTGATAAATAGCAGAGCGAGCCCGTGCGACATTGCGCTCTTCCTCGAGAGCGTCTAAGGCGTCTTGCCGATCGAGTTCGGCCTCCAATTCCTCGTACATGCGCACCCGAGGTGCGTCATGTATAATGTCGCAAGGGAGGACCGCTTTGGCGCCATACACCATAAAAAATGGGGTATACCCGGTGGACCAATTTGGTGTTGTACGCAAGCCCCATAAGACGGAATCAAGTTCCTCAACCCATTTGCAATCGGCTTTTTTAAGGGAGCGAACTAGCCGTGGCTTAATTCCACTAAGGATGAGCCTGTTGGCTCACTCCACCTACCCATTAGACTACGGGTGATTGACGGACGCATAGTCGAGCTTAATGCCCATTTTCTTACACCATGCCTTAACCTCTTTAGCCATGAAGTTGGTTCCGTTGTGTGTGATCAGACTGTGGGGGACACCGTAACGGTGAACTACCCCCGAAATGAATCCGATGACCTGGACGGCCTCGGCCGAGGTGACCGGCTTTGCTTCGATCCACTTGGTGAATTTGTCTACCATAACGAGGAGGTACTTATTTTTGTTTGATCCACCCTTGAGTGGCCCAACCATGTCAAGCCCCCAGACCGCGAAGGGCCATGTAATTGGAATGGTGCGAAGAGCCGTGGGGGGCATATGGCTTTGTTTCGCGAATACCTGGCAGCCCGGGCAACGTTGTACTAATGCCGAGGCATCAGCACTGGCTGTTGGCCAATAGAAACCGGCGCGAAAGGCCTTGCTGACCAGGGTTCCAGCAGCGGCGTGATGCCCGCTCATGCCGGAGTGTATCTCCTGCAGTACAAATTGTCCTTCTTCCTCGGATATGCATCTCTGGAGGATGCCCGTTGTACTCATTTTATAAAGTTCCCCTTCATGAACCTTGTAGGCCTTACACTGCCTTACAATCCGACGAGAGTCGGCTTGGTTATCAGGGAGTTCTTTTCGGAGTAGGTATGCAAGAAGCGGCTCAGTCCATGGTGCGATCACTGCCATGACGTCATGTGCTGAATCCGTTTTCCGGATCATGGACCCGCCTATGATACCATCGTCCTTTTCGGGCGGGGGTTGTTTCCCGACATCGTTTGAGTCCGATGTTCCTGTACTGTCTTGCCAGACTACGGATGGCTTAAAAAGCCACTCGAGGAAGGTGTTTTCGGGAACCTTGTCCCGTTTCGTGCCCAGTCGGGCGAGAATGTCCGCGGCCTGATTGCTATCTCGGGGTATATGGTGAAATTCCAGCCCCTCGAATCTGGCCGAGATCGTTAGGACGGCATTTCGGTAAGCTGTCATCTTGGGGTGTTTGGCGTCGAACTCGCCGTTGATTTGCAAAATGGCGAGGTTCGAATCACCTCGGACCTCGAGGCGTTTAACGCCCATGGAGACCGCTATCCGAAGTCTGTGTAAGAGGGCTTCGTATTCGGCTGCGTTATTGGAGTCTGTGTACATAATTTGCAGTACATATAGAATGTTATCGTCCGTGTGGGACGTGAGTACCACGCCGGCCCCTAGGCCGGCGAGCATTTTGGAGCCATCAAAATACATCGTCCAATGCGAATATGTACTGTACTCACGAGGGAGTTCGGCTTCGGTCCACTCAGCCACGAAGTTTGCCAACACCTGGGATTTAATTGCCCGGCGTGGTTTATATATAATTTCAAAAGGCAGGAGCTCTATAGCCCATTTTGTGATGCGCCCCGTTGCATCTCTATTGTTGATTATGTCACTTAAGGGGACGTCGGATGCCACAGTCACCGCGCACTCTTGAAAGTAGTGTCAAAGCTTTCGTGATGCCATGAAGACTGCGTACGCTATCTTTTGATAGTGAGGGTAACGTGTCTTACAGGGGGTTAAGACCTCGGACACGTAGTATACGGGTTTCTGGACTTGGAACTTATGACCTTCCATGTCTCGTTCGACCACGAGGACTGCGCTAACCACCTGGTTTGTAGCCGAGATGTATAATATCATCGGTTCGCAAACGCCTGGTGCTGCCAGGATTGGGTTGGTGGCGAGGAGGGCCTTAATGTCTTGTAGGGCCGCCGCAGCCTCCTTGGTCCATTTGAAGGTTTTAGTCTGCTTTAACAACCTGTACAATGGTAAAGCTTTTTCACCAAGCCATGATATAAAACGACTTAGGGCTGCTACGCAGCCCGCTAGCTTTTGTACATCTTTGAGCTCTGTAGGGACCTCTAAGCGATCCAGAGCTCGAATTTTGGCCGGATTGGCCTCAATTCCTCGGCTAGATACAATAAAACCGAGGAGCTTGCCTGCCGGGACCCCGAAAATGCATTTTTCGGGGTTGAGTCTTATTTGATATTCCCGTAGGCTGGCAAATGTATCACGGAGGTTGTCCACCAGTTGGTCGACGCGTTTAGTTTTGACAACCACGTCGTCTACGTAGGCCTCCACAGTTTTTCCAATGTGGTCTTTCAGGCATGTTTGAATCATACGCTGGTACGTAGTGCCAGCATTCTTTAGTCCGAAGGGCATCGTATTGAAGCAAAACGGTCCGTAGGGCGTAATAAATGTTGTTGCTGCCTGGTCCGATTCCTTCATTTTTATTTGATGATACCCTGAATAGGCATCTAGAAAGCACAATGCGTCGTGGCCCACAGTGGCGTCCACAATTTGGTCAATACGGGGTAGGGGGAAGGGGTCTTTAGGGCAAGCTTTGTTGAGGTCTTTAAAATCGACACACAACCGCCAGGACCTATCCTTCTTTGGCACCATGACCAAATTGGCTAGCCAGTCGGGGTGTTTATGTCCGTGATGAATCCTGCCTCCAGTAGCTTTGCCAGTTCCTCGCCCATCGCTTGACGCTTGGGCTCGGAAAAACGCCGAAGTATTTGTTTAACGGGCTTATAGCCTGCCAGTATGTTTAGGCTGTGCTCTGCGAGCCTACGGGGTATCCCAGGCATGTCGGAGGGGTGCCAGGCAAATATATCCCAGTTTTCCCTAAGGAAAGCGCGTAGGGCCTCGACAACCTCTGGGTCGAGGTTAGCCCCTATGGACGCCATTTTAGCGGGGTCCATGGGGTGAACTTGGAATTTAATGATCTCATCGGCCGGCTTGAAGGAGGTAGGTTTTCATCTTTTGTCGAGGATGACATCGTCCCGATCGACTTCGGCGCGTAGTGCGGTTAATTCTTCGGCCGCGAAGGCTTCGGCCAGGGTCTCGTGGGTGAGGGACGCCGTTTTATTCTCGGCTTTGAGCGCCCTGTCGGGATCGCTCAAAATGGTAATGATCCCTTTTGGGCCCGGCATCTTGAGCTTCATGTAGCCATAGTGCGGTACCGCTTGAAATCTTGCAAAGGCGTCCCGTCCAAGGATGGCGTGGTATTCGCTTTTGAAAGGCGCGATGTGGAATGTAATCTCCTCGGAGCGATAATTGTCCGAGGTCCCGAAGACTACGTCTAGAGTTATCTTTCCACTGCAGCGTGCCTCTCTCCCGGGCACTATTCCTTTAATGGTAGTGGTGCTCGGTTCTATGCGTGTTTTATCGATGTGCATTTTATCCAGAGTGTCTTCATATATCAAATTCAGGCTGCTGCCTCCATCCACCAGGACCTTATGGAGGCGGCAGCGGTCCATGATGGGATCGAGGACTAGCGTGGCAGGGCACCAGTCCGGGGCAGACCTCGGCTGATCATTCTGAGTGAAGGAGATCGGCGTGTCTATCCACGCATCCAGATGGACGGCGTTAACCTCCCGCAGGGCCCGTTTGTGCTGGTTTTTAGACGTAAATGTCTCATAAATCATTAGGACCTCGTCTTCATCCGAGGTCCGTCCAGAGTGGCTGGAGGCGCCCGCCAAGAGTGCGGGCCCCCCTTTGGCCACCTGCCTTAGCACCCAACAGTCCCGAAGGCTGTGGGTTGGGCAGGAGTTAACTAATATGGCGTGGATCGGGCACGGTTTACCCAGAAAGCCATCCAGGGCCGTTCCGGGGTGATCGAAGGTTTTCTTCTTCTTCCGGGGTCGATCACCCGAGGTATCGCATTTGTGATTTTCGCGCCGAGATGTTGACCGGTCGCGTTCCGGGTAGTCTTCATGGATCGAGTCCGTATTCTCCTTGGTTCGCCAGGCGTCTTCAATGGCGCAAAATTGCGCTACCAAGTTGGTTAATTCAGGGAGTGTTCGGACACAACGGCGGGCGAGGGCGTTCAAGACGCCTTCATCCTTGCATCCATGCTCAAAAGCGGCGATTATATCAGAGTCTTGGTACTCTAGTATCTTGCTCTTGACGATCAAGAACCTGGCCCAGTATTGCCGAATCGGCTCACCAGGGATCTGCCATACGTAAGCTAAGTCCCAGATGTCGGAGGGGCCGGAGTCGTCGGGGCGATATTCTATACAAGAGGTGGGCGGACTAGATCCGGTCTCTAAAGACCGCGGGCTGAAGACCTCGTCCCGTTCACTTGACGGCGGATCTGTAGTTATCGGTTTAGCCGATTCGATCTGGGAGTCGGTCATCAGTGGGTCGTCGTCCGATCCGATCTCCAGGAAGTATCTTATCCCCTCATCGGCGAGGGGGGCCTTCGTTGGAGCCGGGGAAGGGTCTTGATTCGCTTCCACGTTACGTGGGGGTGTCTGCGAGACCAAAGCTTCAGATGTGGAGCCATGCTCCGTGGGTTTAAAGCCGTTGACTGGCGATCCCATCGATCCCTCCGGCGATCTCACAGTGGAACTCTCAATGAAAGCACCAGTGTCGGTGTAAAAACCGGTAGACCTCGGGGTAGGGGGTCCCGAGCTGCGGATCTCGGATCGATGGTAACAGAGACAAAGGAGACGATGTTTACCCAGGTTCGGGCCCTCTTGATGGAGGTAAAACCCTACGTCCTGCTCTTGTTTATATTAATGGAGATGTATCGAGTACAGAGTTGATCTACCTCGAGATCGTAATATGTGTCTAACTTCTAAGGCTAGGTGTTTGATATTGCGTTGATGTCCCTATTACGGGCTAAACCCTATGGCTTATATACACGCCAGGGAGGGTATCTAGGGTTACAAAGTCGGTATGCTCGGAGAGAGGCGGCAGGAGAGATATTGGAGTACACATCAAGTCTTCGGTAGAAACAGTCTTCGGTAGAAACAGCCTTGATCACGTCAAGTCCATCTTGGTTATGTGCGGGGGTATATCGGCCCAAGCGAGAAGACAGGTCGGCCCGGTTAGCACCCCCTATTCCAGGACACCGACACCGAGCTCTTGCTGCACTTCCAGCACCCTGGCCTCGTGTTTCTGGCTCGTGGTTCGCTCCACAGCCAGTTCGGCGGCCGCTTTCTCGGCCACCGACCTCTGCTCCGCCGCTTCCAGCTGAGCCGTCTTTAGTGCGGCCTTGAGGTTTTCCACCTCTGCGGAGGCAGCTGTCGTAACATCAGTTAAATCCGTTAGGATACTTCGAACCCTGCTTACCAAACAACAGATGTATCCAACATTACAGCTCGGACTTACCTTGCGCCTCGTCGAACCTCTTGTTCACCAGGCTGAGGTCATCCTTGGAGCTCTTCAGCTTCCGATTCAGCTCGGCCAACTCTTCGGCTTTGGCGGCTGCGCCCAAAGATGACGCCTGTGCATAATTCTACGCACGTTAGTATCCGGGATATTGATTTTCGATCCTCTGACGGGCTTTGCTCAAGCCAGTCAGCGTCTCGGGGGCTACTGTGTATGAGGCTATACATTTACACAAAAGAATTTTTCTAAGGGAAAAACATTACTTCGCTCACCTTGAAGCCGGTAAGAAGGCCACTAAAGGCGTCCTTCAGTCCGTTATCCACGGACCGAAGACTTTGCAACATTGCGCCCATAAGGGCACGGTGCTCTTAGGCGATAGAGGAGCTGGTTAGAGCATCCTCCATCTCGTCTGGCCACCCGGTAGACTCCTGCTCTGGGGTGGGCGGGGGTGGCGGGGGCGCTTCGGCTTCTTTCCTCTCGAAATCCGGGGCGCCGGACTCTGGACGCCTTGACGTCCCCAGAGTCGTCCTCGGAGAGAGCTCGGCTTGTTCGGGCTCCTCCTCTTCGTTCACCAGAGGGGCCCTCCCCTCCTGGTCTTCGGCGATCGAGGTGTTCACCTCGGCCATGATAGTGTCGCCTCCTCCCCCTGTGTACAGCACGGGAGGGGTCCTCCTCGACAGGACCTCCTCGGCCTCCTCGATCGGGGGAGGCGAGGTGCGGGATTTGGTCCCGCTCTCCGCTAGCACCGCCGGTGGAGAATCCCCCTCCGAGACTCGGTCGGTGGGGAGATCGCAGGGCGGGCTGCAAAATTACAAACGGAAACGTGATCAATATCAAACCCAGTTCGGCTAAGGATGGTCAAGCGGTTACTAGAACGCGTACCTTTGAGCCTATGGCCTGGCCCTGGGGATCCTCCGAGGAACCTCTTCGGAGGCCTCAGAGTCCTCGGCAGAAGCCCAGCTATCGCCGAACAAGGCTACTTTGCCCTTGCGTGATCTTTTCGGAGCGGGTTGAGGCGGCACCTTCTCGGCATCCTCGGACGCCGCCCTCTTCCCTGTTCAGGAGGAATCGTCTTCCTCCCCGTCCTCTCCCTGCTCCTTCTCCTCCTCTTGCGCGGAGGGAGCATTGGTGTCCCCGGATCTAGCTCCCGGGGGTCCTCGGGAGCGGAGGCCCTCTCTGGCCTCCCTCTTCTGGTCCTTTTTCTTCTCCTTCCTCTCCGGCGCCTCATACGGCTCCACGGCCAACATGGCCGTCAGTAGGGGGGTCCTGGCTCCCTCTGGCAGCGGCGCCGGACTGTCGTTCCGTTCGGCCTTCTTCAGCCAGCTCTGTGGATGAGAAGTAAAAAAGCTAAATACCTTATCAAACGGAAATAGTTCGGATATAAGAACAGTACTAGTCATACCTCCCGTGGGGGGTTTGCGGCGTCGAGGCCGATGTCCTCCTCTACGGCCGGCCACTCCTTCTGCGGCTTGAACAGCACCTTCCATAGTTGAGCGTGGGAGGTGCGGAAGAAGCTGCGCACGGTGGCCGGGTCTTCGGACTTGTAGGCCCACATGGGGGAAGCCCTGTCCTCGAAAGGAAGGATTCGGTGGCCGAGCATGATCTGGATCACGTTGACCATCTCGACGCCCTTCTCTATCATTTTGGCGATCCGGCTCTGCAGCAGCACCACCTCCTTATTCGGCTCCCAGTCGAGGCCCTTCTTGGTCCATGAGACCAGCCTCGTAGGGGGTCCGGATCGGAAGGCCGGAATCGCCCCCCAGTCCGCGCTCCTTGGCTTGATGATGTAGAACCATTCCCTCTGCCAAACCTTGACGGTGTCGATGAAGGTGCCCTTTGGCCACTCCACTTGGGGAAGCTTGCTGACCATCACGCCCCCGCAGTCTGCCTGCTGACCGTCGACGATCTTCGGCTTGACGTTGACGATCTTCAGCCACTGGCCGAAGTGTGGCCGGACCCGGAGAAAAGCCTCACAAATGATGATGAAGGACGAGATGTGAATGAAGGAGTTTGGCGCGAGATCGTGGAAGTCAAGCCCGTAGAAGAATATGAGACCCCTGGCGAAGGGGTGAAGGGGAAAGCCCAAACCTCGGAGGAAGTGGGGGATGAACACCACCCTCTCGCCCTGCCGCGGCGTGGGGACGACCTGGCCGGCCTCTGGAGCATGGTGGGCGACGTTGGCGGGGAGATATCCCGCGCCCTTCAACTCCATGATGGCGCTTTCGGTGACGACGGACGCCTCTCACTTGCCTTTGGACCCGGAACCCGCCATTGCTAGATCGAACGGGCGGCTGGAGAGGTTCTTGGAAGGGAGAGCGGATCTGGGCGCTGTAGCTCAAAAGATGGGGAAGGCAATGGCGAAGGGGGGAAATGAGAGTGTACGAAAGGAACGAAGGCTGTGCCCCTTTTATGGGCTGTAAAACCCACGGTCCCTTTACTGCACCGCAGTCCTCGCCGTTTCCCCATGTAACCGTGCCATTATGCGCGCGTGGGGTGAGGCGAATTATTGATCATATCCCTTGAAAACAGGACACGATCTCCATATCGATGGGACGTGCCAATGAAAACTGCCTCGAACCGCGAATCGAGTCTTTCATAAACCAACTTGCGGTCGTGGCAAGGTGTGACCCTTCAGTAAAAGTTGTCAGATGAGGACACTATTCACACCAAAGCAACTAGCTTTCGCGGCTAAGTTATTAGTATACTTCGTTACCGAGGTATAGTTCGGCGCATATACGACCGGGCAAAGATTGAGAATACAGTTCGGAGTGATACAGGCCTGTTACCGGTGTCACGGAAGAAAGGGAACTGGTCTACAAAGCCGCTGATGTTCGGCACCTACCTCGGCTTCGAAGACTAGTTCGGGGGCTACTGAGGGTGTCCTAGACTAGGGGGTACTCGGGCTGCCGGCCTATCTCTCATAGGCCGGGCTGGTGGGCCGCTCTCTACTCGTCGATGGAAGGCCGGATTGTGGGCGACCCCGTGTATCAGAAGGAAAACTCCGAAGACTTGGCGTCTCCTCCAGGGAATAATTGGCGTGGCCGGCATGTTTATCCCCTGATGGTAACCGACTATATGTAACCCTAGGACCCTCTGGTGTCTATATAAACCAGAGGGTTTAGCCCGTAGAGGATCATCATATCCATTGCCTAGGGTTTAGCCCATCCGATCTCGAGGTAGATCAACTATGCAACCTTCATACAATCACATCAATATAATCTAGCAGGACGTAGGGTATTACCTCTTCGAGAGGGCCCGAACCTGGGTAAATCGCCGTCTCTACGTTCCCTGTTACCCATTGATTCCTAGACACCCAGTTCGGATCCCCTACCCGAGATCTGCCGGTTTTGGTACCGACAGCGCCACTGCTCGATCCACCGCCGTCCGCCCTTCTCCGGCATCCCCGAGCACGCTCCTGAACTCGCGGTGAGCTGGCGCACCTTCTCCCCCTCTCCATTTGCTCGTGTGCCCCTCTAACCTGGGTTTCAAACAACGCCGCCCGTCGCCGCCTCTGGATTCCATCACCGCCGGCGTTTTCACCCACCCGAGCTCACACCCGTAGCATAGATCGGCGCGGCGCGATGCGTACGTTCCAGTGGTTCTCGCGCCATTCGTTTTGATCACCGGAATCGCTGGTTCCTTGCGGCACCGCCGCGTCTGGAGGTCGCCGGTGACCACCGGTGCGCGCCGGCTGTTTGAACGGCCGTTGTGCCAATGACAGGTGGGCCCAAGGCCATTCGATTAGGACTAATTGCGTTTTAGAGCTAAACAGTCGCTGACAGTCGGGGCCCAGCCTAAATAACGATTGGCTTATTTAAAGACACTCACAGTGGGACCCCCCTAACTAAGTAGGTAATTAAAACAATATATAAACTCTGTTAATAACCTGTGTCAATGACAGGTGGGTACCGTTGACCCAGTTGACGAGTCAACGTTGACTGGCTCAACTGCTGATTGTGCACTGCTGACCCAGCCTCTGGTCCCACATGTCATTGACTGTGGCTGGCGCTGGCTGTGTAATAAAAGTATTTAGTATTTTAATTTTGAATTAAAATTAATCCAGAAAATCATTTAAAACTTTGAAAAATCATAAAAAATAAACCTTAGCTCGGATGAAAATAATTTATATATGAAAAATGATCAGAAAATTATGACAAATCTGAATATGTCAACAAAATGCTTGACCATCACTCCTAACATGATGAACATGGAACCTTTACATCCGGATCAATTCACGGATAATGCCCGGAGCTGGGAAAATATTCCACTTCGTCTAAAATGCTTAGTAGTGCATTAGGTCACATCGTCCCCTCATTTTGCCATGTCAATCATTTGTTTGCTTTGTATTTATTGTTTCTTCCCCCTCCTTTTTCTCCGGTAGACCCCGAGACTGCCGACGACACCGGGTACGACTACTCCCCTGACGACCAGCCACTCTCACCAGAGCTTCCAGGCATGCAAACCCCTATATCATTCCTATATCGCCCATTCATTCCCTCTTATTCTTGCATTAGATTTTGCTACTGTTGTGGTTCCGGTAGCTCCTATTCTAATGCATAGCCTGTTTTTGATAACCTGCTATTGATACCTTACTTGTTGTCCTATATGCTTATTATAGGTATGCTAGTACCCCATCAGTGGCCCTACACCCTTGTTCGTGTTGCCATGCTACTTGGTCAGGGTTATCCGAATGAGTGATCTTCCTAAGGGTGAATCCTCATATTTCACTCTCGGTAGTGTCTCTGTCGTGCAGTATATCAAGCGTGAACCCATCGAGGGTGATTCCTCAGATTTCACCTTGATGGTATGGACCTGAGTCGCGACAATTCCCCAATGTTAAAGTCGGGTTGGCCCCAAGGGCACCCGCGAGATAATAATAAACTCGGGTCGGCCCCAAGGGTACCCGCGAGAGATTAATGTGGCGGAACGACAGGGCAGGCGGAGACCACCTAGGAGAGAGGTGGGCCTGGTCCCTGGTCGTGGCCCGCGAGTTACCAAGTCAGAGCGACAGGATTCCTGGTCATCTCCGCGAGCTACTAATAAAACACTAACGGATCTGGGTATTTGATCTGAGTTGGCCACTGGCCTATACGCGCTACCACCACGCGGGATAATGGTATATGGGACCCTCGGCGTCGTACATTCTCCAGAAAGCTCTGTCAGACGTCACAGTTGAGCGGCACGCGCCCGGGTGAGCTGGTTACGTCTGCTGGTGTATCCTGAGGCGCGCTTGGTCCCGGCCGTCCACGCAACGTGCAGGAGTGCTTAGGGCGATTGGCCCATGACCCCTTCGCGCTTAGGATTTAGACCGGCGTGTTGACCTCTCTGCGGAGCCTAGGTAGGACTACAGCGTGTCGGTTACCCTAGGCCGGGCATTACCCAGAAAAGTGTGTCCGGCCAGAGGTAATCGAGCGTGCTGGGTAACAGTAGTGCACCCCTGCAGGGAAGAAATCTATTCGAATAGCCGTGTCCACGGTAACAGGACGCTCGGAGTTATATCCTAATCTACTACAACTAGAACCGGATACTATTATAATACTTTACTGTTTTAATTACTCCGGGATCGCTTTCTCGCTGGGTAGTCGAGGAAGGATCTCTGGGTATTGTTGATATATACATGTTACTATATGTTATTATACGCTACTCTCTTCTAATGCTGCAAGATGCAAGTCTTCGTCAGGATAGGCTTTTCCCCTCTACTCTAGCATTTCTGCAGTTTAGTCCAAAGATATAGCCCCATTCCATTGACACCACTGCATATTTAGCATAGTTCTGATGTAAGTCTTGCGAGTACTTTGGATGAGTACTCACAATCTGTAACACCCTGGTTTTTGCTCCTCGTTTTTTTACCTTCGAGGGATTTGACTCCCATCTTTTTTTCGATGTTATTGGATTTTCTCTCGCTCTTGGGTATATGAAGATGGTCATATAGCCTTGCCTTCCCTATCCAACCAGAGATCCTCCACAGTCCAACTTGTCCACCAAGATATATTCTCAAGGTTTTGCCGCCGAAACCCTACCTTCCGAGTCACCGGAAGGGAAACCCTAATTTTCTTTGATCTGATGCCTCCCAAACTTTTCCCAGTGATCATCCCACATCTATAAACCCTGGATCTGCAAAAATATTGCCAAGTCATTTGGAATATTTTTCATTTAAAATTAATTCCTTTTTCTGCCAGCTAAGGGAATTAAATCCAGGAAAATATCTATCCATCTCCAAAGTTCATGAAAACTTGTGGAGATATTATTTGTGGTAATATGGAGCTCTCATAAAAATAGTGGCCATAATTAAATAAGGGAAATTGCATTTTCCTATTTAAAGCCAATATTGCACTTTGGGCACTTTCCAAAGGAACTACCATTTTGGTAGCCAGGAAAAATCCCAAATAATTTGTGGAGCTTCTCCTATCCATATATTCACCATTTCCATCAATAACCCAAGTTACATAGTTCAAACTTTGAGCACATCATCCAATTCTTGTTTCTGGACCAATTTTGGAGGTTGTGAAGCAACTATATTTTATATTGCTTCAAAAATCCTGAAATTAATCCAAGACCTCGAATTCTCTATATGATGTGAGCATGCACAAATTCACATCATTTCATTTAGCCATTTTTTCTCAAAAATTCCATCTAGTTTCTGTCCAGCAGGAAGCTTTGTGAAGGAAGTACCACTTTGGAATTTCCAAATGAGCTAAAATTTTGCCAGTACCTCCATGCATGCAAATAACTCCCCTGCACCAAAATTCAGCTCATTTGACCAAGCCAGTTGAGCACAACATCAAAATCCCTTTTCTGGACCAAAAATTGCATTGCACAGCATGTGCATGCAAACAAGGTCCAAATGGCCTCAAATTTTTCCAGAAGATGCTCCTTCTTATCTCTTTCCCCAGTGAAAACCTGGCCAGCTCATTGGCACTTCTGTTTGACCACAGCATCCTGCCCAAAATTTTGTCCAGAACCTAGGTCATCTCCAATCAGTCAACTTCATGTCTCCACTTCCATCCAAATCCTCACAGGTTGTGACCACATGGGGAGCACGCCAAAGCGATGCTCTGCGCTCTGTCAGCTCCATCCGGTCATCTCCGGACAGCCGTTGCTTGTCCGAGCATGTCCAGCGTCCTCGCGGAGTCCACGTATACCCTCTCCCGCACATTCCCCCTCCTCTCCCTTCCTCCCCACGCCACGGCGAGCCCCGCCACCGCACTGTCCCGCCCGTGACCGCCGTCGTCGCCTTCCTCTGTGTTGTCCTCTTCCTCCCCGAGCTTTCTCGAGCGGACCAGCGCGGCCCCGTCCTCATCCGTGCGTCAGGTCGGCACCAACCTGCGCTGGCCACCTCGCCGGAGCTCCAGTGCATGGCTAAGGACGCCACGACGGCCGTCCCCATCGCCTCACCTGTCCCGGCTATAAATAGCCAAGGCCCGAGCCTCCCCGAGCACCATCACCACCCGCAGTGGCCTCCTCTCTCCCCTAGTTGCCTCCCCGACCCCTTACTACCTCGCCGGAGTTCCCCCTGCCACCACATCCCTGCCATTGCCGCCGACGGCCTCTGCTCAAATTCGAGCAAGCCCGGCTCCCTTCCCTCCCCATTTCTCCACCAGAGGTCCCCATCCACCACGGCGAGCCTCCCCGTCTCCTCCATTCACCGGCGGAGAGCCCGTGCGCTCAAAATCAGCAATGGCCGAAGGCCTCGCCTGCGAGAGCCCATGCCGCCGCCACTCGGGTCCTCGTCGCCATCCGTGCTCAAGCAGGAAGGAGGTGGCACCCTTTTCTGAGCGCGTCGGTGGCCGGAGCGCCTCGGGAGGTGGCCGGAATCGGCCAGGCGAGCGCCAGCGCCGCCGACTCCCTCTACTCTGTTGCGTTCGACGGGGGTGGAAGAGAGAAGAAGGAGAGGGAGGAGAGAGAAGGTAGTGTAGGCCCCACCTGTCATCAGCTGAAGCCAGGCCCCGCCCTGCCACGTCGGATTAAGTGGAGGCGGTTTTTTAGAAAATACGCTTTCCTGTTTTGAAAGCGTACTCTGGCGCAGTACTCGCCCGGAATGCGTTTTCTCTGCAGAGAAGGCGTAATTTTCAGGAATGCGCTTCCTCTCTCCAGCCGGCTGCCGAAACAGTTATATAGCGGACGTTCGTCCGTTAAGGCCAGAAATGGACAGTTTCTATTTATTTCTCTGCCTAAACAACGAACGGCAGCAACCTTTTTAACCACAACTCCGATTCAGCCCCTCCGAGAGAGAATCCTTTCCGACAAATTTTCCGCGAGGCGATCGCACTTCTTTCCGGAGTATTCCTCGAACCCAGGCAAGCCGACCATCTGATATGTGCCCTAAAGCATTGCTCTGTGTTATTCTTGTGTGTTTAAATTAATATGCTTATGCTCGTATGCGTAGTGGTGAGCTGTATGTGATGCTAATGAACCCTTGCCTGCCTTTCTTTGGTGACGGCACCACACCTGTGTTCTGAGCTGCTTTCGGCCGTCCGGGGTGGATGCCGACTTTATGTTCTCTTTTCAACAACTGGCCGTGTTTTGAGCTGCTTTTCGGCCATCGCGGGCAGTTGTTGAATTTCTTTCTGTAGGGGTGACCCTATGCTCTGAGTTGTTCCTCGGCCGTCTTAGGGGACCACTACACTCTTTTTATCAACACCGTCTCATGCTCTGAGCTGCTTTTCAGCCGTCTTGAGGCAGGGTTGAGTTATTCCGGTAACGTCCCAGATCTGAGTTGTAAAGACCGTTCTGGTGGCTACGGGTTTATTTGCCGGTTTCATGCATGGGTTCAGATGGTCGTAACTTAGAGCTAGAGCTTGTAAAATGATAACTTGCCATTTAAATATTGTTTCACTAATGACTCGTTGTGATATTGTATGGAGATAGGTTGTTATGTTTTCATAATTGTTGCATCATGCTTTGTTACTGTTATTGCATTAATAAAGAATGTGGCTTAATGTTAACAACCTCCTCCGTCGGCTGGAACGAGTCATAGTGCCACCGAACCGAGCTCATCGAGTGCAACCACACTTGCCTGGATGGGGAGGCCCTGACTTGGTCTATTGTCTTGCCTCTTGTCGATACCACCAAAGAGGGAAGGTTATGCGTGCGCGCTACCCTGGCCTGGTAGGCGGCGATAACCTTGTGAGCCCAGTTGTTTGTTTGCGCGCGGTCCCCGTTTGGGACAGTTTAGTTTGGCCACGACGGTGGCAGGTGTCACGGGGTGACACAGGGGCCACCCAGGACATGACCCTGCGAGGGTATGATTGTCGGTGGGATCGTAAGAGTGCCGGGCAATAGACAAGTTTTGTTGGAGCAGCACCAGTCCACCCGAATGGGAGCATGAGGCCAGGAGCTCCATAGTGTGGGTAAAGTGTGCAACCTTTGCAGAGTGTAAATCTATTCATATAGCCGCGTCCTCGGTCATGGGACACAGTTCATACTAGGTCACACTATTTGGTCTGTGTCAAGACTGGAGGAACAAACCATATGATGTTAATAATGAACCAGAGTAAGGTATGATTTGTCAGACTTATAGTGCAGATGCAGGGACATCAGAGGATGTCTGGTATAGGGGATGTTAGCCATGCGATGGCTATGAGATGAGTGGTCAAATGACTGCATGACTTGGATTTGATTTGGATCGGGTTTTGGATCCTAAGATTATTCAGAGTATGGATTAATTACCTAATATGTTGTATCTTCGTCATACTACAGTTACATTGATAGTTAACATGCTAGATAATTCCTGTTATGACATGATGATTAATGCTGCTAGATGATTAATCTTGCTAGATAACCCTGCCGTAGCATGATAGTTAATAATGTTAAGATAACAAGTGCATGCTTGAATACCATGGAATGCTTTGCTTGGTGTATATGTTGGTTTGGTTTGCTTGCGAGTACATTCAAAAGTACTCAGCGGCCTTCAATGTGGCCAGGTTCCCCTAAGGGTCCGACGACCCCTAGCGAGGAGCCGGAGTGTTTGCGGGCTAGAAGTGTAACCCAGTCAGATCCCTGTGGATTGGAGCCGCACCAAGACCATGCTGCCGTAGATAGAGCTTTTCCGCTGCCATCACCCTTGTAATATATCATGTAAGACTTATATATCCATTAATAGAAATGCCTGTGTTCATGATACTTATTGTAAAAGCGCATGCCAGAGTGATTTTCCTGGGCTGGTGTGTGCGGCGACCGTCTGGCTACAGTGGTATTCAGGCGGGGCGCCACAACGGATGGTATCAGAGCCAGGCTGACAATAGGTTAGCCTAGGCAGATTTCATTGCCTCTTGCTCAGTAGGAAGCCCAGATGGATTTCAGCCATCTTTGCCAAACTGGCACGGCTACTATTGATCATAAGGCAACCCCATAGGTTTTTGGCTCCACCAGACCTCAACTCTCATGGCCTTTGCCTTCGGGGGGAAAAGTCCGCACCAGGCATTGACCCGTGAGCCCTGAACCCCTAGGTAAACCAGATATCCCCACCTTGCTTGCTAACCATGGCATTTCTCTTCTTAACTCTGGTTTTACCTGGGAAACGCTTCTAAATTCCATCTTTTCCCCGGTAACCCTAGGATCGTCGACTAAGCCACTTTGGCTATGGTCGTGCGTCGATTTTGATGTTCCCTAAGGAAGTAGTAGGAGCTTGACCCCAATTGCTACCAGGAGCATTGTGTGGTCCTTAGAGGTGCATTGAGTGCGCTATATTAGTTATACTAGGGAATCTTTGGACACGTGTGAAAGGTCCGCAAAAATTTGAGCTCTATTTGCTTTTTGGGTTTTTCGCGGTTCTTGCTTCTTTTCTAGTTTCCGTTCTTTCGCGTCGACTGGATCCATCTACAAGAGCTATCAAAGAAGACCAACACACAACTTGGATAATACCCAATAATACAAATTCAGTAAGAGTCAAGTCAAGCCAACTACCTAATATTCAGAGCATTATCACCGAATCGGTCAGGAAAGAAGAATGGGTCAGCATACTCTACGTGCTACAGACAAGGTCATAATATGCCTGAGAGAGTTTGTCTCAGAATTGATCACAAAAGAACAGCCAGATGAGCTATCAGGAATAGACACCAAAGGCATGTTTCGAGAATGTGAAGGTGCCGAGGACAACAACAAAACTCTGGTATGTTGATACAAATTTCAAAGCATATTTTGGGATTTATCGGTGCACATACAAAATTTTCTGGGCACTGTGAACAAGGTTTGAAAGAAATATGGATAAGCTCACGGCTGCCCGGAATTAATGAGAATTTCAAGTTCAGTTAAATCGAACGGAATTATCCGCCAACTGCTCACTACCGGTAACACTTGGTTTGAATACAAAGGGTATTTTGAATTAATTACCAACCTGAAGTCTGCATCAGTTGTGCAACCTCTACAGCGACAATGATCAGACCAGCAGAAGGACAAGCGGTATGCATGACCAACGGAATATCTTCAGACAAGGTATGGCCTATACCAAATTTTGGCTCCGCTATGGGTAAATTTTGGATACTTTGGAAGGAAGCCAGAACCGGCCACAAGTCCGACTGCATACCACAACAAAAGGCTTCTGGTAAAAGAAACCCAGCCTTCCTCCGCAAGCTGTCGGGAGAATCTTACAACGCAAGACTCCCCAATCTTCCTCGCTATGCTACTAAAGAGGAAAATCCTCTGGAGTACGACACTCCCATCTCCCTCAGCGTGCTACCACGGAAAGCTTCCGGCATAAGGTACCTGACCTTCCGCAGTAAGCCACATGAGGGAAAGCTTCTGGGGTACGATACCCAGCCTTCTTCAGCACACTACCCTGGCAGAAGCTTCGAGCGTAAGGAACCCAGCCTTCTTCAACACGCCATCGTGCTCACAACAATCCTGTCAGAAGCACGAACTAGTCCAGACACAGGTCCGCCTCAGAGCTCAATGGATTACAAGAGGATTTATTCTATACTTGCATATGCTGTGAGCATGCAGTCCAGTGGATCAGTTCATGCGAGCCACTCGTACACGGGAGTGATTGTGCTCAGAGAAACGTCGGCCCCATACTTTAAACAAGGATGTGAACATAGCAATCCCTACGAGATATGCAAGAGTAAGTTATGATATGACCAAGGAGCCATGTTGGTAGGTCATGACAGGTCCATCAAAGGAATCCTCAAGAACAAAGAAGTTGTGGACAAATCGTCTCCGTGACGATCAATAAAATAAAGCTTCACAGACAAGGTGATAATACTAATCCTTGTCAGACTCTTGCATATGCGGCCACAACAATGAATTATTTGCGGTTACAAGTAAGCGTGCCACACTCATCGTGAATACGGGCCGTCAACCAAGATAAGAGGCTATACTTAGAAAGATACACCGGATGCTAGCCATATTATGTTCAGCTCAGTGGTCACAGCAAGGACTATAGAGGATATATATGGCGGAGCCACCTCAGCAAACCACAGAGCTTGACTATCTGGATTCGGATGGGAACAAGACATTCAGATAGAATAGCTGAAAGATTACTGTCTATGATTACTTCGTGATCATGCCTGACATTTCCGTTGCGGATCCCCTGAGGACAAAGCCTGAATGCATATGATAGAGGAAAGCACCAGACAAGATAGTTATAAGGCCAGTGAACTGACGAAGACAAGACAGCTGATGGATCCAAGTCACACACAGGTATGTCCCCCTTAGCCGGGAGGTAAGCCCGGAAATCTCGAGAACGAGATTTTCTTAAGGGGGGTAGGTTTGTAACATCCTGGTTTTTGCTCCTCGTTTTTTTCCTTCACGGGATTTGACTCCCGTCTTTTTTTCGATGTTATCGGATTTTCTCTCGCTCTTGGGTATATGAAGATGGTCATATAGCCTTGCCTTCCCTATCCAACCAGAGATCCTCCCCAGTCCAACTTGTCCACCCAAGATATATTCTCAAGGTTTTGCCGCCGAAACCCTACCTTCCGAGTCACCGGAAGGGAAACCCTAATTTTCTTTGATCTGATGCCTCCCAAACTTTTCCCAGTGATCATCCCACATCTATAAACCCTGGATATGCAAAAATATTGCCAAGTCATTTGGAATATTTTTCATTTAAAATTAATTCCTTTTTCTGCCAGCTAAGGGAATTAAATCCAGGAAAATATCTATCCATCTCCAAAGTTCATGAAAACTTGTGGAGATATTCTTTGTGGTAATATGGAGCTCTCATAAAAATATTGGCCATAATTAACTAAGGGAAATTGCATTTTCCTATTTAAAGCCAATATTGCACTTTGGGCACTTTCCAAAGGAACTACCATTTTGGTAGCCAGGACAAATCCCAAATAATTTGTGGAGCTTCTCCTATCCATATATTCACCATTTCCATCAATAACCCAAGTTCCATAGTTCAAACTTTGAGCACATCATCCAATTCTTGTTTCTGGACCAATTTTGGAGGTTGTGAAGCAACTATATTTTATATTACTTCAAAAATCCTGAAATTAAACCAGTACCTCAAATTCCCTATATGATGTGAGCATGCAAAAATTCACAACATTTCATCTAGCCATTTTTTCTCAAAAATTCCATCTAGTTTCTGTCCAGTAGGAAGCTTTGTGAAGGAAGTACCACTTTGGAATTTCCAAATGAGCTGAAATTTTGCCAGTACCTCCATGCATCCAAATAACTCCCCTGCACTAAAATTCAGATCATTTCACCAAGCCAGTTGAGCACAACATCAAAATCCCTTTTCTGGACCAAAAACTGCATTGCACAGCAAGTGCATGCAAACAAGGTCCAAATGGCCTCAAATTTTTCCAGAAGATGCTCCTTCTTATCTCTTTCCCCAGTGACAACCTGGCCAGCTCATTGGCACTTCTGTTTGACCACAGCATCCTGCCCAAAATTTTGTCCAGAACCTAGGTCATCTCCAATCAGTCAACTTCATGTCTCCACTTCCATCCAAATCCTCACAGGTCAACTCACTGACCTTTGATACATCTAGTAGACAAGGTTCCAGGACCATCCGGCGCTCTGGACGCGTGGTGCCCGTGGTGACCACACGGGGAGCACGCCAAAGTGGTGCTCTGCGCTCTGTCAGCTCCGTCCGGTCATCTCCGGCCAGCCGTTGCTTGTCCGAGCATGTCTAGCGTCCTCGCGGAGTCCACGTATACCCTCTCCCGCACATTCCCCCTCCTCACCCTTCCTCCCCACACCACGGCGAGCCCCGCCACCGCACTGTCCCACCCGTGACCGCCGTCGTCGCCTTTCTCTCTGCTGTCCTCCTCCTCCCCGAGCTTTCTCGAGCGCGCCAGCGCGGCCCCGTCCTCATCCGTGCGTCAGGTCGGCACCAACCGGCACTGGCCACCTCGCCGGAGCTCCAGTGCACGGCTAAGGACGCCACGACGGCCGTCCCCATCGCCTCACCCGTCCCGGCTATAAATAGCCAAGGCCCGAGCCTCCCCGAGCACCATCACCACCCGCAGCGGCCTCCTCTCTCACCTAGATGCCTCCCCAACCCCTCACTACCTCGCCGGAGTTCCCTCTGCCACCACATCGCCGCCATTGCCGCCGACGGCCTCTGCTCAAATTCGAGCAAGCCCGACTCCCTTCCCTCCTCATTTCTCCACCAGAGGTCCCCATCCACCACGGCTAGCCTCCCCATCTCCTCCATTCGCCGGCGGAGAGCCCGTGCGCTCGAAACCAGCAATGGCCGAAGGCCTCGCCCGCGGGAGCCCATGCCGCCGCCACTCGGGTCCTCGTCGCCATCCGTGCTCAAGCAGGAAGGAGGTGGCGCCCTTTTCTGAGCGCGTCGGTGGCTGGAGCGCCTCGGGAGGTGGCCGGAGTCGGCCAGGCGAGCGCCGGCGCCGGCGACTCCCTCTACTCTATCGTGTTCGACGGGGGTGGAAGAGAGAAGGAGAGGGAGGAGAGAGAAGGTAGTGCGGGCCCCACCTATCATCGGCTGAAGCCAGACCCCGCCCCGCCTGGTCGGATTAAGTGGAGGCGGTTTTTCAGAAAATACGCTTTCCTGTTTTGAAAGCGTACTCTGGCGCAGTTCTTGCCCGGAATGCGTTTTCTCTGCAGAGAAGGCGTAATTTTCAGGAATGCGCTTCCTCTCTCCAGCCGGCTGCCGAAACAGTTATATAGCGGACGTTCGTCCGTTAAGGCCAGAAATGGACAGTTTCCGTTTATTTCTCTGCCTAAACAACGAACGGCCGCAACCTTTTTAACCACAACTCCGATTCAGCCCCTCCGAGAGAGAATCCTTTCCGGCAAATTTTCTGCGAGGCGATCACACTTCTTTCCGGAGTATTCCTCGACCCCCAGGCAAGCCGACCATCTGATATGTGCCCTAAAGCATTGCTCTGTGTTATTCTTGTGTGTTTAAATTAATATGCTTATGCTCGTATGCGTAGTGGTGAGCTGTATGTGACGCTAATGAACCCTTGCCTACCATTCTTTGGTGACGGCACCATGCCTGTGTTCTGAGCTGCTTTCGGCCGTCCGGGGTGGATGCGGACTTTATGTTCTCTTTTCAACAACTGGCCGTGTTCTGAGCTGCTTTTCGGCCATCGCGGGAAGCTGTTGAATTTCTTTCTGTAGGGGTGACCCTATGCTCTGAGCTGTTCCTCGGCCGTCTTAGGGGACCACTACACTCTTTTTATCAACACCGTCTCATGCTCTGAGCTGCTTTTCAGCCGTCTTGAACCGGGGTTGAGTTATTACGGTAACGTCCCAGATCTGAGTTGTAAAGACCGTTCTGGTGGCTATGGGTTTATTTGCCGGTTTCATGCAAGGGTTCAGATGGTCATAACTTACAGCTAGAGCTTGTAAAGTGATAACTTGCCATTTAAATATTGTTTCACTAATGACTCGTTGTGATATTGTATGGAGATAGGTTGTTATGTTTTCATAATTGTTGCATCATGCTTTGTTACTGTTATTGCATTAATAAAGAATGTGGCTTAATGATAACAACCTCCTCCGTCGGCTGGATCGAGTCATAGTGCCACCGAACCGAGCTCATCGAGTGCAACCACACTTGCCTGGATGGGGAGGCCCTGACTTGGTCTATTGTCTTGCCTCTTGTCGATACCACCAAAGAGGGAAGGTTATGCGTGCGCGCTACCCTGGCCTGGTAGGCGGCGATAACCTTGTGAGCCCAGTTGTTTGTTTGCGCGCGGTCCCCGTTTGGGACAGTTTAGTTTGGCCACGACGGTGGCAGGTGTCACGGGGTGACACAGGGGCCACCCAGGACATGACCCTGGGAGGGTATGATTGTCGGTGGGACCGTAAGAGTGCCGGGCAATAGACAAGTTTTGTTGGAGCAGCACATGTCCACCCGAATGGGAGCACGAGGCCAGGAGCTCCATAGTGTGGGTAAAGTGCGCAACCTCTGCAGAGTGTAAATCTATTCGAATAGCCGCTTCCTCAGTCATTGGACACAGTTTGTACTAGGTCACACTATTTGGTCTGTGTCGAGACTGGAGGAACAAACCATATGATGTTAATAATGAACCAGAGTAAGGTATGATTTGTCAGACTTATAGTGCAGATGCAGGGACATCAGAGGATGTCTGGTATAGGGGATGTTAGCCATGCGATGGCTATGAGATGAGTGGTCAAATGACCACATGACTTGGATTTGATTTGGATCGGGTTTTGGATCCTAAGATTATTCAGAGTATGGATTAATTACCTAATATGATGTATCCTCGTCATACTACAGTTACATTGATAGTTAACATGCTAGATAATTCCTATTATGACATGATGATTAATGCTGCTAGATGATTAATCTTGCTAGATAACCCTGTCGTAGCATGATAGTTAATACTGTTAAGATAACAAGTGCATGCTTGAATACCATGGAATGCTTTGCTTGGTGTATATGTTGGTTTGGTTTGCTTGCGAGTACATTCAAAAGTACTCAACGGCCTTCAATGTGGCCAGGTTCACCTAAGGGTCCGACCACCCCTAGCGAGGAGCCGAAGTGTTCGCGGGCTAGAAGAGTAACCCAGTCAGATCCCTGTGGATTGGAGCCGCACCAAGACCATGCCGCCGTAGATAGAGCTTTTTCGCTGCCATCACCCTTGTAATATATCATGTAAGACTTATATATCCATTAATAGAAATGCCTGTGTTCATGATACTTGTTGTAAAAGCGCATGCCAGAGTGATTTTCCTGGGCTGGTGTGTGCGGCGACCGTCTGGCTACAGTGGTATTCAGGCGGGGCGCCACACAATCGCTTTGCTATTGTTTTCCTCTACCCGGTTACTGCATTCAGATGACGACTCCGTGGAGCCAGAAGACCCCCAGGGCGAGTACTACGTGGAGACCGACGACCAGGAGTAGTTCGGAGGTCCCAGGCAGGACGCATGCGCCTTTTCGATCAGTTGTCATTGTTTTGCTCAGCCTTCTTAAGGCAAACTTGTCTAACTTCGTCTGTACCCAGACTTATGTTGTATGCTGACTGATGTATTCTCGGGTCCTCGTGACCCTGGTTTGTTATGTAAATATTAGTGCACGATTGAGCTCGGGGGTGTCACAAGTTGGTATCAGAGCCGACTGCCAATAGGAAACCCCCTTCCAACTCCTTGGTCGAAGTTGAGTCTAGTCTTTGAAAAACAATTTTCGAACTACTAAAAGTGTTGTGTGGCTTACGGGCCCACATCGCAAATGGATGGGATTAGGATCTTTTATTCCGCTTCTTTACTCTGAAATTCTGATCTCTCTTCTTTTCGGGTTAAAGATTTTACTAACTCAAACTCTAGGTTCTCGTGATTACTTCCTTCAGGAGAGCCACTCATTACAGGTGACCTCTTGATACCTCAAGACATTCCAAAGACACTCTCCGATGTTCCGAGAATCCCTTGTGTCTACTGCCTTACAGCTCCTTGTTGGATGAATATGCCTACGAATAATTCCTCACACTTACCAGGGATTCGTACATCCCCAGTTGTTCAAGTGTTTCACAAAATATTTTGAAATACTATCCGATCTTCCTAGAATTCTCTGCAACCTATGGCTCTGGAAAGTCTTGCCTGCCTGCATTATGGTTAATTCCATATGTCTAAAGATCTTCATTAACATCCTTTGTCATTATCATCTTGAGCCTATTGATTCAATATGTATGCGCTATCATCAATTAATTCCTAGAATTTATCCTTCCGGCTCAGACGTCATTTTGGACATGAGCTGGTTTTCGGCAAATCAAACCTTGATTGATTGTCCATCTAATTCTATTCAACTTACTCATCTTTTGATCAGAGCGTCTGCTTCTGATCCCTTGATTTGGAAATCATAATTCCTTTATATATTATATACTTCAAATTATCCAGATGTATTTATAATTCAATGTCTGCTTTGCATTCTTTCTTCTGCTGGTCGGGTACCGATACTCATATCAGATCCTTTGTGGACCACCTGAACTTTTGGTGGATTACTACCAACAGTTCCTTTGTGTTTTAAATCATTGACGAATTTCCCTTGATACAAAATGACTTTGGCGAATTGTATCATCTACTCCGTGTCGTCAGCCCTCTGCTTCCGAGCTTGTATCTGTTGCTTCTATAAGTGTGTTGAATAGCTTTCTAAACTCCTCTAATGAGTTGTATCTATGCATTCTGCTATCAGTGTGAAACCGGAAACTTTTACAGGACATGCTCTACTGGTGCTTCGCCAGATACACTTCCAACACTACAACTTCATCGAAAGCGAGAAGTGAATGAAAGGTTATGCATTGAAGAAGTGGGAGTCGACCTTGAACCTTTGTGTTCATGCCCATGGACCCGATGTAGACCGTCACGGAAGCTTCTTGTAAAATATTTAATCATTTGTATAATTCTTCCGGTGTCATTAAATTTGATCCCTTGTAGTTATGGTTCCGACCATGTTGTCCTTATTCAATATATCTGAAAGGAATCCATTCTAGTGCCTTGTCTATTTTTTGACAAGGATAAAGCATCTGCTTTCCGCAGATCAATGATCCAGTTCAGCTTCTATTATGTTCTGCCTTTGAGTATTACCCTCTGGTATCTCGAGGATATCGTGCCATTACACTGCCTCTTATGAATTATTGTTGGAATAATACTTCTCACCGTTTTAGTCACTCTGCAGGTTCGCATTGTCCATCACTCGAAAACTCTGCCAAGTGACTCGAATCCACTATGTGGTTCATTACTCCTAGTAATTTATTGCTAGGAAGTTTAATACTCAATCTTGTCATTCCTAGCCTGCCGGCTACATCCTTATCATGCTACCTTAGACCGTGCTACCTCGTCCTTCATTGGTGCACAAATTCTTCAGACAGTGAGCAAAGCTTACGTCGAGTTTTCAACATCTTGTTGTTTGTCTTAAAAAGCAACTCTGATTTCGAGCTTGCATCTCATTTGTTGTTCTCATAACTTTCCACTTCGCCACCCCCTTGCTTGATGCCGTCGCTGTTCGATTGCATCCTCTTGAAACCTCTCGACAAAATGTGTCGTGATCATCGTCAACATTTTGATTTCTTCCAAGATGTGAATCGAATTCATGACGAGAAGTACCATCCTTGCCCCTAGGTAATTTGTGTTGTCATCAACAACATCCTTGCCTTCCTTCCAAACACAGACTTGGTCATTCCGGTTATACCTTGAATTCCTTGCTATTTTTGAAATTGTCCTTGTGTATTTCTTGTGATATTCAAACCCAGTGTTTAACACCATATCATTGCTACCCCGAAGCATGACTGTGGTACTCCGAATATCAACAAGAACATTGGAAGCGCAATGCTAAATGTTTCTTGATCAATTATCCAAATACCGTTGTATGGGCAACGTCATGAATTTCCTCGCCCCTTTACCTAAATGGTTATCTACTTGCTATCCTATCATGGATATCATACTCTGCTTGTCCTTGGGAAAGGCTATACTCCAAATTCTTGTGTATAAACACATTTTCCTTTCCATTGGTCTGATTAATCTATTAATCATATTTTCCTTTCCATTGGTCTGTTTAACTTTTCAAATAATTTATATGGTCTAAGCAGTAATAATTCCTTGCTTATGTAAACACCTCGGTGTACAACCCTATCAGTAAAACCCTGTTACTATTGCTGTTAACATCCCGGTAACCACCGATGGACGAGAACTTTGCCTATTGGTTCGCCCCGTTTTAACGAGCAAGAAAATGGTTCTCTTCGTCCCCCGCCCTTGGTACCGATGCTGTTATCAACTTACCAGACAAACTATCCTCTGACATGCCTTGTATCTTGATCATCCAAGATGCCACCACCCTTCTTATTCATCATGGTGGTATAAAGGTTGATCACTTCGATTCTGATCATCCTAATGATTTGGAAATGCCCGGGTTCCCAAATACATACTGGTGCAATTTGCCTAACTTTTTGGTAGTACTTGCGACTGTATCTCCCAGTTACCCATGTAATCAATTATCGTTCTGACCTGAGCATGTCGATCGTTTGAACGCTCTCTGAAAGATTTCTTCATCATAAAGTTTCATGAAAACAACTCCGTGATCCTTCTATCCGAACTTGTCCTTTGTATTTGCCTTTGTTTGAGATTCCACAAAGCATTCACACTCTGGGTTGGGCATTAAACGATTGCCTGCCCGCTTGAAACTTCTTATGCCTTCTTTTATTGCTCTCGATGTATTTCCCGAGTTTCAACTTGAGAGATACCTTGTACCACACTCCCTGAGACAACCCCGATTGATTAACCTTGTACAGATCCGACCCCCTTAAGTTTTCCCTCTTACCCTATTCGTAAGTACGATGAAGTTCCCGAAGAAAGGATGACAACTTCATCATGATGACCTGATACAGAGAAATGAAGACATCAACGAAAAGGATCAACTTCTTCGTGAAGGGCAACAAGAACAAGAATATTCATTAGAATTTCGAAACCAGACCTTTTCCCCCTTACTCTACCTCTTAAATCTAGGGGCGAGATTTCTTTTAGTGGCGGAGAGCTGTGACATCCCCATAACTT
The DNA here is from genome assembly GCA_039707655.1 of Elymus sibiricus. Classification (NCBI taxonomy): domain Eukaryota; kingdom Viridiplantae; phylum Streptophyta; class Magnoliopsida; order Poales; family Poaceae; genus Elymus; species Elymus sibiricus. The sequence continues at coordinate 468,911,579 of CM077668.1, read as the reverse complement.
AGTCATGTCATTACCCTGACTAATTTGACATGTCATCATGAATAACAAAATTAATATGAAATCAGGAAATAATCCAACTTCAAATTCAAATTTAAAATAAAGTCGGAAATAATATTTCTCTAAACATCTAAACAAAAATGTTTACATTATGTCATAAATACCCCAAGCATTGGTAAAAATAAAATAAACTTCATTGGAATTCCCAGTTTAACCCAAGCAAACTTTTAGTGGACCAGCAACATTAGATAAACATATTTAGATTCAAAACTAAATTTGAACAGCTCCTTTTGGCCTCAAACTTTTTGTGCAACCTTGTAGTGTTGACTAGAATTTATTAGAGAAGTTTCATATTAAACAAAAATCATTTGCTAGCTCAACTGAATGCAAACATGAGTTGGGATTTAACACACAAAATATTAAGAGGAAATCCAACTGTGCACTCTAGCCCAACTGGAACAGAAGTCATCCCAGCCCACGTGCTCCCCATCCTCTTCCTCCTGCGCTCTCTCTCATGCGTGTCGATGCCGCAGACGCCATGGGCGCCGATGGAGTGCGTGTCGAGCATCCGCCGAGTCCTCGTGATGGATAAGGATGCCCCCTCTCTCTCCCGCTGCTAACCCTAGCCCCCGGTTCCCCTCGCTCTCGCTCTCCTCGTCTCTTTCGTCTTCACCGAGTGCCGCCGCCGCCGCGCCATCGCTGCCACCGTGGCCATCAGCCACCTCTCGGAACCCCACTGTGTCCAGGAGCTGCGCAGTGGTCGACTCCTTCGACTAGGCCAACGGGATCGACCGGAGAAGCCTTCCAACACCGCCATCGCCTTCATCCCCATCCTCGGCTGTCGACGCGCCACTGCTCGATCCACCGCCGTCTGCCCTTCTCTGGCATCCCCGATCACGCTTCCGAACTCGCGGTGAGCTGGCGCACCTTCTCCCCCTCTCCATTTGCTCGTGCGCCCCTCTAACCTGGGTTTCGCACAACGCCGCCCGTCACCGCCGCTGGATGCCATCATCGCCGGCGTTTTCACCCACCCAAGCTCACACCCGTAGCATAGATCGGCGCGGCGCGATGCGTACGTTCTAGTGGTTCTCGCGCCGTTCGTTTTGACCACCGGAATCGCCGGTTCCTTGCGGTACCGCCACGTCTGGAGGTCGTCGGTGACCACTGGCGCGCGCCGGCTGTTTGAACGGCCGTTGTGCCAATGACAGGTGGGCCCAAGGCCATTAGATTAGGACTAATTGCGTTTTAGAGCTAAACACTCGCTGACAGCCGGGGCCCAGCCTAAATAACGATTGGATTAATAAAAGACACTGATAGTGGGACCCTCCTAACTAATTAGGTAATTCAAATAATATATAAACTCTGTTAATAACCAGTGTCAATGACAGGTGGGTCCCGTTAACCCTGTTGACCAGTCAACGTTGACTGGGTCAACTGCTGACTGTGCACTGCTGACCCAGCCCCTGGCCCCACATGCCATTGACTGTGGCTGGCGCTGGCTATGTAATAAAAGTACTTAGTATTTTAATTTTGAATTAAAATTAATCCAAAAAATCTAGAAAATCATTTAAAACTTTGAAAAATCATAGAAAATAAACCGTAGCTCAGATGAAAATAATTTATATATGAAAAATGATCAGAAAAATATGACGAATCCGAATATGTCAACAAAATGCTTGACCATCACTCCTAACATGATGAACATGGAACCTTTACATCTGGATCAATTCATCGGATAATGCCCGGAGCTGGGAAAATATTCCCGAATATTTTCCCACTTCCTCTAAAATGCTTAGTAGTGCATTAGGTCACATCGTCCCCTCATTTTGCCATGTCATGCATTTGTATGCTTTGTATTTATTGTTTCTTCCCCCTCCTTCTTCTCCGGTAGACCCCGAGACTGCCGACGACACCGGGTACGACTACTCCCCTGATGACCGGCCACTTTCAACAGAGCTTCCAGGCAAGCAAACCCCCTTGATCATTCCTATATCGCCCATTCCTTCCCTCTTATTCTTGCATTAGATTTATCTACTGTTGTGGTTCCGGTAGCTCCTATTCTGATGCATAGCCTGTTTTTGATAACCTGCTATTGATACCTTACATGTTGTCCTATATGCTTAGTATAGGTATGCTAGTTCCCCATCAGTGGCCCTACACCCTTGTTCGTGTTGCCATGCTACTTTGTCAGGGTTATCCGAATGAGTGATCATGGTACCGAGACCTGAGCACACCTTGAGCCCATGCAATTGTATGTCTCGGTAGAGCCGCATCTAGCATGATCTTACCAAGGGTGATTCCTCGTATTTCACTCTCAATGATGACTCTGCAGTGCACCATATCAAGTGTGATCTTCCTGAGGGTGAACCGTCATATTTCACTCTCGGTAATGTCTCAGTCGTGCAGTATATCAAGCATGAACCCATCGAGGGTGGTTCCTCAGATTTCACCTTGATGGTATGGACCTGAGTCGCGACAATTCCCCAATGTTAAAGTCAGGTCGGCCCCAAGGGCACCCGCGAGGTAATAATAAAGTCGGGTCGGCCGCAAGGGTACCCGCGAGAGATTAATGTGGCGGAATGACAGGGCATGCGGAGACCACCTACGAGAGAGGTGGGCCTGGTCCCTGGTCGTAGCCCGCGAGTTACCAAGTCAGAGCGACAAGAGTCCTGGTCGTCTCTGCGAGCTACTAATAATACACTAACGGATCTGGGTATTTGATCTGAGTTGGCCATTGGCCTATACGCGCTACCACCACGCGGGATAATGGTATATGGGACCCTCGGCGTCGTACATTCTCCCGAAAGCTCTGTCAGATGTCACAGTTGAGCGGCACGCGCCCGGGTGAGATGGTTACGTCTGCTGGTGTATCCTGAGGCGTGCTTGATCCCGGCCGTCCACGCAACGTGCAGGAGTGCTTAGGGCGATTGGCCCATGACCCCTTCGCGCTTAGGATTTAGACTGGCGTGTTGACCTCTCTACGGAGCCTAGGTAGGACTACGGCATGTCGGTTGCCCGAGGCTGGGCATTACCCAGAAAAGTGTGTCCGGCCAGAGGTAATCAAGCGTGCTGGGTAACAGTAGTGCACCCCTACAGGGAAGTAATCTATTCGAATAGCCGTGTCCACGGTAACAGGATGCTCAGAGTTGTATCCAGATCTACTACAACTAGAACCGGATACTATTATAATACTTAACTGTTTTAATTACTCCGGGATCGCTTTCTCGCTGGGTAGTCAAGGAAGGATCTCTGGGTATTGTTTATATATACATGTTACTATATGCTATTATATGCTACTCTCTTCTAATGCTGCAAGATGCAAGTCGTCCTTAGGATAGGCTTTTGCCCTCTACTCCAGCATTTCTGCAGTTTAGTCCAAAGATATAGCCCCATTCCTTTGACACCGATGCATATTTAGCATAGTTCTGATGTAAGTCTTGCGAGTACTTTGGATGACTTCTCACGATCGCTTTGCTACCTTTTTCCTCTACCCGGTTGCTGCATTCAGATGACGTTCGGAGGTCCCAGGCAGGAGGCCTGCGCCTTTTCGATCAGTTGTCGTTGTTTTGCTCAGCCTTCTTAAGGCAAACTTGTCTAACTTCGTCTGTACCCAGACTTATGTTGTATGCTGACTGATGTATTCTCGGGTCCTCGTGACCCTAGTTTGTTATATATAGATTTATGTTTAAATTTGTGTTGTAGAGTTGTGATGTGATATCTTCCCATGAGTCTCTGATCTTGATCGTGCATGCTGCGTGTATGATTAGTGCATGATTGTGTAGGGTAACGAAGCAGAAAACAAAAAATTTCCGACCTACGCACCAGCCCAGGACCACTATGAAGATGCATACAAGGTTTAATCTGATCGTTACCGACTCGTAGCACAACGGAAGTAGAGTCGGTGAAGATTGTTGGTGCAGATCCCCACAACTAGGAATTTACATCCTCCCAACAGCGAGGATTTTCTCCCTCGGACAGCTCCTCGGACGGTCCCCCGGACAGCCCTTCGGTAGGCCGCCGAATAGCCCCCTTAGGACGGTCCCTCGGACAGACCTCCGGGAGGCCCTCGAATAATTTCTCGGGCGGTCCCCCGGACAGCCCTTCGGGAGGCGGTCGGACAGTCCCTCGGACAGTGTCACGGACAGCCCTTCGGGAGGACCCTCGAATAGACCCTTGGGCAAATGATCAAACATACGACCTCTCTACGGGGATGCACACATACGGTGTCACCTATCCGGTAGGGCTTCGCCGTCCAGAACTAGTTCCCACCGGAACCCAGACAGCCTTTCGGCTCTACGAAACTATTTCGTGGGAGGGAGAGAGAAAGCCAGATCATGCATGGCATTTGTATGAGAGTTGGAGTAGGTGTGGAGAGCTCCACTCCACCTCCTTATATAGTGGTGGAAGGGGTGGAGGGGGGGCTAAAAATTTCAGCCCAACCCCCCCCCCCCCCCAAAACATGCACCCATCAAAGGTGGGAAGATGTCCCATGGGGGGTCCCCCTTTCCACCATGGCGCCCCCAACATGGGGCTGCCACCTCCTCCCAACCAGCTCCACCATATGTGGGGGCTGCCCCCCACCATGCCCCCCCCCCCCGCCAACACCTTGTCCACCAACAAGGGGGCGCCCCCAAAATCAGTCCCCACGAAACGTGGGATCTTGTCCCCTCTCGCTGGGACAAAATGTTTTTCCGCGTGTAATTTCCAAAAAAAATCCCGAAGGTCCCAGAACATTTCCGGCACCCTCTAAAATATTCTGGACGCGCTCCGGAACATTTCTGGTATGATGGTTTTATTCCGAAACATTTTCGTTAACTCCGAAACACTTCCAGTTTTCTCTCCGGAACTTTTCCGTCGTCTCCGAAACTTTTCCGGTGACTTTCTCTCAGACTCCCTATCTAGTATTCAGTAGATAGATGACCCTTAAGTGTGTGACCCTATAGGTTCGGTGAAGTATAGACATGACCGGAACACTTTCCGATCAATGATCAACATCGGAGCCGTGGACACCCATATTGACCCCTATACCCACATGAATAAATATTCGAGTGAACCTCCAGTTGCTGTGTGCTATTCCTGTTGCTTCGTGATATGTTACAAGCACCTGAGGTGAGATTTATCGGCATCCCCATGGATCAACAACTTTTGTCCACTATGCCAGTTACCTCGTTACCGGTTTTTGTTCTCTTTTCTCGTTCCCGTGTATCGGCATCCCCATGATCAAATCACGCTGTGTCTGGCCAGACGATGATGGAAACCGTGACACCGAGAGGGCCCAAAGAATATCTCTCCATCGTCGAAGGAGCAAATCCCAATCTTGAGCTATCAAGTTACTTGTCATACTTTTCCATGAACCCGTAAGCCGCCGTAATAGCCGCCCATGTACGGATGACGTTTGACAAAACCCCAAAGTTCATGAAGCAAGTGTGAAGGAACTCGATACTCTCATGGTCTAACTAATTATGCAAACATTAACTTTCTCTGTGTTATTAACCATTAACTTGTGACGAAGGTATCTCATAGCATAACATCAATCTGGTCGATTCAACACAAGTGTTCTCCTAACATTGTGCCCTCAAAGTTGCCGGCACAGTCATGCCCATGATCAGGAAAATAGGACCATCATGCAATACTTGAGCTAGTCTTAGAGGCATGACTAGGAATACATTTTACCGTTTATTATTGAACACGTGCATATGAGTTTTCCTCCCAGCCTCGTGGTAATAGCAGACTCGAGGACCATAGCAGTTATAGCACGGAATATAAACATAATTACAAACATGGAGATAAATAATAACATTTATTATTGCCTCTAGGGCATATCCCCTACAGACTCCCACTTGCACTAGAGTCAATAATCTAGTCAATGCTAATGAACTTTACACCTATGGCATACCGGTGTAAAATATGCTTTGCTTGTGGTATAGTCTTTGTCCAACGGATCTGACAACTTCAGGTCCGTGTGTATCTTTGCATATCCTCACGTTTTCATGCTTTCACAAAATTCATATTTTGTGTGGACTTGGCTTTGTATATATGTGAATCACTGGTCGGACTGAGCTATGGAGCAACTATCTCCAATAGTGTTCCATTGACCAAACCCTTCTTGAAACCATACTAAGTTCATGAATGAACTGTACGATTCAACATTTTCTTTGTCGCTTCAAAAGCGGCAATATACTAAGCCTCTGTTATAGAATTCACCACAGTAACTTGTTTAGAACAATTCCAACTTACTGTGCCACCATATTTTGTATTACACAAAACCCTTAATTTATATCGAAAATTGCATGGAGCATTGATGAAGACAGTATCTTTGTAACTTCTTACGATGAACTCTTCATAATCTCTGCTTGCGAGAAAATATGTCATCAGTGCTACTTTAGTACTCAACGACATTTTTCACTGTTGTCCTATGATCAATATTTTGATCACTTTGGCATCTACACTCGCAACTCTTTGGGGGTACTAGACATATCTGGTTGTTTTACATACCATTGAATATATGATTAATCCAAACACAAAAGTGTTGTGGAACTTTCATCATGTATTTTGCTCATCGGTGTTTTAGGACACCGAGTCTTGCAAAAACTATTTCCATCTGACTTCGGCAAGAATCACTCCTTGTCGTTCTAATGCTAAAATGTTTTAGTATCTTGTCAATATGTATTTTGGCTCAGCCCTATTAGGAAAATCTATCTCCATAGATCATTATGCCTAATACTGAGGCTATCTAGCCCAAGTACTTCATTAAAAAACTATTTTTCAAAGAAGTCCTAATTCGTGTCAAGAAATTTATATTTATTTCCAATCAACAATGTGTCAAGCACACAAGGTTTTTAGAAATATTATTATGCTCCCACTTACTTTCTTGTAACAACAAGCATCTTCGCTATTCATTGATGAAATCAAACTCTTTTGACTATTTCATCAAAAACAAAGATTCCAACTCCATTTTGCTCTCTTCTGTCCATTGCTGGAAATCTGAAGTTTGCACACTCACTAGCATCCTCTGGATCGACAAAATACTTTGGACTGTATCACATACAAGTCCTAGTTTGTATTTCTATTTCATGGAAATCCTTTTGGCGTCCATGTATCATATCTCATGATTGAAATATGTATTAATTGCTAGTTTAACCCGATCTGACTTTAAGCATCGCTATGGTGAGACAATCTCATCGCAGTCAACTCCTTAAATTTGTTATTGCAACAAGTCGAGCTTTATGGATAAAACATTTTATCCACAAACTTTTGCCTCCGTATAGTGAGGGAGGAATACCCAATAATTTTGGATAACCTACAAAGTAGCACTTGTCTGATTTGGAATAGGTTTATAAATATTTTACACAAGCCCCTTATTCCAAATGTTAAGAAAAGACATAACATAGTTGGGCGTACCATACCTTGGCGTCATTTCAACAGATCCGATGACGCTCTTTTCAGTGTAAAAGCCGCAGTCTCTAAAGCATTGCTTTAAAAGGGATAATGGCAAATTGATTTATGTCATCTTTGATCTTACCATGTCATAAATGGTTTAATTACATCTTCACAGACATTCCACTCACAGTGGTGTTCCGGGAGGTGTAAGTTATGAAACTCTTTTCACAACTCATCAGACATTCGCTAAACTTGTAACTCATAATATTCCTTTCCGCAATCCAATTACAGAAACATAATTTTCTTGTTACAATAATTTCTAATTCATTTTGAAAACCTTTTGAACAATTTCAAAAGATCCAGACTTATGTCTCATCAAGTAAATATCCATATATCTACTTTAGTCATTTCCGAAGATAGACAAATCCATTGCTAGCAACAACATTTATCGGACTAAACACATCAAAATGTATGGTCACCAATAAGTTCATTGCTTGTTCCTTATGGCCTGTGAACGATATTTCAGTCACTTCACTTTTCGGACAAAAGTTGCAAGTGTCAGATGATTCATAATCAAACGACTTCAAAATCTATCATGATGGAATTTCTCCATGCGGGTTTCTCCAATGTGACCAAATGCAGTGCCACACATATGTGGTATTCTTTTAGTCTTGCGACATTTAGCGCCAGTGTTATGGATGTATCATATTACCATCAATATTCATACCATACATCCCATCCATGATGGAAGCATGGCCCTTAAGCTATTCGTATTACTGAACAACAATTGTTATTTTATGAACAACCCTCTTGCAACAAACATTATCCAATGGGCTAGAGTGTATAAAACTCTAAAATGAATTATGAAAGTAAATACAGAGGTAATATATTATTATCAATATTCATAACGTACATCTCATTCATAATGAAAGTATGGCCCTTATGTTATTCATAATACCGAACATCAAAAGTTCTCTTATGAACAACCTTCTTGCAAGATACTTTATGCAAAGGACTAGAGTGTATGAAACTCCAAAATGATTTATGAAAATAAATACAGAGGTAATACACCGATAGAAGGTATAGCAACTTTTACTATGTTCCCAGCGCATATCTAAACCTCATTACTGGAAAGTCATTTAGACCGTAGTAGTTCTTGTATCGAGTTGCAAGAGAATGCAATCGAACGGGTATTCCTGTGATCAAATTTTTAATCACAATACCCAAGAATTAGTGACTAACAGTTTAATCATAATTCCCAAGAACTATTTCTTTGACCAGCCTTTTATACATCAATAACTTGTATGACAGTCATACATGAGCTGGATATTCCAGTCTTCTCTCCATTTGCCTTTATACTTCTAACAGTTTTACTTCCAATATTTCTCCTACTCTCAGAAGAAGCACCCTACTTTAAGAGTGGCGTTAGCCCCGGACTTCCTAGGTGTGAAAGTCTCACTAACACCCTTCGAACATTTCCTTTCTCTTTAAGTTGTTGTTTTATTCACTATCATCATATGACATGCGTTCTTCTGGATTCCTCTCTTATCATTCTAATGCATAGTAAACACTTTACTACTAATTTGCAAACAAACATTGCTTTGGATATCTCATATCTTTTAGCCTTTGTTTGTGTCTGAAACTAATTTTCAGTTTCATGAATATCGCATAACTATCCCAAACTTTTGAAGTTCGGGTCTTATGAAAGCAAACATATTGTACTTGACTGTAATGGAATTCTAGCTTTTGGATCGAAGGATGAGAGTCACATCATCCATAGCATTAGCGGGAGAATACCGAAAGCATGCAATAGGACAAAATCCTTCTCGGCACTCTTAAGGACAATCCTCACATTACGTTACCAACCGTAAAGTTTTAACCAGATATTTAACAGCTATTCAATTTTAATAGGGAAGGTGGAAATGCGAGCCATTCTTCTACAACTATTATGCATATAACACTTAGACAGTGTCCATAATTAATTTCACTAAGAATTAAAAGAATTAATTCTAAAGTGCGCTCCCACTCAAATCAATATCTCTCATAATTGATTGTGAGTGATACAAGACCCATATTTCAATTCAACGCCATTGAACGAGATGAACACTGATGGCGCGAACTTCAATTGGTAGGCAAACTTGCCGATCACATCTCTATGTGACTCTTGTTCATCTTTCGATGGGTGTGTTCCGAGCTCAGGGAAATCCTTCCAGAACGTCAAGACAACCAAGTGATCTCGCTGTGAGGTCTCAACTCACCCGCCTCACACTTCTCTAATCGTTCATACCCAAGGAGATCCTGTGATACCCCGAAGAGATAGGTACCGTGACGGTGCTACACTTGGGAGAACACTAACTACTTGATATTTTAAGTGAGAGATTACCCTAATAAAAGTGACTACCGCGCAATCAAAAGGGTGCAATAAAAGGGATAAACATCTCAGGCAATTCATAATAGCATGATATGGTATAGCCCTTTCTGACGGAGAAGTCTTGATTTCTTCATCTTCGGCATTTGCGTCGGTGTTCACCTTCGCAAGGATTGCCACCACCTTGTCGATGCACCAGATAATATTGCTATCTCTATAGCTAATAAAATAAGTGCATTACATAAGGTTGACACGCAGGTCATTAAAGTGACAATCATATGGCTCCAGCCATCATGCCGAATCATGACACGCAGGTCATGTTAATTAATTTACATCATATAGTCATCTCATACATAATCAAATTAAATATAACAAAGACTATACCACATCATATGCACATCACATGTCATTCTGCAAAACCAAGTTAGACGCCTCTAATCGGTTCATACAAGATTTTATTTTACGTGGCTTCTAAGGTTTCAACCAAACCGCAGCTACAAACGTTTATCATCAAGTATGATTATTCAAGTCGCTAGATTAACTTTGCAGGGTGTATGAAGCACGAGATAATAAAATCTCGATTCCCATACTGAACTTCGTCATACGCATGACCCCCGTGCAGATCATATCTGCATTGCCCTTTAGTTTGCGAAATTTCATCTTTCTCTAACTATGGTGGAATTCAACGAACTGTTAGCACTTCGTTGATCAATCAGGATCGCGGATTGCCAGAACTTTGAAACTCCACCATGCTGTTATCAATATCAGAAATACGTGGAAGCAACATGAACATCGGGTAATAGATTTCATCTGCTACCCACACGAATAATTTTCAGTAATAGAACTCATCTACTACATAATTATATTGTGCAACACCCATACATCTCATGTATTCTAGATCGTAACCTGCAGCTACGCATAGCACGGCTCTTGATGCCACTGTAGGGTAATGCAGCAGAAAACAATTTTTTTTCGACCTACGCACCAGCCCAGGACCACTATGAAGATGCATACAAGGTTTGATCTGATCATTACCGACTCGTAGCGCAATGAAAGTAGAGTCGATGAAGATCGTTGGTGTAGATCCCCGCAGCTAGGAATTTACAACCTCACAACCGCGAGGATTTTCTCCCTCGGACAGCTCCTCGGACGGTCCCCCGGACAGCCCTTCGGGAGGCCGTCGAATAGCCCCCTTAGGACGGTCCCTCGGACAGCCCTCTGGGAGGCCCTCGAACAATTTCTTAGGCGGTCCCCCAGACAGCCCTTCGGGAGGCGGTCGGACAGTCCCTCGGACAGTGTCACAGACAGCCCTTCGGGAGGACCCTCGAACAGCCCCTTGGGCAAAAGATCGAACGTACGACCTCTCTACGGGGTTGCACACATATGGTGTCACCTATCCGGCAGGGCTTCGCCGTCCAGAACTAGTTCCCACCGGAACCCAGACAGCCTTTCGGCTCTACGAAACTATTTCGTGGGTGGGAGAGAGAAAGCCAGATCATGCATGGCATTTGTATGAGAGTTGGAGTGGGTGTGGAGAGCTCCTCTCCACCTCCTTATATAGTGGTGGAAGGGGTGGAGGGGGGCTGAAAATTTCAGCCCAAAAAGGGGGCCCCCCCCAAAAACATGCACCCACCAAAGGTGGGAAGATGTCCCATGGGGGGTCCCCCTTTCCACCATGGAGCCCCCAACATGGGGCTGCCACCTCCTCCCAACCAGCTCCACCATATGTGGAGGCTTCCCCCACCATGGGGGGCCCCCCAACAGCTTGTCCACCAACAAGGGGGTTGCCCCCTAAAGGGGGCGCCCCAAAAAACAGCCCCCACGAAACGTGGGATCTAGTCCCCTCTCGCTGGGACAAGATGTTCTTCCGCGTGTAAGTGCCAGAAAAATTCCCGAAGGTCCCAGAACATTTCCGGCACCCTCTAAAATATTCTGGACGCGCTCCGAAACATTTCCGATATGATGGTTTTATTCCGAAACATTTTCGTTAACTCCGAAACACTTCCGGTTTTCTCTTCGGAACTTTTCCGTCGTCTCCGAAACTTTTCCAGTGACTTTCTCTCAGACTCCCTGTCTAGTATTCAGCAGATAAATGACCCTTAAGCGTGTGACCCTATAGGTTCGGTGAAGTATAGACATGACCGGAACACTTCCCGATCAATGATCAACACCGGAGCCGTGGACACCCATATTGACCCCTATACCCACACGAATAAATATTCAAGTGAACCTCCAGTTGCCATGTGCTATTCCTGTTGCTTCACGATATGTCACAAACACCCGAGGTGAGATTTATCAGCATCCCCGTGGATCAACAACTTTTGTCCACTATGCCAATTACCTCGTTACCGGTTTTTGTTCTCTTTTCTCGTTCCCGAGTACCGGCATCCCTGTGATCAAATGACGTTGTGTCTGGCCAGATGATGATGGATACCGTGACAGCGAGAGGGTCCAAAGAATATCTCTCCATCGTCGAAGGAGCAAATCCCAATCTTGAGCTATCAAGTTACTTGTCATACTTTTCCATGAACCCGTAAGCCGCCGTAATAGCCACCCATGTACGGATGACATTTAACAAAACCCCAAATTTCATGAAGCAAGTGTGAAGGAACTCGATACTCTCATGGTCTAAGGAATTATGCAAACATTAACTTTCTCTGTGTTTAACTTGTGACGAAGATATCTCATAGCATAACATCAATCGGGTCGAGTCAACACAAGTGTTCTCCTAACATTGTGCCCTCAAAGTTGTCGGCACAGTCATGCCCATGATCAGGGAAACAGGACCATCATACAATACTTGAGCTAGTCTTAGAGGCATGACTAGGAATACATTTTACCGTTTATTATTCCACACGTGCATATGAGTTTTTCTCCGAGCCTCGTGGTAATTGCAGACTCGAGAACCATAGCAGTTATAGCACGGAATATAAACATAATTACAAACATGGAGATAAATAATAACATTTATTATTGCCTCTAGGGCATATCCCCTACAGATTGAGCTCGGGGGCGTCACACCCGAAGGGTCCACGTGAACCTAAGGGATGGCGCACCCGCCCTACATGGGCTAGGCACCACAGCCCCCTTGGCCCATGCACCTAAGGAAAGGGGGGAGACTTGGAGGCCAAGTCCCCCCCTTGGCCGCCGGCCCTAGGGCTTGGAGGGCAAACCTCCCAGCCCCCCACGCCTATATAAAGGGAGGGAGGCGCAGGGGGCAGCAGCCATCCAAAACCCTAGGCGCCTCCCCTCCTACTACTCCTCCCACCTCTCTGCAGAAGCTTGGCGAAGCCTTGCAGGAGTTCCACCATAACTCCACCACCACGCCGTCGTGCTGCTGGCCTAGATCCCATATACCTCTCCCTCTTGCTTGCTAGATCAAGGAGAAGGAGACGTCACCGAGCCGTACGTGTGCATATCTCGGAGGTGCCGTTCGTGCGGTGCTTGATCGGATTGGATCGCAAAGAAAGTACGACTACACCAACCACGTTCGTTAGAACGTTTCCACTCACGGTCTACAAGGGTATGTAGACTCTCTCACACTCGTTGCTAGCATCTAGTAGATTAGATCTTCGGTGAATTCGTTATCTCGTAGGAAAAATTATTGTTTTCCATGCAACCATTCCCATCAATCCTTCTGGGGCATTCCGATATACAGCTCCATCCACTCTTATCTTTGTTGAACCATCTGGCGGAGGAATCCATCTTGCATGATTGCGTGCGCCTGGCTGGCGGTTTAGCTACGGCTTCTTTGGCTTGCAGTCCTCCAATTCTTTATTGTACCTTTTGACAAAATGATGAGTAGACATTGGGCTCTGGGAAGTGTTTTCATGTATTGCCTTTCGGTGAGCGTGCCAAATCGCCCAAAGTGTTACTGGATCGTTACAAAATCAGAGTGAGGGTGCGAGTCCATCAGGCTGGAAATAAACCGCTTTGCATCCGGTTCTCTATTACTCATCAGAACATCCACCAAGTCCTCATCCTCCAGGGTCCATATACACCTCGCTCAGTTACATTCGATGAGCGAGTGCCGCCATGAGTCCTCGGCACCGCACATCCCTCAAGCGTTCTGAGCTGCCATGTGGCGATGGTGAAGAATGTCAGAGGTCGGTATCGACTGGTGTGATAGGCGCCACAAAAAGACTTTGATTTTAGACGGCACATCAACACTCCACATTTTAGACCATGATCTCTTTTCCTCTTCAGAATTTGATGTATCAGCTCTCCCTTCTAGCCAAGCTTCCCAACGCGCCTTTGTGTCCACGAGCATCCGGTACGCCGAACGAACAGAAAACAATCCCTTCCATTCGTGCACCCAGGACCAGAAATCATCCACTTGCTTAGTGCACATGGGAATGGAGAGAATCACCTCGGCATCAGTGGGCAAGAAAACTTCCATTACCTTTGCTCGGTCCCACTCACATGTGGGTAAAATCAGTTCACTGACTAATTGAGGAGGATTGGGCACTAGGTCTATAATGGGTCACATGTTGAAGGGCCGTGGCAACCAAAGGTCTCGCCAGATTGCTGTTGAAAGGCCATCACCTATGTGCTTTATCAGCCCTCGAGACATAGCATCTCGGCCTTCCAATATGGACCTCCAAATCTGTGATGGTGAGCTCCCTAACTCGGCTTGCAAGAAATCACTTGTTGGAAACCCTCTTTTTTTTTTGAGAAAACTTGTTGGAAACCTTTTTTTTTTTTTTTTGAGCAACACTTGTTGGAAACCTGTGTCAAGATGTTTGGGCCGTCCAAAACTGCCCGCCAAGGTTGCACCTGTTTGGGCTTTCGGCCCAAGAGACCATTCGCTCGCATACGACCAGGAGTCTAGGACCAGGACCCCAAAGCCGCCGGCAGCGCAACCTAACAATTGGACGAGCGCTAGGGTTTTACCCCTCTCTTTTTTCCGCCCTCCTTGCGCCGCCGGCTCCGTCGTTGTAGCCGAAGCAGCTTGCGCCGCCCCCTCCGTCATTGTAGCGTTCCCCATCGCCAACAACCGAAGAAATTAAGGTTCCTTCCCCTCCCTCCCTCCCTCCCTCCCTCCCCTACGCCTCTTCACGCGTGGGTCTACGGATCCGTGAGCTTTATCGTTTCGTTTTTGTGCTGATTTAGCTGTTGTGATTGATTTCGTTGGTAGTTTAGTTCCCGACATGTCTAGTTTGTGGCGTTTTGATGATTCTGAGAGATGCTTGTTTCATTTTCCACTTTTAATGCCTAGTTTTTGTGCCCATATTGGCAGCTAATCTTTAGATCTCAAATATGCCTCGGGGTTCTTACATGCAAAATCGTTGATATATATCCTTGTTCTTGCTGAAGATTTGTGTAGAGGAGGAATTGGTGGACCTTATTGTGTGCAAAATATAATTTAGTTGGAGCCATATTTGGACCTTACTGGTTCTTGCTGAACATTTGTTCTACTTTCTAATGGTATAAATTTTTGTGGTGTATGATGTGTAGTATTATGTTGGTAAAATAGAGAACCTAGATTTACACGCAGGACCTATAAACCGGAAAGGAGGGAGTATAACATAGCCCATTTACTTGCAAAACAGGGGCAGTTTATTTTAGTTTTATTTTGATCTGCATACATGGACATTTGTGTGCTCTCAAGTGCAATGGAAGTGTACACTAGCTGTTCTGGCGGTGCTTCTGCTTTGCCTAGAACAGTGCATTGGAATGGTGCATTAGTTCGTTGTTTCTGATGGTGCTCCTGCTTTGCCTATTGGAAAATGACATGTTTCTGAAACTTAAACTTACATCTAAACAGAGGCAACTCTGCAGTGTTTCTGTTTCTGAACTTAACTTCCATCTAAACAGAGGCAACTCTGCAGTGTTTCTGAATCACATTCAATAGTTTCTTGTGCGCGTCCAGCTGGCTCAGAGCACCATCTAGCAGAGCCTTCTTCTCACTGTTACTGATCACTTCCCTTGAATATTTAAGCTCAGTGTTGGCTGCAGTCAGCTCATTCTTCAGGTTCCTGATCTTCAACGTATCCCTGGCCCTCTTGAGGTCCCTGATCTTCTCCTCGATCAGACGCAGATCCTCGTGGTCAGACTGAACTCCTGATGGTGCTAGAGCGCTGGAGAATTGTTGCGGTAACGATGGAGCTGACGGTTCTTGAACTGCCTCCCAGAACCAGTAGCATTTTCTGCAAACAAGTAGCCGTTTAGTCCAAAGTGTGGAAATAACTGTGGAAGCAGGAAACAAGTCACTCCCTGGGAGTGTTAATAACTGTCGTTCGTTCGAATTCAGTGTTTGGACCAGTACTATCTGTTTTTTTAACAGCGGTTTTAGATCAATAACTTCTCTGCAGGTTTCTGTTTTTGATGCAGTGTTTCTGCTTTGGGCACACAGTAGACATGTTCCAAATAGTAAGGAACATTTGTGTGCTCTCTTGTATGTATGATCTATCTCAACTGCGATGGAGTTGTACACTAGCTGTTCTGGTGCTTGGCCTAGAACAGTGGATGAGTTATTTCTATCTGATGGTTTTTGCCTAATGCAATCCCTTGTCATGGTTTGTGCAGCAAGCATGGATACGCAGGTGAAGCTTGCGGTGGTGGTGAAGGTGATGGGCCGCACTGGATCCAGGGGTCAGGTGACCCAGGTGAGAGTCAAGTTCCTGGATGACCAGAACCGTCTCATCATGAGGAACGTCAAGGGGCCTGTCCGAGAGGGCGACATCCTCACCCTGCTCGAGTCTGAGCGGGAGGCCAGGAGGCTGCGTTAAGCACTTTCTTTCTTCACCTGTCTGTCTTCGGAAGTACTCCTAAAATGCGGTGCTGTTGCCTTCTTACTCTATACTGCTTTCGTCTTTTGCTTAGCTATATGGACATGTAATGAGTTTTCTTCTCTTGCCCACATTAAAGTGCACTTGATATTGCGAGTCTAGATCATTGTTACGGTTTCCAACTTCCAAGTACGTACTACTCCCTCCGTCCCATAATATAATAGCGTTTTTGACATTAGTGTAGTGTAAAAAACGCTCTATATTATGGGACGGAGGGAGTAGTATATATGTTTTGAAACCATATGCAGAGTCGCAGACTACTCGATCGGAGGCACATCCTCAAATCGATCGACGGAAGACACTGCGGCGGCCTCCCTCTCGGATGACGTCCTCCGCGAGATCTTTCTCTGCCTGAACGACGCGGCCACGCTCTTCTGATGTGCCACGGCATGCTGGCGGTGGTGTGGCCTCGTCGCCGTCCCCACCTTCCTCCGCCGCCGGTGGCGAGAGAACGTCTGCCCATCCCTCGCCCGCTTCTTAATCAAGAGCCCAGGCCGTGACCAAGGGACCAGGCTGCTCGTCCCGACGCCAGGGTCGGCGTTGGGCCGTCGGTGCCGCGCCCTCGGCTCCTTCGTGCCCGTCGTGCCCCCCTCGGTGCCGCTGGCCTCGCGTCGCGGCCTCCTCCTCGTGCGGCTTGTCCCACCCCGCGAGGCGGACCTCGATCAGACGGTCCTTCATCTGGCCGTGTGCAACCTGATCCTCGGCACGTGCGACACGCTCCCTCCTCTAGCGTGCAGCTCCGTCGGCTACAATGACTATGGGTGCCACTGTTGCTCCGTTCTATCTGGTGATGACTGTCGCTGCTCCAGCGACGATGAACGGCCACCGGGCGACTCGTCCTTCTACAAAGTGCTAGTCGTCACGGCCGGCCATGAGAGCCAGCTTAGGTTTGATGTCCACACCTTCTCGTCCGACATACGGAGCTGGAGTACAAAGCGCTCCCGTGAAACTATGGGCGCCGACACCTCGGGTTCATTCTGTCAAACCGATGCCGTCATGTGCCGCGGCATCGCGTACTGGCTATTTCGTGATGACGCGGTAGGGTATTTCGACCTTGTTAAACTGAATGGGCAGAACGGCCATCTCACATGCTTGTGGCTCCCTGCCCCAAGGGTGTGTGAGTGTGACCAAGATCACCGTCCATGCCTTAGCCTGGCCAGCGATGGCACGCTCTCGATGCTACAGATGCAAGAGACAGGTTCCCAGCTAGAGATATGGAGACAAAAAGAGGACCAACCGAGGAGGGTTGATGTCTCAGACGATCGAGCTGATACAACCCAGCACGAAGAGGACCCAAGGAAAAGACATGCTTTACATACTAGGAGAGAAGTGTGGCAAATTGCTTGTCATGGACGGGCGCGGGCGCGTGTACACCGCCGATCTCGAGACCAGAGCAATGAAGGAGGTAGCGGATCGGCCTCACGCACGCCCCAACAGTCCTCTGGACGCCGTGCTCTTGGAGATGGATTGGCCGGCGTTCTTTGTTTCACGTCTTGGTACCATCAGGTATATATATCTAGCCATGATTATGTATGTGTCTTTCTTTCTTGTAGGTTGATTAAGTGTTGCTTCTCTTATCATTGTCCCAGTGGAGAGGCAGATGCAAGAAGGAGAAGGCGACGCAATGGAAGAGGCGGTAGGAAAATTGCAGATAGAGGAAAGTAGATGACCAGCTGCTCCACATAGAGATAATTAATGTTAGGTACTGTGTGTTTTTATGTCAAACTAGCAGAGTGGCCCGCGCAATTGTGCGGGCAACACTTTGATGTCCTGTCGTGCTATGCATTGAAAAGATAATCTAAAAGTTTGTACTGTACAAAATGGGTGCCTAGCCATCTTTTGCATTGTTTTTGTCAACATTGGACAATATATGATTGTTGTATAAATCCAATTAATTATTAGATAAAACCAACATTTCGATTGATCATGAGATATATGTATATGCCCTAATTTGACTAACTCCACGGAAAAAAATAAGCATGGTTATCACTATGGAAATCGCAATACAATAACCTTCAACAATGTCAAACATAGAAATGTATGAATACAGTAAATTGTAATATAAATGTTGATGTTCACTCATTACGAATATACTTAGTAAACAACAATTATGGGCAGAACTTATATTCTGGTAAAAAACCGTTTCCTTATTGCAAGAATAATTTCCGCCATTGTCTAACTATATTTTTTTTTGACCGAATTGTCTAACTATTTCACATCTACTACCTTTGACCCCGCAAACACTTTGACCAATCAAATCATTTGCCACTAGGGCTGATCATAGTGGTGACCAACGTAAAGTAGTGATATACATATGGGACGTGAATTTTTGCGACATGGTGGCACGCGATGCCGAAATCCTGGGCGTCCGCATGTGCATCGCGATTACTAATTAATATAGGGCTTTTTGCAATACGATAGCAGTCACTCAATGATACATAGGAATATACAGCCGTGGGTGGGCAATGACGCTTTAAATTCGTATGATACCACATTGCCTGGTAGTTGAGTTCTGCCACCCCTGTACATTCGCAGATGTGTTGAATTAAATCGCTGCTGGGTAACTTGATGGCCTGCATGTCGGTCTTTGCAGTGAATTAAACACAGCCTGTACTAGTTAATGGAATGGGGTGTGCGAGGCCGGCATTTTAAACGCAGATTGGCTAGAGACTTATTCTCCAGCGCAAGAAGAACTAGTGCTAGCAAAAGATTTATCCGACATCAGATCTGCTGGACATATCATATTGGTTCCGAACTTGTTCTGCTAGCAGGAGTTGGTTCTGAACTTGTGATATTTGTGCCCAGGAGTTGATTTGAACGGTCCTAAATCTTATCATCAGATTGGCTGGAGACTAATTCTCCTGGAGCAGGTTCCAAATAGTCAGTGCTCCTCGACCTGTTGCTGAAATTTCATCATCAACAGCATTATAACAATATCAAGGTTCCCTGAATCAAAGCAACTTATCTTAGTTTTCTTTGGATGGTGATCCAACTGAATCACACTAATAGTTTTTGCAACTGGTACACGCTCACCTAATCCCATCGTACATGTTTGAAAGATAGTATTTCATAGTAAAGGGTTCCAAATAAATCCATTTGAAAAATAATAATAAAGAGGATCTTCATGGAAGGGAAACATGGAAAACAACACTTGAGGATGCAGAGGATCCACATGAACCTCAACTTATGGTGACTACTGCGAGTAGAGCAACCTCATTGCCATGGGTGTCGCTGGAGGAGCAAGAGAGAGAGAGAGAGAGAGAGATGGACTGCAGTACAGCAACAATGCCCTATCTCCAAAAAAAATCAAAAAGAAACTCTACATCTTCATGTATGTGCTCTGGCTAGCTATGACATGAACAGGGAGTAAGAACTAGAGAAGCATGAGAGTGAGAGAGGAGCTACAATGGACAAGAAAATGGGAGAAAATGCATGCGATGGTGCTGGTTGCTCCTGGATGTATGCTGCAAATAAATAAGATATTAACTCCTCTAATCAATAGCATGGGATCAGTGTAGTTATTGTGTGGTGGGCCATGCTCACTTATTGATTGTGGAATACTGAAACTATACCACCTTGACACTGTGTGCAGAAATCACTATACATGCTCGTCATACAAAAATTGCACGAATCACATGTGAATGGGTGGACATGATATCGACCTTGCGTGGCTGCATGTCCACTCATGATTTATCGATACTGGAATCTCTAAAAAGACTTATATTTAAGAACCGAGGGAGTACAACTTATTGCAGTTGATAACTACTCCCTCCATTTTTATTTACTCCGCATATTAGCTATGATCAAAGTCAAACTTTGTAAAACTTTGACAAAGTTTATAGACAAAAATATTAACATATACAATAACAAATCAATACAATTAGATTCATTATTGAATATACTTTCACATCATATAGATTTGTTATTGTAAATGTTCATATTTTTTTCTATAAACTTGGTGAAACTTTATGAAATTTGACTTCAGTCAAATCTAATATGCAGAGTAAATAAAAACGGAGGGAGTACTACCGTGCATGCAGAAGCTTCCGAGGCACGGCAGGGCGGGGCAGATCCATCGATTAAAGAAAGGTCCGGTAGCTCGATCCAGCACAAGGTCAACCGATAAATCGACGAAGAGATCCTTTTTTTCCTTTTTCTTTGCGCAGAAGATAGACGGATTTCATCTTTGATGCCCTTGACTTGGGTCACATG
The DNA here is from genome assembly GCA_039707655.1 of Elymus sibiricus. Lineage (NCBI taxonomy): Eukaryota > Viridiplantae > Streptophyta > Magnoliopsida > Poales > Poaceae > Elymus > Elymus sibiricus. The sequence goes on along the minus strand of CM077668.1, from coordinate 468,890,831 downwards.
TCGACCCATCCAGCACAGAAGTCTATGGATAATAAGACAACGTAGCCATGATTTTCTATTCCCTACCGGTGCCTGCTGCAGTGCTGTTGAACTTGTAGTAGAACTAAAAATCAGTGGTGGTTGTAGTTGATCAGGGTTACTCCCTCCATCCATCTATACAAGGCCTAACCTCAAATTTCATTTTTCCATCTATATAAGGCCAGATTAGATACCCAATGTGTCGTCCTTTTAATTCTCCCTCGCAAGTCGTGAGCCCTCCTTGTGAAATCGTGCTAGATGCCGCATTAAATTGGATGCATGCAGAAAAGGGCTGAGAGGAAGTTGCATGCGAGAGGTAAATAGAGAGGGAGGTGAGCGGGCTAGGCATTTAAAGGAGGTTGCATGCAAGATTTACACTGCGCCCAAAATCTGCTCCTCCTTTTGCGCATCAGCCTTGGCATGGGAGATTCAAAAGTTAGGCCCTGTAAAAATGGATGGAGGGAGTATCAATGTAAGTGAGGGCGTCCACCTTGCTACTCACCAGCTGCCAGCACCAGTGCTGGCATGTGAATATGTGATCCGGCGCATGCACGCACGCAGTTGATGGCTACTGCGTCCGGCTCGGCGCTGCTGCCTACGCATCAACTTGTTGGACTTTGTGCCCACTGGGAAGCCGGCTGGTGTACGTAGCTCAAGTCAAAGGCTCACGAGCATACGGAGGAACGACCATATAAAATACATCCACCCAGCAAGGCAGCAACCATGTCGCCCGGATTCACACTTGGACTTTGAACAGGAGTAGATCATATTAGCCGGCGGCAGCGGGTGTAGAGTCAAGTGGACAACGATCGATCGACCGACTGAGGGGACACGTGAAAGGCTAGTGATCCAAACAATTCAAAAAAAAACTTGGGACCACCAATAACTTTTTTTTTGCGAGAGAAATTTCCAATCTATTCATCAATCATGCCAGTATATATAAGACTAGAGGTCATAAAAATTACAATCAGGTCCTTGGACCACCTAGCGACGACTACAAGTACTGTAGCGAGCCGAAGGGGCGCCGCCGTCATCGCCCCTCCCATGCCGGAGCTGGGCAAACCTTGTTGTAGTAGAAAGTCGGGAGTCGACGTGCTAAGGCCCCAAAGGACCAGCGCACCAGAGCAGCAACCATCGACGATGAAGAGAGTTGTAGATCGGAAAGATCAAACATGTAACCACACAAACGAAGATGAACACAAATTTGATCTAAATAGATCCATCGAAGACCGGCACTGATCGAATCCAGTGAGATTCGACGAAGACACACCTCCACACATCCTCCGACGACGCTCCCTTCTTAGGTACCTTCGTGTCTGGATCCGGTGACGACGGTACTTGAGCGTCGCTCCCTTCTTGAAGACGCTACTGTTGAGGAACCTCGTTGTTCATGTGGTGTCATAATATGGTTGGTGTGGATATGGTCATTGCCGCAATTTGCTGATCGCAAGTCTGATCGCTTTTTAGGCTTTTTAATTATTATTTTCTCGTCTACACGTAGTTTTTGTCTCATATGACGTGTTTGTGTGCGTGTGTTGGTCTTAGCTGTTTGCTCATCATGTCTGTATTCTTGATGCTCCATTTTGAGCCAACAAAAGCCACCCTTTCAAAAAGAAAATAAGTTAGGTATCTGAATTTTTTTAGCGTTAATTACTTTCTTTCTTGGCCGTCCGATCAGTATCCAATTGTCAGTATCGCGTCGCCATTGGTTCATCTTCTTGGGGAAATATGGAGCAAAAGGACGTCGATGGAGGTGGCTCCATATTGTAAGAGGCGCTGGGGATTTTTTTTGTGATTTTTGGGGAAATATGGGACTTTATAGCCAAAGGACGTCGATGGGGAGCCCCAAGGCTTCCAGACGGTCCCACCACATGGCCAAGGGGGGCGCGTGGCATGCCAGTCTGGTGCCCCCCTCTGGACCATCTTCGATCCTCCGGTTTTCTAATTTTCCAGAAATAATTCACAAAAATGCTCATCCAATTTGGAGCACTTTTAGTTCTGCACAAAAATAACACCATTGCAATTCTGTTGAAACAACGTTAGTCCGGGTTACTTTTATTCAAATTAGAGATAAAAAAAAATAGCACAAGTGTTTGAAAAAAATAGATACGTTTCAGACATATTAACTCCCCCAAGCTTAGCTTATTTCTTGTCCTCAAGAAATTCAGTTGACAAACTGAACGCGACAAAGAGAACTTTTACAAACACTTTTGTTTTGTAGATGTAGAAAAATTTAGTCCAAGATCCAATTATAACAAGGATCATGAGAATTACTGTATGAATTATAATACTTAACAACCATGTTCACTCATGTAAAGATAATAACAAACTAGAGGATACTAATATGATATCTCAAACATCAACAAGGTCAAAATGAACAAAATGTCATATGATCGAATGCAGAGCCCCTGTGAAGTAAAACATAAAGGCAGAGCACCTGTGAAGTTTAAGCAGTGACTACACGTTATATTTCAGCGTAAAGAACATCGAGTCATGCATCACTCAACATTAATTAGAACCAATGCATGTTACATAAGAATGGCGATTATTCTCTCTATGTTGGTTGTTGAAGGACGTGATTACTCAACATAAAATTAAAATAGAAAGACCCGTCGCAGAGGGAAGCCGAGATTAACATGTGGCAGAGCTCATTTGTTTAAAACAGCGATAAATTTATTTTGAGAGGTGTAGGCTTCCGTCAATGGTTTAGAGACAAAGAATCTCATCATCTTCCATGCTAGCCATATTTGAGAGCAGTTCGCATGATTAACACTCCTCCCCACCTTAACTAACACAAATCATGGCTAGCCGAATCCCCAGGTGCCTGCCAAATTACCACCCGGAGGAGTGCTTTTTATTTGTTTTGTTAATCGGGACGACTTGTTTCACTAGTATAAACACAAAGACAATTGAACACTGGGCTGAAGTTGACGACTGGTTTCGCTGCAGTTGAACACTGGGCTTCCAATCATAACTACAAAGACAAAGACAATTGACGACTGGTTTCGCTAGTATAAACACAAAGGCAATTGACGACTGGTTTCGCTGCAGTTGAACACTGGGCTTCCAATCATAACTACTGGCAATGATACTCGTTTGGTACCCACACAACCAATACCGAGAAGGATGTCGACGTTGGCGTCCTTGACGTTGTTGACATGACCAAGTTGTACGCAGTTGAGTCGACTGAGGCAGTTAAGATCATGGTTCTTAGTTGGGTCGACAGCTACTCTCGTGGACTGGGAAATGAACGACGCCCGGCTTGGCCGCCGACGGAGCTACAGATTTGGCACACATATGATATTCAATATCTGCAGCCAACCAGTGTCCATTTTGATGCTTCTCTGTGTCATGAACCACTCAACGCTGACACTATTCTCCATGCAACCAGTATAAATTTTTCTGCTCCTTTTTGTTCTGATGTATTGCTCACAAGTTCAGTTCTGGAATTTCTTCAAAGTGGCTGTGCTTCTAGTTTTCTTAGGTCTGCCATTTTTACGAGGAAAATCAGAGGGCACCTTGTTCTTGTGAAGTGTTTCTGGAGCAGTACTGCAGCTGCAAAAGTAGCATCTCTATAGATGCTACACAGTATGCTTCGCAATTTTTTCTATGGGCCATAGCATGGTTGCCGTGTGACTACCGTTCTTGTTCACACTTGGTTGATGATCAGTTTCGCAGTGGTCTAGTTGTACCGAAGCTCGGAAATCTTGTTCAACTGATGTCTTCTTTTGCTGCTAATAGATTTGTTCCAGCGCACAAGTACACTGCTGTTATATGTATTCCAGCAACAGTCAAATTATAGGGCTTGTTGATGGCATTACTGAAATCCCAGTCATGGCAGTGCGAGTTTCCTGGGATACCAATTCAAATGCCAGCATTTGCACCGACCTTCACACCTCAGCTTCAAATTGATGAATCCTGTTTACAAAAAGGGCAGTATAGTAGCTGCAACATGCTTAAGTTTCCACCTCCCGATACTCAATATTTTCTATGGGTAATTGCATGCCTGCTAGCGGACTCATCTTTTGCTAGATCAGATTTTGAAGGAAGTGGAATTGTCACCATCACTGGACTGTTCTGTTGGAAGTATTCAGCGCAATGTGTGAGCGCCATGCTGCTGACGACTGGACAAATTCATCAATGTTATCTTGCACCTATCCAATGGGAAATTGCATGGCCTTTGCACTTGGACTATCCTGCTAGTACATTGTCATGGAACCCCACTGTCTATTGGCCTGATTGTTGTCATATGCCATATGATTTTGAGCTGGTGCATTGGAGGGTTGCTTGGTTGTTCAGTGGAAGTATGTTTAGCACTCATGGAGAGGTTTCATTATCTATCCCAGAACAGGTCCAGTGGGAGATTGATGGAGACAAGTTCAGGCTACAATTGCATCCAGCAAGCACAAAAGGTCTGCACACTCCTTTGACAGACAGTGTGTGTGGTTTGAAAGGCATTCCTATTGCAGTTATGATTGTGATCTGTTCCAAGGAAGTGAAGGCTAATTACCACATTACATACAGTCACGTGGAAGTATTCATGGGCTATTTGAGTTGTGAGCTTCAGAGTAAAGAATTTCTGGTCGAGAGAGCATATTGGCGTTTGACTGCAGAAGTATGTTTCAAAGAGCTGACACTCCCATGGCCGCCACCTAAAGCTTTGCTTATTCAAGCCCCTAATATTTGCCATTCTGGATTCGTTGAACTGAAAATTGCCTGGTTCCTTGCTGAGAGGCAAGGCATGTTGACATGTTCAAGCAACTGCACATCCATTTGAAACCTGATCAATCTATGAGATGCCTGAGTTCTTTGTTTCTTAGACTTGGATCTCTACTGGTATGGCCAAACTTCACAATGATTCAGATTGCCGACCTCTGTTCAGCAGATATGAGCTCTTGGAATTATCCACCACCAAGTGCACACTATGCAATGCTAACAAGTGTGAATTTCACGAAATTATTGCTGTCTATCATGGCCGGTTGTGTTGCCTTGTTCAATCTCGAGAAGGCATGGGATCAGTGCATCATGCAAATGCTATAGTTGCAATGGGATCCAGGTGTTTGCTCTATTTCAGTTTGGTGTCGAGACAAACTTCACAATGAAGGGTGCTCCGTTATGGACAAACAAAGTGTGAAGAAGTTCCTGCATATGACATGGGATCCCGACGGTTGGCGTGGTTGCGGCTTGAGGGCAAGCCGAATTTTATGGGGGAGGGATTGTCAGCGACCTACACTATTCATTACTTGGGCTGGACAAGGGGGTGTCGCTCTGGGCTTGGGCCGCTCAGAAGCAACGGGAGTTGGACACTACAAATACAAACCGATCGACCACGAGCAACTCGGCTTGGATCGGAAGGCTTCGGCCTGGCTTGGCTGGCTAGTGTCCTCTCTCTTCTCTTCTCTGGTTGCTCATCGTCTCCCTCCTCTGATCTCCTTGTTCCTCCATGACCCCCCCCCCCCCCCCCCCCCCCCCCCCCCGCGTAACTTGAGAGTTGTAACCGAAGTCATGGTCATTGAGTCAATATAGTAGTGGGTACTTAACAAGGGTCAACAATTCTTAGTGAAGACGTCCACCTGCTTGCTATAGTACTGCCAGCTGATGCACTGTGCAAGACGGCACCGGCATGCATGCATGCACGCACGCAGTTGACCTTTGTTTGTTTGTTTACTTGGCCTGGCGTTTCTCATGATGGCTACTGCGTTCAGCTCGGCTGCTGCCTTTTGGTACTACGCATCAACCTGTTAGACTTTGTGGCCACAAGGAGCGATGACCATCCATGCAAAAAAAAAAAAAAAAAAAAAAAGGAGCGATGACCATATAAAATACAACATCGATCCAGCAACCATGCATGCTGCCCGGATTCACACATGGAAATGAGTAGAACATAGTAGCCGGCAGCGGCCGTATAACAAGGAGAGGGCGACGACGGTCGATCGATCGAGGCCACACGACACACGTAAAAAGCTAGCATGCAAGCAAAGATAATGAAACGTACGTACGCGGTCAGACTAACGAGCTAACTGATCCACAGGCAGCCAAATTGGTCCATGTATTTATGGAACTAGTGCATTCGTGACGTGCTCTTGGTCATGCATGCATGCATGCATTAGGATCAGGTGCGTGCTGCTTCTATCCCGCGTTGATTTACCGCGCACAGCTGAAATTTATTAAAACGCCGCAGCTTTCAGTCTTCCATGATGTATGTATGATAGGGACTGGTGTGGGTCTATCATGCGCATGTGAATAGAGATATGATATCCATCCGATCCAATCCGCAGCTAACGGCCGTCCATCTTTCCGGGCCGATCGGCGTGACTCCATTAAAAAATCTCCGCGCGGCCTGGCCGCCGGCTCGCTGCCGGAAAGGCAAAACGACATGCGCGTCGGAAACGAGATAACGAAACCACATTCCGCTCTTTTAAACGTGTTTGCTAATAACAAAACAAAACGGTTTTTTTTACGTACGTAGACTTTCTAAATCTTTTGAAAAAGAAAATCATCTAACAACGGTAGGACTAAAAGAAAAGTCAGACGATGCATGCATGAGGTGGCACATCGTCACCGTGATGCACTCCGTGACGACGGGCTCGATGCATGCACATGCACTAGGACGGATGCTGTTAGTTTGACTTGCTGTCAGTGCAAATTAAACGACGGAGGAAAGGAAAAAAAAAACGAATGCCGTATGTTTGTTTTACATTAACCATCTGTGTTTTCAAGACTATATCCAAATTTGAAGACTGTTATATTAATTGTGGTGGACTACAATAGATGTCGGTCACATGGCCATGCACGTATGTACGCTCCTGGTCGAGCTTACACCTGGTGGTCACATCGATCGGTCAAATTAAGATATACTATATGGATCGATGGTCACACACATGCATGCATGTGCAGCAACTTGAGTTTTACTCTTTGAGCTGGATGCACCGTATTGCGTGTCGCTACTAGTAGTACAACTTGTTGCAATAATGGAGGCAGCCACCATGGCCGTGCACGCATGCAGAAGCTTCCATGGCGCGGCCAAGGCAGATGGATTAACAAAAGGCCAGGTAGCTAGCTCGCTCGATCACATCGACACAGATGTTTTTCTTTTTTCTTTCCAGGTGTGGTAGAACTGCATGTATGCATGCACAGTTGATGGCCTTGACTTATGTGACAACATATCGATCGATCCATCCAGCACAGCACACAGAGGTCTATGGATAACAATACAATCTAGCTACGATTTTCTAATACCGACCGGTGCCTGCTGCTGCTGAACTAGTTATTAATGTAGCAACAATACTATACAGGAAAGGGAGTTGGTGGTGAAGTAGGAATCGGCGGGCATCGATCGTCTACTTGCTGCCGGTGCACAGCCACTGCACTGCACAAGACGGCAGTATCAATCGACCTGCCGACCTACCTACCTACCTACCTAGTGTCCATCTGATACGCCATGGGGGTCGATCCGGCCAGTTGACTTTGTTTGCTTGTTTGTTTTCTCATCCAAGAAATCTAAGTACCTTTGTTTGTTTGTTCATTTTTTGGCCTTTCTATTGATAGCTACTGCAACCAGCACGATCGACCAGCTGCCGCCTTTTGCAGGATCTCAACGGACAACCAGTTGGACCCTGTGGCCAGCCAGCTGGGGAGGTCATAGTCAAAGGCACACGAGCACAAGGATGAACTATAAAATCCAGGAACCAGCACGCCCGGGTTCAAACCAATCGATCCGCTGGCAGCCAAATCAGTTGTATTCGCCTCAACTTGTTCAAAAGTAAAATGCGTTCGTAACAAAAGCAAAATTGACACTATTCACAACTGAATTTGTCTTTTTTGTTTTCATTGTGCATTTCGAATTTGAAACTGAATTTTCTTTTTTCGGGAAAACTTCCGATTTATTCATCAAATGTCAAGCTAGTACAAAGAACATCAGAAGTAAAAATTACATCCAGGTCCGTAGAACACCTAGCGACGACTAAAAGCACTGGAGCGAGCCGAAGGCGCGCCGCCGTCATCGCCCCTCCCTCATCGAAGCCGGGCAAACCTTGTATTAGTAGACAATCGGGAAGTCATCGTGCTAAGACTCCATTGGACCAGCGCACCAGAACAGTAACCGCTGCCGATGAAGAGAAGAGTAGATCGGAAGGATCTAACCTCCAGACACACGGACGCAAACAAACGAAGACCGGATCCAAGTGGATCCACGGAAGACAAACACCGACCGATTCCTGTGAGATCCGCCGGACACACACCTCCACACGCCCTCCGACGATGCTAGAAGCACCACCAAGACGGGAGCTAGGCGGGGAGAACCTTATTCGAACTTCAGAAAGCCACCGCCATCTCGTCTTCCCGAGCATGGCACAAACCCTAACAATACAGAAATTTTAAGGGGGTGTAGACACATTCCTTATGAACATTTATGATTTTCTCAGATTTTTTTTAAAAATAAATAAATGATATCATGGGAGCATTTAAGGTGTGGTATTACTGGATATTCTCACGGATGGATTGGGTACACGGCATGCATGCATGCATGCATGAGTTGGATGCATCGCATGCAGGTGCAGCACAGCGCAACCAGGCAGTACAACCTGTTGCAATTGATTTGATTATGGGCCTTCAGGCTGCAGCCAGCCACCCTTACATGACTAGTAGAGTAACCACCGTTGTCTCAAAATAAAAGTAGAGTAACCACCGTGCATACAGAAACTTCCATGGCACGGCCGGGCGAGGCAAATCCGTCGATTAAGACAGGTCCAGTAGCTCGATCCATGTCATTATGAACCGACGAAGAGATTCCTTTTTTTTTATCGAAGACGTGGTTGATGGTTGATGCCCTTGACTTATGCATGGGTCATATCGACCCATCCAGCACAGAGGTCTATGATGCCCTTGACTTAATGGATACTACAATGTATAGCTACGATTTTCTATTCTATATCCGACCGGTGCCTGCTGCAGTGCTGCTGAACCAGCTAGTGTATAAAAATGAGTGGTGGTTGTAGTTGATCAGGGTTAACAATTTAAGAGCATCTACAGCCGGGCGCCCTAAACCACTACCGGAATTAATCCCTATGGCCGTCGGCATAGGCCGTTTACCATATACCCGTCGGCGTCGATCTCGACGGCATAGTCTTGTCAGACCGTCGGCATAGAAGTGCCGTCGGCATAGACGTATATGCCGACGGCATCCGTACGGCCGTCGGCATAGAATCCCCGTCGGCACAAAAAAAATCCGCCGGACGTCCACTGACGGCGCCATGACCAGGCGGAACCAATAAAAAGAGAACACGTGGCGCGTCTAAGCCGACGGCCGGGCCGTCGGCATAGATGGTATCTATGCCGACGGCCCGGCCGTCGGCTTAGACGCGCCACGTGTCGCCTTACTCAAGCGTCTGACAGTGTTCTATGCCGACGGCCAGGCCGTCGGCATAGATTTATATCTCTGGCCATCGGCATATACATGCCACGCGGCAGTCGCTGGGAGCTTCTGGCAGGAGCATATGCCGACGGCCAGGCCGTCGGCGTATGCCTGCCACGTGGCGCCCGCTGGGACCTCCTGGTCGTGGATATGCCGATGGCAATGCCGTCGGCATAGTTTTTCTCTGTTTTTTTAGAACTGCTCTGTTTTTGCATTTCCAATTCAAATTCACAGCACAATTTTGCATTTTGCATTCAAAATCACAGGAAGCAACATGTACATACACAGAAATATATTCAATGTCCAAAACCTCATCTAGATAATATGAAAGATCATCATCATCTCAAGATCATCAACATCTAAAGATCATCATCATCTCAAGATCATCAACATCTAAAGATCATCAACATCATCACCGTCGAAACTTCATAAACATAAGTATGAGACATGGATATCATCATCGTCATCTAAAGAACACTAGGAAGAAGTATGTAATATGAAAGCATAGCAAAACATGGAAAACATCATCATCTAGCGAAGATTAGGATCATCGCCGCCAGCACCGCCAAGACCAGCACCACCTAGCCAGACCGGAGTGACTGGACTCTGTCAACCAGGAGTCGAGCCACCAACACCAGCAGGAAAAACCGATGATCCACCGGTTTCCTACATGTTTGAAAAGAGATTGTAAGGGTAAATATGATAGTGTTGAATCAACGAGAACTAGTTGGTGAATAGTTAGGCCATGTACTAACCGGAGTCCCACTGCCTAGTGCCACCCATTCATCGAACGTGGGCACATATGGGGGTTCTCCAGAAGGTGGTGGTGCGGGTCCCATTGATGGTGGATCCGTGCGGTTTTGCATAGACGACCACATAGCCTGGATGTTAGTTAACCAAGCAAACATGAAGGCCAGAAGAAATGAAAGTGCAAAATTTTGGTTGGTTCTAAGTGGGCAAAACTAACCGCCATCATCCGACGGTTGTAATCCTCGTTTGCCTGAACTCGTTGCAAGTAATCCCGCACCTCGACATGCTTAAGCTCGACAAAGGCCTTATATGCCTACAATATGACATGATGTAAATAATAAATCATGGCAATGCTGAAAATAAAGTGAGAAAGAAAGAAGATAAGGGGGGAAATACTTACAGCATGCTGGCTGGCTAAGCTAGGATGCGAACGGCCCATACTGCCGCTCGGGCTCGGGTTCGTAGCTCGGAGCCGTGTGTAGGAGACAGAAGGAGTGATCACGCCATCGAGGCACGGGTAGCGGCCATGATACTTCGGTTGGATGGCCACCACCGCCGTCTCGTCGGTCTGAGACAGGATGGGGTCATCAGCATCCGAACCAGGATTTAACCTGGTAAACGACTCCTTGTAGGTCTCCAGGTTCTTCTCGGTATTGCCGTAGTACTCGCTCTCGCCGTCCTTGCGCTTACTCCGCGCACGGGCCAGCTTCCACGACTCCATGTCTGAGAGCGGCTTCCTCAACTTGCCCTCCTGCAACGTCAAAAAGAAGTTAGCCATACATAAGAACATGACGGTAAAAAGAAGAAAAAGAATGTATCATGTATATAGATAAGAACATGACGGTAAAAAGAAGAAAAAGAATGTATCCTCATAAACCTGGATGGCCTTGTAGCCCCAGTGGTTCCTGTTTCCTTGGCCGTGTGTTCCGTCGGTTCCACGATTAGCCCGGTTCTTTGTACTCTTGGCAGCAAACTCTGCATCCTCACCGAGCCACCTATCCACCAAACTCGCCCATCCGTCATCCCTTCCGTAGCACCAAGTAGAAATAACCTAAATAATGGAAGCATGACATGTCATCACGAAACAATGAAATTGACTGTTTATACGTCGGAATGAAAAGTCTGTAATACTTACCATCATGTACTGCTCCCTACTCAAGGTAAGCCGCTGCTTCTGCGCTTCTTTCTTGCTCATCTTTCGACCAAGGTAGTTGTGGTAGTAGTGCGAGATGGCAACCCAGCGCACCTCGTACTGAATCTGGCGAGCTTTCTTCCTCGCAGCCGCCACCAAGACCACGTCGTCTCTAGCCTTGTGCTCCTCCAGAACCCTATAGAATTGCTACAATCATGCATAAAACCAGAATGAAACAAGGCATGAGTTAAGTGATTCGATGATAAACTATGAACGAAACTCAAGACGAGTGATTCTGAAGAGAACTTACCCAAAAAAAATTGATCACGGCCTTAGCGGCCGTCCCGTACTCCGCGAGGCTGGCAGCCTCGTAGTGGTCCCAGGTCGTGGCCAAAACCCGCAGCTCCGGGTCCCTGTCTGGCCGCGGGCAAAATAGGCCCGGCCAAAAATCCTTCAATAGGATAATGATAATGCCGTTCGGTTTACGACCCTCTCTAAGAACTTTCCAATTGCTGCAAAAGAATCAAAAAATTAGCATGTGTACAATGAAAATGTTAGTATTTGTTCAAACTATGATTGAGAGGCACTTACTCTGTCCCCGTGGGTTCAATGAGCCACTTCTTCTCCTCGGTAGCAGGAGGTGTAGGTAGTTCTGCAGCACCACGCAGCCACCCCTTCAGATCACCCGGCGGCAAGTTACCCCACACCTCGCCACCACCCTCCCCTCCAGAACCCTTCCCTCCACAACCCTCCTCCTCGCCCTCCTCCTCCTCCTCCTCCTGAACCAACTCCTCCTCGCCCTCCTCCTCCTCCTCCTCCTCCTCCTCCTCGCGAACCTCCTTCTCCTCAGACTCAGAGGGTGCCTCAGTATAGGAGGGCGTCGAAGACGACCCCCCTATGTCGGACAGGGACCACAGTTTCTTGACCCGACCGCATCTCCCCCCCACCTCCTCCTCTAGGGGCTCTCCCATCAACCCTCCTCCTCTAGGGGCTCTTCCCCCGACCCCTCGACCTCCCTGTGAGGTGTCATCCTCAAGTAGTCGGGGGGAGGCTGACGGGGTCGTCCACTCCGACTAAGACCTCCTTTTAATTTGCTTAGGAAACCCGCGCCGCTGGACTTGCCCATGATTAGCAAACCTGCATTGAGAAGAGAATAAACAATTAGTAAGGATAACAAGTAAATAAGCATACAAAAAAGCACATTAATAACAAAAAAGCACATTAAGCATACAGAAAAGAACATTAACAAAATATGCAATGTATAAGCAAGCTATATATATATATATATATATATATATATATATATATATATATATATATATATATATATATATATATATATATATATATATATATATATATCTTTTTTGGCAAAGGAAGGAAGCATATAAATAACCATACAAAAAAAACTTACATTTCCTAGAACCCAAATGAATCATCACTATTGTAATCTATTCGTCGACCGGTCTCATCATCACTATCACGCATATCGTCTTCGTTGTCTGACGAAGGTGGAGGCTCTTCCTCGTCGTCAGCGTCTTCATTTAACTTTTCAAGCATAATTATGTCTCTTTGATTCACAATTGCCTCACCATCATTCCGTGCATCGTCATCGTTTGGGTCCACATCAACATAACCCAAGTCATCATCGTCCTTGTTTCGGACCACATCATCATGTTGCTCTTGAAAGAACACTCCCTCGTATGTCATGGGGTTTATGTTGTAGTAATCATCATCGTTCGGGTCCGGTAGCTTACCATGTGGCGACACCTTGAACACAACTTCCCAACCCTTTAGGTACTCTTTCTGGCATGGGTAGGGCAGATAATAAACTTGTGTGGCCTGGGTAGCCGCAATAAAGAGATCAGCTCCGGCATAGACGGTTGATGGTTTAACTTCGACTAAACCAACGGAAGGCGTATGTCTCAGGCCCTTATTGGGGTTGAACCATCGGCATTTGAACACAACGAGACTTAGGGTTTCGCGCCCACGGTTGAATGTAAGCTCGTATATTTTCCTACCCTTCCGTAGTACTCTACTTTATAGTTTTGGGATCAGGCCGACTGTTCTGGTGCTCCTCTGTATGGAAGCGATATCCATTCACATCATACTTTTCGCATGTCATGACCCGACTGTTAAAACCCATGGAAACCCATCTCAATTCTTCATCCATTGATGTGTTCGAATCTTTTCCCTACAAGTTTAATTAAAATTGTAGGGTGCATTAGTTCCGATAACTAATAAATGTTGGGTGCACTAGGTAATAGGGAAGTGTGAAAATTTACTTTCTCCATGAACCAAGCAACAAATTTTTTCCTTCCATCGGCACCCTTTCGGAGAAGAGTAAGTGCCTCCGCTTCAGTAGGAGGCATCATTCCCGTCCACTCTTCATCAACGAATCGACTAAAAGAAGAAAAGCGGTATTAGACCGATGCAAAGTGAACATATATAATGAATTGACTAAAAGAATGGTGCAACGGTTTTACCTCATCCACTCATCCTCAACTTCCTTGATGTTGTGCAAGACATAGAACATGACGTCCTCCCACTCATGTTGTGGCATGATATAAGGTTTCGAGCATCCAGCCCTGCCACCTTGCCCACTGAATAGAGGGAGCTTGGGTTTATAGTTGGGCTTTTCTGTATTGTATCGAGACACCTTATTATGCAGAGTGGGAACGTGGTCCGGATAGTACGCTGTCCTGAGGTCTGCCACCTCCTCTAAGATAATTGCCTCAGCTATGGAAGCTTCAATCTTAGCTTTGATACCACATTTGTGTCGAAGATGCTTGTTCTATCTCTCAGGGCCGTACTGCCAACGATTCTGCACAGGGCCCCCCAACAATACCTCGTTCGCGAGGTGCAAAATGAGATGTGTCATCGGAGTAAAGAAGCCTGGCGGAAAGATCTTCTCTAGCTTGCATATCAACTCCGGTGCCTTCTTATGCAATTCTTTTATCATCTTAGGACATACTTCTTTAGCTCAAAGCGTGCGGAAGAAATGGCTTAGCTCCGAAAGCACACGCCAGACACGCTCGGGGACATAGCCTCGAACCATCACCGGCATAATCCGCTCAATCCATACATGATAGTCATGACTCTTGAGCCCGGTGACTTTGCCCGTTAAAAGATTGACTCCCTTACTTTTATTCGATGCATAACCATCAGTGAACTTCACGACGTGTTTCAGCCACTTGAATGCCTCCATATTATCATCCTTTTTAAGGACGAAGTCAGCATCTGGCTTCATCCAAGATTTTCGACCGCCTGTGGGAGGCTGCATGTTCAGACGTGGTCTATCACAAATATTCTGTTGATCGACTCTAGCATTAACGTTATCCTTTGTCTTATCAGGAATGTTGAGGATCGTGCGAAAAAGGGCCTCTGCGACATTCTTTTCGGTGTGCATCACATCGATGTTATATGGAAGTTTGAGGTCCTTGAAATAGGGAAGCTGCGTGAAGGGGGTAATGTGAGTCCAGTTGTGCGTCTCACCATATCCTTCAAAACCTTTGGCTTTTCCTTTGCCTTTCCCTTTGCCCTCGCCTTCGCCTGTGGCTTTGGCTTTCGCTTTGGCTTTGTCTTTTCCTTCACCGGCAGGCTTAAGAGCTTTCAGCTGAGCAAGCACATCCGCACCCGAAAACGTTGGAATCTCGTTTACTTCATGGACAACTAGGCCTTTCGTGAAGTTCTTCTTGTCTTCCCTGTCAGGATGGTCTGGAGGAAGGAACTGTCGATGCAGGTCAAAGGCAACATACTTGCCACCCTTCTTCAGCCAAATGAAACGCAAGGCCTGCATGCACACTGGGCATGGCATCTTCCCACTTGTACACCATCCGCAGAATAGGGCATAGCTGGGAAAGTCATGCATGCAATACTGCAGCCAAACTTTCATCAAGAAATTTTTCTGCAGATGTCGATCGTATGTCAACATCGGGAAGTACCAAGAATGGTGCAAATCATCCACCAACGGCTGCATAAACACACTCAAATTCTTCCCCGGATATTCAGGCCCCGGAATTATCAGCGACAGGAACATGGTCTTGCGTTGCATTATGGCGCCGGGAGGGAGATTGAGCGGAATAACAAACACGGGCCAGCAGCTGTATGGATTAGACGACATACCATATGGATTGAACCCATCACCTGATATAGCAATTCTGACATTCCCAGCCTCGGCTGCTTCCTCAGGGTATTCCGTGTCAAATGACTTCCATGCTTCACCTTCTGATGGATGTACGATTTTATCTGCATGGTACCTTTTCCCTTCCTTGTGCCACTTCATCATTTTGGCAGACTCCTCCGTGATGAAAAGGCGTTGCAGTCTTTCTATGAAATGGAGATACCGAAGAACCTCTGCAGGGATGGCTAGCTGCTTCTTCTGACCCTGCTCATCGACCACCTCAATATACCGAGAGGAACCGCACTTCCTACAGTAGTTTTCATTCGTATACTCGTGCCTAAACAAAAGGCAATTCTTTGGACAAACATGTATTTTCTCATAATCCATAGAGAGCGCCTTCATGATTTTGTTTGTAGCATACATGCTTTTCGGCAGTTCATGGCCCTCAGGGAGGCTGTTAGCCCATACTCCCAGAAATGCTTTGAATTAACCTCGGGTACAGCCGTACTCGGCATTGACTGCCATCAGTTGCGAGATGGCATCCAGCTGAGAGAGCTTGGCACCCTCACAAAGAGGTTTCTTTGACGAGGCCAAGATATCCAGGAAGGCCTTTGCGGTTTCCTCCGGCTCCTCCGGTTCATTCGCTGAAAGTGTCGCAGGTGCCATCTGTGCAGCACATACATCATCTAGCATGTCTCTAACCCCATCGTCCTCATGACCAGCGATGCGTTGTCGTATCACCTCCTCTCTACCACGGTCCCGCTGGGCAAAGTTTATCGGCATGATAAAGTTTGGCATAAATCCATTCGTGCGAAGGTGCAAAGTCATCTCCTCCTGATCTCTCCGGATACATCTCTTACATTTGGCACAGGGGCATTCTGGCACCATTCTCATTGGACGACGGAATATCTCCATCAAAAACACATCGGTTTTCTCGGCCCACTTTGTTATTACTTGATTCCGACGGAAAAAACCACTGTACATCCACTGATTATCTGCCATCTCTGCTTTATTGGGAGCCACACAACAAAATTAAGGATTCATTTAAATTAATCACATCAATGTTTTATTTTCTACCGGGTTGACGAGAAATGACATTGAATCCACCTACATCTCTAATAGGTAAAGATGGGTCCTAATCCCACCCGAGGATGTGTAGATTGAGTACGTTCTCCATGCTCTACCCCATTCTGAGACAAAATTTCGGCAGCACCTCCCCGCTGTTCTCCAGATACACGTCCCGGCAGAAACCCAAGATAATGTGCATCCGGAGAACAACGGGGAGGCGCTGCCGAAATTTTGTCTCGGAATGGGGTAGAGCATGGAGAACGTACCCAATCTACACATCCTCGGGCTGTCCGTGGAAAACGCTGGACAATCCGAATGAGTTACGGTGATAAATATGCAATTGAATGCATATTAATCGATGCAACCCTTTCGGACGGGAGACACCTCGGTTACGCGACTTGACGTGAAAACGAAATCTAGTGACATGAAAAAAAAGTGGAGGAGATGGAATTGTAGCTCACCCTCGGATGTAGAGGATGTAGTCGATCAGTGGAGGGATGATCGTGGACCAACAGCTCCAACGTCGATGATCACTCCACGGAGATGCAAACAAATCCTGTAAGTTCCACCGAGCGAAAAAAATTTAGGTCATCGCATCACATAAAGCATTGACACTTCAAACTATGAAAAAAATCATAGTGATAATGACATCTAGTGAAGATTTTAGATCATCATGATACTTCAAATCCTAATTTCTCTGTCAAGTGTGAAATTTTGTTCTTCAATTTTTTTAGCAAGATCATCATGATGAAGTAACCACTCATCATATCCCAATTTTGGAGCAGATCTCACATAGCTATTTAACAACATCTCAAATTGCAAAAAAAGCTTCATTTACTATTTTAGAAACTAAGTGTCTCGAATTTCTTCTTATGAATCAACATGACCTAACACTAACTTGATCAATATCCATCCATCCATCCATCCATCTATCACAAACAACCAACATCCATTCATCCATATTTTAGAAACTAAGTGTCTAAAAAATTTGACCAACATTCCATCCATCCTTCCATCTATGAATCTAACAACATCCATGCATCCATCTAACAATTTCATCCATGCATCCATCCACGTAACAAACAGTAGCAAAAAAATGAAAAAATGAAAAAAATGAAAAAAAGAGAAGAAGGCTCACCGGTGCGGCGAGGCCGGCAGAGGGGTGTCGCGGGCATGGGTGCAGCGGGCAACCGGAGATGGGCCGGTGCAGCGGGCGAGCAGGAAGGCCGGGGCCGGGGGCCAACAGAGCTGCCGGGGCCGGGGCAGGGCGGACGGGGGCAGGACGGACAGGGGCGGGGGCAGGGCGGACGGGCATCGGCGGAGGGGGTCCGAGCCCGGGCCAGCACGGCGACGGCGGTTCGGCCGAGGCCCGAGCAGGAGAGAGAGGGCGCGGGGTCGGGGCGGCGCCGACGCGGGCCGGCGAGGTGGCAGGGCTGACGGGGGTGGCGGTGGCGTGAGGTGGCGGAGAGGGTGGTGGCGGCGGCGGCGCGACAAGGTGGCGAAGAGGGTGGCGGCGGCGGCGAGACGAGGTGGCGGAGAGGGTGGCGGCGGCGCGACCCGGTGGCGTTGGCGTGGGTCGGGGTCGGGAGAGAGGGGAATGAGTGGTCGGGAGGGCACCGCGAGTGGATAAGGGGGACTATGCCGACGGCAAGCCGTCGGCATAGGTGTCCATGCCACGTGTCCACCTATGCCGACGGCCAAGCCGTAGGCATAGATATTTTTCAATTTCTTTTTTGTTACACATGAACTTTAAATTTTTAAAAAAATCTCCTACCAATTTGTTAAACATCCACTATCCATCCTACCCTCCAAAGACCAACGAGCGGCCTAATCCACCACAAGACCTCTACCCAAGGCTCCGGGTGTTCAAGAATATTCATGCAACACCAAAACCGCGGAGGGATCACTTCGGTGTCATCGCCGTTCGTGAGGGGGGACCACACCCCGGAGCCGCGCATTGCCTCTTCGGACATGCGACCACAACTTAAGACATGTGTGAGGACCCGGTGCAAAGCTCTGGTGGCGTAGCTACCCCCCCCCCCCAAGGCCCCCGTCCCGCCTAACCCTGGCTCAGTTCACCCGCAGATCTACCCCTTTGACTTTCGCCGGACGGGCTTTGACCAGTGGACCTTTTCACCTAGTTGTGATAGGTCAGCCCATAGGAACACTTCAGAACAGGGTCCGGGCCCAACCCACCGCAGGATTCCCTCCGCGTAGAACCGACGTGGCCGTTTCCCCCCTCCAAGTGCCGGTGGCGGCGCCGTCCGTGAAGGGGGTCACACTCCGGAGCCGCATGCCAGGTGTTTGCACCCGCCACCACACTTCCTGGCGTGTAAGAGGACCCAGCGCAAGATTTGGTGGCATAGCTAGCCACCGAAGGCCCCCGGCCACACTCGTAGACACGCGAAGAACAACCCGTACCGGGGGATTTTTGCGCATACTCCTGAATCTTTAAAAAATATAAGAAATTGCCACGCATCTTATATCACGTGTGCCCGCGCCGTGTAAATAATTCATGAGTTGATCACGCTCCGGGTGTTCAGGAATATTCACACAACACCAAAACAGCAGAGGGATCACTTCGGTGTCATCGCCGTCCGTGAGGGGGGACCACACCACGGAGCCGTGCATTGCCTCTTCGGACATGCCGCCACAACTTAAGACATGCGTGAGGACCCGGTGCAAAGCTTTGGGGGCGTAGCTACCCCCCCAAGGCCCCCGTCCCGCCGAACCCTGGCTCAGTTCACCCGTAGATCTACCCCTTTGACTCTCGCCGGACGGGCTTTGACTAATGGACCTTTTCACCTGGTTGTGATAGGTCAGCCCATAGGAACACTTCAGAACAGGGTCCGGGCCCAACCCACCGCAAGATTCCCTCCGCGTAGACCCGACGAGGCTGTTTCCCCCCTCCAAGTGCCGGCGGCGGCGCCATCCGTGAAGGGGGTCACATTCCGGAGCCGTGTGCCGGGTGTTTGCACCCGCCACCACACTTCCAGACGAGCAAGAGGACCCAGCGCAAGATTTGGTGGCATAGCTAGCCACCGAAGGCCCCCGGCCACACTCGTAGACACGCGAAGAACAACCCGTACCGGGGTATTTTTGCGCATACTCCTGAATCTTTCAAAAATATAAGAAATTGCCATGCATCTTATATCACGTGTGCCCGTGCCGTGTAAAAAATTCATGAGTTGATCACGCTCCGGGTGTTCAGGAATATTCACGCAACACCAAAACCGCAGAGGGATCACTTCGGTGTCATTGCCGTCCGTGAGGGGAGACCACACCACGGAGCCGCGCATTGCCTCTTCGAACTTGCCACCACAACTTAAGACATGCGTGAGGACCCGGTGCGAAGCTCTGGGGGCGTAGCTACCCCCCCAAGGCCCCCGTCCCGCCTAACCCTGGCTCAGTTCACCCGCAGATCTACCCCTTTGACTTTCGCCGGACGGGCATTGACCAATGGACCTTTTCACCTGGTTGTGATAGGTCAGCCCATAGGAACACTTCAGAACAGGGTCCGGGCCCAACCCACCGCAAGATTCTCTCCGCGTAGACCCGACGTGGCCGTTTCCCCCTCCAAGTGCCGGCGGCGGCGCCGTCCGTGAAGGGGGTCACATTCCGGAGCCGCGTGCCGGGTGTTTGCACCCGCTACCACACTTCCAGACGTGTAAGAGGACCCAGCGCAAGATTTGGTGGCATAGCTAGCCACCGAAGGCCCCCGGCCACACTCGTAGACACGCGAAGAACAACCCGTACCGGGGGATTTTTGCGCATACTCCTGAATCTTTAAAAAATATAAGAAATTGCCACGCATCTTATATCACGTGTGCCCGTGCCGTGTAAAAACTTCATGAGTTGATCACGCTCCGGGTGTTCAGGAATATTCACGCAACACCAAAACCGCAGAGGGATCACTTCGGTGTCATCGCCGTCCGTGAGGGGGGACCACACCCTGGAGCCGCGCATTGCCTCTTCGGACATGCCACCACAACTTAAGACATGCGTGAGGACCCGGTGCGACGCTCTGGTGGCGTAGCTACCCCCCCAAGGCCCCCGTCCCGCCTAACCCTGGCTCAGTTCACCTGCAGATCTACCCCTTTGACTTTCGCCGGACGGGCTTTGACCAACGGACCTTTTCACCTGGTTGTGATAGGTCAGCCCATAGAAACACTTCAGAACAGGGTCCGGGCCCAACCCACCGCAAGATTCGCTCCGCGTAGACCCGACGTGGTCGTTTCCCCCCTCCAAGTGCCGGCGGCGGCGCCGTCCGTGAAGGGGGTCACACTCCGGAGCCGCGTGCCGGGTGTTTGCACCCGCCACCACACCTCCAGACGTGTAAGAGGACCCTGCGGCGGGTCCTTATACTTCGTATGGCCACGGAATGATAAATATACAAAAACTCAAAACAAAAGGGTGTTTTATGTAAATATGAAGCAAACATCATTGTTAGTTTATTCAAATTTGAAACATAGTATAGCAACTGAATCATTTCAAGATTCTAATAAAAAACAATATAAAATATAGCTCCAAGTGAGGTTACCGATAGCGTTGAAGACGAAAGAGGGGATGCTGTCGGTACCGAAACCGGCAGAACTCGGGTAGGGGGTCCGAACTATGGATCTAGGAATCAAGGAGTAACAGGGAACGTAAAGACGTCGATTCACCCATGTTCGGGCCCTCTCAAAGAGGTAAAACCCTACGTCTTGCTAGATTGTATTGATGTGATTGTATGAATGTTATAGAGTGGATCTACCTCGAGATCGGATGGGCTAAACCCTAGGTGGTTATGATGATCCCCCTCCTACGCGCTAAACCCTCTAGTTTATATAGACACCAGAGGAACCTAGGGTTACACATAGTCGGTTGTCATCAGGGGATAAACATGCCGGTTACGCTAAATATTTCTTGGAGGAGACGCCAAGTCTTCGGAGGTTTCCTTCTGGTGTACGGGGTCACCCACTATCCGGCCTTCCTTTGATGGGTAAAGGGCGGCCCACTAGTCCGGCCTACGAGAGATTGCCGGCAGCCCGAGTACCCCCTAGTCCGGGACACCCTCTGTAGCCCCCAAACTAGCCTCCAATGCCGAGGTCGACAGTCTTCGGCAGCTCCATGCTCCAAGGGTCTTCGGCTTGGTGGGCGAGTTCCTTCCATCACCTGTGTTCGGTTTGACAATAGTTCGGCTGCCGCGGATCCCCTGATTGGCGAGGCTTTGCGGAGCCCGCCATACCGTTTTTCTTCACCCAGAATTAATGACGCGCCTCGATTTCTGCGTACCCGGGGAATGCGAGTGGCCCGGTAGGTTTTTACAAAAATGCCCCTTTATGGGGGAAAGAATCCCCTTTTAATAGGTCAGGGACGGGGAGGCTAACACACCACATCCCTTGTCATTGTTCCTCACATCCCCGAGAGGCCACAACCAGCAAACAATGGCGAGTGTTCCAGGCTCCTCCTCACGCCCTCACGGCCCCCGTCAAGGAGACTGGGCGAGCTGCTCAGTTTCCCGCATGCGATTGAGCAGCCTCGAGACGCAGGGGTATCTTCCCGCTTCAGATCTCGCGTCCACCCGCCCCGGATTAACTTCCGCGGACGGGGAGGCCCTCGCAGAGAACTTCCCTACCCCCCACGGGGAGGAAAGGGTATGCTTCGTGCCCTTCCTCTTGCGAGGCCTAGGTTTCCCCATTCATCCCTTCCTGAGGGGTCTACTAGAGTTTTACGGGATCCAACTCGACCACCTTACCCTAGGATCAATTCTACACATCTCGGGCTTCGTCGCCCTTTGCGAGATGTTTCTGGGCTGCGAGGCCCCTTTCGAGTTGTGGAGGACATACTTCTGCCTTGTCCCCCACACCCGAGGGGGGATAATTTATGAGGTCGGCGGGGCCGAGGTATGGCGTATTGCCGGAACGGGATACCCCATAGGGACTCCCAAGAAAGATGCCGAGGAGTGGACCTCGGAATGGTTTTATATTGAAGACGTCCCCCTATCCAGCTTGGAGGGGGTTGCCCTAATTCTCACTTGTTTCTCCGAAGAAGCGGTTCAACTGGCGCCCGAAGAGTTCTTCCCAAGAGGAAAGCGTCGAAGTAGCACGGCTGGCTGCTCAAGTGAGGTGGCTGGCCCACAATGGGCTAACCGTGATCGACGTGATGGCAGCAGCCATTGCTTGGTGCGTTCAACCTCTTCAACAGAGAGTACACCCGCTATGGCGCTACAATGGGGAGAATGACTCGACCCGGTACACACGGAAGGGACCTGCCGATCAGGCGGCGATGGCAGCCATACTGGCCGATCTTTTGAAGGGAGAAGAGCAAGAGTTTGCTCGGTTAAGGCCCAAGGAAGGCTTCTCGAGCTATAAACCCATCGAAACGGTGTGTCCAACCACGCTCCGTAGTTCGGACGGCACGCCAATTTTTCTTAATCCACTTTTTAACTTGTCCGAACAGAGCTGGAGGCGCTGGATTGAGACAGTGAGCTGCCCTGCTCCTCAACCGGAGAGTCATTCTCGTGACGACGACCCTGGGTTTCATGACGATCCCGAAACATCGATCGATTTTGAGGAGGGGGTCTTCTACCAGGAGAGCCACGATGGGTCTAAGGTGGCCCTCTTGGCCGATCACCCCGGGGCGCTTCCCTCCTCCGCTGTAAGTGACCAACGGGCTCCTTCTCAAAAAAGACGCTCAGCTACTGCAGCTCCAAATACACTGACTTCTACTCCCAAGGGCCGCCATATGACGCGTCGGACATCTGCAAGAGTGGCACCAGCGGCCCCAGTGGACAGTGGCCGTGGGCCGTCTAAACGCGCGGCCCCGACGGGAAATACGTCATCCGCGCCCCGTCCGAAGAGGTAACGCATCCGTCACACCAACACAGTCTTTACTTCTGACACTTGCTAAGAATGCCAACAATTTTCTTTGCGGTGTCTTGCAGGCGATATGTAGAGCCACCTTCACCTGAGGATGTTGAAGAGGTGCCGGGGGGTGACCCAAAACCGAGGTCCCTAGTTGTAGCTGGCGTTACTCCGGAGGTCCCTGCCGAGGACCAACATCCCGAGGACTCAGGGGGCGTATTGGTCACCAACTCCGAGGTCGAAAGCGTGATGAATCACCGGCGGCGCAAGGCGTCGCTACGGCACTCTGCATTTTCCGATCAGGAGTTTAATGCTCTTAGTTCGGTAGACGCGTACCTCGGAGTTGCCCGAACGGGACTCGAGGTGGTAGTTAAGCTCATGTCTACTAATCTGCAGGTATGCCGTTGGTTTTGACAACCAGTTACCTAACCCAGTAGCCCCCGAGCCTTTAATTTGGGCGGAACGGCCGAGTTAAGGGTCTGCTGTTTATAATGTCGTGCTATTGTGCAGACTGTTCGGGAACAAAACAAAAAGCTGTCCAAAGACCTCGGGCTGGCGCAAACACAGTTAAAATCTGTGGAAGCCGAATTAGAGGAGGTCAAGAAATTTACCAGAGAGGCACATGGTAAGTGCCGAACTTAAATGTGTATAATTTTTTTGATGGAACACCTTTTCTAATGAAAGATGGATCCGTAGCAGCCGAGTCTATAAATCAGCTGCAGAAGGATCTGGATGCTGCCAGAGAAGCTCAAGGTATGCGGAGTTGCAGCAGGAGGCTGGCTACCGCGTACTGACCCGAAGTCATGAGGAAAGGGATAAGCTCAAGGCGGAAGGTCAACAACAGGCCCAAGAAATCAAGAGCTTGAAAGCTCAACTGGCCCTATCCCAAGAGGAGAACCAGAGACTGAAAGCTGGCGTGTTCGGTGAGTGCAACATAGTTTTTTAGTTCATAAACTGCATGTACTAGACAGCAATATGAACAACTCCACGTCTCATTGTAGTTCTTCTGACCGGACGCCCCGAAGAGGGGGCCAGCTCTTTCGGACGGGACCTACTGAAGGAGCTATCCGCCGTACATGAGCGGGCCCGAAAAGCCATGAAGAGCATGTTCAAGGCACTGTGGCCTGGCGAGGTGGTCCCAGAAGGGATGGCCGAACTTGCGAATCGATTCAAAGGAGCTTGGCGCCGCTTTGAGTTATGGAAGATGTCATCTTGTCGAGAGGGAGCATGGGAAGCTTGGGCGATGATCAAGACCCGCTTCACCAAGCTGGAACTGGAGCATTTAGCTAGGGTTGGGCCGGTAGGGCCAGATGGGCAGGAAGTGCCCGTGCATCTGGTATATGATCAGGTTATGCTCGCAGCTCGGCTATCCCAAGCAGATTGTGCTTTGGAGACCATAATAGATGGTCTTGATCAAGATTGACATTTTGATTCTCAGTATCTATGTACTTTACATCAAATAGTCTCCAAACCGTGCTTGAAACGTTGTCTTAACCGGCCATCGGCTTCCGTCCCCTCAGCCAGGGGCCGAGGAGTGTTTCCTACTATGCGATCCGAAAACATCGGAAAAACACTTCGGAGAACCAGGCAATCCAGCCATTTGGTGCAAATAGACAAAAACGCGCTCGGTGAGTTATGTTATATTACTATTTAACGTAAGAAACATCTTCCGATGAAAATAGTTTCTCTATGGGTTCCTTTCTTTGGGTTACCACGTTGATCATGGACGTATAACCGAATACCCGAAATAGACGGGGATGGTTACTTTGGGAAAATAACCCTGGAATCTTGGCAATAGCTACCAATTATTTTCACTTCCCTCTTGGCCGACCAATTATGTTCTTAAGAACGCTAGCTTTTGGCTTCACCCGTCTGAGGTACGCACCCGGGTAATCCGGACGTAACAATCACAGAGGTGCTCCTTTTACTCCCTAGCCAAACAATCGGGAACGTAGGGAGTAAACATAGGAGCGAGGCAGCCCAGCTTGGCCAAATCTTAAGTCAAATTGATGCATATGATGGCTTTAGAACGATACTGGAAGGTTGCAAACATGTCAAAACTGATGGTTGCACAAATAATATATGACCGGCTCCGTAAGAGAAGCCCCCAGGTAAAAGCGTGTGGTACATTCGAGGATGTGTGATGAAGATAAACTTAACGTAGTTCGGCTTAACCGTACACAACCCGGGAAAGACTAGTTACTCGAAAAAATATAAATCCGAGAAGGATAAACCGAAGAGGGTGATGACGCTGATTTAGCCGTAGAAGCGTCGAAGCCGAGTTGCGTTCCATGGGTTTGGTTCAAGGCAGTCGTCCTTTGGGCCGCGTAGACGGTACGCTCCGCCTGCCAGTACCTGATCAATTATGAAGGGCCCCTCCCATTTGGGCGACAGCTTATGCTTCTGCTTCTCTGGGAGGCGCAGGACGAGGTCACCCACGTTGTAGGCTTTTGCCCGTACTTTCCTGCTCTGATAGCGTCTGGCCTGTTGCTGATAGAAGGCAGAACGAGCCCGAGATATGTCGTGCTTGCCCTCCAGGGCGTCCAGGTCATCTTGCCGATCCAGCTCGGCCTCTCTTTCTTCATACATGCGTACTCGAGGTGCGTCGTGAATAAGATCGCTGGGGAGGACGGCTTCTGCCCCATACACCATGAAGAACTGTGTGTAGCCCGTGGATCGATTGGGAGTGGTGCGTAGGCCCCACAATACGGAGTCGAGCAACTCGACCCAGTGGCAGTCAGATTCTTTTAAAGATCGGACCAAACGAGGCTTAATGCCGCTCAAAATTAGGCCGTTAGCTCGCTCGACCTGTCCATTGGACTGTGGGTGATATACCGAGGCGTAGTCGAGCTTAATGCCTAAATTAGCGCATCAGTCTTTGACTTCCTGGGCGGTAAAATTGGATCCATTATCCATTATTATGCTATGGGGGACACCGTAACGGTGCACGACGCCGGATATAAAATCAATGACCGGCTTGGACTTGCCTGAGGTTACTAGTTTTGCCTCAATCCATTTAGTGAATTTGTCTACCATGACGAGTAGATATTTCTTTTTCTTGGTCCCCCCTTTAAGTGGTCCGACCATGTCCAACTCCCAGACCGCGAAGGGCCAAGTAATCGGTATCGTCCGAAGAGCCGTGGGGGCATATGACTTTGATTTGCAAAGAGCTGGCATCCAACGCAATGTTGGACCAATGTTTGGGCGTCTGCGCGGGCAGTGGGCCAGAAGAACCCCGCTCGGAAGGCCTTGCTGACCAGGGCCCGAGCTGCTGCGTGGTGACCGCCCATGCCGGCGTGGATTTCAGCCAAGAGCTGTCTCCCCTCCTCTTCGGATATACATCTTTGGAGGACGCCGGTGGTGCTTTTCTTGTATAGTTCGCCCTCGTGGACCTTGTAGGCTTTAGATCACCGAATGATGCGCCTTGCCTCAGTCTGGTCATCGGGTAGCTCTTGGCGGAGAAGATAAGCGAGGAAGGGCTCGGTCCATGGTGCGATTATCGCCATGACTTCGTGGGCCGAAGACATCTCTTCGACGGCCGAGCCCCCAACAATTCCTTTGTCTGGTTCGATAGGTGGAGGGATGAGTTCTCCTGAGCCCTTGGTTTCTGAGTCCTGGCCATCCTCCTGCCACACCACGGACGGCTTGAAGAGTCATTCCAAAAAGGTGTTCTCAGGAACACGATCGCGCTTGGCGCCCATTCGAGCAAGGACATCGGCAGCTTGATTGCTGTCTCTAGAAACATGGTGGAACTCCAGCCCTTCAAAACGGGCGGATATCTTTAGGACAGCGTTGCGATATGCTGTCATTTTTGGGTCTTTTGCTTCAAACTCACCGTTGACTTGAGAGATGGCGAGATTAGAGTCTCCCCGTACCTCGAGCAGATGTACACCAATTGACACCGCCATCCGAAGTCCATGCAACAGAGCTTCGTATTCGGCCGCGTTGTTGGAGTCGGTGTACATGATCTGAAGTACATACCGGATATTGTCGCCAGTGGGAGATGTGACAACCACTCCAGCCCCCAGCCCGGCGAGCATTTTGGAGCCATCGAAGTACATCGTCCAATGCGAATATGTACTGTAGTCTCTAGGGAGCTCGGCTTCCGTCCATTCCGCTACGAAATCCGCCAACACCTGAGATTTAATAGCTCGGCGTGGTCGATACATGATTTCGAAGGGGAGGAGCTCGATAGCCCATTTAGCTATACGGCCGGTGGCATCTCGATTGTTGATTATGTCATTCAGGGGTACTTCGGATGCCCCCGTGACCGAACACTCTTGAAAATAGTGGCGGAGCTTTCGGGATGCCATGAAAACTGCGTAGGCTATCTTCTGATAATGTGGGTACCTCGTTTTACATGGGTAGAGAACTTCGGATACATAGTACACTGGCTTCTACACCTGGAGCTTGTGACCCTCTGCCTCTCGTTCGATGACGAGAACCACGCTGACCACCTGATTCATGGCCGAAATATATAGCAGCATTGGCTCGCCCAAGCTGGGTGCTGTCAAGATGGGGTTGCTAGCCAGTAGTGTTTTAATTTCCTCAAGTGCGGCCGTTGCCTCGCTAGTCCACTCGAAATTCTTGGTTCGTTTCAGCAGCTAGTAGAGTGGTAGGGCCTTCTCCCCGAGGCGTGAGATGAAGCGGCTTAAGGCTGCCACGCAGCCGGCCAGTTTCTGAACGTGCTTCAGCTCGGTAGGAACCGCTAGCTGGGACAATGCTGGTATTTTTGCTGGGTTAGCCTCTATTCCTCTATGGGAAACAATAAATCCGAGCAACTTGCCGGCTGGCACTCCGAAGACACATTTTTCCGGATTGAGCCGTATATCGAAAGTTCATAGGTTGTCGAAGGTTTGCCGGAGATCGTCCACCAGCTGACTGACGTGTTTGGTTTTGACAACCACGTCGTCCACATATGCCTCGACCGTTTTGCCGATCTGCTTTTCCAAACATGTTTGGATCATGCGCTCGCATGTGGCCCCTGCATTTTTTAATCCGAAGGGCGTTGTGTTGAAACAGAATGGTCCATAGGGGGTGATGAATGTTGTGGCCGCTTGATCGGACTCCTTCATTTTAATTTGATGGTAGCCGGAGTATGCGTCAAGGAAACACAGCGAGTCATGCCCGGAAGTGGCGTCTATGATCTGGTCTGTGCGGGGCAAGGGGAAAGGATCCTTGGGGCAGGCCTTGTTTAAGTCCTTGAAATCGACACACAACTGCCAGGATTTGTCCTTTTTAGGTACCATGACCAGATTGGCCAACCACTCCAGATGTTTGATGTCTCGGATGAATCCGGCTTCGAGCAACTTTGCCAATTCCTCGCCCATAGCTTGACGCTTGGGTTCGGAAAATCGGCGTAAGGCCTGTTTGACTGGCTTGAAACCTTTAATAATGTTCAAGCTGTGCTCGGCTAAACTACGTGGGATCCCTGGCATATCTGGCGGGTGCCAGGCAAAGATATCCCAGTTTTCGCACAAAAATTTGCGCAACTCTTCATCGACCGTGTGGTCCAGCTGTGCTCCAATGGATGCCGTCTTGTTGGGATCTGTTGGATGCACTTGGAATTTGACGATTTCATCAGCTGGTTTGAAGGACATAGATTTGGGCCTTTTATCGAGGATTACGTCGTCCTTGTCCACCGTTGAACGGAGCGCGGTTAGTTCTTCAGCTGCGAGGGCCTCGGACAACGCTTCGAGGGCGAGCGATGTTGTTTTATTCTCGGCCCGAAGAGCTCTGTCCGGATCACTTGTGACTGTGATCACGCCGTTTGGCCCGGGCATCTTAAGTTTCATATACCCGTAATGTGGGATAGCATGGAATCGGGCGAATGCGTCACGCCCCAATAAGGCGTGGTAGCTACTGCGAAAGGGCACAATGTGGAAGAGCAATTCCTCGGATCGATAGTTCTCGGGGGTTCCGAAGACTACATCGAGAGTGACTCGACCACTGCAATGTGCCTCCTTTCCGGGGATAATCCCTCGAAAGGTGGTGTGACTTTGCTCGATGCGAGATCTGTCAAACTGCATTTTGTCTAGGGTGTCCTCGGAAATGAGGTTTAGCCCACTGCCGCCATCCATTAGCACTTTTTGGAGTCGAAATCCATCCACTATGGGGTCGAGGACGAGGGCGGCAGCAGTTTGGATGGGGCGAGATCTCGGCTGATCTTGCTCGTTGAAAGTGATAGGTATGTTTGTCCATGAGTCCACTGCTGCCACATGGTGAATTTGACCGAGCTCTCGAAGGGCTCTCTTCCTCTGATTGTTTGAGGAATACGTCTCGTAGATTGTTAGGATCGCGGCGTCATCGTCAAGGGGCGCTGCTGGACATCTATTTGAATATGGGCCTCTGAGGATGGCTTCGCCGCTCTTGGCGACTTGCCTGACCACCCAGCAAGCTCGAAGGCTGTGGGTTGGGGGTGTGTTGAGCAGGACGGAGTGTATGGGGCACGGTTTGTCCAGTAGTTCATCAAGGACCGTTCTGGATCCTGTCAGGAGTTTCTTCCTTTTCTCGGACGGCTCGTGTTGAGGTGTCCGGCGAGGGTGTGCGCGTTTTGCCCGAGCTCGGCTTGATTCCTCGGCATGGATTGACTCCGCTTGGTCGAGCTGAGCCTGCCAGGCATATTCCATGGCGCAGTATTTGGACACCAAGTCCGATAACTCGGAAAAGTTTTAGATGTGGCGGCGGGTGAGGGCGTTTAAGATGCCCTCGTCTCGGCAGTTGTGTCAGAAAATCGCCAGAATTTCCTTGCTGCAACAGTCCGTTATCTTGTTTTGGACGAGAAGGAATCAGGCCCAGAAGTGTCGAACTGTCTCTCCGGGCCGTTGCTTTATGTACATTAGGTCCCATATGTCGGGCCGTCCTGAGTTACTTGGACAGTACTCGATGTGGGGGGTGGGTGGGATAAAAAAATTGATCCCAGCGTCGTGTGAGTCCGGGGTTTTGGCGGCTGCGTCCTGGATCGACATAGAATCCGACGTGCCGGGCTCTGGATCCGGATTTTTAGCTAGGCGCGGTTGCGTGGACTCGAGGTCGTGCACTGAATCAGACTTCGGCTTTGAATTCTCTCCGGAGCAGAGTTCGGCTGTCGAGCTGGAGGATGGAGCTTGATCATCGGCGGCTCGCATCCCATGTGCTCTCGGCTCCGGGAGGGGGAGCGAGCCCTCGGTCGAGCCTTCGATAGTGGCGACCAAGTGGGCGGCCGGGGGGTGCGAATTTCCCTGTCATCGGCTTTAAGCCCGATCTGGTCGTAGACCGAGGACTGGCCATCTGTGAATCCCATGGCTTCGATCCGATCTAGTATCCCGTTTAGTAGCGAGAGATCCGGCGGACCCAAGTTCTGGTAGTTTTCGGGGTCAACCCGCAGTATGGCTGTGCCGGGAGCGTTCGACATCGCCCCGCAGTCATGCTCGGCTGAGGCCGATCTTCGGCCGCCGAGCGCTGAGATAGGATCCGGGCTCAAGGCCGGATCTGGAGTGGCGGCCGTCCCGATAGTGGGGTGGGCCGTACCTGAAGTCAAAGCTTCAGGGTTTGCGGGCCCTCCAGGTGAGGCCGAGGACCCTGCAAGAATAAGGTCTCCCCGGGAGTCGGCGACGAACTCTAAGTTCCCGAATCTGATCTCTTGATCGGGGGTAAAGCTGTTGACCCGGCTGAGGCGACCGGCCGGATCGGCGTGTAGCATGACGCTGCCGAACGCAAAGAGCTGGGTGGGAACGAAGATGTCCCCGCAGCTAGCACTGTTGCTGATGACTAAGCGAGCCATTGATCCTCGATGACCCTACAGCGGAGCCTCTCAATGAAAGCACCAATGCCGGTACCGAAACTGGCAGATCTCGGGTAGGGGGTCCGAACTGTGGATCTAGGAATCAAGGAGTAACAGGGAGCGTAGAGACAGCGATTTACCCAGGTTCGGGCCCTCTCGAAGAGGTAAAACCCTACGTCCTGCTAGATTGTATTGATGTGATTGTATGAAGGTTATAGAGTTGATCTACCTCGAGATCGAATGGGCTAAACCCTAGGTGGTTATGATTATCCCCCTCCTACGCGCTAAACCCTCTGGTTTATATAGACACCAGAGGAACCTAGGGATACACATAGTCGGTTGCCATCAGGGGATAAACATGCCGGTTACGCTAAATATTTCTTGGAGGAGGCGCCAAGTCTTCGGAGGTTTCCTTCTGGTGTACGGGGTCGCCCACTATCCGGCCTTCCTTTGATGGTAAAGGGCGGCCCACTAGTCTATCATTTCCATAATTTATATCTCGTAATATAAGCTATGGAAACACTAAAACAAGCAAACTATGCACCGAAAACAGAATCTGTCAAAAACAGAACAGCGTGTAGTGAGCGATTTAAAATCCATACTTCTGTACCTCCAAAAATTCTGAAAAATTGTGACAACGTAAACAATTTGTAACCCAATACTGTGTAAAAATTTCAAAATTTTCTCATGCTCCAGTACAGAATATAAATTCTAGCACTGGACGCAAAAGTTTCTGTTTTTGCACAGAATCAAATCAACAAGCATCCACACTATCCCAAAGGCTTTACTTGGCACATTATTGAAAGAAAATATATAAAACATGATTACTACAGTATCTTAATCATATGAACACACAAAAACAGTAGGTATAAGTGTTGGGTTGTCTCCCAACAAACGCTTTTCTTTAATGCCTTTTAGCTAGGCATGATGATTTCAATGATGCTCACATAGAAGTAAAGAGTTGAAACACAATGGGAGTATCATGAAACATATGGCAAGCACATTTAAGCCTAACCCACTTCCTATGCATAGGAATTTTGTGAGCAAACAATTTATGGGAGGAAGAATCAACTAGCATAGGAAGGCAAAACAAGCATAACTTCAAAACTTTCAACACATAGATAGGAAACTTGATGTTGTTGCAAGACCTACAAGCATATGATCCTATCTCATAATAATTTTCAGTAGCATCATGAATTAATTCAACAATATAACTATCACATAAAGCATTCCTTTCATGGTCCACAAGCATAGAATTTTTACTACTCTCCACATAAGCAATTTTCTTCTCATTCATAATAGTGGGAGCAAACTCAACAAAATAACTATCACGAGATACTTGATTGGCATAATCAAATTGAAAATTAAAATCATGATGACAAGTTTCATGGTTATCATTATTCTTTATAGCATACATGTCATCACAATAATCATCATAGATAGCAACTTTGTTTTCATAATCAATTGAAACCTCTTCCAAAATAGTGAAATCATCATTAAATAAAGTTATGACCTCTCCAAATCCACTTTTATCAATATAATCATCATAAATAGGAGGCATGCTTTCATCATAATAAATTTTCTCATCAAAACTTGGGGAACTAAAAATATCATCTTCATCAAACATAGCATCCCCAAGCTTGTAGCTTTGCATATCATTAGCATCATGGGTATTCAAAGAATTCATACTAATATCATTGCAATCATGCTTATCATTCAAAGATTTTATGCCAAACATTTTATTGAATTCTTCTTCTATCAATTGAGCACAATTTTCCGATCCATCATTTTCAAGAAAGACATTATAAAGATGAATAATATGAGGCAACCTCAATTCCATATTTTTTGTAGTTTTATTTTAAAAACCAAACTAGTGATAAAACAAGAAACTAAAAGATTCAATTGCAAGATCTAAAGATATACCTTCAAGCACTCACCTCCCCGGCAACGGCGCCAGAAAAGAGCTTGATGTCTCATACACAACTTATTCTTGTAGACTCGTGTTGGGCCTCCAAGCGCAGAGTTTTGTAGGACAGTAGCAATTTTCCCTTAAGTGGATGACCTAAGTTTTATCAATCCGTGGGAGGCGTAGGATGAAGATGGTCTCTCTCAAACAACCCTGCAATCAAATACAAGAAATCTCTTGTGTCCCCAACACACTCAATACAATGGCAATTTGTATAGGTGCACTAGTTCGGCGAAGAGATGGTGATACAAGTGTAGTATGGATAGTACAAATATTTTTTTTATAATCTGAATAAATAAAAACAGCAAGGTATAAAACAATAAAAGTGAGCACAAACGGTATTGCAATGCTTAAAAACAAGGCCCAGGGTTCATACTTTCACTAGTGCAATCTCTCAACAATGCTAACATAATTGGATCATATAACAATCCCTCAACGTGCGATAAAGAATCACTCCAAAGTTCCTATTAGAAATTGTTGTTGGGTACGAAACCACCTCAAAATTATCCTTTCCGATCAATCTATTGAGCCATCCCTATAAGTGTCACAATCGGCCCTAGAGTTCGTACTAAAATAACACCATATGATACGCATCAACCAACTCTAATGTCACCTAGATACTCCAATGTCACCACAAGTATCCGTGAGTTGATTATACGATATGCATCAAACAACTTCATAATCATAATATTCAATCCACACAAAGAACTTTAAAGAGTGCCCCAAAATTTCTACCGGAGAAAGTAGGACGAAAACGTATGCAAGACATACATCAAGTGTTCTCAAATCCATAAAAGAATTCAATCCGATAATAGTGAAACCTCAAAGGTAAAAACTCAATTCATCACAACAAGGTAGAGAGGGAGAAACACCATATGATCCAACTATATTAACAAAGCTCGCGGTACATCAAGATCGTGCCAAATCAAGAACACGAGAGAGAGAGAGAGATCAAACACATAGCTAATGGTACATACCCCTAGCCCCGAGGGTGAACTACTCCCTCCTCATCATGGAGACCGCCGGGATGATGAAGATGGCCTCCGGTGATGCTTCCCCCCTCCGGCAGGGTGCCGGAAAAGGGCTGTAGATGAGATCGTGGAGGTACAGAGGCTTGCGGCGGCGTAAAAACTCATCTAGGCTAACTTTCGGGGGTTTCTGAATATATATGATTTTTCAGCGTTGGAATCACGAAAAGAGGTGCCACAGGGGGCCCACGAGGCACCAGGGCGCGTCTGGGGGGGGTGGCGCGCCCTGGTGGCTTGTGGGGCCCCTGTGGGTCTTCTGCTGCTCCCCCGAAGCTTCCTGTGTCTGTTTCCTTCCAGAAAAAAATCGTCAAAAAGTTTCGCTGCATTTGGACTTCATTTGATATGGATTTTCTGGAAAACAAAAAACAAGCAGAAAACAGCAACTGGCACTGGGCACTAGGTCAATATGTTAGTCCATAAAAATCATATAACAGCCATATAAAAATGCACTAAAATCATACAAAACTATAATAAACATGGCATGAATACTTCATAAATTATAGATACGTTGGAGACGTATCAGGCGGCGGCCATAACGCGGCGTTTGAATCGGGGCGGCGGCCGCGGGCAAAACCCGTGCGGCGGGGCGGCGGTTGGTGTGGGGGCTGGGTGGTGGCTTGGCGCTGGCGGATGAGCAGCGGCGACAGCGGAAACGGCAGCGGGTACGAACCGGGCAGCGGCGGTGGAGCGACAGAAAATACGGCCGATTCGCAGTGTGTGGGCAGAGCGGCGGTACTGTGGTGGCTGGGCGGGTGCTTGGCGGTCGGGTGATGGCTGCGGCGACGGCGGAAACGACGGCGGGGACGAACCGGGCGGCAGCAGTGAAGCGGCGAAAAATACGGCCGATTCGCGGCGTGCAGGCGGAGCGGCGATGCGGTGGTGGCAGGGATAGGCCGTGGGGTCACGGCGTGCGGGCGGGGCGGCGATGCGGTGGTGGCAGGGATAGGCCATGGGGTCGCGGCGGAGTCGGGGATGGACGGATGGGCGGCGGCCGCGGCGTTTCCGGGCACAAATCACCGGCGGCGGAGGCGGGAAGTCGTCGGCGTAGCAGACTGAAATTGGCGGGTCAGCGGCGGCTACGGCGGCGCGGCCGGCGGCGGGGTTAGGCGGCAGGGTCGGGGATGGGCCGACGGGCGGCGGCAGCGCGTCTCAGGGCGAAAATCGCCGACGGGCCGGAGGCGGGCAGGTGGCGGGCGGGCGGGCGGGCGGAAGTGAAATGAAGGCGGTTGGGCGGTTGGCGCGCGGCCGCCAGTTTTACATCTTCTATAGTTGGAGATGTAAATTTGAATGCGAGCTGTTGTATTTTACATCTTCGGGAGGCGGAGATATAATTTTCTTTGCATCTGGCATCATCTGTTAGAGAGAGGTTTTTGGGCATCAGAGATGCAAAAGTTAGTTATTTTTGCATCTACATTATCTATTGGAGATGCTCTAATTGAAACTGCAAATTAAACAACAGTGGAGAAGAAACCACCGAATCTTGTAGTATTATTTCTGTTTTACACTAACCATGTGTTTTCAAGACTATATCAAAATTTGAAGCCTATTAATGAATCGTGGTGGACGATCGATGTGATGGTACTTGTCGGCCGGCGGATTGCAACAGTACGGTGACCCGTCTGTCACATGCACGTATGTACGCGTGACTCTCTCTTGGTCGAGCTTGCACTGGTGGTCACATTGATCGATCGAATTAGGATGTGGTTGGATGGTCACACATGCATGCATGTACAGCAACTTGAGTTGGATGCACTGCATGCTGTACAGTGCAGCCTGTTGCTGCTAGCTAGCCATTATACAACTTGTTGCAATAATGGAGACAGCCGAGTTCATGACCATGCATGCATGCAAAAGCGTCCAACGCACTCACTCTGTGCATTCGGTTTATTCGGTTTACATGGTTCGGTTTATATGGTTTTTCGGTTTGTACGGTATTAATACTTTGGTAAATACGGTATGAAATTAAAATATGGTTCGGTTTCGGTATATACCAAATTATTTCGGTATTGTTTCGGTATATACCATAATAACCAAAGTTGACGTGAATTTGAAAATGACGTAATAACAATTTGCAAATTTATGACTCAAAACATATACTATTTTACATAAATAGTGTATAAGTATATATATAAGTATATTTGCATGCACGGATTCATACGTTGATGGTTATGGACGTCCTTAGCATTTTTTATGAGAAAAATGACTATGTTACAAGAAAAATGTACGTGCTTGGTAGGAAATTTGGCTCATGTACAAGAAAAATGACAACTTGTGTGGTTGTTCGTCTCAAGAAATATAAATATATTTTTTAATTCGGTTTATTCGGTTAACCGTTCGGTTTTTCGGTATATACCATAAAAACCAAAGTTCAAAACGGTATGAAAAGTTCATACCATACCGAAACCAGAAACCATAAAAACCGTAAAATTGGTTCGGTTCGGTTTATTTTCGGTATGGTTTTTCGGTTCGGTTTCAAAATGCACAGAGTGACAACGCACGGTCAGGCAGATCGAAGGTCAGGTAGCTAGCTGGATCAATCACATGGACGTAGTATATGGATGCATGGTCGATGCCCTTGACTTATGGGACACATGGATCCATCCAGCACAGAGGTCTGTGAATGAATAATACTCCAACATAGCTACGATCGATTTTCTATTGCCGACCGGTGCCTACTCCTGCTGAACTAGTTCATTATTGTATATAGAGAAAAGGAGTGGTGGCAGTTGACCAGGGTGAACTAATGAAGTGGGACCAGGGCATCGATCGTTTACTTGCTACCGGCGACACTGTGCTACCCACTGCACTGTACGAGACGGCAAGTACGTCTCTACTCCCTAGTGAACATCCGCCATGTGATCCGGCCAGTTGACCTCTGCTTGTTTGTATATTTGTTTGGCCGTTCTGTCGACGGTGACTGCTACCAGCTCGATCGACTGCGTGTTATGAAAATCCCATAAAAAAGTAGTGCGCTGGATTTTCTCTAAAAGAAAACGAAGTAGACACAAATCGTCTGTGGTGTCAAGCAGGTCAATCTGACAATATAGGTGATGGATGACGCTTGTTTTAGTCCACAGCTTACATATATTCGTCCATATTAATTAATTTATGGTGAGAAGAATAGGATTTTACTAAAATTTTGTGCTGGACGATGGCCTGGATAAGAACACAGCGGTTGTCTCTGTCTGACTCTGGGTCGAGCTTAAAGATATGGATGGATGTGCATGCATGTACGGCAAGTTGAGTTGGATGCACTACAGCAGATGAGTACTACAACTTGTTGCAATAATGGTGATGGAGGCAGCCACCATGTCCGTGCACGCATGCAGAAGCTTCCAATGCAGATCAATCACATGGATGCAGAGGTTTTTTTTTTTTTTTTTTTTTTTTTTTTTTGCGCGGTGTGGCAAAACTGCATATAGGCCGCTTGTTTAAGATGGAGTAGATATATGTAAGAATGGTTGATGCCCTTGACTTATGGGACATGCACATGATATCGATCCATCCAGCACGTAGGTCTACATATACTTTTGGATATAATATGCCAACGTAGCTACGATTTTCTCTTGCGGACCGGTGCGTGCTGTTGAACTAGTTATTGTATAACAGAAAAATATATAGAAAAAGGAGTGGTGGTAGCTGTAGTCGATCCCATCCGATGGTTAACTAATGAGGTGGGAACCGGATCGACATCGATCCTTTACTTGCTGCCGGTGCCAGCCACTACACTGCACCGTAGGAGACCTAGTGACCATCCGCCATGCAGTTGACCTTTGCTTGTTTTGTTTGGCGTTTCTATGGATATGGATAGGTACTGACCGCTACCAGCTCGATCCATCAGCTGCCCCATTGTTGCATTGCCTCTCTCAATGGACAACCAGCCGGACTTCTTGTACCCAGCCACAGCCGGTGTGGTTATATATTCACGAGCTCATTTGCTACACAATACATCTAGGCATCTAGCTAGGAACCAGCCCGGCCCGATTCACACTAACAACCTGTGGTTGGATGGTTAGATGGACAGTGGTATCCCCAGACCACCAGGGTTCAAGTCCTGATGCTCGCATTTATCCTGGATTTATTTCAGAATTTCCGGCGATGCACGTTCAATTAGAGAAGACATTCCTGTCGACTACGAAGCGTCTACGATGACTTCGTAAAATCTCAAGATAATATGCCGGCTCAGTCTTTCGGAGGTGCTCATAGGGGTAGCGTGTGCGTGTGTGCGTTCATAGGGGTGAGTGTATGAGCGTATATATGAGCGCTTGCGTCAGTACTATGTTAAAAAAAAGAAAAACATACTACTCCGTCAGCCCAACGAGATGGATGTGCCTGTCGATCGATCGTGACCAAAAAGATGTGCGCGCGGACACATAGTGTACATTTCGATCTGTGCCAGGTTTCTCGTGCGTGTGTGTGCTTCCTTTTATGAAGCACCACACGTCAACTTTCAAGTGTCAACATGGGAACACGTAGAGACTACAAAATCGGCGCTAGCTGCTATTGCCTCCAAGGGACGCTAGCTAGCTTCAACATCCGAACATGACGGACAGTGATCGTATCGGCCGCGTCGCATGTGAAAGTCATGTCCACTTTAGCTCCAGCCAGCCATCTGTTCTGGTCGCCGTCCGGCCAGCCACCGCCCACTAATAAGTCGATCGGCCGCGCCGTTACTCCCTTAACTCCGTTACTTTTAATTATATTTTCCATTAATCATGACCTTTGGGCAATTTATGCGCGGACGGCAGACGGCCTTGGCTGAGCTTGCCCGAGGCAGCCTTGACCATGGCGGCCAGGCGCTTGGCAAACTCAGCACGGGGAGGCGCAGCCGTGCGCGTGAGTGTGGGGGAGGGGGGCATGTGTGCACGGGTGTGTGTGTGGGTGCAGGCGTGTGTGCGGTGAGGTTGGGTGGCACGACAGCGCGGGTGCTGTGCGAGAGTCTCGTCCTGTGAAATTTCAGGTGGTTTTCAACCGGCCAAATTATAGAGGGAGGTTCATCTTCCCGTAAACATGGATAAAGTTTGAAAAAAATATATGAAATTCTCATTACGAAAGGTGTTGAAGGGCTATTTTTTGGCTCTACTTCCCTTAATAATTTTTTTTAATTCAGACGCTATTAAAGATGCTCTTATTTAATTATGCACAATAAGTTTGATCAATTGTACTAATGCAGATTCGATCAAATGCGACCAATTAGTCAATGCGTGGTAAATTAGTTAATTCATTCAACGACAACTTTTATCATGTCCAGTTGACAATTTCATTACAGTACTACTACTTTTGGGGTGTGGATGACGAAACTTCTTTTGCTTCAACAAATCATTTTCACCCGTACTAATACTACTACTGGTCAAATATCACCGCCGAACAGCGTGTGAACAAAATCAGCATGTCATGTCAAACAAAATCAATACGCACGACACTTGCACGCATAAAACAAACGTCAGCCACTGCACTGTACAAGAGGACGTGTATCTAAGCTGGTGTCTATCGGCCATGTGATCCGGCGCATCATC
The DNA here is from genome assembly GCA_039707655.1 of Elymus sibiricus. Lineage (NCBI taxonomy): Eukaryota > Viridiplantae > Streptophyta > Magnoliopsida > Poales > Poaceae > Elymus > Elymus sibiricus. The sequence continues at coordinate 468,851,211 of CM077668.1, read as the reverse complement.
GAGTTAGCCGATCGCATTTTAGTTCGCAATTATTCCTCTTTTTTTTTTTTTTGTTGCGAAAACATACATGATTCTATTATTTATCTGCCAACATATTACAATCGTTTTGGATACATCTTGCTAGGAAAGGTGGAATAGTTCCAGACCACAAGCTACGCATGTTTTGGCGACTAGCCTGTTGCGCACATAAGTGGGCTGCAAGATTAGCCTCACGTCTGACAAAAATCAAATTACAATGTAGTAACTGTGAGGCGATCTCTTGAGTCTGAAGGAGGACTCCCATAATTTCAGACCGATGATGTTGACGAGCCTTCCAAAGCTGCACCAAATTATGACAATCAGTTTCGACCATTATCCGCTGGAAGCTCAAAATATTTGCAAGCTCAACACCATCGCGGTATGCGAGTGCTTCCGCCGACAGGGCATTCGCTACAGAGCTGTACCAACGACTTCTAGCAGCAAGGAAATGGCCCATACTATCTCGTGCCACACATCCAGTAGCCCCGGTGCCAGTCATTGGATTAAAACTTCCATCTACATTTATCTTGATAGTGTTTTCAGGTGGTGGGTTCCACTTAATCAGTTTCTTCTCATTGTTTAGTACGATGAGTAGCATCGGATACCTCCTGTAGTACACCTGCTACCCAACAGGCTACTTTGTTTGGTGAGATGTGATGATCTCCCCTCTTTTCCTTATTCCTATTGGTCCATATGGCATATGCCGCTGTTGTAATAGTCTCGGCATCCTTGGAGGAGCATACCTTACCAGTTACCACTGATGATATCTGATGCCCAGGTTTTCGGGTGAAGACAAGGGAGTTTGACCCCGGTTGCATCCTTTACAGCTTTCCATATTGCAGTATTAGATGGACACGATATTATCGCATGGAAGATAGACTCGTCATTATTTCCACAGAAAGCACATGCCCCAATATGTTCAATATGTCGTCTCATTAAAACACCCATGGTAGGAATGAACTCATGAAGTACCCTCCACCAGAAATGCTTTATCTTTGGGAGAACTTTGAGTTGCCAACATTACCTCCACATGGGGTGATCCGAACCTCGTGATGATGTCGGATCAATGTGTCGACGTGCAGCTGTATTATTTGATAGACAATGATAGGCTGAGCGCACTGAATACATACCATGTTTCTCGAAGGCCCAGGCTAAGGTATCACAGTCCAAACCGCCTAGAGGAATGGAGAGGATTGCATCAGCATCCGGAGGAAGGAAAGAGTTCCTTATGAGATGATCATCCCATTTTCCATTTTCCTGAATGAAGTCAGACACTAAAGTTAGATGAGTATTATCTGGTTTCCACATGGGGCGTAGTGACGGATTAGACGGGATCAATTTATCTTCGCAATTATTCCTCTTTATCAGAAAGAATCGATCGAGAGAACCGCCAACTCCATCGTTGCGAAAAAAGTGTGCGCGCCAACACACGGGACTACTATTGCAAGCCGTTCGATCTGTACCAGGTTTCTCGTGGGTGCTTCCTTTTTCTGAAGCAACGGACGTCAACTCAGAGATGGGAACACGTAGAGATTGATGTCGGCGCTGGCTTGGCTCAGCTCGATCAGGTTGCCTGCAAGGGACGTTGCCTAGGTCATCATGTTCATCGGCCATGACAATTGACAGAGGTTGATGGATCCATGCATGGCGCATGTGGTATACAAATCCACTGTACGTGCAGGCCATCTTTTCCGGCCAACCACCCATCGGATCGGCGTACATACCAACTCCGTCGGTTCATCGTGCTCAAACATATATGAGATGAGCGCGGAGACATACGTTTGTTCTTGTTCGATGGGTACAAGGTCTCTTGATCGTGCGAGTGTGCTTCCTTTTCTGAAGCAACGTACGACAACTAACATGCCAACACATAGGGATTCAGGTCGGCGCAGTCTTAGATTGGCTGTTGTTGCCTGCAAGGGACGCTAGCTTGCTTGAACACATGCCAGTATGACAGACAGTGATCGCTCGGTCGCATCGCGACATGGATTCATATCCACTTTAATTCCAGCCAGCCATCTTTTCCGGTCGCCGTCCGGCCGCTCATGAGGCGATCGGCGGCGCCGTGACTCCCTTAACTCATCAACTCGTCTGCCGGAAAGGGAAAACGGCTTTGAGATAGGTTTACCAAAAGTACCAGTTTAATTTAATTAATCAGCATGATGCATGCCGTCAACGTCCATCCACGTTGATGGCAGTAACCTGGTAGGGATTAGTTTAACGTGGTACAAATTCATTCATTCAACGACAAGTTCCACCTTTTTCTCCATTTGACTACACTTAACTTGGGTGTGGATGAAACTTGTGTTGCTCCAACAAAACGTTTTCACCAGGACTAACGTCAGATTTCAGCTTATTAGCGCCGGAAAGCGTGTGAACAAAATCACCACGTCATGTACTCATGTAAACTAAATCAGAACGACACTTGCCAGTTAAGAAAAGTCAGGATAAAAAGATTAGATTTGTCTGCTGTGTTTTTTGAACTACATTGACCTGCGATGTTGGGTGTTTTTATCCAACGCGAAGTGGTAGCTTTTTGTAAACTGAACCGGCAACTATTGTGAAACGGTACTCATCTGAGATGAATTACACCAAAAGTGGTACTCCCTCCGATCCATAACAAGTGTTGTGGTTTTAAACCACGACATTTATTACTCCCTCTATTCCTAAATGTAGTGCGCATAGGAAATTTCAAAAGTCAAACTCTCCCTTCTTTGACTAAATTTATAGAGGACAAATATCTACATCTATAGTATTAAGTAAATATCATTAGATACATCATTAAGCATATATTTATATTATATTTATTTGGTATTATTTTTGTTGATACTTTTCTCACTAAACTTGGTCAAACTAAACAATGTTTGGCTTCTAAGAAATTTTATACGCACTACATTTAGGAATAGAGGGAGTACAGAACAGAGGGAGTAGTTTTTTGTTAAGTATCCGAATTGTGGTATTTCTGGGAACAATTGCCCAAATTGTGGTAGACAGAAAAAATGGGCGCATGCATGCATGCATGCATGATGCATGAACAAATGTCGTCCAGTCACTGACCAGTCACAAAAAACCGACCCAACCGGAACTCTCAAACCGCGGACAAACGCCCGGGCTGACCGGCACCCCTCATATCCAGCCCAAATATAGGACGGATATGAGGCGGCCGGGGTGCGGCCGGGCGCGTCCCCCACGTCAGCACGGCACACCGCTGGCCCACCCCTACCCCACAAAATCCCCCTCCGGAGCAAACCCTATCTCACTTCACTCCGCTCCGCTCCGCTCCCCGACTTTCCCCTTTCCCAAATCCGTCCAATCCCTAGCGCCGACGAGCATGTCCAGCACCGGCAGCCACTCCGACGGCAGCTCCGGAGACGAGGAGGAGATGGCGCTCCGTATCGCGCTCGAGCGCTCGCGGGTCGATACGGGCGGCAGCTCCGGGTCCGGTGACGCCTCCTGTCGCCCTTCGCTGCAGCGCCGACGCCGGCGCCGGCCCTTCCCGGCCCGCGTGCGGATTTGCGAGGCCTGCCCAATCTGTTCCGCCCGCCAGACGGCCTCCTCCACCTCCGGCCGCTGCTCTGCGCGGGCAGCGCTGGGTTCTAGTGCCCGCTCCGCCGGCGCCGCGGATGCGGACTCCGGAGTCGGAGGCACGCGCCGCCCGCCGCGAGAGGCAGAGGGCAAGGGCGAGGGGGGGCGGGTCCGACGCGGATGCGCAGTCCGCCCGACGCCGCCGCGTGATGCCGGTGCCCGACGAGGAGGAGCGTCTCCTCCAGTGGGTGTACCGTCGGTCACTTACCATGGCGGAGACGGACGCCCGGCGGCTCCGGAGGATAAACACCGCGCAGCTCCGGCTCGGCATTGAGCAATCCGAGCGGGTGGCGGCGGCGGCAGCGGCGGAGGCGGCTAGGGTGGCCATGCTCAAGCGCAAGCAAGACCGCATCGTTCGGCGCTTGCAAGGCTACATCGTCATCACCTCCTCCTCCTCCTCCGACGGGTCCGGCTCCGACGTCGCCCACCTGCTGTGGACGCCTACAGCATCGCCGGCGACCGGAAGGGGAAAGAGCCGTCAAGGAATGGTGAAGCACGCCCTCTCCTTCTAATCTAGTTCTAATATGTAGTTAGACTGTGCCAGATCATTGAACTTTTTGAATTATGCCCGTTTGGTGATCTTTTGGTGATGTTTATGTGAATATGCCCCTTTGGTATCGGTTTATATGTCCGTTTCCTGTCGATTTTGATCGTTTGGTGATCTACGTACTACGTTGCATGAATTTGTATGGATATAGGGTGCCGGATATGAGATATGCGGGTGTGGAGGCGCGGATTTAGGGAGTGCCCGGTCAGTGACCGCAGACGCGTTTGAGGGGTTGGATTTGCAAGATCCGGCTGTAGATGCTCTTAACTCATCAAAACGACTTTGAGATGTGAAAAGTACTATGTATTACCAGTTTAATTAATCAGCCTGCATGCGGCGCGTCCGCGGTCGTTTGAGCGGTCAGATTTGCAAGATCCTGCTGTAGATGCTCTTAACTCATCAAAACGACTTTGAGATATGTTTACCAAAAGTACTATGTATTACCAGTTTAATTAATCAGCCTGCATGCCGTCGACGTCCATCCATGCTCATGGAAGTAATCTGGTATAATAGTTTAATGCGGTAAATTAATTCATTCAACGACGTGTCAGATTTCAGCCGGACTACACTTTAATTGGGTGTGGATGAAGCTTTAATTGGGTGTGGATGAAGCTTCTGTTGGTCCAACAAATCGTTTTCAGCCGGACTAACGTCAGATTTCAGCTTAGCGCCGGACAGCGTGTGAACAAAATCATCACGTCATGTACTCCTGTAAACTAAATCACAACGACACTTGCCAGTAAAGAAAAGTCAGGCTAAAAAAGATTAGATTTGTCTGCTATGTTTTTTTTAACAACATTGATCTGCTATGTTGGGGTTTTTATCCAACGGGAAGTCGTAGCTTTTTGTAAACTAAACCGACAACTATTGCGAAGTGGCAGTAATTTGAGATGAATTACACCAAAAGTGGTACTCCCTCCTATCCATAATAAGTGTCATGACTTTAGTTCAAATTTGAACAATTTGAACTATTAAGTGTCGTGACTTTAGTTAATAAGTGTCGTGACTTTAGTTCAAATTTGAACAATTTGAACTAATGTCACGACACTTATTATGGATCAGATGGAGTAACTTTTTGTTAGGTCTCCGAATTGTGGTATTTCTTGGAACAGTTGCCCAAATTGTTGTAGATGGGAAAAAATGGGGGCATGCATGCATGGTGCATGAACAAGTGGCCGAGTTGAGTGGAGTTGGATGCACTGCATGCAGTACATTGTGGTGCAGCGACGCCAGTAAATACTGACAGCCACAACTTGTTGCAACACATGGAAGCCAGGAGGCATCCACCACGGCCGTTCAGACCGATTGACATTGCCCAACTAGCAGAGATACCTTTTTTTTTTTGTGCTGACGCGGCAGAACTGCCTCAGATAGGTCATTGCCCTGGCTGGCTGTTTAAGATGGAGCAGATAAATACTAAACGCATTTGCATGGCGGATGCCCGGTTCACACTTAATTGGCTACTTGCTGCCAGTGTCCATCCGGCATGTGATGGATCCGGCATGCGCATCCGGTTGACCTTTGCTTGCTGTTGGCCTTTCTCTGGATAGCGACTGCTACCAGCTCTCTCGACCAGTTGCCCTCTCTCAACGGACATGGCACGTACGCACGCCGTCAACCGGTTAGACTTTGTGGCTGGGGGCAGCCAGCCGGTGTACTAGTAGTAGTTACAGTCAAAGGCTCACGAGCTCATTTGTTATGGTCTGATATGATGCATCCAGGAACCAGCCCGGCCCGGCCCGGCCGGATTCACACCAATGAATGAATCCATAGGCATGCAGCTAACCCTGGGAATAGTTTGGACTGAAACTACAGTTTCAGTTTGGTTTTTCTGTTGGTTTGTCTTGGATTGGATTGAATGGGTTGATCCCCTGTGGTAATCTGGTTTGGTATGTGCTTTATCAATGATATTAGATCGGCTTGGTTTGGTCTGGATGGAGACCAAACGGTCACAGCCCGTTTCAAACCATAGATAAAAACCGGATCGAGCAACCAAATTCGACCGTAGTATGTCTGTACCTGTACGAGACCATCGGCCATCGCGTGTGCCGCCGGCGGCTAAAGCTCCAACCTCCGCCTCCAAGCGCTGACGACCAGATTATGGAGGTCCTCTCTGGGGGCGGCCCTTCCCCTCTCCCCTTCTCTGTCTCTCTCTCTCTCCCTTTCCTCTCCGTCTTCTCTCTCCTTCTACAGTTCTATCTCTGTCAATGGTTTGAAAAGTTCGGGTTCAAACTGTATGTGAGGAATGATTTGGATGGGTTGGATTGAACAATACGACAGTTTGGATTGGTTTGGACTCTAGCACCTACAATTTGGATTGGATTGGTTTAATAGGTGGGTTTGTACTACCTCCGTTCCATAATGTAGTGCCTATAGATTTTCTCAAAAGTCCGGAGACGGCGCTGCATCTCCTACTCACTTGCCCCTATGCTCAAATGCTATGGGTTGTTGCCCGAAGTCTCCACTTGCGAGTTGCTGAAATTGCACTGGGTGCAACCTCCATCCGCTCTTGGTGGCACAAAATCAACACCGGTGTTTCCAAGGATACGCGCCACGAGCAGGTCCGCTTTGCAGTGTACATTGCTTGAAACATTTGGAAGGAGCGGAACCGTCGCGTTTTCCAGGCGATAAATGCGCAGGTCCCAACCATTTTGCAGCTTGTGAAGGATGAGATTGGCATCCTGCAGGAGGCAGCTCGGGAGTAGTTGTTGTTGGTAGTGGGGTGGTTAGCCCCTATCTGATCTGATCATGACTCTCTAAACCAACCCCCCCCCCCCCCCCCCCCCCCCCCCCCCCCCAATAAGAACTTCGGTTCACCTTTCTCCGTAACTCTGTAACTCTTTTCTATCTATAATGCAATGGCAGAGCTCCTGCCTTTTCCCGTCAAAAAAAAAACATTACAAAGTTTGACCATATTTATAGAGAAAAATAGGTACATCTAGAATACCAAATGCACATCATTGGATACATCATGAGTTATATTTTCGGAATGTACATGTTTGGTATTGTAGATGTATACAATTTTCTCTATAAACTTGGTCAAAGTTGGCAAAGTTTGACTTTCAGAAAAATCTATAGGCACTACATTGTGGAATGGAGGGAGTAGTATAGATTGGACTGGATTTGGTCTGGATTACTAACTATTCCCAGGTTTACATGCAGCCAATTCGGTCCATGTAATATATGCACTCGTTCGTGACTCCGTCAGGCCAGCGACCAACGACGTACATGCGCGCGTGCGCTTCGTTCGTCCGTGATTCTTCTTCTCTCCCGCCCGCGTTGATAAGTCCACAGCGCATTGCTGAATTGGTGGCCGTTTACTTGCCCGAATAATGCAAATGACGAATTATTTAGGGCATTATTTTTTTGCGCGGATTTTTTTTGCGTGTGTTTTTGCGCGGGATTATCTAGGGCATTCTACAAAAAAAAAAGACATTTTTTTTGCGGGGCATATATACATCGTGGACAGAACAATAAAACTGTAAGCACATAAGCCGTCATGTTTTCCAAGATTTAGAGATCAATGCGAACAGTTCTGCCATCCTTGATGACTTAATTATTTGGTCCCACCGTCTCAAGTCTGAGACATTAAGTGGCCACGCCGGTCTGTGGTGTGGCGTCAGTTCCTCTCATCTCGCAAAACTCTGAAAACTCGGGTGCTTTTTGAAATAGATAGGGAGTCTTTCCCCGTGACCGTTAAAAAAAAAGGTCTCTCATGCGTGCGTGCTTCCTTTTCTGGAGCAACAGACGCCAACTGTTAATATGCGAACACGTGGAGATTAGATACTAAAGCCGGCGTTGGCTCAGGGCACCTCTAAATCCAGCGCCTTATATGCTCACGGACGCGCCCGGGCACGTCCGCGGACAGTTACCAGTCGGACTTCAAATTCTCTCCCGCACATCGATGTACCTCATATCCGTCACCCTATATTCATACTACACATGCAACGTGAACTAGTCTACGTAGATCAAACAACGAACATAGCAATCGGCAGCAAACGGACACCGTAATCCACTTTACATCATCCAAAAGATCACCACAGTTCATCACCGGACAGGTTCTAAACTAAAACAACTAAAAAAACGATAAGAGGAAACGAAGGAGGAGCATCTTTCACCACTTCCTCGCCTGGCCTTTGCCCTTCCGGTCGCTGGTGCAACTGTAGACTTCCGCGGCAGGTGGTGGATCGTCGGAGTAGTCGGAGGTGGAGCTGTGGTCATCGCCGTCGTCGGACGAGGAGCCGGAGAGGACGATGTACCCCTTCATCCGCTGGACGTCCATGTCCTGCTGCCGCTTGAGCTTGGCCACCCGAGTCGCCTCCGCCGCCTCACGCTCCGACTGCTCAATGGCAAGCCGGAGCGCCTTCGCGTTCTTCCTCCCTAGCCGGCGAGCGTCTGTCTCCGCTGTCGTCAGCGACCAGCGCAGACCCAAGCGAGGAGCCGCTTGTCCTAGTCGGTCACCGCCGGCAACCCGCGGAGGCGCATGGATTGCTCCGCCGCGCTCCTCTCCCTTGCCCGCTGCCTCTCGTGGCAGGCGGTGTGCGCGTTCGATTCTGGCGTGGGCGTCCGGGCCGGCGAAGCGGGTAGCACCCTCTGCTGCCCTTGCGAAGCAGCGGCCGGCGGGAGAAGGGGACGTCATGGGGGCGGAGCAGACTGCGTAGCCCTCGCGGAGCTGCTCACAGGACGCAAGGGGCCACCTCCAACGTCCGGGCTGCGCCTGCGCGGGAGCGGCAACTGTGCAAATCCGGAGCTGCCCCCCATGTCCACCTTGGACCGCTCCTTCTCGACGTCGAGGTCGGAGCCCGAGTGGCTGACGGAGCTCGACATCTCGCTGGAGTCGTCGGATGCGATCGAAATCGGAGAGGGGAGAGGAGGGAACGGAGCGAGAGAGGAGAGTGGAGTGAGCTAGGGTTCAAAGAGGGGACCGATTGAGGGTCGGTGGTGGGTCGGGTTGACATGGTGGACGCGCCCGGGCGCGCTCGGGCCGCCCCACGTCCGCCCTACATTTGAGCTGGGTATGAGGGGCACTGGACAGCCCGGAAGTTTGAGCCTGGTCTGAGACGCCCGGGTGGATCGGTTCAGTGACTGGTACGCCCGTCCGGGCATTTTAGACCGATTTGAGGCGCCCGGTGTAGACGCTCTTAGCTAGCCCTTGTAGTATGTCAGATTGTCAGCCATGACACTATGACAGATACTGCATGTCCGAGCGAGATAGGTTCCCCTAATTAAATAACCCACCGGTCGACATACCGCATTCTGTTAAGTATAATAGACTCATCGGCTGCAGTAATCAGGTCGATTACATCGACGCGCGACAAATTATTTATGCATTCATTCAACGACAACCTTTACCTTTTTTCCATTTGACTACTTTGCTTACAACGCTAGCTAGCTCGGAGCTGTAGAAAACTAACTTGTTGTATCTGTGCGTGTTCGACGACGCTTTCGACTTTCACACATGACGATCGAGGTTAACCCCTTTTGGGGTGTATATTTGACTACTTTGTTTTTGTATTCTTGGGGGACGATGCACGGTGTAAACGTGTGTCGTACATAATAAAGTGCCTTGAAAGGGAATATAACCTGGTTTAACAAAAAAGATGATGGTGGATGAGTAAACAGCAAAACTATCACATTACAGAACTACCACTTTTTAATTGCCAAAAAGCTACCAAATTTGTTCTAAATTTTTGCTAAAAACTACCAGTTTAAACTGGATTATGACAGCCATGCTCATCCGGACGGGCAGCTCCTTCACAGCCAGGTGTTTGCTATTTAAAGTGGTAGTTCTGTGGGACACATACCTGTAGTGTGGTAGTTTTTCACGATTTACTCTGGTGGAGGCGATAATGGTAATGTATTTGTTCAGGTCGTTGGTGGCTCTCCCATTTCGTCTTTGGCTCTCCCACGGCGACGACGATTTAATGTTAGAGCTAGACGACCTCAGAAACAGAAGTACGAGTTAGATAGTCATAGGAGTAAAAGGAGAGGCGCGTAGGGCATCCATGTACGTGGTGTTGAGTTTGCGCTTCACATCGGGTGCTTGCAGGCAGCGGTTGGTGAATGGATTCCGCCACCAAGCTCGTCTTGCATGGTGGAAGCCCATGACAGACTATCTGGTAGTAGCTCCTTCAATAATCTTGTGAGATGGTAGGATCTAGTGAAGACAGAGGCGCCCTCTCCGATCTGCACTTTAGCTGAGATCGTAGAATCAACCTGAAATTTTCATATTTAGACAACCCAAAAATTTCTGAAGAAAATTACAACATGCTTGCGGGGTATGTCTACAACTCCAAAAAAAATCAGCTCAAAACTTGACATACAGTTAGAGATTCAAAAGACAAATTCGACTATGAATAGTGTCAACTTCGGGTGAATAGTGTTTGTCACTATTCACATCCGATTTTGTCTAATTTGTTTCTCCCAAGTGTAGTTTGAAATACACTAGTAGAAAACAGGGCATTAGTCCCTATTCCTAAGGGCCTTTAGTCCCGGTTCTGCAACCGGGACAAAGCAATCGGGACTAAAGGCCCCCACTTTTAGTCTCGGTTGTGTTACGAACCGGGACTAAAGGAGCTCCACGTGGCCGCTGTGGGGCGCCCAGGCAGGAGGACCTTTAGTCCCGGTTGGTAACACCGACCGGGACTAAAGGGTCTCCACGTGGCCGCTGCGCAGTGCTCAGGCAGGAGGACCTTTAGTCCCGGTTGGTAACACCAACTGGGATTAAAAGGGCGCCATGTGTCAGCCCCTGCCAAGCGCTGTTTTTTTTTTGAAAGGAGGGGTTTAGGGTTTAGGGGTTTTGGAGGGTTTAGGGGTTTCATATTGTGTTTCCCCCTTTTCTTTTTGTGTTTACCATTCAATTCTTTTACATTTAGAGTTTTCGTTTTTATTTTACGTTTTCCATTCAACTCGACGCTAGCTACTACATATAGCAATGAAGGAACCATTACACGAATCGTCATGAATAGAGAAGTGACCTCTCTTTCTCCGTGCTTGGTCGAACAACAAGTTTTCGTATATCTATTCGACGCTACTACGTATAGTACACGTTCATGCATATATACAATGTAACATCTCTTACGATCCCTAATATCTAATTACCAACATTCACATCCAATTCTCGATGGTATACTCCGGTTTTAGCTATGATCTCTTGAAGGAAGAATCCCGCCAATTCCTATTGAATTGCTCGTATGCGAGCCTTTGGTATGAGTTCGTCCAGCATCCGTTGGATCTAATTTAAAGAAGGGGGTCAATATATATGAATGAAACTCAACACAATTGATGGTAATAAAATAAAATTATGAATATTGTTTACGTACTTCAAGTTGTTGTAAATTTCTGCCAGTCTCACTGTCGTCATGCGAATGAACTTGCAAACGATGTATCCACATAAATTAGCCCCCCTTTCTTGCCACAAGCACTTTACGAGAGTAGAGTTCAATCAAAATAATAATCAAGCATGATAATGGAATTGAAATTAAACAGAATTAAAGAGATGCGCGGACCTAGCTAGTACTACTTATAGTGAGTTGTCGAAATTGCAGATCATCTTTCCATTCACCCCTAGCCTTCTTGGTGAAACGTTTCAAAACCCTGTCCGACAAAGAAAATAAATAAAGGAGTTATTAATTACTTGATATCAGGAAATGAACGAAAGTTGCCGATATAGTGCGATAATGATTGAAATTACCTCTGAAGCATATCACGCAGGTCCGCCCACATCTGAGGGTCTTTACGTAGCGAGTCCATGACAAGTACGCTTCCTGAGTCAACCCGAATGACTAGCAGAATAAAATGGAACCTGCGCACGCAACATAACTCATCAATTACACTTAACATCGAGTAAGCGAAACAGAATGATGTGTACAAGACAGTATAACACTCACTGGAAGTTGTAAGGAAATAGTATTTCCCTTTTGGTTTGTTATTGAATTAACGCCCTTAGCAAGATCTTCTCTGTATCCTTGGCGTTCCATTTTACCGTACCTTCATGAATAGTATTTGGGTTAATGAACCCAATGTCATAGATTTGTCCTCTTTTGCATTTGAGGATCTTCATTCTGCATAATATAGTGATGATAATTATACATGCAATGAACGAGCTGAGCTAGAGACTTAATTACAGAAATGATACTTACAAACAATAGCAACTGACGATAGATTTGTCGATGGCATCTTGATTGTATAACTGAAATAATTCTTCAAATTCAATGAAAATCTTCTCGTCTCCATTGAAGTAATGCTCATCTTTAATTCCCGCAATGATATAGTTGCTCCCTTGCTTTGAGGCTTCCAAGTACCAGTCATGCAATCTTCGCATCATCGTTGGTATATGCGGGAGCTCCTCAGCTCTGACGAGAGGCTTCCCATGCTCGAATTTAAAGGCTAACTCAGCCATTTCGAACTGTACCTCATCGCCTAAGTAATCACCAAGAGTGAAACCAGGATCAGCGGCCGCTACCCCCGGATCATTAGCGATATCGGTAGACACCTTGAGCGGGGGGCACGATTGGTTTTTCTGTTCGCCGAGCTGGGGAATTGTTTTCCCCCTTGAACTACTGCTACTTCCCGACCGCTGGTGTGGATCTCTATATGACTTTGCAATAGAGCGGTCATAGCTTGATAGCAGCGGAGGCGGCGGTGGTTTTGTAAGGTTTTCCAGCAAGCGCCTTGCTTTTACCGGATCTATTTTCTCCGTTGGATCTGGACGGGTCGGTGCAAGCTGGCGTTTCACGCCGGCAGCCACGGTCTCCTTGGTTTCCTCCTCAGTCATGTCGTATGGTAACTTGGCAGAAGCCTTCTTGACGCTACCTGCTCTGGATTTCTTTGCTGTTGTACTACTAGCCGTCGGAGCGGCGGCGGATCTCTTCTGCCGGTGCTGAGGCGACGGAGGAGGCGGAGTCAGCTGACGCGGCGGATTCTGCTGAGGGGCCTCCTCCGGCGGAGTCCGCTGACGAGGCGGAGACAGCTGAGGCGACGGAGTGTGCTGACGCGGCGGAGACGGCTGAGGCAGCGGAGATAGAGCTGGACTATGAGGAGTCTGCTGAGGGGCCTCCTCCGGCTGAGTTTGCTGACGCGGCGTCCAGTATGGAAGCACGATGTGTTCCTTTCTCCATAGAATGGTAGTCCTTATGTCATCTCCCAGATGAGTCTCCCCTTCACCTGTAGGGTACTCAAGCTCCAGCTGCTCAAATCCGTTGGTAACTTTATCCACCCCGACAACAGCATAGCCATCTGGAATCGGAGAGCAATGGTAAGTTCCATCAGGTACACGAGGTAAGGCATAGCCGACCGCCACCTTCAAGGTTATGTTCATGCATTTCGCATGTAGATCACAATGTTCCCTCTCCGTGATATCATCCACGGGGTAGCGATCAGGAGCCGTGATATCATCTATGGGCGGCCGAACGAGCTGCGTGGAAGCCACACTGCTTTTCCGCTGAGATGGTGGGGTAGCTCCGTGGGAAGTATCGAATGAAGGATCTTCGTGCCGCTGAGATGATGGGCTGGTAGCTCGCTGGCTGTTAAGTGCCTCTATCAACGCTAATATTTCTTCTACCTTTCGCAGCCGGTCTGCATCCTCTTTCTTCTTTCTCCCTCGGCTTCTATAAGTGTCTCTGCTGTCGGGAAACCCATCCTTCCACGGAGCGGAGCCTGATGTGCCTCGTGTTCGTCCAGGGTGTTCAGGATTCCTGAGGGCGCGTGACAGCTCGTCCTTCTCTCTGTCGGGATGGAACTTCCCTTCCTGCCTTGCCTGGATTGCATCCTGAATGTTTTTGACGGGTGTTGCAAGTTGAGCTTTCGTATAAACACACTTCCCTGTTTCTGGGTGCAAAGTTCCCCCATGCCCGAAGAACCAAGTTATTGCCCGTTCGGGCCAGTTCAATGTCTCTGGATGGATCCTTTTATCAAGCAGGTCGTTCTCAGCTTTGTCCCACGTAGGCCGGGCAACCTTGTAGCCACCTGACCCCCGTAACATGGTGATATTGCTTCTTTACAGCATTTTGCTTATTTATCAATGACCTTTTCTTACCTTTCTCCGATGTCTTCTACGCCAAAAATGTGGGCCAGTGATCTTTCATCTTCTCATATTGACCGGTGAAGGTTGGAGTCTTCTCTTTCAGGACAAACTTTTCGTGCAATCTTTTGTTCCAGTTCTTGAATTGTTCGGTCATCTTCTTAAGAGCCCACGCCTTGACTTTTCGCTCTACAACATTGCTATTTGGATCCATCTCTGGCGGTAGGTGGAAATTTGTCATGAGCGTATTCCAAAGCTCATCTTTGGATCTATCGTCGACATAAGAAACTCCATCGTCTGCCTTTGGCTTATTCCATTCTTGAATGCTGATCAGGATGCTGTCTCTAACAACAACTCCGCACTGACTTATAAATCGGTCTGCGGTACGCTTGGGAGCAGTCGGTTTGCCATCTGCAGCGATTTCTTCGATCGTGAACCTTTCATTCTCGCCCAACCTTTTCTTCGGGCCTCGTCTCTTTACAGAAGGTTGGCTCGATCCGGAGGGCTAAAAGAAGAAATAAGCGTTAATATATGTACATACAAATTAATTAATGCATCTAGTCAGCAGGCTTAATTAATATACCTCGCCGGACTTTGCAACAGTTAAGGCCCCAACACCGCCGGAGCCGTCATCTTCTCCCTCCATTCGATCACCGGAGCCGTCATCCTCTCTTCCCTCACCATCGGAGTCGTTGAGAAACTGTGAGGTGATTCACCTCCGTCGCGGATTATATCCCCCAACATCTCTTCTTGTTCTAAGTCTCTGTCGTGTTCCATAGTTTCTGCAAATATTACAACATGGCAATATACAACCATGAGAGATAAGCTATTTTTCAGACTTAATGAAATCTGAGAATGCAAAACAGTAACATTATGATGACAACTTGAGAGCAAGATTGAGTCATCCTACAGCAACTTTACATGGCAACCAAGGGCATGGCATCAAAGTACACCTTACATAGATCAAATCACAAGAAGGAATCATATGCATATGAGCAATGGATTAGTGGCAAACATCATGCAAAGTTGACAAGTTTTATAGCAGTCAGTTACACATCTCGAATAATCCAGTTAATGCAACAATAATATCACATAATATCACTAAACATCTCGCCCAATCAAACTGGACGTCGACTCCCGGTTCCTGAGCCGCGGGCGGTGAACACCCAAGAGAAGGAACCATCACAGGATCATAGCTCGGGTGAGATCCCTGAAGAAACTGCCAGGTATTGGAGAAGCTGTCGTCCAACGGCAACCATGTAGCGACGGACGTGCTCGTCCTCCTAGAGGTGAAAAGATTGATCCCTGCACTTCAAAAGCACCGGCACAACCAACATCAGCATTCGTGGAAAATTTAAACAGAAACAAAGATAAGCATTCGAGGAATCCTGACCGGCGATCGTCGGGGACTCCTCACCGGCGACCGTCGGGGACTCCTCCGGCGACCGTCGGGGACTCCTCCGGCGACCATCGGGGCCTCCTCACCGGCGATCGTCGGGGACTCCTCCAGCGATCGTCGGGGACTCCTCACCGGCGATCGTCGGGGACTCCTCCGGCGATCGTCGGGGCCTCCTCACCGGCGATCGTCGGGGACTCCTCCGGCGATCGTCGCGGCCTCCTCACCGGCGATCGTCGGGGACTCCTCCGACGATCGTCGCGGCCTCCTCACCGGCGATCGTCGGGGACTCCTCCGGCGATCGTCGCGGCCTCCTCACCGGCGATTGTCGGGGCTCGCCTTTATTTCATTGTTTGCATCATATTTCTTATATTTTTATTTTTTTCTCTCATCACATGTCTATATTTTTTATACACCTATCAAATACACGATTCACATTTTTTATAATATATGTTTTTTATACAAATTTTTATTCATACACATTGTACATTTTTGTATACATGCATCTAAAACATTTTATACACATCCAATTTCATTCATACACATTGTACATTTTTGTATACATCCATTTTTGTATACATGTAGAAGGAAAAAGGGGCCGGCGCCGGAGCTCACCGCGGGGAGGGGGCTCGGTCGTCGGGGAGGGGGGCCGGGCTTGGAGGAGCGCCGGCGTCGGGGATGGGCCTGTCGGGGCGTGGAGGAGCTTGGGGCGTCGGCGTGTGGTGGAGCGGCGCGGGCTCAGGCGGCGCGCGTGGAGGAGAGCGGCGCCGGCAGGGGCGCGCAGGGGCACGACGTCGAGGCGGGCGCGTGGAGGAGAGCGGCACTGGCAGGGGCACGACGTCGAGGAGCGGATGCGTCGAGGCAGCCTGGCGGCGTCGGAGAGGGAAAATGGAGGAGGAAGATTGGGGGGGAGAGAAGGGTGTTAAATAGCGCGAGGCCTTTACTCCCGGTTAGAGCCACCAACCGGGACTAAAGGGTCTTTAGTCCCGGTTGGTGGCTCTAACCGGGACTAAAAGCACATTTTCGGCAGCTGAAAGGGCGCGAAAGGTTGGGCCTTTAGTCCCGGTTGGTGGCTCCAATCGGGACTAAAGGTAGGCCTTTAGTCCCGGTTTGTTTCACCAACCGGGACAAACCTGGATATTTCAAGCTTTTAAATGATGTTTTAATCAAAAACAGATTATGTTTAGCTCTTTTATTTTTATACGTTTTTCCTTTGTTTTAATTATTTTAGTTTATGTTTTCTTGTTATTCTTTTTGCTATTAAAGTTTTTAACAAAAAATACTTTATGAAAATTTTAGTTGGATAAATTTTATATAATTTTAAGTTAATATTATTTTGATCATAACTAGAGTTTTATAAAAGCTTTTTAGTTGATTCTTTTTGCTATTGAAGAATATTATAAAATATTTTTTGTTAACCTAATAATGTTATATTTTCTTTTCTGTTAAGTTATTAGTTTAGTAATTTTCTTTGCTGCTAAGTTTTATTTAGGATAAAATCTATTTTTGTTATTTGTAATTAAGTCCTGCAGTTCCCTTAGGAGTTTCTTTTTGGATTTCCTTGAAGTTTTGTTTTGCTTTCTATTTGTTTTTTCTTATTGTTTTCTTTATTGCTTTATTCATTGATTTGATTTTGATTGCTAGAATGCTTGCCAGAGTGAATGCTTATATGAATGCAATGTTTGATGATATAGATTTTCATCAGATAGTGACAAATAGTTCTATCAAGTTATTTTTCATAGGTACCATTGCCGCAACATTTCGCATTGAAGGGCCAGCATTAGGTTTGTCCATATGTTTTTGAAAATATGACACAAGGCGATCAATGCTGTCAAAATCTTTCTTCCGGAATCTAAAGCCCTTTGAGTATAACCCAACATACTCATGATGTGGGTTTGTACTCCTGATATAAGATAATATAAAGGTGCATGCATGTTCATGAGATATGCCAAAACAATAGACTATTCTCGAGAATGGCCATCTGATATGTTGTCCTCAGTTTCACCAGAAAGCAACCAGAGAACTCCTCATCTGGACCTCCAACTTTATGTCATACAACGTTTCTCTCTTATCATCTCCGATGCTTCTGCTGTATTCATCTATGTCAAGACGTTTAAGCCATGTCTATATTAACCTTGTTATTTTATATGGAGCCACCAACCGGGACTAACCGCATATGATCAACCTTGCAAAACTTGGGATTGAAATCACTACAACTAGTGAGGGTGTGTATGGCCTATGCCTGTCAACCTCAAGCGACTTATCTGGAATGCTCAGAAGACATTCATATTTTGTTTGGACATAATTGCATTGATTAACTCCTCTGTATAATTAAAATACTAAAAGGATAGGAATAATTGAAATTTCATAACTTAATAAATAATTATTCTAAAATCATGTTTCAAATGCCAAACAGCCCTAGCTAGCTCTTACAAAGATTCCCTCCGGTTTGTCCGAAGTGGCACTTTCCAGCTAAAACTTTTTCTTCGCGTGTGTCCCTTGCTTATTCCGCCGTAACCATGGATAATCTTCATCATTTAACAGGATGCTTGGGTCAGTCTTCATTGTGAAGGGAGGAATTTCATGAAACTTTTCATAATCTTCTGACATGTCTGTCTTGTCCTCCACTCCCACGATGTTTCTTTTCCCTGAAAGAACTATGTGGCGCTTTGGCTCATCGTATGATGTATTCGCTTCCTTATCTTTTTTTTCTCGGTTTGGTAGACATGTCCTTCACATAGAAAACCTGCGCCACATCATTGGCTAGGATGAATGGTTCGTCTGTGTACCCAAGATTGTTGAGATCCACAGTTGTCATTCCATACTGCGGGTCTACCTGTACCCCGCCTCCTGTCAGATTGACCCATTTGCACCGAAACAAAGGGACCTTAAAATAATGTCCATAGTCAAGTTCCCATATCTCCTCTATGTAACCATAATATGTGTCCTTTGCCCTATTGGTGTTTGCTGCATCAAAGCGGACACCGCTGTTTTGGTTGGTGATCTTTTTATCTTGGGCGATCGTGTAAAATGTATTCCCATTTATCTCGTACCCTTGAAAAGTCAATACAGTCGAAGATGGTGTCCTGGCCAACAAGTACAGCTCATCTCCAACAGTGTTGTTACTCATGAGATGTGTTTGCAACCAACCGCCGAAAGTCGACATGTGTGCACATGTAATCCAGTCATCAGACTGCCCCGGGTGTTGGGAGCATACAATATTCTTGTGTTCATTGATATACGGGGCCACCAAGGTAGAATTTTGTAGAACTGTGTAGTGTGCTTGCGCCCAAGAATGCAAGTCCCTACATATTATTGCTTTCGGTACTAGCATGCCTTTTCCACTCAGTCTCCCCTCATGCCGCGATTGAGGAACACCAATCGTCTTAAGGTCAGGAATAAAGTCAACACAAAACTCAATAACCTCCTCTGTTTCATGGCCCTTGGAGATGCTTCCTTCGGGCCTGGCACGGTTATGAACATATTTCTTTAAGACTCCCATGAACCTCTCAAAGGGGAACATATTGTGTAGAAATACAGGACCCAGAATGGCAATCTCGTCGACTAGGTGAACTAGGACGTGCGTCATAATATTGAAGAAGGATGGTGGGAACACCAACTCAAAACTGACAAGACATTGGACCAAATCATTCTGTAACCTTGGTAGGATTTGTGGATCGATTACCTTCTGAGAAATTGCATTGAGGAATGCGCATAGCTTCACAATGGCTAATCAAACATTTTCTGGTAGAAGCCCCCTCAATGCAACCTGAAGTAATTGCGTCATAATCACGTGGCAATCATGAGACTTTAGGTTCTGGAATTTTTTCTCTGCCATATTTATTATTCCCTTTATACTTGACGAGAAGCCAGACAGGACCTTGATACTGAGCAGTCATTCAAAAAAGATTTGCTTCCCTGCTTTGGTAAGAGCGTAGCTGGCAGGACCTTGATACTGCTTTGGAGGCATGCCATCTTTTTCGTTCATACGTTGCTGGTCCTCCCGTGCCTCCGGTGTATCTTTTGTCTTCCCATACACGCCCAAAAAGCCTAGCAGGTTCACGCAAAGATTCTTCGTCACGTGCATCACGTCGATTGCAGAGCGGACCTCTAGGACTTTCCAATAGGGTAGCTCCCAAAATATAGATTTCTTCTTCCACATGGGTGCGTGTCCGTCAGCGTCATTCGGAACAGATTGTCCGCCAGGACCCTTTCCAAAGAGTGCTTTTAAATCCTTGACCATATCAAATATATCATCACCAGTACGGGGGACAGGCTTCTTCCGGTGATCTGCCTCACCTTTGAAATGCTTATCTTTCTTTCTTAAGGCATGCTTGGTCAGAAGAAATCGACGATGTCCCAAGTACACATTCTTCTTACATTTGTCCAAATATATACTTTCAGTTTCATCTAAACAGTGCGTGCATGCATTGTATCCCTTGTTTGTCTGTCCTGAAAGGTTACTAAGAGCAGGCCAATCATTGATGGTTACAAACAGCAACGCTCGTAGGTTAAGTTCCTGCTGTTTGTGCTCATCCCACACACGTATACCTTTTATATTCCACAGCTGTAAAAGTTCTTCAACTAATAGCCTTAGGTACACATCAATGTCGTTGCCGGGTTGCTTAGGGCCTTGGATTAGCACTGGCATGATAATGAACTTCCGCTTCATGCACAACCAAGGAGGAAGGTTATAGATACATAGAGTCACAGGCCAGGTGCTATGATTGCTGCTCTGCTCCCCAAAAGGATTAATGCCATCTGCCCTTATACCAAACCACAAGTTTCTTGCGTCATCTGCAAACTCCGGCCACATTCTCTCGATTTTTCTCCACTGCGACCCATCAGCGGGTACTCTCAACATCCCGTCTTTCTTACGGTCTTCTTTGTGCCATCGCAACAACTTGGCATGCTCTTTGTTTCTGAACAGACGTTTCAACCGTGGTATTATAGGAGCATACCACATCACCTTGGCAGGAACCCTCTTCCTGGGGCGCACGCCCTCAACATCACCAGGGTCATCTCGTCTGATCTTATACCGCAATGCACCGCATACCGGACATGCATTCAAATTCTCGTACTCCTCACCGCGATAGAGGATGCAGTCATTAGGGCATGCATGTATCTTCTGCACCTCTAATCCTAGAGGGCAGAGAACCTTCTTTGCTTCGTACGTACTGTCAGGCAATTCGCTATCCTTTGGAAGCTTCTTCTTCATTATTTTCAGTAACTTCTCAAATCCCTTGTCAGATAAACCATTCTCTGCCTTCCATTGCAGCAATTCCAGTGTGGTACCGAGCTTTGTATTGCCATCTTCGCAATTTGGGTACAACCGTTTTATCTGATCCTCTAACATGCGATCGAACTTCAACTTCTCCGTTTCACTTTCGCATTCTCTCTGTGCATCAACAATGACCTGGCGAAGATCATCAGCGGGCACATCTGGTGCCTCTTGATCTTCAGCTTCTCCCGTTGCGGTATCACCGTATTCAGGGAACATAGGATAGTTGTCATCATCCTCTTCTTCTTCATTGTCTTCCATCATAACCCCTCTTTCTCCGTGCTTGGTCCAACAATTATAGTGGGGGATGAAACCCTTCTTAAGCAGGTGGAAGTGAAGGGTTTTTGAGGAAGAGTACTTCTTCGTATTCTCACAGACAACACATGGACAGTACATAAAACCATTCTGCTTGTTTGCCTCAGCCACATCGATAAAATTATGCAGGCCCGTAATGTACTCGGAAGTGCGTCGGTCACCGTACATCCATTGCCGGTTCATCTGCATTATATAATTAAGTATATCAAAAACCATTACAGAACATCATGAATAGAGAAATGATCAAATTAATATAAGTTCATCATCACATTAAAACCAAAGTACAGTAGTGATCAAATGTTATTACTGCAAAAATAAATACATAAAGTTCATACATAGTTCTCTTTATAATGCAATAACAAATGCGATCAAAATCGCAACTAAGGTAACAATTGATCCAACATCATAATGATACCAAGGCTCTTATCAATGGCATATTTTCTAATCTTTCTAATCTTCAAGCGCATTGCATACATCTGGATCTTGTGTAGATCAAGGACATCGGCAACATGCAACTCCAATTTCATCTTCTCTTCTTCAATTCTTTTCAATTTTTCTTTCAAATAATTGTTTTCTTTTTCAACTAAATTTAACCTCTCGACAAGAGGGTCGGTTGGAATTTCCGGTTCACATACCTCCTAGATAAAAACATCTATGTCAAGTTGGTCGGCATAATTGTCATAAACACTAAATGGAACAAATAGTTATAAAAGATAATATACCACATCCGAATCATAGACCGGACGAGAGCCGACGGGGGCGGATACCAAAACCATGGCACTATATAATAACAAACAATAATACAAGTAAGAAAATTATACAAGTAGCTATCTAAATCATACAAGTAAGAATTTGTTCTTTTAAAAAAAAAGATAAGAACAAGAGGCTCACCACGGTGGTGCCGGCGACGAGATCGGCGCGGGCGATCGACGGCGGTGAGGACGGGGACGGGGACGGGACGGCACCCTACACATGTGCAAACTAAGAAGTTAATTTGAGCTCAAATTGTGCATCTAAATCAAATAAACTCCAACATACACTCCTCCACTAAAACCCACAAACCACTCTACTTCTAGAGCATATGAAATGAGCTAAACTAGCAGTGAGAGATGAAAGGATGAAGTTGCTAACCTTTTAGAACACTTGGATAGTTGGTGCACCGCCAAGTCTAGACAAATCTTGGGGAAAATGGAGCTTGGAGGTCGAGCTTCGAGGAAGAGCAGAGGAGAAAGCTTAAGTGTGGCTCGGGCATTTCATCGAACACCTCATGTGCATAAGAAGTGAGAACAGAGTAGCGCACACACCCCCACCTTCTATGGCCAAAAAACAGAGGAGAGGGCGGGCAGGGGCGAGGATATATATAGGCATCTTTTTTAGCCCCGATTGGTGTCTAGAACCGGGACTGAAGACTAACCTTTAGTCCCGGTTGGAGACACCAACCGGGACTAAAGGGGTTGCACCAGGAGCGAGGCCCTTTAGTCCCGGTTGGTGTCTCCAACCGGGACTAAAGGTCCCAGTCAAACCGGGACTGATGCCTGCCGAGGCCCGGCCGGCGTCCCAGCCGCTCGAACCGGGACTGATGCTCACATTAGTCCCGGTTCGTAACATGACCGGGACTATTGCTCTGATCTGGCCAGAACCAAAGCCCTGTTTTCTACTAGTGATAGGAGCTGAAATTTCTTGAGCTTCTACATCAAGCATGGATGTGTGTCTTCAAATATTTTCAGAATTTTTGAACATGTGTTGTATCTTCAAAAAGATTGATCTCATTGCTCTCACCTAAGACCAGATCCTATACTAGTCTTCCCAGGGTTTCTGGTACTTGATCTAGAGCATCTATTGCTGCTCCATCTGGTGTTAATCCTCAGTGGTGTCCCACAACAGCTTAGGTTGCTCCGCCGCTCACTATTCCGGCCGAAGGGCTGCTCTTTTCCTCCCAGCCACGATGTCGAAAGGGAGGCAGGCCTGGCTTCGTCCCAACGTTTCTCTTGTCCTCGGTGAGGGGCGATCTTGGTCTGGTGGTGAAGCTTAAAGAGTGTGTATCATGGATCACATTGCAATCTTCCTCTCCTATCCAGGGTCATTTTTTGCAAGGTTTTTCGGCTGAGTTATGATTTTACATTTCCTTGGGTCATATTTTCAACTGTAATGCAATGCAAATTTTAATGGAGTCGTTCCGGTCTATCGGCACCCGTCTCTTAAAAAAAAAGAGCAGCACACGGCATGTGCACACACTAGCAAGGTCTAATGCTAGACTAATAGAGCATGTGAAATAAATTATTTTTTGTTCCAAAAAGTGTTTCCCTTGGCGGCAATCAAGCCGTCCCGCCTAAATTGACCGCCCAATACTCGTGCGCTAACCAACAATTACCAACTGCGTGTCTGAAGCAATCTTGACAGTCCGATCAGCATCAGACGGCCGCCACCGATCGCCAACACACCACGCCACCTCCACTGACGCGGGGGACAACGCTGCTAGCTCGGAGCTGTATCCCCACCTGGCCAGAGACAACGCACATACGTATGCGTCCGTGTTCGACGGTATTTTGGACTTTCGCACGTGACGATCGAGGTTACTACTCCCTCAGTCCTATAATGCAAGACGTTTTTCTGACACTACTAGTTAATTGCCCGTGCGATGCAACGGGGCCACACAAATTTTAAGAGTTCAATATTAATCATGTCAATAATACATTTAGTATTCGCATACATATCAAGTGGCATTGGCGACTCTCTCTCTCACACACACACATCTTATTGGGCGCTGGACCATAATCCATCTATATTATTTCCTACCTTGTGGAGAGGGAGCCAACTTTCCCCCACGCCCGCGTCGCTCCTGCGGCGGCTCGGGCGGAACCCTAGCCCGCCGCCGCCGCCGCCCCCTCCCTACGCCTCCTTCCCCCTCGCCGTCGCCGGAAGATTCCCGCGGGCTAAGCCCGCCCGGCGGACGGCGGCGGCGGGGAGCTCCTTCGCGCGCCCGTGCGTCCTGTGGTGGGGGAGGCTCCACCCCCGATCTGCTCCGCTCCGGCGACCGGCGTTGCCCCTGGCGCGGTCCCGCGGCCCCCCGGCGGCGTGCTCCTCTGGATCTGGCGGCCCCCTGGCACGGTCCTGCGGAGGTGGCCTCGGGAGCTTTCGGGCGCGACTTCGCCCCTGCCCTCCGGATCCGGCCGGGCTGGTGCGGCGGGGCGGCGGCCAGGGCTGCGCCGGCTTGCTGGTGTGCGCCCTCTGGCTGCTGACGGCGGCTGGCTGCGCGGATGGTGCGGATTCGGGTGGTTGCTGGTTCTGGACGGGCTGCTGGATCCAGGCTGCCGGCGTTTGTTGGCAGTGAGACAGAGGTTGTGGTGGCTCTCGCGGGCAGTCAGCGCAGCGGCTTCGCGGGAGGTGTGCGGGCTAGCGGAGGCACGGTGCGTGGGGGTGTGGTGTTGGCGGTGCTCCGGGCGAAAGCTTGCCGGCCTCTTCCGGCCGACGGCGGTGGCGGCCGTGGTCGCCGTTGCACCTTCTTGGAGGCGCCGTCGAGGAGTTCATCCCCTGCACGCTCTCGGATTCGGTTCTTCGAGTGAATGCTTAAGGCCCGATCGGGCTGGGCGACGGCGTCGGCATCGTCGCTTCCCCCTTGGGGGCGTCGTCTTGAAGACCTTGGGATCCGGTTGTGCTCTCCATGGGCTAGGCGCTCACGACGCTGCGGTCGGCAGGTGCCCGGCCGGCAGTGTGGAGGTTCCGGCGTAGCGACTTGTGTGGTGACGATGATGATGGTGTGCGGAGCTGGGTCGCGGCTTGTCCTTCTGATGTCGAAGGTTCTGTTCGCCAATGGATGCGCCTATGTTTGTTCCCCGCTGTGACGGAGAAGTCGGAGCTGCGCGTGGCGGGGCCCCTGCGGCAACGATGACTCCATGTGGGCGGCTTCAGCGGACGGTGCTCCCCGGGGGTTGCGCTGGGCCAGGTCGGTACGAGGCTTGCAACTTTCTCCAGTGAGGCGCATCAGCAAAATCGGAGCTGCCGGTCCTCGACGTCTGCGGTCGATTGTTTGGCTATGGCCGACGAGGTCCTTGTGTGTCGTCCGTTCGGAGGGGTCTTGACGGGTCGTCAGCGGCGAAGTCGGAGTCGCTTGTTCAGGGAGAGGTGATGACGATGACATTGCAGGCAATCTCGACGGTGTCCTTTCCTCGGCGGTGTGTGTGGTGTTGTTGGTGCCAGGTCGGCCGGGTGCCCTTCTTGTGGGTGTGTTGTAGCGGTTTTCGCCCGGGTTCCCGTTAATTAACCGGGCAACTTGTTACCCTTCTTCTTTATTAATGAGATGAGGCAAAGCTTTTGCCTCCGTTTCGAAAAAAGAAAAAAAATTCCTACCTTGTGCAACCGATTCTCAAGACCCTTCAATTCCCTGCATCAATTAGTTTGATACCCAATTATACAAATAATAATTCTCAATTGCATTTAGGAAAAAATATACATACGAGCCCATGCAGAATTTTCTATTTTGTGGATTGAAATTTCTCAGATTTGGCATCCACGTTATTCACGCTAGTGCAATAACAATATGGATTATATGTATTATATTTGCCACCACAACCGAGGGAATTAATTTCATGTAAATCGGCAGCCACATCGTTATTTTTACATAATATGCATTACTTATACTATTTCTTGAATGTGCTCAAACTATTACATGAACTTGCTACCACCAAATGATAGCAATTACCCAATGATCGGGGCACCTTTGTAAAATTTAGAAACTGCTTGTGTGATAAAAAGAAGATACCGAGTGAACATATGGAAAGACCTTGTGTGTAGTGTAGAAATGAATTAACGGAATCAGAAGACTACAGGTAGTATATTTATTCTCTTACCCCGAAAAAAAAGTACTACCCCTGTATATTTGTTTACAGAGGGAGTAGTATATTTATTCTCCACAGGAGTAACATATGAAAAGAGATCATGTTCCATCCATGTATGTATGAACAAATTGATACGGACTGTTTGATATAGAAGTTTCATCTTTAAAGAGACTATCATATAAATACAAAGACCTACCAAATATCGCAAGCATGTGACTGAATATTATAGGACCAACTTTTACCAATTACCGTACTGTTACTTTTTATGTCCACAGAATGCAGTGAAGTAATTCTGAGAAAATTAAAATGCACAGTTGACCAAAACAATTAATAACTATACTTCATGTAGAAGATGATGAAAGTATAAGCCTGCTGATGGCAGCGCCAAATGAAGCTTACAAGAACACCACCCGTACAAGGATTAAAATCTACAACCACACAAACTCAGCTTTAACATGATGACATGTTGAATGTAGATTGTAGACCTCCTCTTGCCTGCCTTCTCAATCCTCATGGTATCCTCTCTCGCCTTAATTGCCTTCTCTAATCTTCGTCTTTCCCATGTGTTGCAGCTCGTTCCAGAAAGAAATAAAACATGAGCTGCTGTGACGACTTGCATGGAGCATCAACGTATGTATATAGATAAATTTTCTTAGTACTATTAGTTCATAGCGGAAACCAAGGCATATCAAAGCAATGGTTCAATCCCCTTTGAGGCTTTAACTACCGATTAGAATGTGGTGCTTGTGTAGGCGAGGTGGAGCCGTAGAGGATATGACATCCTAGCCACTTTGAGAGTGGAGAAAACCATAGACCGAGCCTCCTCTTTGCACTCATCTTTCCCATGGGAGTGGACGTGTACGTCCCTCTCCCTCGCTCTGAGCTCTACTGATACAAGCCACACAAGCTAGCAATGGTCGTTTTTGATGCACGATGAATCCGGATGACCTCCCCGGCCAGGTTATTGCCGCGTGAGATCCTAGCGTACATAGCCATCGCCGATGGCATCGCAGCCCCGCGACCTTAGGGCTCAGACACACGCGTCGTCTGGCCACCGCCTCCCCGCCACCTCGGCACACCGATGCGTGCGCTGTCCCCTACGGCATAAAGGCCCAACGACCTCAAGCACCACCGCCGCAGCCACTCTACGTTCATGCGTCGCCGCCACCGCGCGCCATTCCAAGAGAGATGGCTAAGAGGAGAGAGATGACGGAGGCTTAGGAAGAGAGGATGAATGGATACCTCACGTCCTGCCTCGGATGCACCATAAGCACGTCGCCGTTGCTGTCCCGGCTCCGCTCGACCTGTCACGCCGCCACAGGAGAATACACGAGGTGAGATAGGGAAGGGAATAGGGCGGTTTGCTCGGTGGATTGATTGTGTCGAGTGGATCGGGAATTGGATCGGTCGATCGTGGGCGAAACAAAATCGGCACGTCATAGGGATCTGGACCAACACCATGTCGCGTAGGTGATGTGCCTGATATGAATTTGGCATTGGCAGAGGTATAAACGACGATGATGTAGAGGTTAATTGTTTCCTGTGTTTGGAGATTGATTATCGTCCGTGAGCTAAGTTGGGTTACTAAAGAAGAATATGATTGCGATACGTGAATTGATTTTTGTTGCCTTGTATCGATTGGTTTTGGTATTTGAAGATTGATTACCGTCCGTTAGTTAAGCTGGGTTACCAAAGAAGAAATCAATCACCATACGTGAATTGATTGTGTTACCAAATAAAGATTGGATTTGTCCGCCCTATTACCAAATAAAGGTTGGGTTTGTCCGGCCAGATGAGAAAACCAGCAAAAACTGGTGGAGGCAGGGAGGAAAATTGGTGGAGGGGTGGGGGTCGTACGAGGAGGGGCTTGACTAAAGACGAGGAGGGGCTTGACTAAAGATGGGACGACGTAAGACGGGAGAGGGAACCTTACGTTTCTTTTAGGCAGTAGAGATACTAGTGTCAATAAAACGTCTTACATTTTGGGACGGATGGAGTAGTTTTTAACCTCTTTTGGAACGTGGATAAAGCTTCTTTTGCTCCAACAAATCGGTCTCACCCGTACTAATACTACCGCCGGTCAGATATCAGTATGCGTCATCGTGTGAACAAAATCACATTGTCATTGTCAAACTAAATCACCGTGTTATGTCACACTAAATCAACACGTATGACACTTGCCTGAAAAACAGGCCAAACTGAAAAATTCTTTACCATGTCAGGTCTTTGTATTCTTATTAGGAGGCAATGAATGGTGTAAGCGCTGTCGTATGATTTTTTTTAGATTATATAAAAAATACTGGAGCAAGAATCAACATAAGAGGGGTCACCTGTTGCCCACAAGGCAACAGGGCGCGACCCCCCCCCCCCCCCGTGTGGCGCGCCCTATTACCTTGTGGGGCTCACAGACGGCCATCTGACCTAATTACAACGCTATAAATTCCGTTTCATTGAGGAAAAAAATAAGAGAAGAAGTTTCATCGCGTTTTACGATACGGAGCCGCCGCCACCTCCTGTTCTTCATCGGGAGGGCTGATCTGGAGCCTGTTCGGGGCTCCGGAGAGGGGGATTCGTCGCCATCGTCATCACCAACCATCCTTCATCACCAATTTCATGACGCTACTCACTGGGCGTAAGTAATTCCTCTATAGGCTTGCTGGAAGGTGATGGGTTGGATGAGATTTATCATGTAATCGAGTCAATTTGTTATGGCTTGATCCCTAGTATCCACTATGTTCTGAGATTGATGTTGCTATGACTTTGCTATGCTTAATGCTTGTCATTAAGGCCCGAGTGCCATGATTTCAGATCTGAACCCTCTATGTTTTCATGAATATATTTGAGTTCTTGATCCTATCTTGCAAGTTGTATGCACCTATTACGTGTTATGATCCACATACCACAAGGACAATAATTGGGATTCCTTCCGGTGATTACCGTAGTTTGAGGAGTTCATGTATTCACCCTATGTTAATGCTTTGTTCCGGTTCTCTATTAAAAGGAGGCCTTAATATCCCTTAATTTCCTTATGGACCCCGCTGCCACGGGAGGGTAGGACAAAAGATGTCATGCAAGTTCTTACTATAAGCACGTATGACTATATACGGAATACATGCCTACATTACATTGATGAATTGGAGCTATTGTGTATCGCTCTAAATTGTGACTGTTATATGATGAATGTCATCCAACATAATTATCCATCACCGATCCAATGCCTACGCTTTTCGCATATTGACCTTTGCTAAGTTACTTTCGATGCTGCTGCTGTTACAATCACTACAAAACTGCTACTGTTACTGTTTCTGTTACTATTACTACTCTTACTACTGCTATCAAAATTATCATACTACTGTGCTATTAAATACTTTGCTGCAGATATTTTGTTTTCTAGGTGTGGTTGAATTGACAACTCAACTGTAATACTCACAAATATTCTTTGGCTCCCCTCGTGTCGAATCAATAAATTTGGGTGAAATACTACCCTCGAAGACTGTCGCGATCCCTTATACTTGTGGGTAATCACACGGCACTTCCATTATTTTTTAAAACAATAAAAACTGAACTACTTGTTTCACTAGTATAAACACAAAGACAACAAATATCTTGGGGCCATGAGAACTTCTAACACTAGAGATCTTCATGCCTACATTTTAATACTTATATGAATAATGGTTTAAGGATACTCGACGATGGGGGGGGGGGGGGGGGGGGGGGGGGGCTACGCCCCCCTATTCTTCATTTTCCTCCCCTGATCCTTCTGTTCTTCTATTCTTCTTCTTTTAGTGAAAACAAGGCGTAGTGGACGACTCACGTAGCAAAGCATAGACGGTCAGGCAATGGGCTTGACAGCTAGCTTCTCGGTGGTTGTCCATGAAAACCCTGTCGTTACGGTGTTTGCCATGCCGATGAGGAGGGCGTAGAGGTCGGTTCCCAGCACAACTCTTCAGGGCGCCCACTAGGGACCTCTTGGACACCATCCTCTGCAGCTAGCAATATATACCTCTGAAACCTTTCATCATATTAGATGAATACCACTGGGTTGATCTAGCTATTATGTATTAAACTGTAAAAATAATACTAGTTTATTACAAGAATTTCATAGAAGTGGTCTTGTATTACGGTTAATGTTGCAAATTAGAGTTCAAAATCTATCTAGTTAGATGCCCATGGCAAGACACACAATTATTTCTGGGAGTAAAATTGGCACTAGACTATGTAGTAAATCACACCGGGAGTTAATAATCCTGGGCAATAACTTACTATGAACAGAAGCCTCAGCATCCTGCGTCCGCTGGAGCTGAGCCTACATCTAGGTAATCATGTCCTGTTGGTCCCTTTCACAATGGAGGCAGAACAATCTGGCCCTATGTGCATGGTGGGCGGTTTCTAACTCCAGAGTGAGGATGTGAATATCCTTGCCCTTGATTTCTTGCTGTGCTCGCTGGAACTTTAGTTGCAAAAAAAAGACGACTATATATACCATTGAGTTCAACGATATCATCTAGCAATTAGATGAATCATGATTAAGGTACTCGCCGATTGCCAGAGTGGGTGGGGGTGGGTGGGGGTAAAGGTTGTATGATGGTTTACTTACTTCAATTTTCTTTTACTTATTAGCTTGTATATTAGCATATCGATGAATATGTATATGTTAAATTTAATTAGCTCGTATATTGATGTTTCATCTCTATAGGTTTTCATTTTCTTTTACTTATTCATGTTGAATACACTAACGCGTCAGCGATGCATTTTTAGAATAAGATTTGATGATATGTTGTTACTGTTGTTGGTGGTTTGGTACACCAATTTGGAAGTATTATTTTACTGAAAAGTAATCTGAGAACTAAAATAGAAGGGTGAGAAGGGGAAGATAAACCTCAATCTGAAGTTTAAACAATTCATTTGGTTGTTAGAACAAATTCCCCGTGTTATACCTAAATTTCCAAATCATGGGAACATGATTTGTGGGTTCCTCCTGATATGCCCGTTTCCCAAGCAAAATCACCATTTTTGTTCACCTTAGTTATCTACTTCTGAAACGCTCACATGAGTTGTATCGCCTTGTATGAGAATATTTTAGATATTCTATAGTTCATATTCTCTGCCTAGTATTTAACATCATAGGGACACTGGGTTTTATTTGTGGTATGTGGTGTCAAGTTGGTACAGGTTAATGTACTTCTATAGGATTTCAGGATGGGTATATCACACCCCAAGTTCACATTGCATTCAGCTGTAAATGTCGTGGACTACGAGCTATGGTACTGCACAACCCATGCGGTTGTACAATATCCACCAATGTTGTTCCATACCGCATCTAGTATTGATCAAATGCCTTTGTTTGTGTGGTGCAAAGATGTGTATCTGCAGTTGTTCTGTTTTGTTATGGCAGTAAACATTCATTGAGTGGGAATTTGGTAGAAAACTAAGTTCTTTTTAATTGTGAAGATTACACATTGACAACATTGATCATCATAGCTATCTCTTTTTAACCATCATAAATAATACCCAGTCATGCAATTTTGAATGTGGATTGCAATAGTTGGTGTTCAAGTCTGGATCTAGGACATGTAAATGTAATTAGTATGGTAAAAACATTGCCATGCATTATTATTTTAAACCTGGCAAGCTAGTCTTATTGGGATGTGTGGCGTGTGAAAAATGACTCGACCATTTATACTCCTCGCCTTCAACTTCTGGTAAGACAGATCCATGATCATACATTTCCCTAACTCCTTCGAAATTATTGGCCTCTAGTATTCTGATGCAGAAGTTGCAGAATAATGTCATAAATGTTTTTTTTCTAGCAGAGTAATCACATTTCAGTACAATAGAACAGTTCACATAATATATGCCCTTGATCTGGTCGATGTGTCCAATGTTTGACCTTGAAACTATGATGTCCTATCTGAATTTGCAATTCGCATCTCAGGGATCAAGTACCTGAGGGGAGCAATTCAACGTCTCCTTTGGAGGAGCCCTTCACTAGTAGAAAACAGGGAATTAGTCCCGGTTCGTAAGGGTCTTTAGTCCCGGTTGTGCAACCGGGACTAAGGAATCGGGACTAAAGGCCCCCACTTTTAGTCCCGGTCGTGTTACGAACCGAGACTAAAGGGGCTCCACGTGGCCGCTGCGCAGCGCTCAGGCAGGAGGACCTTTAGTCCCGGTTGGTAACACCAACCGGGACTAAAAGGCCGCCACGCGTCAGCCCCTGCCAAGCGCTGTTTTTTTTTGAAAGGAGGGGTTTAGGGTTTAGGGGTTTTGGAGCGTTTAGGGGTTTCATTTTTATTTTATGTTTTCCATTCAACTCAACGCTAGCTACTAATAGCAATGAAGGAACCGTTACACACAACATCGTCATGAATATAGAGAAGTGACCTCTTTCTCCGTGCTTGGTCGAACAACAAGTTTTCGTATATATGTTCGACGCTACTACATATAGTACACGTTCATGCATATATACAAAATAACATCTCTTACGATCCCTAATATCTAATTACCAACATTCACTACCAATTTCCGATGGTATTCTCCGGTTGTAGCTATGACCTCTTTAAGGAAGAATCCCGCCAATTCCTCTTGAATTGCCTTTACGCGATCCTTTGGTAGGAGATCGTCCCGCATCCGTTGGATCTAATTTAAAGAAGGGGGTCAATATATAAGAATGAAACTCAACACAATTGATGGTAATAAAATAAAATTGTGAATATTGTTTACGTACTTCAAGTTGTTGTAAATTTCTGTCAGTCTCACTGGTCGTCATGCGAATGAACTCGCAAACGTAGTATCCACATAAATTAGTCCCCCTTTCCTGCCTCAAGCACTTTACGAGAGTAGAGTTCAATCAAAATAATAATCAAGCATGATAATGGTATTGAAATTAACTAGAATCAAAGAGATGCGCGGACCTAGCTAGTACTACTTACAGTGAGTTGTCGAAATTGCAGCTCCTCTTTCCATTCACCCCTAGTCTTCTTGGTGAACCGTTTTCAAACCCTGCCCGGCAAAGAAAATAAATAAAGGAGTTATTAATTACTTGATATCAGGAAATGAACGAAAGTTGCCGATATAGTGCGATAATGATTGAAATTACCTCTGGAGCATATCACGCAGGTCTGCCCACGTTTTAGGGTCTTTATGTAGCGAGTCCATGACAAGTACGCTTCCTGAGTCAACCCGAATGACTAGCAGAATAAAGTGGAACCTGCGCACGCAGCATAACTCATCAATTACACTTAACATCGAGTAAGCGAAACAGAATGTGTACAAGACAGTATAACACTCACTTGAAGTTGTAAGGAAATAGTATTTCCCTTTTGTTTTGTTGTTCAATTAACGCCCTTAGCAAGATCTTCTCTGTATCCTTGGCGTACATTTGTACCGTAACTTCATGAATAGTATTTGGGTTAATGAACCCAATGTCATAGATTTGTCCTCTTTTGCATTTGAGGATCTTCATTCTGCATAATATAGTGAGGATAATTATACATGCAATGAACGAGCTGAGCTAGAGACTTAATTACAGAAATGATACTTATAGACAATAGCAACTAACGATAGATTTGTCGACGGCGTCTTGATTGTAAAACTGAAATAATTCATCAAATTCAACGTAAATCTCCTCGTCTCCATTGAAGTAATGCTCATCTTTAACACCCGCAATGATATAGTTGGTCCCTTCCTTTGAGGCTTCCATGTACCACTCATGCAATTTTCGCATTTGTGTTGGTAGTAGCCGGGCCTCCTCAGGTTTGACGAGAGGCTTCCCGTGCTGGTATCTGTATGCTAACTCGGCCATGGGGAACTCTACCTCCTCGCCTAACAATTGACCAAGAGTGAAACCAACATCATCGGCCGCTACCCCCGGATCATAATCGATATCGGTAAACACCTTGAGCGGGGGGCACGATTGGTTTTTCTGTTCGCCGAGCTGGGGAATTGTTTTCCCACTTGCACTACTGCTACTTCCCGGCCGTTTCACATGTTCTCTATATGACTTTACAATAGACCGGTCATAGTCTGATAGCAGCGGAGGCGGTGGTGGTCGCGTAAGGTTTTCTATACAGTGCTCCGCTATTGCCGGATCTAATTTCTCCTTTGGATCGGGCCGTTTCGGTGAAAGCTGGCGTGTCACATCGGCATCCACGACATTCTTGAGTTCCTCATCAGTCATATCCTATGCTAACTTGGCAGGAGCCTACTTGACGCTTGTATCTACTATGGATTTCTTCGCAGTTGTACTACTAGCTGCCGGAGTGGCGGCAATCTTCCGCTGGTGCTGAGGCGGCGGAGGAGGCGGAGTCAGCTGACGCGGCGGACTCTGCTGAGGGGCCTCCTCCAGCGGAGTGTGCTGACGCGGCGGAGATAGCTGAGGCGGCGGAGTGTCCTGACGCGGCGGAGACGGCTGAGGCAGGGGAGATAGAGCTGGACTGTGAGGAGTCTGCTGAGGGGCCTCCTCCGGCGGAGTCTGCTGACACGGCGTCCAATGTGGAAGCACGATGTATTCCTTTCTCCATAAAACGTTAGTCCTTCTGGCATCTCCCACATGAGTCTCCCCTTCACCTGTAGGGTACTCAACCTCCAGCTGCTCAAATCCGTTGATAACTTCATCCACCCCGACAACAGCATAGCCATCTGGAATCGGAGAGCAATGGTAAGTTCCATCAGGTACACGAAGTCAGGCATAGCCAGCCGCCACCTTCAAGGATATGTTCATGCATTTCGCATGTAGATCACAATGTTCCCTCTGCGTGATATCATCCACGGGGTAGCGAGGAGCCGTGATATCAGGCCGAACGAGCTCCGTGGAAGCTACGCTGCTTTTTTGCTGAGATGGTGGGGTAGCTCCGTGGGCAGTATCGAATGAAGGATCTTCGTGCCGCTGAGATGATGGGCCGGTAGCTCGCTGGCTGGTAAGTGCCTCTATTTGCTTCTGCTGCAACGCTACTATTTCTTCTACCTTCTGCAGCCGGTCTGCATCCTGTTTCTTCTTTCTCCCCCGACTTCTGTAAGTGTCACTGCTGTCGGGAAACCCAACCTTCCACGGAACGGAGCCTGATGTGCCTCATGTTCGTCCAGGGTGTTCAGGATTCCCGAGGGCGCGTGTCAGCTCGTCCTTCTCTCTGTCGGGATGGAACTTCCCCTCCTGCATGTCCTTCATTGCAGCTTGAATGGCTTTGACGGGTGTTGCAAGTTGAGCTTTCGTATAAACACACTTCCCTGTTTCTGGGTTCAAAGTTCCCCCATGCCCGAAGAACCAAGTCCTTGCCCGTTCGGTCTAGTCCAATGTCTCTGGATGGATCCTTTTATCAAGCAGGTCGTTCTCAACTTTCTCCCACTTAGGCCGGGCAGCCTTGTAGCCACCTGACCCCGTAACGTGGTGATATTCCTTCTTTGCAGCATTTTGCTTATTTATATTTGACCTTTTCTTACCTGCTTCCGATGTCTTGTACTCCACAAATGCGGGCCAGTGATCTTTTAACTTCTCATCTGCTCCGGTGAATGTTGGAGTCTTCCCTTTCAGGACATACTTTTCGTGCAATCTTTTCTTCTAGTTGTTGAATTGTTGGGCCATCTTCTTAAGAGCCCACGCCTTGACTTTTTGCTCCACCTCTGGCGGTAGGGTGAAATTTGTCATGAGCGTATTCCAAAGCTCATCTTTGGATCTATCGTCGACATAAGAAACTCCATCCGCCTTTGGCTTATTCATTCTTGAATGCTGATCGGGATGCTATCCCTAACAACAACTCCGCACTGACTTATAAATCGGTCTGCGGTCCGCTTGGGAGCAGTCGGTTTGCCATCTGCAGCGAGTTCTTCGATCACGAACCTTTCATTCTCGCCCAACCTTTTCTTCGGGCCTCGTCTCTTTATAGAAGTTTGGCTCGATCCGGAGGGCTAAAAGAAGAAAGAAACGTTAATATATGTACATACAAATCAATTAATGCATCTAGTCAGCAGAGGCTTAATTAATATACCTCGCCGGACTTTGCAACAGTTAAGGCTCCAACACCGCCGGAGCCGTCATCTTCTCCCTCCATTCGATCACCGGAGCCGTCATCTTCTCTTCCCTCACCATCGGAGTCGTCGTTGAGAAACTGTGAGGTGATATCATCATCTCCGTCGCGGATTATTTCCCCCAACATCTCTTCTTGTTCTAAGTCTCTTTCGTGTTCCATAGTTTCTGCAAATATTACAACATGGCAAAATAGTAACATTATGATGACAACTTGAGAGCAAGATTGAGTCATGCTACAGGAACTTTACATGGCAACCAAGGGCATGGCATCAAAGTACACATTACATAGACCAAATCACAAGAAGGAATCATATGCATATGAGCAATGGATTAGTGGCAAACATCATGCAAAGTTGACAAGTTTTATAACAGTCAGTTTCAGACTTAGCAGTTTTTCAGCAAGTGTAAAACAACAACAGTATCATAGCATGTTTGCAAGCTTGTTACAGTGCCTAAACATGTTTACCATGGCATGGGAAAAATACCAGCAGCAAATAGACATGAAAATTCACCAAACACATGTACAAAGTTTATTCATTTGATGCTTGCATTAAATCACACAAAAATAACAAAATGGCAAGTTTTATCAGTTGCATGTTAGGTAACCCTCCGGCGATCGTCGGGGACTCCTCCGGCGATCGTCGGGGACTCGTCACCGGCGATCGTCGGGGACTCGTCACCGGCAATCGTCGGGGACTCCTCCGGCGATCGTCGGGGACGACTCCTCCGGCGATCGTCGGGGCCTCCTCCGGCGATCGTCGGGGACTACTCCTCCGGCGATCGTCGGGGCCTCCTGCGGCGATCGTCGAGGACTCCTCCTGCGATCGGTAATAATAATTCCGCAATTACTCAATTGTTTGCTAAACTTATGACTAAGACTTATTTCTTCATGAAAGAAGAATTATTTTATCTTTCGTCATAATGATATTATATCTTCATCCTGAATTTCTTTGAACTATTTAAAATATTTTTCAGTTCTTATCAAGTAAATCATGCATATTTACTCATAATTTTAGATGAAGTCTAATTTTCTGCCACACTCTGTTATATCTATCGGATGTATTTAGTCAATTCAAACAAAAGGCTTTTATGCTCCAAAGTGCAATCAACTATATAAGCCCGCAGTGATCAAATGCAAACACATACGTACGTACATGTTACAAAAATTTCTAAGTCACAAAAATATATAAGCCGGATCGAGGGGAATTGAATGGCGGCGGCTCACACAGCGGGGGCTGCGTTGCCGGGGAGCGGGGGCGGCGAGGCTCGGGGAGGAGGGCGATCGATGAGGTCCGGCGAATTGGGGCGGCGACGACAAGGACGGGCTCGGGGGCGGCGACGAGGACCGGGCTCGGGGATGGCGATGCTCGGGGAGGAGGGCGAGGAGGTCCGGCGATGGTCAGCGGGCTCGGGGACGGCTCGGAGGCGAAGGCGATCTTCGGCAGCCTGGCGGCGTCGTGGTGTGGTTCGGCGTTGGGGGTTGGAGTGGAGAGGAAGATTTGGGGGGAGGGAGAAGGCGCAGTTAAATACCCACAGCTTTAGTCCCAGTTGGTGCCCCCAACCGGGACTAAAGGCCTACCTTTAGTCCCGGTCCGAGCCACCAACCGGGACTAAAGGCCTGGGTTTCGCGCCCTTTCTTTAGTCCCGGTTGGTGGCTCGGACCGGGACTAAAGGTAGGCCTTTAGTCCCGGTTGGGGTAAATCTGTTTTTCCTATTTTTGGTTTTAGACCTTTTTAAGATATTTTAGTTTTAGTTTTCTTTTAAACAGATTCAAAAACAGTAGCATACATGCCTAGTTTTGATTTAATTCTTTTTGCTATTGAAGAATATTATAGTTTTGTTTTAGTTGATCATAACTAGAATTTTATATAACTTTATTTGATGATATAGATTTTCATCAGATAGTGATAAATAGTTCTATCAAGTTATTTTTCATAGGTACCATTGTCGCAACATTTCGCATTGAAGGGCCAGCATCAGGTTTGTCAATATGTTTTTGAAAATATGACACAAGGCGATCAATGCTGTCAAAATCTTTCTTCTGGAATCTAAAGCCCTTTGAGTATAACCCAACATACTCATGATGTGGGTTTGTACTCCTGATATAAGATAATATAAAGGTGCCTGCATGTTCATGAGATATGCCAAAACAATAGACTTTTCTCGAGAATGGCCATCTGATATGTTGTCCTCAGTTTCACCAGAAAGCAACCAGAGAACTCCTCATCTGGAGCTCCAACTTTATGTCATACAACGTTTCTCTCTTATCATCTCCGATGCTTCTGCTGTATTCATCTATGTCAAGACGTTTAAGCCATGTCTATATTAACCTTGTTATTTTATATGGAGCCATCAACCGGGACTAACTGCGTATGATCAACCTTGCAAAACTTGGGACTGAAATCACTACAACTGGTGAGGGTGTGTATGGCCTATGCCTGTCAACCTCGAGCGACTTATCTGGAATGCTCAGAAGACATTCATATTTTTTTTGGACATAATTGCATTGATTAACTCCTCTGTATAATTAAAATACTAAAAGGATAGGAATAATTGAAATTTCATAACTTAATAAATAATTATTCTAAAATCATGTTTCAAATGCCAAAATGCCCTAGCTAGCTCTTACAAAGATTCCCTCCGGTTTGTCCGAAGTGGCACTTTCCAGCTAAAACTTTTTCTTCGCGTGTGTCCCTTGCTTATTGCGCCGTAACCATGGATAATCTTCATCATTTAACAGGATGCTTGGGTCAGTCTTCATTGTGAAGGGAGGAAATTCATGAAACTTTTCATAATCTTCTGACATGTCTGTCTTGTCCTCCACTCCCACGATGTTTCTTTTCCCTGAAAGAACTATGTGGCGCTTTGGCTCATCGTATGATGTATTCGCTTCCTTATATTTTCTTTTTCTCGGTTTGGTAGACATGTCCTTCACATAGAAAACCTGCGTCACATCATTGGCTAGGACGAATGGTTCGTCTATGTACCCAAGATTGTTGAGATCGACTGTTGTCATTCCATACTGCAGGTCTACCTGTACCCCGCCTCCTGTCAGATTGAGCCATTTGCACCGAAACAAAGGGACCTTAAAATCATGTCCATAGTCAAGTTCACATATCTCCTCTATGTAACCATAATATGTGTCCTTTGCCCTATTGGTGTTTGCTGCATCAAAGCGGACACCACTGTTTTGGTTGGTGCTATTTTTATCTTGGGAGATCGTTTAAAATGTATTCCCATTTATCTCGTACCCTTGAAAAGTCAATACAGTCGAAGATGGTGTCCTGGCCAACAAATACAGCTCATCTCCAAAAGTGTTGTTACTCATGAGATGTGTTTGCAACCAACCGCCAAAAGTCGACATGTGTGCACATGTAATCCAGTCGTCAGACTGCCCCGGGTGTTGGGAGCGTACAATATTCTTGTGTTCATTGATATACGGGGCCACCAAGGTAGAATTTTGTAGAACTGTGTAGTGTGCTTGCGCCCAAGAATGCCCGTCCCTACAAATTATTGCTTTCGGTGCTAGCGTGCCTTTTCCACTCAGTCTCGCCTCATGCCGCGATTGAAGAACACCAATCGGCTTAAGGTCAGGAATAAAGTCAACACAAAACTCAATAACCTTCTCTGTTTCATGGCCCTTGGAGATGCTTCCTTCTGGCCTGGCACGGTTATGAACATATTTTTTTAAGACTCCCATGAACCTCTCAAAGGGGAACATATTGTGTAGAAATACAGGACCCAGAATGGCAATCTCGTTGACTAGGTGAAATAGGACGTGCGTCATAATATTGAAGAAGGATGGTGGGAACACCAACTCAAAACTGACAAGACATTGGACCAAATCATTCTGTAACCTTGGTAGGATTTCTGGATTGATTACCTTCTGAGAAATTGCATTGAGGAATGCACATAGCTTCACAATGGCTAATCGAACATTTTCTAGTAGAAGCCCCCTCAATGCAACCGGAAGCAATTGCGTCATAATCACGTGGCAGTCATGAGACTTTATGTTCTGGAATTTTTTCTCTTCCATATTTATTATTCTCTTTATATTCGATGAGAAGCCAGACGGGACCTTGATACCGAGCAGGCATTCAAAAAAGATTTCCTTCTCTGCTTTGGTAAGAGCGTAGCTCGCAGGACCTTGATACTGCTTTGGAGGCATGCCGTCTTTTTCGTTCATATGTTGCTGGTCCTCCTGTGCCTCTGGTGTATCTTTTGTCTTCCCATACACGCCTAAAAAGCCTAGCAGGTTCACGCAAAGATTCTTCGTCACGTGCATCACGTCGATTGCAGAGCGGACCTCTAGGAATTTCCAATAGGGTAGCTCCCAAAATATAGATTTCTTCTTCCACATGGGTGCGTGTCCATTAGCGTCCACTACGCCACGACACTCAAAGCAGCGTCAAACAATCTGTCGGCATAGGTCACCTAAGGCGACACATTTTGTGTCGGAAAAGACCTTTCCCAATAGAAAGGAGCTGTCGCCTATAGTCCTGCCGGGAAAGGTCTTTGCCGACAGATAAATCTATGCCGACAGAAAGTATGACACCGTTTGTGAGATCTACACCGACAGACATTTCTACACCGACAGACAACTCTATGCCGACAGTTCATCTGCCAGTGTGCTATGCCGACATATTATGCGTCGTCCATTGCTACGCCGACAGTTTGTCTATCAATGCTCTATGCCGACAGTTTGTGGGACGTCAAATACTTCTACCGACACATTTGCTGCCAGTGTTCTACATTTCAGCACAAATGCAAATGCACAATATTTTGAATGAAATTACATTCATAATATTAAATTCGTATTTAATATGCAATACATACAAACAATTGCACTCTTCTATTCATCACAAGATATCGTTGATCAATGCATTCATTCAATATATATAGAAGATTCGTTAGTTTTCTTCACTCAAGTTAGCTACAACCATTATGGAAATACACAAGTCAGATATACAAGAGGCATGTTACAAACATAATGGCCAAAGTTCATAAGAGACCAAGTGCTTGTTCACTGGACTGCTACTGCTACAGAATATTATGGAAGACCAACTCTTCAATCGCCAAGCCAAATCAACTTCCATATGAACAAAATGTGCCATCCATGTTCTCAACAAAAGCAATCACGAGAACATCTTCGATCAACTAGTGGACTTGCTACTTTCTACCATTTGTCCCTACAAAAGAACTCATATGTTTCAGCAATCTTTGAAATAATACAATGTATTCCAAATTCATGAGTTGCCTTTGAGTCCAAAGGTCTAAGAAACAGAAAATGTACAACATACCAACTTGTGTACAAGAAAAGTAAACTGATACATGATTGCCTTACCTCTCTAATAAAAATTATGCAAGTCATTGCGGTTCATGCATGCTATGAAACATTTTGTGGCGTACAATAGGGGTTCGCATATGTTGTTTTCTGCTATGGTTAAAATCCTGAAACTGGACAGATGCTGCAAAACGCAACGACACCTATGTTTACCAAAAAAGGAGTCAGGTGTAACCCTAATTAATATGTGGACTGAACTAAATATGCTTCTCAGAAAAATAGCGGTCAAGTATTTTTTTGTGGTTGATCTTTAAAAGAGAGCAAGCTTCAGTTTAGCTACTAGGAATTGCACACTGACAGACAATTGTACCACTCACCATATCTGATCAAATATGCAAGCAAACATTTAGTTTAACTTGCGTACTAAATCACACATTTTTTGCTAGCTTCCATGATAAAGTCTCTAAACTTGATACTATTTGCATGATAATGGGGGTTGCGCTGCACACATATAAACATAGAAACCAAACATTCTATGTTCTGCCATAACCCAGATTTAGTATCACCTTATTGTGCCCTTAATTCTTATCTATTTCCGATAGAAACTAGATACTCTAGTAGCCTGATGCATCATATGTTTATAATGACACTACAAACTGCACTGTATGTGTTTAGTTACGAAGCATGAAACCTGACAAGAAAAATACAAAGATTGACCAAAAGAAAAATAATAGTGTTTAGTTCACACTGAGGACCGTTTTCCCCATTCCGAACATTTGTCTTCCTGACCCAAGCATCAAACGAAACATAGCAGTGTCATCTCATGGAAAAAAAAAGTTGACAAGAATAATACCTGGTGTTTCCACATTTCCGATTCCTTGAGAAAAGAGAACTTGATGCATCTCTCCAATTTGTCGTTGCATTTGTTCCGTGCGCTCTAGTAGAGTAGAAACTTGTTCATCTTGTCGAGGAAATTGAATTTCCAGTGCACGTGTTGTTGGCAGTTCAGCTGCTTCTTCAGGTTGTTTCTGCAAAAAAATAGAGCAAATGAGGCACCTAATTTATTTCTACAATGAAGTCAATGCAGTCTATACTTGTCATCAATTGATATGCAGTCACGTGCATGCCTGTACTAAAGAAAAATACATGATGTCTATGTGTGACTAACAATTAGTGTCTCTGCTTGTGCGGTAGGAACTCCAATTTTACGTGTAAGTGCTCTGACAAATATTTCATCTCTCTGCGGGTCATAGCCAAGTTCTTCAGCCTGCAACAAATTTATTTTCCCTGGCAATTAGAAAACAAACTAATCGGATGCATCACTTTCAAAAAGAGGTGCTTGAGTTTACCAATTCATGCCTGCTACGAGCATAACTCTTGAGGCCAGCTACCTATAGCAATGACAACTCCGAATAAACTTTCTTCTTGGCTCGCTGGGACGAGCAGCCTACTTCCCCAGAGGGCCTCATGTTTTCTCCCAATGCTAAATATTTTCTTTTTATTTCAACAAGATCTCTCAACTTCCTTTTGTTTTCTGCAATACTTGCAAGCCTCAATTGTTCATATGCAGGGAGCTCACTTCCACCTCTTGTTCCTTCCATCTTTTCTCCTGCAAATAGCACATATCAGACCATGATGCTTAATAAAAAATAGTGAAAAATTATGCATACTGAGCAAATTATGTGATGAGTTAAATACATGGCAACAACTTTTATCGAGAAGCAGCAGGTTAAAACTGCACTATCCACCAAGCAACTTCGTGTGAAGTAGTATAATGAAGAAACATAGCTATGAAAATATAGATAGGAAAAGTGGGCATTCACTACGAATATACATACCAAATAGACAAAAACGTAAATAGTAGGGTGCCAAGGAAGAATAAACTGAGACTAGAGAAATGCAATTTGCCATTACCCCTTTTATCCATACAATTTTGTTACTTTGATTTCTGAAGTTTATGGAGCTCTCCACTTAGGCAAACTAAAACAGAAGTTAAAATATGATATGCCACAAACAGACTTGAGCAGACAGTAAATGGATGCTATGTTAATAGATTCAGAAGATTTCTTGATTCAGTAACATTAAACTTGTGATCCGTGAGACGACAAACAAGTAGAAATAATGAGCACCTAGATTATGAGAAGTCTACTGATTAGGAATGAAAGAACAAGAAGATATCCAGTACAAGAAAAAGAAAATTCAGAGACATGAGATACATTGAAGGCACTAATGTGGATCACACACAATTGCAAGGCTAACCCTTGGTCCCTGTTTTCGCGGCATAAACAGAGAAAATAAAAGGATCACAGGCAGATTTACAATCGTACCCAACATACAAGAAATCTAATCTTTGGTGTTATGTTCATTTGTAGAAAATGAAGTGAAACATGCATTTTTTTGTAGAAAATAAAAGGATCACATCCAAGTCCTAGGAATTTCACCAATTTCTTAGCTTCATTATAGTTCTTGGCTAGTGAGGACCCTTCAAGAAAAGCATCATTAAGTAGATCTAGCAGCAAGTTAAAACTTTTATCTGACCATCCACCAAGCAATTTGACATAAAGTAGTCTAATTATGAAACGCAGTTTTGAGAACTTCTTACACCCAGGATATAGCTCTTGACCAGAGTCATTTTTCAACTTTTGAAGAGCTTCTAAATATGCATCAGTCTGCTCAGAAACTATGTCATCTTCGAAGTCACCCTCCTTATCTAAACCGCCCCCTAAGTCTCGAAGCAAATCAGAAATGTCATCCTCTTCGGGTGACTCCTCCTCAACCTCATTCTCATGAGCGTCGGGAACATTCAAGAAAGATGAACTAGATTCTCCATGAAAAATCCAAGTTTTATACCCACGGAGAAACCCCTCACAAACCAGATGCTCACGCACCTCTCTTTCTTCATTCCAAAATGAGTTTGAATAGTTCTTACAAGGACATAATATTTTGTTTCCGAATGAATTCCTAAATGCAAAGCTTAAGAATTTTTCCACCCCTTCCAAATACACCTTTGTGTGCCTACATGTTATATAAATATGCATATGCATCAGATAAGATGTAGTTAAATAATTGCTAAGCGCCCTATAACCGCTAAAAATTGTGTGTTGTACCTAGGCTCATCCATCCACCTTTTGTCCATGGTGGCTGCACCTTCACAAGTTATTCACTGACTACTAAGTGAAATGTAGACTCAGAATATCGATGTTGCTGCAAAAATTGGCATTCACTATGAACATACATATAAAAAACACATAAACTTAAAATAGGGACATTGAGCTTCTAAAACAGGTCTGGATGCACATAATCATGTTAATGCAAGAGAGATCTATCTGTGATGAATTGATAGTTCACTATAGATAAAAACAGATCACACTAAGTAGG
The DNA here is from genome assembly GCA_039707655.1 of Elymus sibiricus. Taxonomy (NCBI): domain Eukaryota; kingdom Viridiplantae; phylum Streptophyta; class Magnoliopsida; order Poales; family Poaceae; genus Elymus; species Elymus sibiricus. The sequence continues at coordinate 468,806,530 of CM077668.1, read as the reverse complement.
GTTCACACAACCAAATCTGCAACTACTTGAAATGCAAAATGAACAACAAAAAACTGAAACTAGAAGAATATCATGCAAGTCATCCAATCGGGTCATCACGCAAGCATTCATCAATCAGGCCTTTAATGATAATGTGAACTACAGAAGGTACCTCTTGGATTCAGTAGGCGGGGTGGAGGAAACTAAATCAGCCGGAACAGAGGTCGCCCATGGAGGAAGAACAACGGTGACCTTGCTGCTTCTCCTTGCCGGTGGACGTTGCTGCTGCTCCTCTCCGGTGGCAGTTGACGGCGCTGCTGCACCTCGGCGCGGCGAATGGCGCTGCTGCTCCTCGACGCGGTGGACAGCGACGCTGCTCCTCGGCGCGGCGGACGGCGCTGCTGCTCCTCGCCGCGGCAGACGGAGCTGCAGCTCCTGGGCAGATGGTGCGCTGCGGGCTAGAGGGGTGTGGCGTGAGGGGGCAGCGGACGGGCGGGCAGGTCGGGCGGCGGCGCAACTGATTAGGTTTAGGTCGGGGCGGTGGCGCACTCTGTTTAGGTCAGGGTCGCGAGAGAAACAGGGTGAGATTGGGGATCGAAGGGTCCGACTTCTATTTGGGTATGTCTTTTCTTTTCTTTCCCTTTTTTTTCTCCTCAAGTCCGTCTCGGATGCTTCACTTGGCGCGTGCAGGGCTCCCTTTCCGCGCCATATTTTTCGGGCGTGGGCCGAGGCAAACAACGCCGACACTCTTTGTGTCCTCATGAATTGGCGACACACAAAGCATCGGTAAAGTATACATCTGCCGACAGAAATTACGTCCGTGCTTTGGTTGTGATTTGGCGACAGATAGTCATGCGCTTATATAACACTAACATATTGTGTGTCGACATAGTTTCTGACACAAAAAGTGTCGGCGATGCTCACTTCTACCAACAGATGCATGTCGTCTTTGTAGTGTCGTGGTGTAGTGGTCATTCGGAACAGATTCTCCGCCAGGACCCTTTCCAAAGATTGCTTTTAAATCCTTGACCATATCAAATATATCATCACCAGTACGGGGGACATGCTTCTTCCGGTGATCTGCCTCACCTTTGAAATGCTTGCCTTTCTTTCTTAAGGCATGCTTGGTCGGAAGAAATCGACGATGTCCCAGGTACACATTCTTCTTACATTTGTCAAAATATATAATTTCGGTCTCATCTAAACAGTGCGTGCATGCATTGTATCTCTTGTTTGTCTGTCCTGAAAGGTTACTACGAGCAGGCCAATCATTGATGGTTACAAACAGCAACGCTCGTAGGTCAAATTCCTGCTGTTTGTGCTCATCACACACACGTACACCTTTGATATCCCACAGCTATAAAAGTTCTTCAACTAATGGTCTTAGGTACACATCAATGTCGTTGCCTGGTTGCTTAGGGCCTTGGATGAGCACTGGCATCATAATGAACTTTCGCTTCATGCACAACCAAGGAGGAAGGTTATAGATACATAGAGTCACAGGCCAGGTGCTATGATTGCTGCTCTGCTCTCCAAAAGGATTAATGCCATCTGCACTTATACCAAACCATAAGTTTCTTGCGTCATCTGCAAACTCCGGCCACTTTTTCTCGATTTTTCTACACTGCGACCCATCAGCGGGTACTCTCAACATCCCGTCTTTCTTACGGTCTTCTTTGTGCCATCGCAACAACTTGGCATGCTCTTTGTTTCTGAACAGACGTTTCAACCGTGGTATTATAGTAGCATACCACATCACCTTGGCAGGAACCCTCTTCCTGGGGCGCACGCCCTCAACATCACCAGGGTCATCTCGTCTGATCTTATACCGCAATGCACCGCATACCGGGCATGCATTCAAATTCTCGTACTCCTCACCGCGATAGAGGATGCAGTCATTAGGGCATGCATGTATCTTCTGCACCTCTAATCCTAGATGGCAGAGAACCTTCTTTGCTTCGTACGTACTGTCAGGCAATTCGTTATCCTTTGGAAGCTTCTTCTTTATTATTTTCAGTAACTTCTCAAATCCCTTGTCAGATAAACCATTCTCTGCCTTCCATTGCAGCAATTCCAGTGTGGTACCGAGCTTTGTGTTGCCATCTTCGCAACTTGGGTACAACCATTTTTTGTGATCCTCTAACATGCGATCGAACTTCAACTTCTCCCTTTCACTTTCGCATTCTCTCTGTGCATCAACAATGACCCGGCGAAGATCATCAGCGGGCACATCTGGTGCCTCTTGATCTTCAGTTTCCCCCATTGCAGTATCGCCGTATTCAGGGAACATAGGATAGTTGTCATCATCCTCTTCTTCTTCATTGTCTTCCATCATAACCCCTCTTTCTCCGTACTTGGTCCAACAATTATAGTGGGGCATGAAACCCTTCTTAAGCAGGTGGAAGTGAAGGGTTTTCGAGGAAGAGTAATCCTTCGTATTCTCACAGACAACACATGGACAATACATAAAACCATTCTGACTGTTTGCATCAGCCACATCGATAAAATTATGCAGGCCCGTAATGTACTCGAAAGTGCGTCGGTCACCGTACATCCATTGCCGGTTCATCTGCATTATATAATTAAGTATATCAAAAGCCATTACAGAACATCATGAATAGAGAAATGACCAAATTAATACAAGTTGATCATCACATTAAAACCAAAGCACAGTAGTGATCAAATGTTATTACTGCAACAATAAATACATAAAGTTCATACATAGTTCTCATAAAACAACATACAACTATGTAAAACATTTAAATGCATCAACAAATGCGATCAAAATCTTAACTAAGGTAACAATTGATCCAACAGCATAATGATACCAAGCCTCTTTATCAATGGCATATTTTCTAATCTTTCTAATCTTCAAGCGCATTGCATCCATCTGGAACTTGTGTAGATCGACGACATCGGCAACATGCAACTCCAATTTCATCTTCTCTTCTTCAATTCTTTTCAAATTGTCTTTTAAATAATTGTTTTCTTTTTCAACTAAATTTAACCTCTCGACAAGAGGGTCGGTTGGAATTTCTGGTTCACATAGCTCCTAGATAAAAACATCTATGTCAAGTTGGTCGGCATAATTGTCATAAACACTAAATGAAACAAATAGTTATAAAAGATAATATACCACATCCAAATCATAGACCGGACGAGAGCCGACGGGGGCAGATATCAAAACCATGGCACTATATAATAACAAATAATAATACAAGTAAGAAAATTATACAAGTAGCTATCTAAATCATACAAGTAAGAATTTTTTTCTTTTTGAAAAAAGATAAGAACAAGAGGCTCACCACGGTGGTGCCGGCGACGAGATCGGCGCGGGCGATCGACGGCGGTGAGGACGGGGACGGGGACGGGCTTGGAGGAAGAACATAGGAGAAGAAAGAGGAGAAAGCTTAAGTGTGGCTCGGGCACCTCATATCATTTTTGTTTTGTGTGAACTCAAGTGGCATCATGCTCTCAGGCATTTCATCGAACACCTCATGTGCATAGGATGGGAGAGCAAAGTAGCACACACTTCCCACTTTCTATGAGCCAAAAACAGAGGAGAGGGCTGGCAGGGGCGAGGATATATATAGGCATTTTTTTAGTGCCGGTTGGTATCTAGAACCGGGACTGAAGACAGACCTTTTAGTCCCGGTTGGAGACACCAACCGGGACTAAAGATCCCATTTGAACCGGGACTGATGCGTGCCGAGCCCCGGCCAGCTTCCTAGCCGCTCGAACCGGGACTGATGCTCACATTAGTCCTGGTTCGTAATGCGACCGGGATTATTGCTCCCATTCGGCTAGAACCAAAGCCCTGTTTTCTACTAGTGCTGGATTCCAACGATCGTCAGTCAAATATCACTAGTAGAAAAACGGCATTAGAAGTGAGCCCCTGAAGCGGTTATGTCCCCAAGTGACAAAGGCACCCGTAATAATCAATCGGCGGCGGTTATTTTTGTGGTCGAAGCTGTTGAAAATTTGAAACCGCCTGTAGATGGGAAGTACTCGAGGCGGTTTTGTAGGTGAAACTGCCTGCGAGATTCCATCATCTATGCATTCCGCTAAGCCCAGGTTCCTCACCCCGTAGCCTCACACCACGGGACGTTAGATTTGCCATTTCCGGGCCTCACCGTGTTGTGTCGCCATGGTGCAAGGTATAATTTTTGTCACATATAATCCACTTTTAATTCTTTCAAATTATGACTAAAATTGAATTTTAGGATGCGTGCACGTCTTAGGAGGTAGTAGCTCGTTATGGATCGACGCAGATATTCCTTTTGGTGTTTCGTGCAGATCGACGTGGCAGAGCTTGGCCGATCAGTTTCGACGGGGTAGATGTATGAACACCATCTATCGTTGGCGCCCTTGACTCATGGGACATGTGGATCCATCCAGCACAGAGGTCTATGGATAATAAGACACTGTAGCCATGATTTTCAGTTACCAACAGATGGTGGTTGTGGTTTATCGGGGTTCACTAATAATTGAGTGAGGGCGTCTACTTGCTCTAGTACTGCCAGCCACGCTGCACTGCTCAAGACGGCATCGGCGGGTGATCCGGCCGGCGCATGCATGGCTGGAGTTTGAGCATTGTTTGTTTGTCTGTTTGGCCTGGCCCTTCTCTTGATGGTTACTTCTACCTTTTGGTACACGCGCAACAACTAGTTGGACTTTGACATTTTGTGGCCATGCAGCCGTTGTAGAGTACGTAAATCTAAGTCAAACAGGGCTCACGAGCACAAGGAGCGACCATATATAGGAGTATAGTACGTCGACCCAGCGACCATGCCGTCCGGCCGGATTCACACTTGGATATATCTTTACCTAATAATAATAAAGCGGCTATCGTTTCTGGTCGTACGTCGTAGGCATTTTTGCAGAAAAGTCCCTCTGTTTCTGAGAATTCAACCCGCAGTCCTATTTTAAGTGGGTATATGAGAAAACGCTTCGTTTTTGCACAAACACCCCTACATTTGCAAGTATTCAACCCGCAATCCTTTTCAAGGCTGTGACTCGATCCGTACGGGTACGAATATGGCGCTGCCGCCGGCGGTCTGTCTTCTTCTCCGGCCCCTATTCTTCCCTTTCCCTGTTCTCCTTCCCCTCCTCATCTGCCACCCCTAACCTCCTCGGTCTACAACTGAGATATATGTGTAGGGGAACGCGACAGAAAACAAAAAAATTCGGTACAGTGAGCACGCCCAGGACCATTATGGAGACTGCATACAGGGTTTGATCTGATCATTACCGACTCGTAGCGCAGCGGAAGTAGAGTCGTTGTAAATCGTCGGTGCAGATCCCCGCAGCTAGGATTTACAACCTCCCAACCGCGAGGATGTACTCCCTCGTCGGACAGCCCTTCGGGAGGCGGTCGGACGGTCCCTCGGACGATGTCACGGACAGCCCTTCGGGAGGACCCTCGAAGCTCGAACGGTAACTCGGACAGCCCTTCGGGAGGACCCTCGAACAGCCCCTCGGGCAAAAGATCGAAACTACGACCTCTCTATGGGGTTGCACACATACGGTGTCAGCTATCCGGCAGGGCTTCGCCGTCCAGAACTAGTTCCTGCCGGAACCCAGACAGCCTTTCGGCTCTACAAAACTATTTCGTGGGAGGAAGAGAGAAAGTCAGATAATGCATGGCATGTGTATGAGAGCAAGGGATGAGTGTGGAGAGCTCCTCTCCACCTCTATTTATAAGAAAGCCAAGGGGAAGGGTGCCTCCAAAAAATACCAAAACACCCATGCATTAGGTCACATATGATGGGCATTAAGGGCATAATGGGAGGCCATGTGGAGCTCCAAGGAGGAGCACCACCCTTGGCTGGCCACCCCATGGGGGGCCCCCCCAAAAGGGGTTCCTTCCCTTGCAAGCCAATCCCTTCTAGAACTTTGACTAAAGTCCTAAAAAGTGGCTTTCCAAAAAGCAACCCAAAAAGCACTTTTACTATTCATGAAGACATTTTCCTGCGACCGATAAATCCGAAAATATTTCTGTGAGTCTTATAATAATTCCAGTACCCACTAAAACAATTCTGGACGCAGTCCGAAACATTTTCGACAGATGATTTTCTTCAGCGAAAAGCAACCAAAGCGGTTCCGGCAGCTCTGGAACATTTCCGGTTTTTATCCCGGAAAAATCCCAGAAGTTTTCAGAACAATTCTGGCACCCTCCAAGAATTTTCAGGCGTGTGTCGAAACCAATTTGACTTAATGGTATACTCTGAAACAACTTTTTAGTTTTATCGGAACTATTCCGGTGTTCTCTCCGGAACATTTCCGTTGTCTCCGAAACTTTTCCGGTGACTTTCTCTCAGACTCCCTATCTAGTATTCAGCAGATAGATGACCCTTAAGCGTGTGACCCTATAGGTTCGGTGAAGTATAGACATGACCCGGAACACCTTCCGATCAATGATCAATAGCGGAACCGTGGACACCCATATTGATCCCTATACCCAGATGAATGAATATTCGAGTGAACCTCCAGTTGGCGTGTGCTATTCCTGTTGCTTCACGATATATTACAAACACCCGAGGTGAGATTTATCGGCGTCCCCGTGGATCAAGAACTTGTCCACTATGCCAGTTACCTCGTTACCGGTTTTGTTCTCTTTTCTCGTTTCCGCGTTGCGGCATCCCAGTTATCAATTCACAATGTGTCTAGCCAGACGATGATGGATACCGTAACACTGAGAGGGCGCAAGAATATCTCTTCATCATCGGAGGAGCAAATCCCAATCTCGAGCTATCTCGTTTCTTGCCATACTTTTCCTGATCATCCTCTTAAGAAGAATGAAATACTTGATATCTTTTATAATGGACTAACCGATCCTTCTAGGGACTACCTAGATAGTTGTGCTGGTTGTGTTTTCAGGAAACGAACTATTGAACAAGCTGAGGAACTACTGAATAATATATTGAAGAATGATAATGAGTGGACACTTCCTGAACCACCGCCTAAGCCCACTCCGAAGAAGAGGGGTATTTTATTTCTCTTTCCTGAAGATATGCAAGAAGCAAAGAAATGTATGAAGGAAAAAGGTATTAAAACTGAAGATGTTAAGAATTTGCCACCTATTGAAGAAATACATGGTCTTGACACACCGCCACAGGTAGTAGAGGTAAATTCTCGCATAAAGTTTGATGAAGGTGATATTCCCTATAACAAACCTCCTAGTCAATGTTTGTATGAATTTGACAATTATATCATTAAATAAGATCACTTCAATGCCAATGTTATGAAACAATTGAAACAAAATGCCTACATGATTAATCGCTTGAGTGACTTGTTATTTAGAATTGCTAATGATGTCAAAGGTGTAGGTAAACATGCATCTATGGTTCAAACCCAGTTAGAACAAGTTGCTAAATCTCAAAGTGAATTGCTCAATGAAATGAATAACAATATGAATGATCATGCTGTTAGAGTAATGACTGGAGGAGGTAGAATGACTCAGGAGCCACTTTATCCTGAAGGTCACCCTAAAAGAATTGAACAAGACTCTCAAAGAATTAATGTTGATGCACCTAGTCCATCTAAAAAGAAAAAGAAAAAGAAAAAGAAAAATGATAGCACTTTGCATACTTCTAGTGAACCTGAGGTAGAAAAACCTTTAGAAGATAGTAATGATGTTTCTATTTCTGATGCTGAGACACAATCTGGTAATGAACAATCAGCTGATGATAATAATAATGATGATGCACATGTAGATGCCCAACCAGATAATGATAAAGGACTTGATAATTATGTTGAAATAGAACCTGCTATTGATCTTGATAACCCACCTTCTAAAAATAAACGTTATGATAAAAGAGACTTCATTGCTAGAAAACATGGTAAAGAAAGAGAACCACGGGGTAAAAAGCCCATGCCCTTTCCTCCTAAACCATCTAAGAAGAAGGATGAGGAAGAATTTGAACACTTTGCTGAAATGTTTAGGCTAGTCTTTTTGCGTACTCGTTTGACTGATATTTTAAGGATGTCCCCTTATGCTAAATATATGAAAGACATTGTCACAAATAAAAGAAAGATACCTGAAGCTGAAATTTCTACCATGCTTGCAAATTATTCTTTTAAGGACGGAGTACCTAAGAAACTAGGAGATCCAGGAATACCAACTATACCATGCTCCATTAAAAGAAATTATGTCAAAACTGCTTTGTGTGATTTAGGAGCCGGTGTTAGTGTTATGCCCTTCTCTTTATATAAAAGACTTGATTTGAATAAACTCACTCCCACTGAAATATCATTGCAAATGGCTGACAAATCAACTGCCATACCTATCGGTGTTTGTGAGGATGTGCCCGTTGTAGTTGCAAACGTTACTATCCTAACAGACTTTGTTATACCTGATATGCCCGAGGACGACAACATGTCGATTATCCTTGGTAGACCCTTTTTGAATACTGCAGGGGCTGTTATTGATTGCAACAAAGGCAAGGTCACTTTTCATATCAATGGTAATGAACATACGGTGCATTTTCCGAAGAAACAATTTCAAGTGAACGGTATTCATGTTATTGTAAAGATTCCGACAATTACTATTGGAAGTTTTCAACTCCGTCTTCCTACTATCAAAAAGAAATATGAAACTCTTATTATTGGGGACGTACACATCCCCGTTGAGGTAACCTAGTGTTTTACGAAAGTTCTTCGGTTTCATATTACTCGGAAATGGTTTGTTAATAAGACATGATCATTCTTTTTGAGAGGCATGTGGTCGATGAATTTAGAAAGCACAACCCTCTGTACCCACTTTTTGTTTTTTGTTATTTTTAGTTAAATGCAATAAAATGCCATGATTATCCTGTTTTCTAAATTATCCGTGCAATAAAAAATGGCCCAAAAATAAAAGTGCTCAGAATGCAATAAAATTTTGACACGAATTTTTATAGAATATTTAAGAATTTTTGAAACTAAAAACATACCAGGGGGATGCCCCAGGTGCCCACGAGGCACCAGGGCGCGCCACCCCCGTGGCGCGCCCTGGTGGCTTGTGGGCCCCACAGGGACCCCCTCACTTATCCCTTCAGCCCACTTCGTCTCTTACCTCTAGCAAAAATTCCTGGTAGCTCTTCCTCTCGTGTTCTTGCTCCCAAACCTGAGATTTTTGATCTCTTTGCTCGGAGCTCCGTTTCCGAAACAGTTTTGGGAGATTGCTACTTGGTATGTGACTCCTCCATTACTCCAATTAGTTTTTGCTCTAGTGGATTATATTTTGCATAATTAGCTACTCTTGGTGCTACTGAAAATGAGCTTGCATGTTGAATTCATTGAGTTCCAAGTAGTTTGAATGCTTGATATGACCTCTAGACATCCATATGAGTAGTTGCTATCAATTTTGTGAAGTTGTATTGATATCATTTTTGTGGCCCAAAATTTTTCAGAAATTGTTCATAGAGAAAATGAATTTCTTCCGGAGGAGTTCCTCGAAGCGGAACGCCAAGGGAGTCCTTGGGGACTCCTCGGACAGCGACCTCAACATTCTACGTAGGACGGAGGTCCGGCCGTGCGAATAGCCGCACAATGCCTTCATGAACGAAGTTGGATTCTAACAAGAGTTCGCGCAATTTGTTGCTAATGCCGAATTGACCGACTTCCTCGCAGATGAGTGTGACCAGCACCACATCCTTACGAATTCCTTTGTGCAAAACTTTCATTTCCTGAATAGGCTCGAACCCCCTGCGGTGAGCTTTGATTCATATGCTGAACATCATCAGATACCGCTTGCTGAATTTTGTGAGATATGTTTGATCCCCTTTGATGGGGAAATAAGAGAGCCTCGACCGGATGAGTTTGAGGGCTTCCTCCGCACTTTAACTGTGGGAGAGGAAAGGGGCATGTCGAAAGCCCGAGCCACTAGCTTGCAATTTCCCGCTGTTCATTACTTTGCTTTATTCATAGGGAAATGCTTGACTGCTAGAGAGCAAGGTGGTGCGCTATGTGCACCTGACTTTGCCATTTTACGCCGCGCACTGCATAATGACAACACATATAACCTGGGAGCTATCATTGCACGCCGCCTGCACACTAATAGGACTAAGGGTAAAATCCATGGTGGTATTTATGCTACTCGCTTAGCGAGACGTTTCAACGTTAACATACGCCCACATGATTACTTGTTGCCCAGAGTTTACTTAGATCACCAGTCTATGTGGGATCACCACTTTCTTGATGCTCCTGAGCCTCCTCACCACATTCGTTATAACTTGGATTTTAGTGAGGATACTCGGGATATTATTCCATTGCCTGCACCTACTTTGTTTGACTCTCATGCCAGGAACGGATATACTGTTATGCCACCGGAAATCGTTGGTTACCGGAATGCATTGGCAGCGGCAGAGGATGAGGCCCAGGATTGGGACGCTAGGGTGCCGCCGCCTCAGCACTTTCACATGGGACCGGATGGCTATTACGGATGGCCGTAGACCAAGCTAGGCAAGAGCCTAAGCTTGGGGGAGTACGCATCTCTCACCGACATTTCATTCATGTCCACACATTTCGTTCTAGTTGTCGGTGTTCATACCTTTTCATTGTATAATCCATGCTAGTTTTATTTTTTCGCTTTCTTCTTTTGTGTTTGAAATTTTTTGAGAAAATCCAAAAATATTTCTCGTTTCTTTTCTGTTTTTCTTTCTAGCTTAATTAGTTGTAGTATTAAAAGAAAACCCAAAAAGATTTCCCTTTTCTTCTTTTGCTTGTTGGGAGTTTTCCCGTGTAAATAGTTTTTCTCGTTTTCTGTTTTGCCTTCTTTAATTTGCTTCCTTCAAGAAAAAACTAAAAACTCCAAAAATATTTCAGTGTGTTTCTCTGAAATTCTTTTCTTTTGTTGAGTCATTGTAAGGAAAAGACCACGATGAAAATGTTGAGTGGCTCTCGTATGCATTATTGTTGATCTAAGAAAGAGTCCATATCACCTTGTCTTCTTTTTTGAATAAAATGTTTGCAGATTCCAACTTAATCCACGGCACACTTACACTATTATTATTTTCATATCATTCAGTCATGCAAGTGAAAGGCAATAATGACGATGATTTGACGAAGTGACTGTGGCAAGGAAAAGCGGGTATGAACTCAACTTGTTTTTGTTTTTGTAAATATATTTAACTCGGTATCAATGATTCAGCATATTATGATTAAACATGTTTATGATGACAATTAGAGATTATAGTTGCTCATGCCATGCTTAAGTAGCTAGGAGTGGATAATGAGTTATCTTGGGTATCAACATGCATTAAAATGTTCATGATGTAGTATGACGATATGGTATCCTCCTCTGAATGTTTCGAGTGGCTTGACTTGGCACATGTTCACGCATGTAGTTGATTCAAAACCAACATAGCCTCCACGATATTTATGTTCATGGTGCTTATATCCTACTCATGCTAGTGTTCAATGTTGATTATTCATAATGTATGATTATGACCATTTTCGCTCTCTAGCTGGTCGCTTCTCAATCTATTTGCTAGCCTTCGCCTGTACTAAGCGGGAATACTGCTTGTGCATCAAAACCCTTAAACCAAAGTTATTCCAGATGAGTACACTATATCTACCTATATGTGGTATTACCCTGCCGTTCTAAGTAAACTTGCATGTGCCACCTCTAAATATTCAAATGAACATCTGTTTTGTGTGCCCATACCGCTCATGGAGCGAGAGGGGGCGGTCAGTATCTTCCATGCTAAGCGGGTTATTCTCATGATGAGTGTTTATTCACTTGTCCTTGCACGACATGGGTTGGTAATCGGGATGCCCAGTCCCATAATTAAAATTGCAAAATAATAAAACAAACTCCCCCGGAAAGTTGTTGGTATGGAGGGCACCCGAGGATTCGGCTAGCCATGGCTTGTGTTTGTTGGTGGAGGAGGAGTAAACTTTACTTTACCGCTTGGGAACCGCCGCTAATGTGTTTAGCATGGAAGATATTGAAAACTCTCGGTCGTGACGTTGACAGGAAAGGCATACCTGCCAAAAATTATATTTATCTCTGATTTAAGCTTTGAGCTCTGGCACCTATGCAAATCCCTGCTTCCCAATGCGAAGGGCCTATCTATTTACTTTTATGTTATTTTACTTTTATTGTTGAGTCACCACCTTCTCAAATAAGCACCAGTCCTGAGAGCACTATTGTCATTCTCATGCACTGTGTATAGTTAATGTTGTGTGCATCATGACTGGATCTCTTCTACCATGAATTACAATGTTTAGTCGCTGCTTGAACTTTGGAGGTGCTCTGTATTTATGTTTTGCGGTCTCAGAAAGGGCTAGCGAGATACAATGTTGTCATATTATATCATGATTGTTTTGACAAAGTGTTGGCATTTGAGATATCTTATTATTGCTCGCTAGTTGATTATGCTATTGATATGATTGAATATAATTTCTAAGAGTTATCATTCTCGTGGTTAGTTATAATATTTGCTGAAACCCTGGGTATTATTTAAGCATATATATAGATACAAGAACAAAAGAGTTCGTAAAAGTTTTTCTTTATCACTTTCAGTTTGTCAACTGAATTGCTTGAGGACAAGCAATGAGTTAAGCTTGGGGGAGTTGATACATCTCCGTCGTATCTACTTTTCCAAACACTTTTGCTCTTGTTTTGGACTCTAATTTGCATGATTTGAATGAAACTAACCCGGACTGACGCTGTTTTCAGTAGAACTACCATGGTGTTGTTTTTTGTGCAGAAATAAAAGTTCTTGGAATTGGACGAAACTTTTTGGAGATTTTTTATTGATTAAATAAAAAATATTGGAGCCAAGATCCACTGGAGGGGGGCCACCTGCTGCCCACGAGGCACCAGGGCGCGCCACCCCCCCTGGCGCGCCCTGGTGGCTTGTGGGGCCCACGTGGCTCCGCTGACCCTAATCTCAGGCCTATAAATTCACAATTCCAAAGAAAAAAATAACAGAAGAAGTTTCATCATGTTTTACGATACGGAGCCGCCGTCACCTCCTGTTCTTCATCAGGAGGCCAGATCTGGAGTCCGTTCGGGACTCCGGAGAGGGGGATCTTCCGCCATCGTCATCGTCAACCATCCTCCATCACCAATTTCATGATGCTCACCGCCGGGAGTGAGTAATTCCTTCGTAGGCTTGCTGGACGGTGATGAGTTGGATGAGATTTATCATGTAATCGAGTTAGTTTTGTTAGGGCTTGATCCCTAGTATCCACTATGTTCTGAGATTGATGTTGCTATGACTTTGCTATGCTTAATGCTTGTCACTAGGGCCCGAGTGCCATGATTTCAGATCTGACCCTTTATGTTTTCATGAATATATTTGTGTTCTTGATTCGATCTTGCAAGTTATACGCACCTGCTATGTGTTATCATCCGCATACCCCAAGGTGACAATAATTGGGATTCTTTCCGGTGATTGCCATAGTTTGAGGAGTTCATGTATTCACTATGTGTTAATGCTTTGTTCCGATACTCTATTAAAAGGAGGCCTTAATATTCCTTAGTTTCCTTATGGACCCCGCTGCCACGGGAGGGTAGGACAAAAGATGTCATGCAAGTTCTTATCGCAAGCACGTATGACTATATACGGAATACATGCCTACATTACATTGATGAATTGGAGCTAGTTCTGTGTCGCCCTAGGTTATGACTGTTACATGATGAATGTTCTCCAACATAATCACCGATCCAATGCCTACGAGTCTTTCACATATTGTTCTTTGCTAAGTTATTACTGTTGCCACTAACGTCACAATTGCTACTACAATCGCTGCTACCGTTACTAGTACTGTTAATATTATTGCTACTGTTATCAAACCACCATACTACTGTGCTACTGATCACTCTGCTGCGGATATTTAGTCTCCAAGTGTGGTTGAATTGACAACTCAACTGCTAATACTTGCAAATATTATTTGGCTCCCCTTGTGTCGAATCAATAAATTTGGGTTGAATACTCTACCCTCAAAAACTGTTGCGATCCCCTATACTTGTGGGTTATCAACGTGGCTCGCGTGTCGTGCCATGGGCCCACGGCCCACACATATCACATCTAACGGGCCCACGGCTCACACGTCTTTGCTGAAACCCTGGGTATTATTTAAGCATATATTTATTGCGTCTCCTGTCCCGTCTGTTTCTGCTAAGACAGACCATCAAGGCTTTGGGCCTCCTACCTTTCACTATGATGCACCCCGGGCCTGCAAAAAAAACACATATAATAATAGCCTGTTACATTTTTCACGCCCCGGCCCTGGGCCCTGGGTGCCCGGGGCCCAGCTCCGCCCCTGCAGTAGCCTGATGAGTATGATATGAACGACGGCTTCACGGGCGAGCGGGGCCGAGCCAGCTATGTGGCCGACGCGGCAGACGAACGGGCGCTCCTCTGTCGTCCTCCTCCCGACGGCAGGCCAGGCAAGAGGAGCTGGATCTGGCTGCTCCTACGTGGATCCGGCGGCGGGGCGGACGAATCGAGGCGGAGGAGCATGAGGCTGACGGAGAGGTGGCCGGAGGCGGGGCGAGCTCCAAGGCGGATGTGGTGCTGCGGGTTCCATGGCTACTCCCTTCCCTGAAGAAACAAAGATCAAAGAGAAAAGAAGAAGAAGAAGAAGAAGAAGAAGAAGAAGAAGAAGAAGAAGAAGAAGAAGAAGAAGAAGAAGAAGAAGAAGAAGAAGAAGAAGAAGAAGAAGAAGAAGAAGAAGGGAAAAGCCGAGAGAGAGGAGAGGGCGGCAGCTGGGCTTGGCGGCCTGCTTGAGCCTTGAGGCGGCTCGTGGCGTAGAGGAGAGCTCCTCTCCAGGCGCAGTTGGAGGAGGCAACGCGGGGAGGCTGGCTGCTGGAGTTGGGAATATTAGCGAAGGGGAAAAGAAAGGGGTAGAAACGAGGGACTGCGTCCTTAAGAGATAAGGCTGACACAGTTATAACACAGTTCCGGCCGATAAGTTTGTGTAACGTGGTTTATAAGGTAATTTCAAAATTATTGGCCAATCGTCTCAAGTATCTCTTACCAGAAATCATATCGCCAAATCAAAGCGCTTTTGTCCCGGGGCGCTTGATTGCAGATAATTTTCTGGTGGCTTTTGAATCTTATCATGCTATTAAGAGGAAGAGTAAAGGTAAATATGGTACTTGTGCGGTAAAACTGGATATGCGTAAGGCTTATGATAGGGTCGAGTGGGTTTTTCTGGAAAGGATCCTGCTTCGACTAGGCTTCTATGTTGATTGGATTGCTCTAATTATGGAGTGTGTTTAGTCTGTAAGATACCAGGTGCGGATTAATAATTCCCTTACAGATTATTTCTTGCCTACACGGGGTCTTCGTCAGGGAGACCCGCTTTCACCATATTTGTTTTTACTATGTGCGGAAGGACTCTCAAGCTTACTTGTCCATGAGGAGGAAACGGGCAATTTGGTGGGTGTTAAAGTATGCAGGGATGCACCAGCGGTATCCCATCTCCTGTTCGCTGATGATTCTCTCATCCTAATGAGAGCGGACGTCTCCAATGCCACTAGCCTTCGCCATGCACTAGATGATTACTGTACAGCTTCGGGCCAACTGGTGAGTGAGGCAAAATCAAGTATCTTTTTCAGTCCGTGTACCCCTGTGGAGGTGAGGGCTGAAGTTTGCACAACCCTGAATATTATGGTGGAGGCAATTACAGATAAGTATTTGGGTCTACCCCCCATAGTTGGGGTGGACAGAATTGACTGTTTTCAGCACTTGGTGGACAGAGTTCTGAACAGAATTAGAGGATGGAAGGAAAAAATGCTTTCTTTTGGAGGAAAGGAAATATTATTAAAGTCCATTGTTCAAGCCATACCGTCGTATGCCATGTCAGTATTCAAATTACCCAAACAAGTATGTAATGGGATAACTACTGCTATGTCCCAATACTGGTGGGGTGATGAGGATGTGAAGAAGCATATGCATTAGTTTGCATGGTGGAAAATGTGTGTCCCAAAGAGCAAAGGAGGTATGAGTTTCAGAGATTTGCACTGTTTTAATATGGTTTTACTTGCTAAACAATATCGTAGACTTTTGGCAGAGCCGGATTCTTTATGTGCAAGAGTTCTAAAGGCAAAATACTTTGCTGATGGTGACCTCCTAAATTGTCCTCTCAAAAAAGGTAGCTCCTATACGTGGCAAAGTTTGTGGAGTGGTATTCAAACTTTCAAGAGAGGCCATATTTGGAGAGTAGGGGATGGCACACAAATTAGCATATGGGATGATCCCTGGGTTCCTAGTAGCCCAAGCAGGAAGGTGATGACCCCCAGAGGTAATATAGTCATTACTAGGGTCTCTGAGTAAATCAATATAGATAAAATACAGTGGGATGAGCAGCTCATCAGAGATATTTTTTGGCCTATTGACGCTCAAAGAACTTTAAACATTCCCTTAGCTATGGGGATGATGGAGGATTTTGTTTCATGGCACCATGAAAGAAGTGGAATTTTCTCAGTCAAAACTGCTTATCATATGGAGTGGGATTACCAACATGGACGAAAGTTGAGGCAAACAAACTTGATGCTGTCCTCAAGTACTAGTCCAGTTTTGAGGATTCTTTGGAAACTTCGAGTGCCAGCCAAAGTTAAGATTCACCTATGGAGGGCGTTGTATGGTGCGATTCCTTGTCGTGGCATCCTTGCGAACAGGCACATGATTACCAGTTCGCAATGCCCAATTTGCTCTACAGATTGTGAAAGTATACATCACGCCTTTTTTAAATGCCCGCGTGTCCAACTCATATGGGGAAAATTGGGTATGGCTGAGACAATTTTTGAGCTGTGTAATACAGAGAGGGAAGGTGCTTCGGTCCTTGGTGACCTGTTGCTAATGCCGTGCACTAATATTCCCTCGCTACCTGATGTTAACAGGAAGGATTTGATAGCAGTGGCTGTGTGGTACATATGGTGGGAAAGGAGGAGATTTACTCATGGGGAAACATTACAAGAGCCCGCAAGATCTGCACAAGCTATTGCAACTCTAACCAAAAATTTTGCGCGAGCAAAAAAGATGGGTACAGGCCGGATCAGAAGACATGGATGGAAGAGACCGCTGAGCAGTTTTGTCAAACTCAACGTTGATGCATCCTTTGATGTAGACAGCGGTACGGGGGGTTCGGGTGCTATTATCCGAGATGAATATAGTGCTTTCATTGCGGTTTCATGCAGCAATATCCCCTTTGTGGAGGATGCAGCGACGGCTGAAGCCCGAGGTTTGAAGGATGGACTCATACTGGCAAGTAATGTCGGTTGCAACAAGCTGGAGATCGAAGCTGACTGTATGGAGGTGATTGAAATCTTGAACAGCGGCGGAAACTCTCTTGGCCCAGCAGCAGCAATATATGAGGAATGCTATTTTCTTTGTCGTAATTTTACTTCAATTACTTTTCATCATTGTCCTAGGGAGGCCAATATGGCGGCAGATTTGTTGGCTACAAAGTCGGAGCCCTCACGAACAATTGTTTGGAATGAGGCTCCTTACTTTTTGCTCGATGTACTTTCAAACGATGCTGGCCTTTTTCCACATGAAATATAAACCGCCATGATGGCTTTTCCCTAAAAAAAAAAAAGAGATAAGGCTGACACCAGCCTAGCGATCGATCGGCTGGATCCACCGCTTCTACACAAACGATGAGAGATCGATTCTAGAGCGTTCTCAGAAAAAAAAAAAAATATACGCCTACGGCAACTCGGCAAGAAGCCAAGACTCGCTACAAAATCAATCAAGCTGCTTTTTTAGGCTAGCTTTGCACCTAACGTGTATATCTACAGGGATGAGGATATGATCAAACATTGTATACAAACAAATGGGTAGTGTGTATGGTAAACCACATTAGGAAAATAATAATGTAAGTTTCCGTTTTTTTGAAAAAAGTTAAGCATGCATTTTTAAAATGTCAAATGTGTATAAAAAATGTTTCTGATGTATAAAAAAATATACAATGTGTATAGAACAAAGTAGACATAAAAAATTATAAGTTTTCAAAAATATTAATCATGTATTTGACAATGTTAAACGTGTATGTAAAAAATGATCATGATGTATACAAGAAATGTAGAATGTGTACAGAAAAAGTAGACATCAAAAAACTATATGTTTTAAAAAAATGTTGACCATGAAATTGGAAAATGTTAAACGTGTATATCTAAATGTTTCTGATGTAAACACAAAGGTACAATGTTTATGGAGAATGTAACATAAAAAAAATATTTTACCAAATATTAATTATGTATTTTCAAAATGTAAATGATGTATTTTCCAATTGTTAAACGTGTATATAAAATAATGTTTCTGGTGTATACAAAAAATGTACAATGTATAGGAGCAAAGTAGACATAAAAAAATGTAAGTTGTCAACAATGTGAATTATATATTTGGAAAATGTTGAACGTGTATATAAAAATTATTCTTGGTGTATAACAAAAATGTAGAAAGAAAACGAACAAAAACTATAAAATTGAAAAAGAAACACAAAAAACAAAGAAAGAAAAAAAAAGTGCAAAAAACCCGAAAAACCCAAAAAAATATACCCAAAAAAGAAAAAGAAAAAGAACAATAAAAACATGCTATCATTAATTACTAAAATGTACTTTGTTATTTTCATCGTACTGCAAATATTTGTTGAGCATCACCGAGGAGGAACGATAACAAATGCATAATGAGATACCTCCAACTAGGTAGATATTTTTGTTCTCTAATAAATTAAAAACAGCTTGAGTACACTTCAAAAATCATCCCATCTTTATGTTTTTGCGCAACACCACTTATCACGTTATTTGTCATGTGACATCATGAAAAATTTACTCATGTCTCGAGAGTGTGTACGAGGGGTGAGTTTTTATCCCCCGTTGCAACGCACGGGCATGGTTGCTAGGCATATATATGTGTAGAACACATTAGCCGGCACGGCAGTAGGGGCCAGTTCTTTTGGCTTGATTCTGGAGAATCGCTACTCGGGGAATCAAAATCGCAAAAGAACTCGTTCCTGGCCGAGGAATCATCCCAGAATCGCTGGAATCACCAGTGCAATCCAAAATCGCCGTCCAGGGACGATTCTGGCGATTCTGGGCAGCTCCCGCAAAAGAAAACGTTTGGTTTTCGCAGCCTACCCCTGTTTCTGGTGATATTTACATCGAAAATGCCACTCTGGGCAGTCGACCGAGAGGGAGAAAACAGAGCCGCGCTCTGTCCACAGCGCCTCATCCCCTCGCTCGCACCACACACCCTGCTCGATCCCTCGAGCTAGGGTTCGCGCCGCCAGTGGCCGTCCCCGACCCCGCGCCGTCAGGTCCGCCGCCGGCCGGTCGCCTCCGCCGCTTCCCCGTCCCCTCCGCCGCTGCCCCGTCCCCTCCGCCGCTGCCCCGTCCCCGAACCCGCGCCGTCAGGTCCGCCGCCGGCCGGTCGCCTCCGCCGCTGCCACGCCACCGCAGGTGAGCTCCTCTCATCCCCTCTCTCTGTTTATCTGTGTGTGTATAGAATCCAAGTACATACATACACAGCTCGTAAAATACATGCTTCCAGTGGTGAAAAAGTTTGAAAATGGATTACATCACACGCTAGAGGTACAGATTTATGCAGAACAACACACATATGAAATTGTCTGTGTATAGAATCCAAGTACCAAAAGAACAATAACTACAAAAATATATAACAACCAGTGTGTAAATTTTTTGGTTCAGCTGCCCTGGTAGTAATTGCTGTAGTGTAGTCCATAACCATTTGTGTTATCAGTTTCAGAAGTCTGAATGCTTACTATTAATTTTGTAGTGGTATGGATTGATGGTTGCTTAGTAAAAAAATTGTATATATTAAAATGTTCACATGTGAATGTTGTAGATGGAGAAAGTGAAGCATAATAAAGCAATATGGGATGCTGCGGCTCATTCCATTTATATGGATGTGTGCGTAGAAGAGGTGCGAGCAAATAACCGCGCCACAGGAAACACCACTTTGTCCGATGTAGGACAAGCTAATTTGCTAGTTAAGTTTAATGAGCGCTCCGGGAGAAACTATTCGCACCTACAATTAAAAAATAGGTGGGCTGCATGTAGAAGTGATTATGCCATATGGAAGACATTGCTTCAAAAAGCTTCTGGCATCGGAAGAGATCCTTATACGAAGACCATTGCTGCTACGGATGAGTGGTGGGCATTGGAGTTGAAGGTACCTTTGTTGTTTTGTCATTTTATTATATAGCGAGTCATGTTGCTTCTTTCATTTCATTTCATTTCATTTAATATGGATATGTGCTATTTCATTGCAGGCACGTCCGCAGGCTAGCATTTTTCGGCATGCTCCACTTGCGGAGGAGGATAAAATGGAGGAGGTGTTTGATGCTTGTTGTGTCACAAATGAGCATGCGAGGGTGCCAATTCCCACAAATCAAGGTTCTACATCTCGAATCATTTTGGATGATGGGTCTGGTTGTGAAGCTGAAGAAACCCAAGTTACACCTCGTCTGAATCGTGCAAAGGGTGGGAAGAAGAGGGCATGTCCTTATTCGCCAAGTCCTAAGATGAATGAAAAGTGGGCAAGTGAGCATGCCAAAAATGAGGCATTTGTGCGTATGGTGGACCTCTTTGATTCAAGGAACAAGAAAGATGCAACTCAAATTTCAGCAAGGCAAGAGATTCAGGACCAAAATCTGTACTGTGAACATGCTATTTTTATCTTGTACCAAAATCTGTGCTGTGAACATGCTATTTTTATCTTGTACCAAAATCTGTGCTGTGAACATGCTTTTTTTATCTTGTACCAAAATCTGTACTGTATCTTGTTGTTAACCTCCTATGTTTGTATGTGGTTGTTGTAGATGGATAAAAAAAAACAAGAAGATGAGGAGTTTGAGGCAGGAATGCTTGCATTTGCTTTGGAAATGGCGTCGTCAAGCAAATCATTGCCGTATGCGTCAAGAAGATTACCCCTTGTTACAGGCCTCCAATGGGTGGAAGAGAAGGAGCAGGATCCAAAAGCTTTCTACGCTATGTTCAGAATGAGGAGGTCAGTGTTTTACCCATTACATGATCTGTTGGTTGAGAAGTATGGGCTAAAGTCAACTATCAACATATCATCCAAAGAAGCATTGACGCTTTTTCTATGGACTTTGGGGACAACCCAGACCACTGACAATGTCGCGGATCGGTTTGCACATAGTCGTTCTGTCACTAACAACAAATTCCATGAGGTTTTGGAGTGTGTGGACCGCATGGCCGGTGACTACATTAGACCAATGGATCCATCTTTCATTGAGCCTCATCCCATACTTAGAAAAACAAGGTTCTGGCCTCATTTCAAAAATGCTATTGGGGCCATAGATGGAACACACATTAGAGTGGTTGTGCCCAAGGAATTGGGGCCCCAACACAGAAATAGGAAAGGGTACACAAGCGAAAATGTCATGGCAGTGTGTGATTTCGATTTGAGGTTCACTTTTGTTGTTCCTGGATGGCCCGGATCTGTTCATGACACACGTGTATGGAGCGATGCTATAGTTCGTTATGAGCATTTTCCACAACCACCCACAGGTAATCTCTTGTATGCATACATATTCTTATATACATGTATGCATGCATATTCTTATATTCATGATGTCTTATTGTAGATAAATACTACCTTGTCGACTCGGGATATCCAAACAGAGTTGGATATCTAGCACCATACAAAGGGCAACGGTATCATGTACCTGATTTCCAACAACACCCTCCCATGGGGAGGTACGAGACATTCAACCATCGTCATTCTTCTTTGCGAAATGCTGTGGAAAGATCGTTTGCTGTTCTGAAGATGAAATGGCGTATTCTCCAAGGCATACCACGGTACAAACCAGAGACCCAGAAGATGATCATCACTGCATGCATGTGTCTTCACAACTACATTCGTGATAGCAAGTTACGTGATGAGCATTTTGACAAATTTGACAATGATGCGTATGTGCAACCCCCACAGCCGTTTACAGGGGCCAACGCTTTACCACCTGAAGATGATGGTACCATGAACGCTACACGTGAGGCTATTGCTGTCAGTCTTGTACCTTGAGATCGTCCTTCTATTTGTAGTTTGCAACTCGCTTTAAAATTGTAATATTAAGCACTTTATGATATTTCGAACTCGGTTTCAAATTGTAATATTAAAGCACTTTATGATATTTGCAACTCACTTTTATATTGTAATATTAGACATGAAACTGTCCGAAATAACTAGCTGGTAGCAATTCAGCACTTAGTTTAATCTAGGGGTGTTACAGACATTTCAGCATACAACTCATACAACAATCACAGGCTAGAATCACAGAAAAGAACTGGACAGCTGATTCTGTGGGCAGACGATTCTGTGGGCAGTTTCCCAGAATCAGATTCTGGAGAATCGTGACGTCAAAAGAACTGGCCCTAGGTGTAGGACACACGTGAAAAGCTAGCATGCAAACAGGATATAATAATGAAACGCACGGACGCCGGCGTACCGGCCAGACTAACTAACGAACTAACTAATCCACAGGCAGCCAAATCGGTCCATATATTCTTGTTTATGGAAAGAATTACTCCGGAGCTCATTCTTCGTCATGCTTGCTTTCACTCTTTCGTGATCCATGACAGGGACTGGCATAGATCTATCATGCGCATGTGGAATATCCATCCGCACGTCACAGCAGTCTTTTCCGCCCAAACCACCAAGCCGATCGGCGTGACTCCAGCCGGCTAGCTCCTGGAAAGGGAAAACGACCTGCCCACGCGTCGCCGGTCGAAACGCGCGCCCAAGACGACATGACCAAACCAGGGCACCACACACATTTCGCACTTTGATCTATCGGATTTGCCAATAAGAAAACCTATTGCCGAGCTAACAACAACGATATGGTTTTTTTTTAATTTCTTGAAAGATCATCTAACAACTAGTCGGACGGGCGAACCAACTTGTGGTTGGATGGTTAGAGGGACTGTGGTATCCCCAGCCCACCAGGGTTCAAATCCTGGTGCTCGCATTTATTCCTGAATTTATTTCAGGATTTCTGGCGATGTGCATTCAGTGGGAGGAGACGTTCCCGTCGACGACGAGGCGCCTATGGTGACTTCGTAAATTTTAAGATGATATGTCGGCTCAGTCATTCGGAAGTGCTCATAGGGGTAGGGTGTGCGTGTGTGCGTTCATAGGGGTGAGTGTATGCGCGTGTATATGAGCGCTTGCGTCTGTACTGTGTTCAAAAAAAAACTAGTCGGACGGACCATGCATGCATACTACGTATAAGGTTAGATAGACGATGCATGCATGACGTGGTCGATCGACAGTTGCCGTCACCGTGATGCACTCCGTGACGACAGTCTCAATACATGCACATGCAGTAGGATATGGATGCTGACTTGTTGACACTGTAAATTGAACAACGGAGGAAAATAGATCACCAAATCTTGTACTACTCCTATATATGTTTGTTTTACACTAAGCATGTGTGTTTTCTAGAATATATCCAAACTTGATGAATATTAATTGTGGTGGACGATCGATGGTACTCCTATATGTGTGGCTAGCCCGGTAGATTACAACAGAATGGTCACTCGCTTGTCACTCACATGCACGTAAGTACGCGTGACTCTCCCTTGGCCGTCGTTACTCTGGTGGTCACATCGATCCATCGAATTGTCACACATACATGCATGTACTACAGCAAGTGACACTCAGAAAAGAATAGACGACACAAAATTAGCAGGCCTCCCGTGTCGCTCCCGCGAGCGTCACGGGAGAAAACCCTAGCCGCCGCCAGCTTCTCCCTCCGCCCCTTCTCCCCTGCCACCGCCAGAGGGCCTCGCCGGGCATAGCCCGTGTGGCGCCGGCGGCGACGGGATCAGTTCCTCCTCTCGCGCGGACTGGGGCGGCGCGGGACGCTCGGCTCTGCAGGGGGCACGGGCGCCGGCGCAGGAACGCGACCTAGGTGCGGCTTGGGCTGCGGAGTGGTGCAGAGGGTGGCTTGGCGCGACGTGCGGATCTGGGCAGTGCGCCTGGGCGGCGGCCTCCGGCTGGGGTGGCTCGATCTGGCGTGTTCCCTGATCTGAAGCCCCAGAGTTCGGAGGTCATGGCGGCTGTAATGGTTCGATGTGCAGCGGGGCGCCACCAGCACGATCTGTCAAGTGGATTCTTGGTCGACGCGTGCGGATTCAGCTGAGCAGTTGGCCGGCCCTCCTTCCGCCGCCTAGCCGACCCTACCCTCGCCCTCCCCCTCCTCACCGCCACCGGGGCCGTCCTTGGGCGAAGCCCCGCCGCCGGCGCGGGTCGCCTTCTCCTACCGCTCCGACTCTGCCTTGGGGCTGCGGCTGTCGGTTGGGAAGATCGGGGCGGCCTGGTCCAGTGGATTGGCGGCGTGGGGGCTGTTGATCTGGGTCCTTAAAGGTGGCTGCCTTTGCGGTCTTCTCGTGCCAAACTGACGAACTACCTGTTTTCGATCCTCTTCGATCTGGCCGATGATGAGTTCCGGATTTGTCCGCCGGAGATCTACAGATTGGCGCAAGACGCTTCTGATTTTCTAGATCGGATGAGATTCGGATGTGCGCATCCGTGTATCTGCCCGTGCGGTTTAAGTGGGTGCGGCGCGAAGCTCCGTTTTTTATCCATACCATGGGACATGTCTACTTCTAGATTTCCATGGTATTGAGAGAGGCGGAGAATGTCATGGCGGCTGCAATTGGAGGATTAGAAGAAATGATGGAAAGGTGCTTTGGATGCGATAAAGACTTGAGCTTTGTGTTTAGTGACTTGCAGCAGTGGCCTCAGCAAGTGGAGGTGACAGCACTGGAGGACTTCAGTCTTGGTGGTTCTCCTCGAGTACTGAGGTTCGATTCTGTGGGTGAAACCTCAAAGTTTGGCCTTCATTGGTTGTGTCCGACAATGATCTTGTTGAAGGCATTTTTTTCAGAACTCGGACTTTCTCCAGGGTGAAAACCTAAGATGTTTGATTGGGCGACGACAGTGCGTGTGCTCCGTTCCCTTCTTGGAGACGTCGTCTTTGGAGGACCTCTTTTGCGGTTTGAGTGCGGTCTTTGGTGGTGGTTAGTGTGCTGCTGCTGCGAGTGACTGTTCACTTCGCGGGGCTTTTTTCGTTTTCTTTTTTTGGCTGTGTGCATCCTCAATGTCTAGTTGAACATTTTGTTGTTGGAGAGGCTGTGTGTAATTGATATCACCACGATATTAATATATTTCCTTTGTCGAAAATGTACTACAGCAAGTTTAGTGCTTGGGCTGGATGCACTGCACACAGCTCGGCTATTCGCCTGTCACGCGCTGCACCGGCTGGATGTACAGCACAGCGTGTCACTAGTAGCTAGCCACTACAACTTGTTGCAACAATGGAGGCAGCCACCATGACCGTGCACGCATTCACAAGCTTCCAAGGCGGGCACGGGCAGGCAGATCGATGGATGATTAGCATGACTTTATGGGACATATCGGCTCATCCAGCGCAGAGGTCTATGATGCCCTTGACTTAATGGGTAGTACTACAATGAATAGCTACGATTTTTCTATATCCGACCGGTGCCAGCTGCAGTGCTGCTGAACTAGTACTTGCTATATAAAAAAGAGTGGTGGTTGTAGTTGATCGGGGTTAACAAGGGCGTCTACTTGCTATAGCTATAGTACTGCCACTCTGCCAGCTACACCACTGTGCAAGACGGCACCGGCGTGTGATGCCTACTGCGTCCAGCTCGGCTGCTGCCTTTCCTTTGCGTCACCTTGTTGGACTTTGTGGCCACTAGGCAGCCGGCCGGTGTACGTAGCTCCAAGTCAAAGGGGGCTCACGATCACGAGCACAAGGAGCGACGACTATGCTACATCGACCCAGCAACCACGCCGCCCGGATTCACACTTGGATTTGGGACAGGAGTAGCCGGCAGCGGGTGTAGAATCAAGAGGACGACGGTCGATCGACCGATCGCGAACACACGTGGAAAGTTAACGATCAAAGGTAATTACACTTTTCCATGCATGACCACGGCTTCAACGTACCGACCGACCGATACGTGCGTGCATGCTCACACACAAGCGCAATGCAAATCGATCCAAAGCCTTTTCCATGCATGACCACGGCTTCCTTCCACGTACTACCTAGATAGAAATGCTAGTAAATCACCCTTTTAGCATCCTTTATCCAACCAGGTTGGTCAATATATAGTAATATTGTGCTTCCTTTTCTTTTATAAAGCAACATGAACAGAGATCAATCGATGTGATTAAAGCCGGCCCGGTGCTGCGCTCCATTTTGCCCGCAAAAGCAACATGTCCCGCGCTTTTGCTTATTAATCGAAACTGCAAATTAAACAACAGAGGAGAAGAAACCACCGACGCTTGTACTATGCTTGTTTTACACTAACCATGTGTTTTAAGACTATCAAAATTTGAAGACTATTAATGAAACCGTGGTGGACGATCGATGTAATGTTACATGTTGATGTCGGCCGGCGGATTGCAACAGAACAGTCACTCGTCTGTCGCATGCACGTACGTACGGGTGACTCTCTCTTGGTCGAGCTTGCAACGGTGGTCACATCGATCGATCGAATTAGGATATTGTTGGATGGTCACACATGCATGCATGTACAGCAACTTGAGTTGGATGCACAGCATGCTGTACAGTGCAGCGTGTTGCTGCTAGCTAGCCACTATACAACTTGTTGCAATAATGGAGACAGCCGAGTTCATGACCATGCACCGTGCACGCATGCAAAAGCGTCCAAGGCACGGGCAGGCAGATGGAAGGCTGGATCAATCACATGGACATATATGCATGCATGCATGCATGCATGGTCGATGCCCTTGACTTATGGGACACATCGATCCATCCAGCACAGAGGTCTACTGAATGAATAATACTCCAACATAGCTACGATTTTCTATTGCCGACCGCTGCCTACTACTGCTACTGTTTGAGACGGCAAGTACGTACCTACCAAGTGGCCATCCGCCATGTGATCGGGCCAGTTGACCTCTGCTTGTTTGTTTGTTTGGCGGTTCTATCGACGGCGACTGCTACCAGCTCGATCGGCTGCGTGTTATGAAAATCCCGTAAAAAAGTTGTGCGCTGGATTTGTTTTCTCAAAAAGAAACAGAAGTACACACAAATCGTCTCTCGTGTCAAGCAGGTCAATCCGATATTATAGGTGATGGATGACACTTGTTTTAGTCCACAGCTTACATATATTCGTCCATATTAATTTATTTGTGGTTAGAAGAATAGGATTTTACTAAAATCTTGTGATGGACGATGGCATGGATAAGAACACAACCGGTTGTATGTCTGTCTCGGGGTCGACACTAGTAGAAAAAGGGCTATTTGTGCCCAAAACCTTTAGTCCCGGTTTGCTTACGAACCGGGACCAAAGGCCCTTCACGTGGCGCTGCCTGGGGCGGGGTTGGAAGGACCTTTACCTTACCAACCGGGACTAAAGCAGCACAAGCGGTACTACCGCTTACAAGCGGTACTACCGCGTCCTACAAGCGGTACTACCGCTTACAAGTGGTTCAAAAAAAAAATTCAAATTTTTTTGATTTGTTTTTAATTTTTTCCTGATTTTCATAATTTTGAATTATTTGACAATTTAATCTCTAGTCTCTAATCAGCACTCGTTCCAAATCGTCTAACTTCTCGGCCGGTCACCCATCCTGTCACTACTCCAGCCCCAGCACGCTTAACTTTCAGGTTCTATCTCCCCTAGTTTCCAAGTCTGCACTTGTTATTTTCCTGACAATCTTAAGCTATCAATCATGTTAACCCTTAGGTCTTGATGTCACATGATTTAATTTTTTGAATTCTAAACAATTATTAAAATAAACAAAATAAGTACTAATAATATTGAATTTCAATGAAAATAAAATAAGTAATAATATTATTTTATTCATTTTTTTGCCATTTATTCATTTAATATGACATAATTAATATCTTTAAATCTGTAAATCGAAATTCGACAAATAATATATCCATTATTATCAGAAAAATGTGAGGAATCCAAATATGCCATCTTATTTTTAAATAAAATTAATTTTTCAAATTTTTAATTTTTTTTTTGATTTGAAATAACTTTTTTTACTTTTGGATTTTTGAGAATCTGCGAAAACTTCACCGGGTAAACCCGGGTGAAATCGACACTACTAGAAAAACGGCTATAGCTAATATGGACATTAATGGCGCACCATGATGGTGGTGCGCCACTGCTATATGGCGCAGTGGCGCACCACTTGAGCAGTGCGCCATTGCTATTTTCCCTGGTGCGCCATTGCTAGGGGTGTGCCTGCGTGTGTGTGTGAGGTTAGTAATGGCGCACCCTCCCTGGTGCGCCATTGCTCGGATTAGCAATGGTGCACCAGGGAGGGTGCGCCATTACTAACGTCTCACACACACACAAACACACACAAACACACACAAACACACACCCCACCACACACACACAAACACACACACACACACACACACACACCCGTGGATCGCCTTTTCAGTTTAAAAAAAATAAAAGAAAATGATAAACGATTCAAAAAAATTCAAAAAAATAGATGCCCATGTGTTATGTGTTCTAGTTGTTAGGAAAATTAACAAACATGAATTTCGATTTTTTTTGCAAAAGGCCGCCATGTTTCGGTAAAATGGCCGTAACTTTTGCATACGACCTCCGATGAAAAAGTTTTTTATATGAAAAAGCATCTACTCGAAAAGTTACATCCGAATTCAACTGGCTACGCCCGTTATCGATTTTTTAGAATCCTCAAAAACCCCACAGAAAAAAAGTTACGATGCTTTTAAGATCTGGAGGCAAAAAAATAAAAAAAATAAAAAAAGTTAGCAATGGCGCACGAGTGCATAGTGCGCCACTACTATTTTCCCGCCTTCAAAATTCAAAAAAAATTAAAAATAGTAATGGCGCACCACACTTAGGTGCGCCATTACTAATTTAAAAATCAAACTCAGTAATGGCGCACCTGCCCAAGGTGCGCCATTACTATCTTCCCGCCTTCAAAATTCAAAATAAATAAAATAAATAAAAAAAAAGTTAGTAATGGCGCACCTGCCCACGGTGCGCCATTACTATGCCGTATATATGGCATTTCATTTTTTTAAACTTATTTCAACTCCAGACTTTTTGTGTGTTCATTATGCACCATTCGAAGCCACGCCATCAATTTTCAACCCTTTCTGACTTCATTTGCTATTTTTCATGCATTTACTGATTTTTTTGAGCTAAATGACCCTGAAATTGAAAAGCCCTACAAATGAACTCTGAAAAGGTTGAAACTTGGCATGGTATCATCATTTCACCCACATAGCATGTGCTAAAAAGTTGAGAGGGTTACGGCAAAAACTGGATGCACTTCGTGTACAAAATGAACAATCTCTTTCGAAGTGTGAGGGTTTCGAACGAAAACTCGTCTGTTACAAAGGCATTTCATTTTTTTAAACTTATTTCAACTCCAGACTTTTTGTGTGTTCATTATGCACCATTCGAAGCCACGCCATCAATTTTCAACCCTTTCTGACTTCATTTGCTATTTTTCATGCATTTACTGATTTTTTTTGAGCTAAATGACCCTGAAATTGAAAAGCCCTACAAATGAACTCTGAAAAGGTTGAAACTTGGCATGGTATCATCATTTCACCCACATAGCATGTGCTAAAAAGTTGAGAGGGTTACGGCAAAAACTGGATGCACTTCGTGTACAAAATGAACAATCTCTTTCGAAGTGTCAGGGTTTCGGACGAAAACCTATCTGTTACAAAGGCATTTCATTTTTTTAAACTTATTTCAACTCCAGACTTTTTGTGTGTTCATTATGCACCATTCGAAGCCACGCCATCAATTTTCAACCCTTTCTGACTTCATTTGCTATTTTTCATGCATTTACTGATTTTTTTTGAGCTAAATGACCCTGAAATTGAAAAGCCCTACAAATGAACTCTGAAAAGGTTGAAACTTGGCATGGTATCATCATTTCACCCACATAGCATGTGCTAAAAAGTTGAGAGGGTTACGGCAAAAACTAGATGCACTTCGTGTACAAAATGAACAATCTCTTTCGAAGTGTCAGGGTTTCGGACGAAAACTCGTCTGTTACAAAGTCATTTCATTTTTTTAAACTTATTTCAACTCCAGACTTTTTGTGTGTTCATTATGCACCATTCGAAGCCACGCCATCAATTTTCAACCCTTTCTGACTTCATTTGCTATTTTTCATGCATTTACTGATTTTTTAGAGCTAAATGACCCTGAAATTGAAAAGCCCTACAAATGAACTCTGAAAAGGTTGAAACTTGGCATGGTATAATCATTTCACCCACATAGCATGTGCTAAAAAGTTGAGAGGGTTACGGCAAAAAGTGGATGCACTTCGTGTACAAAATGAACAATCTGTTTCGAAGTGTCAGGGTTTCGGACGAAAACTCGTCTGTTACAAAGGCATTTCATTTTTTTAAACTTATTTCAACTCCAGACTTTTTGTGTGTTCATTATGCACCATTCGAAGCCACGCCATCAATTTTCAACCCTTTCTGACTTCATTTGCTATTTTTCATGCATTTACTGATTTTTTTGAGCTAAATGACCCTGAAATTGAAAAGCCCTACAAATGAACTCTGAAAAGGTTGAAACTTGGCATGGTATCATCATTTCACCCACATAGCATGTGCTAAAAAGTTGAGAGGGTTACGGCAAAAACTAGATGCACTTCGTGTACAAAATGAACAATCTCTTTCGAAGTGTCAGGGTTTCGGACGAAAACCCATCTGTTACAAAGGCATTTCATTTTTTTAAACTTATTTCAACTCCAGACTTTTTGTGTGTTCATTATGCACCATACTACAACATGTTAAAATCTACAGAAAGAACTAACTAAAAATAATAAAAAACAACAATTAAATGACTAAAACAACTATATAAGCAAAACAGTATTGTTTTAATTAAAATCCTAATTTAAATTATTCTAAAAATAACCAAATAAATCTTACTGTGACTACAATCTAACACGTGACTAGGAGCAAAAAGAATTAAATTAAAAACTATTTGTAAACTCAAGTTATTCACAATCTAGGGTTTGAAGCAAATTTGAATAAATTCAAATTTAAACCATTCAAATTTAAACCATTCAAATTTGAAAAATAATGGCACAAACAGAAACTAGACAAAAATTTGAATCCAATGCAAAAAGAATCACTCAAAAACATCAAATATCCTAAAAGATATAAGCAATTTAAAACAGAAACTAGTGGACGGAGCAGTACAAGCGGTACTACCGCTTACAAGCGGTACTACCGCTCAACCCCTTTAGTCCCGGTTGGTGTCTCCAACCGGGACTAAAGGGGGGGGGGGGGCTTTAGTCCCGGTTGGAGATTAGTCCCGGTTGGAGATACCAACCGGGACTAAAGGGTCTGGCACCGTTCGAAGCCGGTCACAAACCCTTTAGTCCCGGTTGGTCTCTCCAACCGGGACTAAAGGTCCCGTTCAAACCGGGACTAATGCCTGCGCCGCTCGAACCGGGACTAATGCACCCATTAGTCCCGGTTCGTAACAGAACCGGGACTAATGCTCTGTTCTGGGTTGGACCAAAGCCCTGTTTTGTACTAGTGCGAGCTTAAGATATGGATGGATGTGACTCACACATGCATGCATGTACTACAGCAAGTTGAGTTGGATGCACACTGCAGCGTGTTACTAGTACCCTAGCAACTACAACTTGTTGCAATAATGGTGATGGACGCAGCCAACCATGACCGTGCACGCATGCAGAAGTTTCCAATGCAGATGGGGTTAACAAAGGTCAGCAAGCCGGAGCAATCACATGGATGCAGAGTTTTTTTTTTTTTTTTTTTTTTGTGCAGGGTAGATGGTGTAGATATATGTAAGAATGGTTGATGCCCTTGACTTATGGGACGTGCACATGATATCGATCCATCCAGCACATACGTCCATACACTATGGATATAATATGCCAACGTAGCTACGATTTTTTTTCTCGCGGGTCGGTGCCTGCTGCTGAGCTAGTTATTGTAGAAGTATAATACACAGAAGAAAGAAAAAAAAGGAGTGGTGGTAGTTGTAGTTGATCCCATGGTTAACTAATGAGGTGGGAACCGGATCGACATGGATTGTTTACTTGCTGCTAGTGCCACTGCACTGCACTGGAGGAGAAGTGCCCATCCGCCATGCAGTTGACCTTTGCTTGTTTTGTCTGGCCTTTCTATGGATAGGTACTGGCCGCTACCAGCTCAGGTCAATCAGAGCAAGTACAATAGCAGGCTTATAGCCCGTTTACATGGCAATTTTGACTATGTGGAGAAGAGAGACATGAAAAAGTAAAGGGAGTGGTCTTTCATGCAAGAGACTAGCTATACATGTGCTCCTAAACAGATGTAATAAATGTGAAAAAAGAGATTGAGAGAAGATAAAAAAAAAGTACTAATCTATAGCCAATTTTATAGCTAACATGATTGTATGAGTGACTATAAGTGATGGCTATAAATAATATGACAACGTTATATAGCCAGCAGTTGGTTGTATTATTAACCATGCTCTCAGCTGCCCCCTTTTGCATTTCCTCTATCAATGGATAGGGCACGCCCATGTATCTAGTCAACCAGCCCGACTTTGTGTAGCCAACCACAGCCGCCAGCCGGTGTGGTTATATATAGTCAAAGCCTCACGAGCTTATTTGTTACGCTTTTTTGAGTCTGCTTATTTGTCAGAGCAAGTACAATAGTGGGCTATAAGCCTGCTTACATGGCATTTTTGTCTATGTGGAGGAGAGAAACAAGGAAAAGATGAAGTAGTGGGCTCTCATGCAAGAGCCAGCCTCTACGCGTGCTCCTAGGTAAAAACCATTAAATGAGAGGAAAGAGATAGAGAGGAAGTGAAAAAAACTTATGAACTTATAGCCAACCTTATAGCCAGGTCTATTGTACGAGTAATTAATAATGCTAACTCTTAATGACATGGCATGTCCATATAGCCAGCAGCGGGCTATACTATTAACCATGCTCTTACACGATACATCTAGCTAGGAACCAGCCCGGCCTGATTCACACTAACATACTACTCCGTCAGGGCAGCGACCAACGACGTACGTGCGTGGATGCGTGCGTGCGTCCGCCCGTGATTCTTTACCACCCGCGTTGATTATTCTTCCCACCACATGCAAGCGCATTGTTGAATTAATCACCGTTTACGCAAATTAAACAAATAGAATGGCTACTTTCAGGAAGGATGTGCCAGTAGTGAACTGAGTGTAGCTCACATGGTTAGATTCTTTATTGTGGAACAAACTCATCAGGCTTTAAAACCTAGACTTCGACACTAGTGCACGCATTTTT
Source organism: Elymus sibiricus (assembly GCA_039707655.1). Taxonomy (NCBI): domain Eukaryota; kingdom Viridiplantae; phylum Streptophyta; class Magnoliopsida; order Poales; family Poaceae; genus Elymus; species Elymus sibiricus. The sequence continues at coordinate 468,773,254 of CM077668.1, read as the reverse complement.
CTGAACTTATACTACGATACGATACATCTATAACTAGGAACCAGCCCGGCCCCATTCACACTAACATACTACTCCGTCAGGGCAGATGTACGTGGGTGGCTGCGTGCGTGCGTCCGCCCGTGATTCTTCTTTCCCGACCGTGTTGATTATTCTTCCCACCGCGCGCGCATTGTTAAATTAATCGCCGTTTACGCAAATTAATAAGTAAACAAATGGAATGGCTACTTCCCGGATGGATGTGCCTGTCGATTACACACGTACTCCGTATTTTTTTTTTTGCCGGGACACACGTAGTGTATTTTATCAAAATATACGCTGGGTGCTACAAAAATCCCATAAAAAAAGTGTACCCTGGCGAAATAGAAACGGAGGGATTCACACAAAAAAAAAAACCACTAGAAACGGAGGGAGCAGTGCAGAGTGTTGTAGGTAATAGTACAGAGGCAATAGAGAGAAAGAGATAAAACGAACTGTGTAAATCTTTATTGATGATTGGGGTATTTATAGTGTTACAAGGGATGAAACTGAACTCAAGCTGAACTGATATTCTTTAGTACTGAACTGATATGCTTTAGTACTGAACTGCTATGGTTATACTCTGAACTGAACTGATATGTACTTTTCTGAATATGAATAGTAGTGTAGCCTCTAGTTGTACTGAACTACTTATGTTTCTTGTTGTCTGAATGTAGGCATTGGTGTTTCAAGCACAACATCAATGGTAAAAGGACAAGCTGTCGTTGTGAATGTGAAATCAAAAGACCCAAGATGGAAATATTGCATTTGTCCTGACAAAAACAAGAAGGAATGCTTTGAAACTATCTTGTTGATGTTAGAAACTATCTTGAAACTGTTTGACTGTTCATGCCTTGGATTTGGCCCTTGTGCATGTATTGCTCCTGTGAAAAATTTAGTTCCTGAAAAACTTTATTTCAGGATATATTTGGCAAACGCTATTTTGAAATATAGCACGCTATAACTTGTGTAGCATTTGGAGAAGGGCCTCGCTATATTTTGTAGCACGTTATTTTTTTCGTTCAACTCACGACCTTATCCCCTCCGGCGATCTCTCTCCCGACCTCATCTCACCGGCAGCAGCCCGCCTACAGTAGCCTGCCCCCCCCCCCCCCCCCCCGCCCGCCTCCCTGCCTTCCCCTTCTCTCCCTGCCGACCACCGCGAGGAGCTGCCTGTCTCCGTTAGGGCGGGCCATGGCCGTCTTCTTCACCTTCGGCCAGCCGCCATCGCGTCCTGATCTCCCACCGGCCGCGGTCCTCCCCCGAGCTAGCACTCTCACCCCGTCCCAATTTGATCCGTATAGGGAGGGATTCATCCATCTCTGGTCGTTGTCCATCCCCACTCCGACGCATCAGAGAGGGAGAAGTGCCCAGCGCCGGCACTACCACCATGGTTTCTGCGCTGTCTTCCATCCCCACGCCTCTTCCTCTCTCTCTGGACTGCCGGCGCATCGGAGAGGTAGGAGTGCCCGGCGCCGGTGCTGTCTGATTGAGCCGGCCGGCACTAACCAGTGGCGGCTGTCGGGGATATAACTCGCCGGCATAACTCGCTCGTTCAGGGCCGGGTTACCGATTGGCGGCTTACAGGATAAAGGATGCAGCATTCAAAGTTCAGGAGGCCCATCAGGCGACTCATCAAGTAGGCCGGGTTAGGGTCCAATACTTGAGGCGGCGGCTTATCGAAGGACATGATATGTTTTCATTTCTTGAGGAGGACGGTGAGTAGGAAATAGACTAGATCACGGGTCATGTTACGACCCGGACTCTGTTGTAAACCCAGGGCCTCGACCTGTATATAAAGGCGAGTCCCTGAGGCGGAAAAGACTAAGTTACAAGATCTCGAGTACTAGGTTAGCCAGGTCGCACCCTTGTAATCAAGAGCATGATTGGTTTGATGCCAAAAATTGGCATGCCAACATTTGGCAAATGCCAAATATTGGCTAGTGCTTGGTTGGTTACCAAGTTTACTTGTCAACCTCACAAGGAGTTGCCAATTTTTGGCAACTTTTGATATTGCCAATTGTTGGCTTGCCAAGTATTGGCAATGCCAAATGTTGGCATCAAACCAATTATCCTCCAAGATCATCATCAATACAACCGAAGCAGGACGTAGGCTATTACCTCCATTGTGAGGGGCCGAACCTGGGTAAACCCTTGTCTCTCGATTCCGATCAACCCGTTTGAGTTACCACCTAGCGGCGATGGCCTCACGACTAAGTCCTTTCACGAGGACATCTGCCGTGACAAAACCACGACAGTTGGCGCCCACCGTAGGGCTATCGCTCGGTGGTGTTGAGTACTTGAAGGGAACTCCCGCTGGGATCGAGGGATACGCGATCGGCCGCGTGACCAAGAGTCGCCGCGGCAAGCTCTACATCGACGATTCAGGCTGGGGCCCCGAGGCCGACTCAATCGAGTACGGGTACCGGGTCCCCTTCGGCAAAATCCACGTCTTCATCGGCAAAGCCGGCGGATCTGAACCCGAGCCGGACATCTGCACCAACATCGTCAAGCCGGCTCGGCGCGCGCAACCCGCCCAGGCTCAAGCTGGTCGGAAACACGTCTTCGTCGGCTTCACCCAGGGGGTGGACCTCGCGGATAACTCTGCGTCCGGCGGCGACACCCTCGTCTATTCTGATGGCGAATCCTCGGTCGGTGAGACCGAGTCGATCCTCCCGCTTCACGATGGCGGGCTTGGGGGCTACTCCGACGACCAGCCGACTCAAGACTCCTTCGACACGCCCCCCCGGGCCGCTGTTTATATGGCGGGCTCGGCCCCGGCCCTTAATTCTACGGTGGCCGGCGCCGCGACGGGAACCGGCACCTCAGGGGCCGGCTCAGCCGTACCGCCGGCTCAGGCCTTGTCAGAATTGGCAACCGCCCTAGCGACTCTCGCATGGAGGTGATAAAACTCCGTGAGCAGATGGCTAAGGTTCAGGCAGATATCAACGCCGAAAACACTCGCATGGCAGAGTTACAGTCTCAATTCCTAGCCGAGGCAGAACACCTGAAAGCTGAAGCGTGGCGCATGGGGCTCCGTCAGAGTGCCTTAGAAGCGGTTCATCAGAGGCGTCATATGAGCCGTCTACCGCCCAACTACGAGCCCATGTGCCTGTTTAACACACCGCAGGATACGCCTGTTCAGGGGGCTGGGACAGGCACCCCGGAAGTACCGTTTGTACCCCCGAGCGGAGGCAGGCAGCCGCCGGCGGGTCAACCCCATCAACCGGCTCAACAGCGCCCGCATGAGCCGGCCCAGCGGCTCCCGCCGGTTCAGACACCTCCGCATCGTTTCCTCACGCCGGCGGGTCACTTCACCAACCCTTTGGACAACTTGGTGGCAGCAGCGACCAACCTGGCCGCGCTCCCAATCACGGGAAATTCATTGGTTGAGATCGAAGCCCGGAATTCCATTGAGATGTTAAAAACTGCGGTCGCCCAGCAGGCGAACTACTCCTATAGTCGACAGCGACTCCACTCTAGCCCGCTTCCAAGCCGAAGCAGGAGACGCCACGATGAGTCACCAGTCGTCTCTAGCAGCGCTCATCGACGTCGGGAGCAGCCTCGTGACCCGCCACGCCTTGGGCCCCTTAACGCCCAGGAGATTGTTGATACGGCTCGGGCTCAACGAGCGGCGGAGGCGGCAAATGCGGCGGGTCAAGCGCCGCCTGTCACAACCCAATTGACTTCCAGCAGCAGGACCATCGGGATACCGTGTTTGGTGCCAGCTTTACGCAACGAGTGCATGCCCAAGGACTTCAAAGGCCCTCGTAAGGTTCCAAATTACACGGCTGACCTTGAGCCGGCTGCTTGGATTGAGAGCTACGAGATAGCCATGGACATGCTGGATGTCAGCGACGCTGTCTGCGCTAAGTACCTGATGATGATGTTGAGGGGCCGGCTCGTACATGGTTGAAAAACTTGCCCCCCAACTCTATTAACACCTGGGCGGAGTTGAAGGACCGTTTCATCAAGAACTTCCAGGGAACCTGCAAACGCCCAATGACGATCGTCGATCTTCAGCACTGCATCCAACGTGAGGGTGAGTCGGCCCACACTGGTAGAAAAAGGGCCTTTAGTCCCGGTTCTGGAACTGGGACAAAATGATCGGGACTAATGCCTAAAAACTTTAGTCCCGGTTGGCCTACGAACCGGGACCAAAGGTGCTCCACGTGGCCGCTGTGGGGCACCCAAGCAGGAGGACCTTTAGTCCCGGTTGGTAACACCAACCGGGACTAAAGGGTCTCCACGTGGCCGCTACGCAGCACTCAGGCAGGAGGACCTTTAGTCCCGGTTGGTAACACCAACCAGGACCAAAAGGCAGCCACGCGTCAGCAGCTCGCAGGCGCTGGGGTTTTTTTTTTTTTTTGAAAGGGGGGGTTAGGGGTTTTGGAAGGTTTAGGGGTTTCATATGGTGTTAGCTAGCTAATAGAGAGAAGTGACCTCTCTTTCTCCGTGCTTGGTCGACGCTAGCTACTACATATAGAGAGAACTCGACGCTATCTAGTAAGCAAACGAAGGAAACCATTAATTACACAAGATCGTCATGAACATATACAGAGAGAAGTGACCTCTCTTTCTCCGTGCTTGGTCGAACAACAAGTTTTCGTATATCTATCCGACGCTACTACATATATACAATATAACATCCCTGACATCATCAAGCGCCAAACTCCCATTGAATTTCCGTATGGTATTCTCCCTTTTCATGTATGACGTGGTCAAGAAAGAATCCCGCCAATTCCTCTTGAATTGCTCGTATGCGATCATGTGGTAGGAGTTCATCCCGCATCTGCCAGATCTAATTTAAAGAAGGGGGTCAATACATATATATGAATGAAACTCAACACAATTGATGGTAATAAAATAAAATTGTGAATATTGTTTACATACTTCAAATTGTTCTTCAGATCTGCCCCGCTCAGAGGTCCTGTGGCGAATGTACTCGCAAACGTAGTATCCACATAAATTATTCCCGGGTTCCTGCCACAAGAACTTTACGAGAATAGACTTCAATCAAACTGATAATCAAGCACGATAATGGTATTGATGAAACTAGAATCAATGAGAGATGCGCGGAACTAGCTAGTACTACTTACTTTGGGGTGTGTAAATCGCAGCTCGTTCTTCAGACCCGGAACCTGTCCGGTGAACTGTTTCCAAACCCTGCCAGGCCAAGAAAATGATTACTTGATATCAGAAAATGAACGAAAGTTGTCGATATGGTCCCGGTATTGATTGAACTTACTTCTGGAGCATTGCAGTCATGTCCGCATAATCCTTGGGATCTTTACGTCTCGAGTCTAAGACAGTTACTACTCCCCCGTCAAGCTTAATGGATAGCAGAATATAGTGGAACCTGCGCACTCATAACTCATCAATTACAATACTTAACCTCGAGTAAGCGAAACTGAATATGCACAAGACAGTAACACTCACTTGAAGTTGTAAGGAAAGAGTATTTCCCTTTTGTTTTGATGTCGAAGGAACGCTTTTAGCAAGTTTTCCTCGGTTTCTTTAACATTGTTTTGTACCGTCCATTCATTTACGGTATTTGGGCTAATGAACCCAATGTCATAGATTTGTCTTTTTGGGCATTCGACGATCTTCAATCTGCATAATATAGTGAGGATAATTATATATACATGCAATGAACGAGCTGAGCTAGAGACTTAATTACAGAAGTAATACTTACAGACAGTAGCAAGTCATGATTTGTTTGTCGAGGGCCTCTTGATTGAATAACTGAAATAACTCCACAAATTCAACAGGCATCAGGTCGACTCCAATGAGGTCGTGCTCATCTTTAATTCTTACCATCAAACTATCGGACCCATTCTTCCTGCAGCTTTCCAAGTACCACTCATGCAATCTTCGCATCATCGTTGTTAGAGGAGGATGATCAGGTTTGACGAGAGGCTTCCCGTGCTCGTTTCTAAAGATCTTTACTACCTCAGCCGTTTCAAACTGTATATCATCGCCCACGTAATCACCAAGAGTGTTACAGGGCAGTAGCCCCGGATGATTAGCTATATCGCTAGACACCTTGAGTGGGGGGCACGATTGCTTCTCCTGTTCGCCGAGCTGGGGAATTGTTATCCCACTTCTTCGTCTTGAAGCACTGGCAGTACTTCCCGACCGCCGCGCTTCATCATATGTCTTTTCAATACAGCGGTCATAGTTGGATTGCGGCAGAGGCGGTGGTGGTCGCTTAAGGGCATCCAGAGTGCGCTTCGCTTTCACCGGATCTATTGTTTCCTTCGGAGGTGGACGTTTCCGTTCAAAATGGGCCAGCACTTCGGCAGCACTGATGTCCTTGTTTTCCTCGTCAGTCCTCTCATATGGTAACTTTGGAGGAACCCTGAGGCTTGGGCCATATTTGAATTTCTTCCCGCCTTTTGTACTGCTAGCCGCCGGAGCGGCGGCGGCTCTCTTCCGCTGTTGCTGACGCGCCGGAGCCCGCTGAGGCGGCGGAGACCGCTGGCACGCCGGAGACAGCTGCGGAGGCGGAGACGGCTGACGCGCCGGAGATAGCTGAGGCGGAGGAGGATTCTGCTGAGGGGCCTCCCCGGTTAGAGTCCGCTGAGGCAGCGGAGACGGATGACGCGCCGGAGACGACTCAGGCAGCGGAGATAGCACAACTGGACTGTGAGGAGGAGTCTGCTGAGGATCCGGCTACGTCTGCTGAGGCGGCGTCCAGTTTGGAAGCTTGATGTACTCCTTTCTCCATAGGCAGGTACTCCTTAAGGCATTTTCCAGAAGATCCTCCCCTTCACCTGTAGGGTAGTCAAGCTCTAGCCCCTCAAATCCCGCCATTATCTCATCCACCGTGACAATAGCACAGCCATGTGGAATCGGACGGCAATGGAAAGTTCCCTCAGTTCGAGGAGGTAAAACAGAGCCGACCGCCGCCTTCAAGGTCAGGTTTCGGCATTTCGCCATTAGCACATAATGTTCAGCCTGCGTGATACTATCCACGGGGTAGCGAGGAGCCGTGATATCAGGTTGAAGGAGCTCCGTGGAAGCCACGCTGCTTCTCCGCTGAGATGGTGGGGTAGCTTCTAGGGCAGTGTCGAAGGAAGGATCTTCGTGCCGCTGAGATGGTGGGGTAGCTTCTAGGGCAGTGTCGAAGGAAGGATCTTCGTGCCGCTGAGATGGTTGGCCGGAAGCTCGCTGGCTCTCAAGTTCCTCTAGTTTCGCTAATCTTGCATTGATCTTCTGCATTTCGCTTGCTTCCGCTTTCTTCTTTCTCACCCGGCTTCTATAACCAGCGCTGTCGGGAAACCCATACACCCACGGAACGGAGCCTGATGTGCCTCGTGTTCGTCCAGGGTGTTCAGGATTCCCAAAGGCCTGTGTCAGCTCGTCATTCTCTTTGTCGGGATGTAACCTCCCTTCCTGCGCTGCCTGGATTGCTTCCTCAAGCTTCTTGACGGGTATTGCAAGTTGAGCTTTCGTCCAAACACACTCCCCTGTGTCTGGGTCCAAAGTTCCCCCAACCCCGAAGAACCAAGTCCTTGACCGATCTGGCCAGTGCAATGTCGCTGGTTGGACCCCTTTAGCAAGCAGGTCTTGCTCAGCTTTGTCCCACGTAGGCCGGGCTTTGCTGTAGCCACCTGACCCCGTAACATGGTGATACTTCTTCTTTGCAGCATTTAGCTTATTTGTCGCTGACCTTTGCTTGCCCTTGTCCGATTTCTTGTAGGCCACAAATGCGGCCAGTGATCTTTTATCTTCTCATATGCACCGGTGAATTCTGGAGTCTTGTCTTTCTCGACAAACTTTTTGTTCAAATCTTTCTTCCAGTTCTTGAATAGTTCTGCCATCTTCTTAAGAGCAAACGCCTTGACCTTATTCGGATCCGCCTCTAGTGGTAGGCTGAAATTTGTCATCAGCAAGGTCCAAAGATCATCTTTCTGTCTATCCTGGACATAAGAAACTGCAGGGTCCTTCTTCTTATTCCATTCTTGGATACTGATCGGGATGATGTCCCTAACAACCACTCCGCACTGATGTATAAATGTGTCCCTGCTCCGCTTGGGAGCAATCGGTTGGCCATCTCGACCGACTTCTTCGATCGTGAACCTTTCATCCTGGCGCAACCTTTTCTTCGGGCCTCGTCTCCTTACGGAAGTTTGGCTCGATCCGGAGGGCTAATTAAAAGAGGAAAGAAGCGTTAATATATGTACATACAAAACAATTAATGCATCAAGTCAGCAGAGGCTTAATTAATATATGTATATATACCTCGCCGGACTTTGCAACAGTTAAGGCTCCCTCCTCCGTTCGGTCACCGGAGCCGTCATGATCTCCTTCCTCCTCCATTCGGTCACCGGAGCCGTCATGATCTCCTTCCTCCTCCATTTTATCACCGGAGCCGTCATGATCTCCTTCGTCACCATCGGTGTTGTTGAGAAACGACATGGTGATATCACCTCCTTGAAGGATTATATCCCCCAACAACTCTTCTTTTTCTAAGTCTCTGTCCATAGTTTCTGCAAATACAACACTTGACATGGCAAAAAAAGACTTGCTTCACATTCGAGAGAAAATCAAAGTTATCGGGGTTATGTTTTAATGACCCCCTCTCTCATGTTTTAACGACAAGATGAATACAAGATTTATACACAAGATGAATACACAACTCAACAAATGAACCAACCATCATCCTATGAACAAAACTCAACATATATACAACAAATGGACACCTTTTGTTGAACAGCGGAGGGACGATAAGTGACCAACTCCACGGAGATGCAGTACCACAACCTGTAATTCCACCGAGAGTGAAAATTAGCATGGCAACAAATGGCATGACATGAATGTAACACCACAACCTGATAAAAAAAATTGTAGCTAGCTAGATACCAATTTGAAAGCAAGTTTCAAACTTAGAGAAAAATAGCATGGCATGGCATCCACAATACAAAATATTGACCAAGTTTTCATACATCAAAATGAACTCTAAATAAACTCTAAAGACAAAATATTGACCAAGTTTTCATACATCACAATGAACATCAAAATGAACTCTAAATCAACTCTAAAGACAAAATATTGACGAAGTATATTTGTCACCAATCCTTTTAATGTGGGTTTTAAATTTTTCTCCCAATCCTTTTAATTATATTATAAACATCAGTAGTGATTATTTTCATAATGATTTGGCCTCAAAAAAATTCTTTTATTAGTATTTTCAAACTCTAGAATGACCCTGTTGCACTAGAACTATTTCAAATAATTCTTTTCAAATGCCACAAATTTTTTGAGAAGTCCTCTGATGCCTATAGATCATTTTTATTCAAAAAGCCACTTTGGTCATTTGAAAATTTTGAGCACAACTTCCATTTTTCAATTTTGGTCCAATCTTGGCATTGAACTACAACCCTATTTTTCCTTGCTCAAATAATTCTGAATTTTTTGCATCTTATAGTCCTTCCAACTAAACCCTTAAGTCCAGAAGGGCAGTCCCAATTTCATCATGCAAGTCCACCAAAAAATTCCCTGTAGTTTCTGTCCAGAACTAAATTCTAATAAAACTTGCACTAACAAGTTTTTCCTTTTATCAAACCAACTTGACCATCATCTCTAACATCCAAGGAGACATCATCCTGCCAAGTTTCACATACAACAAGGTTCCCTAGCTAGCCCTAGCATTTCAACAAACACCTTGTGGACATGGCAAACACATTTCAACAAACTCTATGAAATCTTGCAACTCTCTGAACAGGGGCAACTTTATACATACAAGGAGGAAGGAGGGAGGAGAGGGGTGGGAGGGAGGAGGGAGTACCTGGCCGGCCGGCTAGCTGTGGAGCGGCGGCTTCGGGGGCAGGGTAGGGGCGTGGCGGCGTCGGGGAAGGGCAGGGGCGCGGCGGCGTCGGGGGCAGGGCAGGGGCGCGGCGGCGTCGGGGCAGGGCAGGGCGTCGACGGCGAGGTCCGGCAGCCTGGTGGCGTCGAGGTGGTCGTCGGCACCGTCGGGGGAGAGGAGGATCGAAGTGAATTGTGTTTGAAAATTTTCTAAGTGCGCGGTTATATACAAAGACCTTTAGTCCCGGTTGGTGGCTCCAACCGGGACTAAAGGCCCCCCTTTAGGCCCGGTTGCAGCCACCAACCGGGACTAAAGGTCATTTTCAGCAGCGCAAAGGGCGGGAAGCAGAGCCCTTTAGTCCCGGTTGGTGGCTCGGACCGGGACTAAAGGGGGGCCTTTAGTCCCGGTTGGTGCCACCAACCGGGACAAAAGGGCTGCGGCTGGCACGGCGTCGGGCAGGTGGATATTCAGTCCCACCTCGCTAGCTGAGAGGCGTCGAGAGTGGTTTATAAGCGCGGCGGCGCCAGCCCTCTCGAGCTCCTCTCTTATTTAGGCCTACGGGCCTAAACGCACTCTCTCTGCCTGTGGGCCTTCTGGGCCTGCTGCGGGCCTGCATCCTGGCCCAACTAGCGGATTGGGTTTCTAGTCGTATGCAGGCCGTGGTGGCCCAGTAGGCGGCATTTTTTTAAATTTTTTTACTTTTTAGTCCCGGTTTGTGGTAGCAATCGGGACTAAAGGTCCTTTCCAGTATTTTTGTTTTGTTTTTTTGCTTTATTTATTTTCTTTTGTTTCTACTTACAGCTAAATACTTAGAGTTTTTGAGTGATTCTTTTTTGCTTTAGGTCACAAAAATTATAAACTTTCTGTTAGTGCCAGTAGTTTTGCAATTAGAATAGTTTAAATTTGAATTCTTTGAAATTTGTGTGAATCACTAGTTTGTGAATAACTTTACTTTAATAATAGATTTTTGAGTGATTCTTTTTCCTGCTGTTTAATATTAGTGTATTTTATCATTATATTCAATTTGGTTATTTTTAGGTTATTTTAAATGGGTGTTTTAATCAAAAACAGATTTTTTTTATTTTAGTTTGCTATTAAAGTTTCTAACAAAAATTACTTTATGAAAATTCTTTTTGCTATTAAAGTTTTGAACAAAAAATACTTGGCATGGTATCATCATTTCACCCACATAGCATGTGCTAAAAAGTTGAGAGGGTTACGGGAAAAACTGGATGCACTTCGTGTACAAACTGGACAATCTCTTTCGAAGTATCAAGGTTTCGGACGAAAACTCATGTGTTACGAAGGCATTTCATATTTTTTAAACTTATTTGAACTCCAGACTTTTTGTGCATTCAATATGCACCATTCAAAGCCACATCATCAATTTTCAACCCTTTCTGACTTCATTTGCTATTTTTCATGCATTTAATCTTTTTTTGAGCTAAATGACCCTGAAATTGAAAAGCACTACAAATTAACTCTGAAAAGGTTGAAAGTTGGCATGGTATCATCATTTCACCCACATAGCATGTGCTAAAAAGTTGAGAGGGTTACGGCAAAAACTGGATGCACTTCGTGTACCAAATGGACAATCTCTTTCAAAGCAGCAGGGTTTCGGACGAAAACTCATATGTTATAAAGGCATTTCATTTTTTTAAACTTATTTCAACTCCAGACTTTTTGTGCATTCAACATGCACCATTCAAAGCCACATCATCAATTTTCAACCCTTTCTGACTTCATTTGCTATTTTTCATGCATTTACTGATTTTTTTGAGCTAAATGACCCTGAAATTGAAAAGCAGTACAAATGAACTCTGAAAAGGTTGAAAGTTGGCATGGTATCATCATTTCACCCACATAGCATGTGCTAAAAAGTTGAGAGGGTTACGGCAAAAACTGGATGCACTTCGTGTACAAAATGGACAATCTCTTTCGAAGTATCACGGTTTCGGACGAAAACTCATATGTTACAAAAGGCATTTCATTTCTTGACATGTAACTGCAGTGATATTCTAGATCAAAGTCATCATCAGAACAGTTGTGGAGAGAAAGTCTTCACTTTTTCTTCGCGTGTGTCCCTTGCTTATTGCGACGTAACCATGGATAATCTTCATCGTTTAACAAGGTGCTTGGGTCAGCCTTCACTTTGAAGGGAGGAATTTCATGAAACTTTTCATAATCTTCAGACATGTTTGTCTTGCCCTCCACTCCCACGATGTCTCTTTTCCCTGAAAGAACTATGTGGCGCTTTTGGTTCATCGTATGATGTATTCGCTTCCTTATCTTTTCTTTTTCTCGGTTTGGTAAACATGTCCTTCACATAGAAAACCTGTGCCACATCATTGGCCAGGACGAATGGTTCGTCTGTGTACCCAAGATTGTTGAGATCCACTGTTGTCATTCCGTACTGTGGGTCTACCTGTACCCCGCCTCCTGACAGATTGACCCATTTGCACCGAAACAAAGGGACATTAAAATCATGTCCATAGTCAAGTTCCCATATGTCCATTATTTAACCATAATATGTCTCCTTTCCCCTGTTGGTTGCTGCATCAAAGCGGACACCACTGTTTTGGTTGATGCTCTTTTGATCTTGGGCGATCGTGTAAAATGTATTCCCATTTATCTCGTACCCTTGGTAAGTCAATACAGTCGAAGATGGTCCCCTGGCCAACGAGTGCAGCTCATCTCCAACAATGTTGTTACCCATGAGATGTGTTTGCAACCAACTGCCGAAAGTCCTGATGTGTTCACATGTAATCCAGTCGTCAGACTGCTCCGGGTGTTTGGAGCGCAGAAAATTCTTGTGTTCATTGACATACGGGGTCACCAAGGTAGAATTTTGTAGAACTGTGTAGTGTGCTTGAGCCCAAGAATGCCCGTCCCTACATATTATTGCATCTGCTCCTAGCGTGCCTTTTCCAGTCAGTCTCCCCTCATACCGCGATTGAGGGAGACCAATCGGCTTAAGGTCAGGAATAAAGTCAACACAAAACCCAATGACCTCCTCTGTTTGATGGCCCATGGAGATGCTTCCTTCTGGCCTAGCACGGTTACGAACATATTTCTTTAAGACTCCCATGAACCTCTCAAAGGGGAACATATTGTGTAGAAATACAGGACCCAGAATGGCAATCTCGTCGACTAGATGAACTAGGACGTGCGTCATGATATTGAAGAAGGATGGTGGGAACACCATCTCAAAACTGACAAGACATTGCACCAAATCATTCTTTAACCTTGGTAGGATATCTAGATCGATTACCTTCTGAGAGATTGCATTGAGGAATGCACATAGCTTCACAATGGCTAATCGAACGTTTTCCGGTAGAAGCCCCCTCAATGCAACCGGAAGCAGTTGCGTCATAATCACGTGGCAGTCATGAGACTTTAGGTTCTGGAACTTTTTCTCTGCCATATTTATTATTCCCTTTATATTCGACGAGAAGCCAGACGGGACCTTCATACTGAGCAGGCATTCAAAGAAGATTTCCTTCTCTTCTTTGGTAAGAGCGTAGCTGGCAGGACCTTCATACTGCTTTGGATGCATGCCGTCTTTTTCGTGCACACGTTGCTGGTCCTCCCGTGCCTCTGGTGTATCTTTTGTCTTCCCATACACGCCCAAGAAGCCTAGCAGGTTCACGCAAAGATTCTTCGTCACGTGCATCACGTCGATTGCAGACCGGACCTCTAGGTCTTTCCAATAGGGTAGGTCCCAAAATATAGATTTCTTCTTCCACATGGGTGTGCGTCCCTCAGCGTCATTCGGAACAGATTGTCCGACAGGACCCTTTCCATAGATTACTTGTAAATCCTTGACCATATCAAGTATGGCATCACCAGTACGGAGGGCGGGCTTCTTCCGGTGATCTGCCACACCTTTGAAATGCTTGCCTTTCTTTCTTAAGAGATGGTTGGTCGAAAGAAATCGACGATGTCCCAGGTACACATTCTTCCTGCATTTGTCCAAATATATACTTTCGGTATCATCTAAATAGTGCGCGCATGCATGGTATCCCTTGTTTGGCTGTCCTGAAAGGTTACTAAGAGCAGGCCAATCATTGATGGTTACAAACAGCAACGCATGTAGGTCAAATTCCTCCTGTTTGTGCTCATCCCACACACGTACACCTTCTCCATTCCACAGCTGTAAAAGTTCTTCAACTAATGGCCTTAGGTTCACATCAATGTCGTTGCCGGGTTGCTTAGGGCCTTGGATGAGCACTGGCATCATAATGAACTTCTGCTTCATGCACAACCAAGGAGGAAGGTTATAGATACATAGAGTCACGGGCCAGGTGCTATGATTGCTGCTCTGCTCCCCAAAAGGATTAATGCCATCTGCACTTAAACCAAACCATACGTTCCTTGCGTCACCTGCAAAGTCCCGCCACCTTCTCTCGATTTTTCTCCACTGCGACCCGTCAGCGGGTGCTCTCAACTTCCCGTCTTTCTTACGGTCTTCTTTGTGCCATCGCATCAACTTGGCATGCTCTTTGTTTCTGAACAGACGTTTCAGTCGTGGTATTATAGGAGCATACCACATCACCTTGGCAGGAACCCTCTTCCTGGGGCGCTCGTCCTCAACATCACCAGGGTCATCTCGTCTGATCTTATACCGCAATGCACCGCATATCGGGCATGCGTTCAAATCCTCGTACTCACCGCGGTAGAGGATGCAGTCATTAGGGCATGCATGTATCTTCTGCACCTCCAATCCTAGAGGGCATAGAACCTTCTTTGCTTCGTACGTACTTTCGGGCAATTCGTTATCCTTTGGAAGCTTCTTCTTCATTATTTTCAGTAGCTTCCCAAATCCATTGTCAGATACACCATTGTCTGCCTTCCATTGCAGCAATTCCAGTGTGGTATCGAGCTTTGTGTTGTCATCTTCGCAATTTGGGTACAACCCTTTTTTGTGATCCTCTAACATGCGATCGAACTTCAACTTCTCCCTTTCACTTTGGCATTGTCTCTTTGCATCAACAATGACCCGGCGAAGATCATCATCGGGCACATCGTCTGGTTCCTCTTGATCTTCAGCTTCCCCCGTTGCAGTATCACCGTATTCAGGGGGATAGTTGTCATCATCCTCTTCTTCTTCGTTGTCTTCCATCATAACCCCTCTTTCTCCGTGCTTGGTCCAAACATTATAGTGTGGCATGAAACCCTTCTCAAGCAGGTGGACGTGAAGGGTTTTCAAGTTAGAGTAATCCTTCGTATTCTCACAGACAAGGCATGGACAATACATAAAACCATTCTGCTTGTTTGCCTCAGCCACTTCGAGAAATTTATGCAGGCCCTCAAGATACTCGGAGGTGAGTCGGTCACCGTACATCCATTGCCGGTTCATCTGCGTGCATTATATAATTAAGTGTATCAAAAACCATTACAGAACATCATGAATAGAGAAGTGACTAAATTAATACAAGTTCATCATCACATTAAAACCAAAGTACAGTAGTGATCAAATGTTATTACTGAAAAAATAAATACATAAAGTTCATACATATATAGTTCTCATAGAACAACATATAGCTCTCTAGAGCATCTAATTAAAACATACATTGAAACTATGAAAAACAACAACAAATGCGATCATAATCGCAACTAAGGTAACAATTGATCCAACGGCATAATGATACCAAGCCTCATTACGAATGGCATATTTTCTAATCTTTCTAATCTTCAAGCGCATTGCATCCATCTTGATCTTGTGATCATCGATGACATCGGCAACATGCAACTCCAATTCCATCTTCTCCTCCTCAATTCTTTTCAAATTTTTCTTCAAGTAATTGTTTTCTTTTTCAACTAAATTTAACCTCTCGACAAGAGGGTCGGTTGGAATTTCCGGTTCACATACCTCCTAGATAAAAACATCTATGTCACGTTGGTCGGCATAATTGTCATAAACACTAAATGAAACAAATCATAATAAAAGATAATATACCACATCCGAATCATAGACAGGACGAGGGCCGACGGGGGCGGATACCAAAGTCATGGCACTATATAATAACAAACAATAATAAAAGTAAGAAAATTATACAAGTATCTATCTAAATCATACAAGTAAGATTTTTTTTTTAAAAAGAAGATAAGAACAAGAGGCTCACCACGGTGGTGCCCGCGACGAGATCGGCGCGGGCGATCGACGGCGGTGAGGACGGGGACAGGGACGGCACCCTACACATGTGCAGACTCTAAGAAGTTAATTTCAGCTCAAATTGTGCATCTAAATCAAAAGAACTCCCACATACACTCCTCCACTAAAACCCACAAACCACTCTGCTTCTACAGTATTTGAAATGAGCTAAACTAGCAGTGAGAGATGAAACGATGAAGTTGCTAACCTTTTAGAACACTTGTGTAGTTGGTGCACCACCAAACCTAGACAAATCTTGGGAAAAATGGAGCTGCGAGGTCGAGCTTGGAGAGGAGAAAGCTTAAGTGTGACTCGGGCATTTCATCGAACACCTCTTGTGCATAGGAGGTGAGAGCAGAGCAGCACACACCTCCCACACCGGCCGGCCAAAAAACTGAGGAGGAGCGGGCAGGGGAGAGCATATATATAGGCATTAGTCCTGGTTCCAGACACCAACCGGGACTAAAGACTGAAGACTGACCTTTAGTCCTGGTTCCAGACACCAACCGGGACTAAAGGGGTTGCGCCAGAAGCGAGGCCCTTTAGTCCCGGTTGGTGGCTGGAACCGGGACTAAAGGTCCCAGCCGAACCGTGACTGGTGCCTGCCGAGGCCCGGCTGGCGTCCTGGCCGCTCGAAGCGGGATTGATTCACGCATTAGTCCCGGTTCGTAACAGAACCGGGACTGTTGCTCTGATCTGGCCTGGACCAATGCCCTGTTTTGTACTAGTGCCATCACTGGACGCGCCGGGTCGCGGAAATTATTCAAGCCTCTGACAGCATCACGGCGGCTCAAGCGGTTCTGATCCTAGAAAAGAACTGTCACTTCGAGCCCCTCGTGCAGAAGCTTGGCCGACTTAAGCGGAAAGTTCAGGATATGGGCGAGCTCATGGACGTCCTCACCAGGTATGCCGAGTCAGACACCACGAAGGATCCTAACCCGGATGATGATCAAACTAGCAAAGGAAAGAAAAACAATGGAGGCAAGGGTAACCAGCAGAACAATTCAGGGAACAATGGAAGTCATGGCAATGGAGGGAAGCATAAGAATCAGGAAGGAGGATCAGATTTGGTCGCTAATACCAACACTGGTTAGAAATACCCGAAGGGGAATAATTCGGGAAGATCTTATAGTGGCAAAAAAAACCCGTAATTTTGAGGAAGCCCTCAAAGGGCCATGCCCAAAGCACAACCTCCCTAATAAGCCGTCAACCCACTCTTGGGAGAACTGTCACATAATGCAGGCTTTCGGCGAGCAGTTCCTTTAGAACCGTCAAAGCGGCGGCGGAGGCAACCCGGGGCAGCCTGGAGCCGGCTCGTCCGGTGGATTTCATAACCCGGGGTTTCATGGCCCGGGCGGCTCAGGTACAGGTTACCAGGGTTCTGGCAACAACGGAGGCAATCAGCATCTACGGCAAGGAAATCAGCAACAGGGCAATCAACATGTCAATCAGTCTGGTTTTCAGAGCAATCCCAAACAGTTGAATAGTGGGCAGTATCACGTGTTCACGACCCATACTGACAAGCGAGATCGCAAACTCCGGAAACGAGCCGTCAGTGTTGTTGAGCCGGTAGTACCGGAATATCTACGTTGGTCGGAACAACCCATTACGTGGAGAAGAGAGGATCACCCTCCCCGGGTCGACAGTCTGGGTTTCTTAGCTTTGGTGGTGGCGCCTTAAGTCGGTGGTTATTCACTCACGAAGGTACTCATGGACGGAGGAAGCAGTATAAACATCTTGTACTACGACAATTTCCGACGGATGAATCTGTCTGAAAAATAGCTCCAGTCGTCTTCCACCGTGTTTCACGGGATTGTTCCCGGAAAGTCTGCATATCCTATCGGGCGGATCAAGCTGGATGTCGCGTTTGGCACTGATGATAACTACCGGTGCGAGTCTTTGACCTTTGAGGTGGTTAAAATCAAGAGCCCGTATCACGCCTGTTCGGGCGGCCGGCTTATGCTCGCTTTATGGCTCGACCTTGCTATGTCTACCTCAAACTCAAGATGCCTGGACCGAATGGCACTATCACAGTTAATGGAGATCGAAAGATCGCCCTTGAGTGCGAGGAAGGGGATGCAGCCTACGCCGAGACGGCTTGCGCTGCGGAAGAGTTGAAATATTACACTGCAAATGTTAACCCGGCCGATATGACGCCCTTGAAGAAGCCTACTGCAGAGTATGACCCGCCACTCAAGTTCAAGTCGGCTGAGGACACCAATCAGGTTGAGTTTGTCCCTGGCGACTCGTCCAAGACGTTCACTATTGGGACTGGTATGGATCCCAAATAGGAAAGTGCACTATCGAGTTCATCCGTGAGAATCAGGACATCTTCGCGTGGAAACCTTCTGACATGCCAGGTGTACCGAGAGAACTCGCTGAGCACCACCTTAATGTGGATCCGAAAATGAAGCCTGTTCGACAATTCCTCCGTTGTTTTAACGAGGAGAGACGCAAGGTTATTGGGGAGGAAGTAGCCCGGCTCCTAGCTGCCGGGTTCATCGTTGAAGTTTTTCACCCTCACTGGTTGGCTAATCCAGTGCTTGTTCTCAAGAAAAAACGGCACTTGGCGCATGTGCATTGACTACATAGATCTCAACAAGGCTTGTCCCAAAGACCCGTTTGCCCTCCCGCGCATTGATCAGATCATCGATGCCACGACGGGTTGTAAGAGTTTGTGTTTCCTGGATGCTTACTCCGGTTATCATCAGATAAGAGATGGCCGTTGAGGATCAGGAGAAGACGGCTTTTATCACACCCTTTGGGGCCTTCTGCTATGTCTCTATGCCTTTCGGGCTCAAAAGTGCAGGGGCGACTTATCAGCGGTGTGTCCAGAATTGTTTTCATAAGCAGATTGGGCGCAACGTTCATGCTTATGTGGATGATATCATGGTCAAGTCATTGAAGAAGGAGACCTTGCTGGATGATCTCAAGGAAACTTTTGCTAATCTTCGGACTTACCAGATGAAGCTTAACCCGGATAAGTGTATTTTTGGTGTTCCTGCAGGCAAGCTACTGGGCTTCCGGGTGTCAGAACGGGGCATCGAAGCTAACCCGGACAAGATTAAGGCAATAACCTCGCTTGTGAAACCAAAGAATATTAATGACGTTCAGCGCATGGCAGGTCGCATTGCGGCTCTAAGCCGGTTCATAAGCCGCCTTGGTGAGAAAGCTATCCCCCTGTACCAGATGCTGAAAAAGACTGATGACTTTGTCTGGAGCGATGCTGCCTTCGAAGCCCTTAAGAAGCAGTTGGCTGAGCCGCCAGTCCTCGCTGCTCCTATTGCCAAAGAGCCTATGCTCCTGTACATTGCAGCTAATAATCGCGCGGTAAGTGTTGCAGTTGTTGTCAAGAGAAAGGAGGCAGGAAAGGAATATCCAGTGCAGAGGCCAGTCTATTACGTCAGCGAAGTACTGTCTGAGTCTAAGCAGAGATATCCACATTGGCAGAAGTTGGTGTTTGGGGTCTTCATGGCTAGTTGCAAGCTCAGGCATTATTTCCTGGAGCACCCCATTACCGTGGTCAGTTCAGCACCCTTGGGAGACATAATCCAGAACAGGGAAGCTACAGGCCGGGTTGCCAAGTGGGCAATTAAGCTTGGCCCACATCATCTTAAGTATGTGCCTCGCACGGCCATTAAATCCCAGGCACTCATGGATTTCATCAATGATGGGACTGAACTCCAAGCTCCAGAAGAGAAGCCCGATAATACGTATTGGACTATACATTTTGATGGTTCCAAACAGCTAGAAGGCTCGGGGGCTGGAGTCGTCATATCTTCCCCTCGAGGTGATAAATTTTGCTATGTCCTGAGGATTCTGTTTACTTGTACTAACAATGCAACTGAATACGAGGCTCTCCTCCATGGTCTTCGGATGGCTAAAGAGATGAATCTCAGCCGGGTCAGGTGCTTGGGCGACTCAGATTTGGTTGCTCAACAAGTTTCAGGAAAGTGGGATTCCAAGGACCCGCTTATGGTGGCTTATCGGCAAGAGGTAACCAATGTGTCCGGACACTTCAAAGGATATCAAGTTGATCACATTGATCGGTGACTCAACGAGGCGGACGATGCATTGTCACGACTCGGCTCTCAACGTAAGCCGGTCCCTCCCAATGTGTTCCTTGACGTGCTACATCATCCTTCTGTCAAACTGCCTTCCGAGGAAGATCTCGCTATCCCTGACCCGAAGGCACTGTTGGTGGCGGCTCTTCACGCTATTCCGGACTGGACAATTCCTTATCTGGATTATCTGACTCGAGGCCAGCTACCTGCAGATGAACTCATGGCTCGTCAGATCGTCCGCCGCTCCAAGTCTATGTCTATCGTCAATGGCGAGTTACACAGAAGAAGCATCATAGGGGTTTTCCAGCGTTGTGTCTCCCCTGATGAAGGGTGAGAGATTCTCAATGAGATTCATTCTGGCGATTGTGGTCATCATGCCGGCTCAAGATCCTTAGTGGCAAAAGCCTTTCGCCATGATTTTTACTGGCTTACGGCTCACGCAGATGTTGAGGATATCGTTCAAAAGTGTGATGGTTGCCAGAAGTTTGCACGCCAGGCTCATGTCCCGGCTCAAGAGCTTCGCATGATTCCTCTCACATGGCCTTTTGCAGTCTGGGGGCTCAACATGGTTGGTCTGTTTAAACCGTCCAAGGACAAAAAGACCCATCTTTTAGTTGTTGTTGATAAATTCACCAAGTGGGTTGAGGCCGAGCCAATCCGCAATTGTGATGCAGCCACAGCAGTCAAGTTCTTGAAAAAGTTGATTTTTCGCTTTGGTTATCCACATAGCATCATCACTGATAATGGAACAAATTTGTCTAAGGGAGCTATGAAGCAATTTTGTCAAAGAGAGCATATCCGGCTTGATGTTGCATCAGTTGCCCACCCACAGTCCAATGGCTAAGCAGAACGTGCTAATCAAGAGATTTTACGAGGTATCAAGCCAAGGCTTATGGTCCCCCTTGAGCGCACGCCGGGTTTCTGGGTTGAGGAGCTTCCTTCTGTCCTTTGGAGCATAAGGACTACCCCTAACAGATCAACAGGCTTTACGCCTTTCTTTATGGTCTATGGCGCAGAAGCTGTTTTACCCAGCGATATTCGCCACGATTCCCCCCGGGTCACCACCTATGTCGAAGCAGATAACGAGCAGGCTCGTCAAGATTCTCTCGATGCTTTGGAGGAGGAACGGGACTTAGCAGCAGCACGATCTGCAATCTATCAGCAAGACCTACGTCTCTATCACAGCCGTTGGGTTCGCAGCCGTACTTTCCAAGAGGGCGACTTAGTACTCCGTCTGATTCAAGAACAGGCGGGTATGCACAAGCTCTCCCCTCCTTGGGAAGGGCCTTTTGTCATCAGCAAAAATCTCAACAACGGTTCATATTACCTGATGGATATACGTGAGCACAATACATCACGTACGTCGGAGGAGGAGACCAACAGGCCTTGGAACATCGCTCATCTCCGTCCTTATTACACTTAGAGCCACCGGCTCAAGTTGCTTGTACATACCTCTGTATATATTATGATCAATAAACATAAGCCGGCACCCTCGAAAGTCGGGGCCTCTGTCGTTTCATCTTAACTATTTTGCATGAGTCTTTTTGTTTTTGATCATTGGTCACTTGGGGGCTTCCAACTCACCGAGTTTAGCTATCTCACCCTCTTGACCCGGCAATTAACGCCACATTATCTTGGTTAAACCTGCATGTCTGCTTGATGCTACTCCGATTAGGTGACCCGGTGTACTCTTGACAAGTCAATCATCTTTATGACCCTGAACTTATCTTGGTTAAAACATCGGATGTCGCGTGAGAGCCGGCTTATAGAGAGCAAGGATAAACCATGGGCTATCACGGCAGCTTCCTTGAAGCAAGACTCGAGCCTCGAAAGCCGGTCTATATTGTCGTGCCTCGAAAGCCGACTTAACGTTGATATCTATTCATGATTTCTGTTCAATTTTTACAGGGGTTATCTTTGTTTCCCTTTGGCCATGAGCCGCCGGATCATGGATGAGTCGGGTCAAACAAACATCCTAAACAGGTTATTTCCGACGTGCTAACCACGAGCCGGTTAGTTATTAATCCACCCGGCTTATTTTACACCTGTGTTCTGCAGAGCAGGATAGGTTAATGTTGGTTCATACAAACATGACTCAAATGCATGATAATAAATATGCCCTAGAGGCAATAATAAATTGGTTATTATTATATTTCCTTGTTCATGATAATCGTTTATTATCCATGCTATAATTGTATTGATTGGAAACTCAAATGCATGTGTGGGTACATAGACAACACTGTGTCCCTAGTAAGCCTCTAGTTGACTAGCTTGTTGATCAAAGATGGTTAAGGTTTCCTAGCCATGGACATGAGATGTCATTTGATAACGGGATCACATCATTAGGAGAATGATGTGATGGACAAGACCCAAACTATAAACGTAGCATTTGATCGTGTCAGTTTATTGCTATTGTTTTCTGCATGTCAAGTATCTGTTCCTTTGACCATGAGATCATGCAACTCACTAACACCGGAGGAATACCTTGTGTGTATCAAACGTCGCAACGTAACTGGGTGACTATAAAGGTGCTCTACAGGTATCTCCGAGGGTGTCTGTTGGGTTGGCATGGATCAAGACTGGGATTTGTTACTCCGTATGACGGAGAGGTATCTCAGGGCCCACTCGGTAATACAACATCACAATGAGCCTTGCAAGCAATGTGACTAAAGTGTTAGCCACGAGATCTTGTATTACGGAACGAGTAAAGAGACTTGCCGGTAACGAGATTGAACTAGGTATAGTGATACCGACGATCGAATCTCGGGCAAGTAACATACCGAAGAACAAAGGGAACAGCATACGGGATTAACTGAATCCTTGACATAGAGGTTCGACCGATAAAGATCTTCGTAGAATATGTAGGAGCCAATATGGGCATCCAGGTCCCGCTATTGGTTATTGGCCGTAGAGGTGTCTCGGTCATGTCTACATAGTTCTCGAACCCGCAGGGTCTACACACTTAACGTTTGGTGACGATTAGTATAATTGAGTTATTATGTTGGTGACCGAAAGTTGTTCGGAGTCCCGGATAAGATCCCGGACATGACGAGGATCTCCGGAATAGTCCGGAGGTAAAGATTGATATATGTGATAATAGTGTTTTGATCTCCGGAAGAGTTTCGGAGTTCACCGGAAGGGGTTCCGGATGTTTACCGAAGTGTTCGGGTGCAGCAACACTTTATATGAGCCAAAGGGATAAAGCCCACAAGGTATTGGAAAGTGCAAAAGTAGTTTTGCTGCCGCGGAGCGGTACTACCGCTTGTGTGAAGCGGTACTACCTCCCAAGCGGTACTACCGCTTGTGTGAAGCGGTACTACCGCTTGTGCGCGGCTGTGCACGGTTCGGCAGGGATCCGAGTTGGACTCTTTTCCTGCGGGACAAACCGACCTTGTGCGGGCAAAACCGACCCGGAGGAGGCTTTTACTCCAAGTTTAGACCCCAAGGCTCAACATATAAATAGAGGGGCAGGGCTAGCACACGGGATACATCAGGATTTCCCAAGCCGTGTGCCGGCAACCCTAGCCCTCTAGTTCCTCCGTCATAATCTCCGTAGCGCTTGGCGAAGCCCTGCAGAGATTGTTCCTCACCACCATCACCACGCCGTCGTGCTGCTGGAACTCAACCACTACTTCACCATCGCTCGCTGGATCGAGGAGGTGAAGGCGTCATCAAGCCGTATGTGTGTTGAACGCGGAGGTGCCGTCCGTTCGGCACTAGATCGGAAGGATCGTGATTGGATCGCGGGACGCTCGGCGATTTGGATCGCGAAGACGTTCGACTACATCAACCGCGTTTATTAACGCTTCCGCTTAGCGATCTACAAGGGTATGTAGATTCACTCTCCCTCTCGTAGATGCTCATCACCATGGATAGATCTTGCGTGTGCGTAGGAAAATTTTTGTTTCCCATGCAACGTTTCCCAACAGTGGCATCTGAGCTAGGTCTATGCGTAGATGAGATCTCGAGTAGAACACAAACGAGTTGTGGGCGTGGGTGTATACATATTGCTTGCCGTTACTAGTTGATACTTGATTCCGCGGTATTGTGAGATGAAGCGGCCCGGACCGACATTACGCGTACGCTTACGCGAGACTGGTTTCACCGCTGCGTGCACTTGTTGCATAAAGGTGACTGGCGGGTGTCTGTCTCTCTCACTTTAGTTGAATCGGTTCAATGAAGAGGGTTCTTTTAGAAGATCAAAAAGCAATCACTACACCACGTTGTGGTTTTGCGTAGGTAAGAATCGTTCTTGCTAGATACCCGTAGCAGCCACGTAAAATTTGCAACAACAATTAGAGGACGTCTAACTTGTTTTTGCAGGGTATGTTGTGATGTGATATGGCCAATTACATGATGAGATATATGTGATGTATGAGATGATCATGTATTGTATAGAATATCACGACTTGCATGTCGATGAGTACGGCAACTGGCAGGAGCCATAGAGTTGTCTTTAATTATTGTATGACCTGCGTGTCAATCATTAAGCGCTATGTAATGCTTTACTTTATCGCTAAACGTTAGCTATAGTCGTGGAAGCAACAGTCGGCGCGACAACCTTATGGCGACACGTTGATGGAGATCAAGATGATGGAGATCATGGTGTCATGCCGGTGACGATGGAGATCATGCCGGTGCTTTGGAGATGGAGATCAAAAGCACAAGTTCATGGCCATATCATGTCACTTATGATTTGCATGTGATGTTAATCCTTTTATGCATCTTATTTTGCTTAGGACGACGGTAGCATTATAAGGTGATCCCTCACTTAAATTTCAAGATAAATTGTGTTCTCCCCAAGTGTGCACCGTTGCGAAAGTTCGTCGTTTCGAGACACGCCGTGATGATCGGGTGTGATAGACTCTACGTTCGCATACAACGGGTGTAAGCCATGTTACACGTGCGGAACACTCGGGTTAAACTTGACGAGCCTAGCATGTACAGACATGGCCTCGGAACACAAGAGACCGAAAGGTCGAACATGAGTCATATAGTAGATATGATCAACATGAAGATGTTCACCATTGAAACCACCTCAACTCACGTGATGATCGGACTTGAGTTGGTGGATTTGGATCATGTTACACTCGAATGATCGGAGGGATGTCAATTTGAGTGGGAGTTTTTTAAATATGATTAACTAAACTCATTATCTAAGAACAATAGTCTAAGTTGTCTTTGCTATATTTATGTTGTAGATCATGGCTCGCGCAGTAGCACCCCTGAATTTTAATGCGTTCCTAGAGAAAGCTAAGTTGAAAGATGATGGAAGTAACTTTGTGGACTGGGCCCGTAATCTAAGGATTATCCTTACGGCTTCCCAGAAGGCTTATGTCCTTGATGCACCGCTTGGTGATCCACCCGCTCCAGTTGAGTCTCTAGACGTTGTGAACGCCTGGCAGGCTCGTTCTGATGATTACTCAATAGTTCAATGTGCAATGTTGTATGGCTTAGAACCGGGACTTCAAAGACGTTTTGAACGTCATGGAGCATATGAGATGTTCCAGGAGTTGAAGTTTATCTTTCAGAAGAATGCCCGGATCGAGAGATATGAGATCTCCGATAAGTTCTATGCTTGCAAGATGGAGGAGAACGGGTCTATCAGTGATCACGTGCTCAGAATGTCTGGGTACTCCACCCGCCTGGCTGAGTTAGGGATGCCCCTTCCGCCAGAGGCTATCACTGACAGAGTTCTTCAATCATTGCCACCTAGCTACAAGAGCTTCGTGTTGAACTATAACATGCACGGGATGAACAAGTCAGTCGCCGAGCTGTTTGCGATGCTGAAAGCCGCTGAGTCTGAAATTCAGAAGGAGCATCAAGTGTTGATGGTCAATAAAACCACTAGTTTCAAGAAAAATGGCAAGGGTAAGAAGGGTAACTCCAAGCAGAGTGGCAAAGCAGTTGCTCCTCTCGTGAAGAAACCCAAGGCTGGACCCAAACCAGAAACTGTGTGTTTTCATTGCAAGGGAACTGGACACTGGAAGCGGAATTGCCCCAAGTATTTGGCTGACAAGAAGGCGGCCAACAACAAACAAGGTATATATGATATACATGTTATTGATGTGTACCTTACCAACTCTCGTTGTAGTGCCTGGGTATTTGATACCGGTGCGGTTGCTCATATTTGCAACTCAAAACAGGAACTGCGGAATAGACGGAGGCTGGCAAAGGACGAAGTGACGATGCGCGTGGGAAATGGTTCCAAGGTTGATGTGATCGCCGTTGGCACGCTCGCTCTTCGATTACCGTCGGGATTAGTGATGAACCTAAATAAGTGTTATTTGGTGCCTGCGTTAAGCATGAACATTATATCTGGATCTTGTTTATTGCGAGACGGTTACTCATTTAAATCAGAGAATAATGGTTGTTCTATTTATATGAGTAATATCTTTTATGGTCATGCACCCGATGTGAGGGGTTTATTCTTATTGAATCTCGATAGTAATGATACACATGTTCATAACATTGATGCCAAAAGATGTAGAATTGATAATGATAATACCACTTTCTTGTGGCACTGCCGTTTAGGTCATATTGGCGTAAAACGCATGAAGAAGCTCCATGCTGATGGACTTTTGGAGTCACTTGATTTTGAATCACTTGACACATGTGAGCCATGCCTCATGGGCAAGATGACTAAAACGCCGTTCTCTGGTACGATGGAACGGGCAAGTGACTTGTTGGAAATCATACATACTGATGTGTGCGGTCCGATGAGCATTGAGGCGCGCGGTGGTTATCGTTACTTTCTCACCTTCACTGATGACTTAAGTAGATATGGGTATATTTACTTAATGAAACACAAGTCTGAAACGTTTGAAAAGTTCAAGCAATTTCAGAGTGAAGTTGAGAATCATCGTAACAAGAAGATTAAATTCCTACGATCTGATCGAGGAGGAGAATATCTGAGTTATGAGTTTGGCAGTCACTTAAGACAGTGTGGAATTGTTTCACAATTAACACCGCCTGGAACACCACAGCGTAATGGTGTGTCCGAACGTCGTAATCGAACCTTATTGGATATGGTGCGATCTATGATGTCTCTTGCCGATTTGCCACTATCGTTTTGGGGTTATGCATTAGAGACAGCAGCATTCACTTTAAATAGGGCACCATCGAAATCCGTTGAGACGACGCCTTATGAACTTTGGTTTGACAAGAAGCCAAAGCTGTCGTTTCTTAAAGTTTGGGGATGTGATGCTTATGTCAAAAAGCTTCAGCCTGAAAAGCTGGAACCCAAAGCGGAGAAATGCGTCTTCATAGGATACCCAAAAGAGACAGTTGGGTATACCTTCTACCTCAGATCCGAGGACAAAGTGTTTGTCGCTAAAAACGGAACATTTCTTGAGAAAGAGTTTCTCTCGAAAGAATTGAGTGGGAGGAAGATAGAACTTGATGAGGTTGTTGAACCTTTACTTCAACCTGAGAGTAGCGCAGCGCAGAAAGTTGTTTCTGTGGAGCCTACATTAGCTGAAGAAGAAGTTAATGATGATGATCATGAAGCTTTGGATCAAGTTGCTATCGAACCTCGTAGGTCGACAAGGACGCGTACTGCTCCTGAGTGGTACGGCAACCCTGTCTTAGAGGTCATGTTGTTAGACAACGATGAACCTACGAGCTATGGAGAAGCGATGATGAGCCCGGATTCCGAGAAGTGGTTAGAGGCCATGAAATCCGAGATGGGATCCATGTATGAAAACAAAGTATGGACTTTGGAAGTATTACCTGAAGGGCGTAAGGCCATTCAGAACAAATGGATCTTTAAGAGGAAGACGGACGCGGACGGTAATGTCACCGTCTATAAAGCTCGACTTGTGGCAAAGGGTTTTTCACAAGTTCAAGGAGTTGACTACGATGAGACCTTCTCACCCGTAGCGATGCTTAAGTCCGTCAGAATCATGTTGGCAATAGCTGCCTTTTTCGATTATGAAATTTGGCAGATGGATGTCAAAACAGCGTTCCTTAACGGTTTCCTTAAGGAAGAGTTGTATATGATGCAACCAGAAGGTTTTGTCGATCCAGAAAATGCTGACAAAGTTTGCAAACTCCAGCGATCCATTTATGGACTGGTGCAAGCATCTCGGAGTTGGAATCTTCGTTTTGATGAGGTGATCAAAGCGTTCGAGTTTATACAAGTTTACGGAGAAGCTTGTATTTACAAGAAAGTGAGTGGGAGCTCTATAGCGTTTCTAATATTATATGTGGATGACATATTGCTGATTGGAAACAATATAGAAATGCTGGAAAGCGTAAAGGAATATTTGAACAAGAGTTTTTCAATGAAGGACCTAGGAGAAGCTGCTTTCATATTAGGCATCAAGATCTATAGAGATAGATCGAGACGCTTAATAGGACTTTCACAAAGCACATACCTTGATAAGATTTTGAAGAAGTTCAAAATGGATCAGTCCAAGAAGGGGTTCTTGCCTGTTTTGCAAGGTGTGAAGTTGAGTAAGACTCAATGCCCAGTGACTGCAGAAGATAGAGAAAAGATGAGTGTCATCCCCTATGCTTCAGCCATAGGCTCTATCATGTATACAATGCTGTGCACAAGACCCGATGTCAGCCTTGCCATAAGTATGGCCGGAAGGTTTCAAAGTGATCCAGGAATGGAACACTGGACGGCGGTCAAGAATATCCTGAAGTACCTGAAAAGGACTAAGGACATGTTTCTCGTTTATGGAGGTGATCAAGAGCTCGTCGTAAAGGGTTACGTCGATGCAAGCTTTGACACTGATCCGGATGACTCTAAGTCGCAAACCGGATACGTATTTATTCTTAATGGGGGTGCGGTTAGCTGGTGCAGTTCCAAGCAAAGCGTGGTAGCTGATTCTACATGCGAAGCGGAGTACATCGCAGCCTCGGAGGCGGCGAAGGAAACGACGTTTCAATTCCTTCCGCGATTACATCAAGGAGGACGACATAAATATTTGCAAAGTACACACGGATCTAAATGTTGCAGATCCGTTGACTAAACCTCTTCCAAGGGCTAAACATGAACAACACCAGAACTGCATGGGTGTTCGATTCATTACAATGTAAATCACATAGTGATGTGAACTAGATTATTGACTCTAGTGCAAGTGGGAGACTGTTGGAAATATGCCCTAGAGGCAATAATAAATTGGTTATTATTATATTTCCTTGTTCATGATAATCGTTTATTATCCATGCTATAATTGTATTGATTGGAAACTCAAATGCATGTGTGGGTACATAGACAACACTGTGTCCCTAGTAAGCCTCTAGTTGACTAGCTTGTTGATCAAAGATGGTTAAGGTTTCCTAGCCATGGACATGAGATGTCATTTGATAACGGGATCACATCATTAGGAGAATGATGTGATGGACAAGACCCAAACTGTAAACGTAGCATTTGATCGTGTCAGTTTATTGCTATTGTTTTCTGCATGTCAAGTATCTGTTCCTTTGACCATGAGATCATGCAACTCACTAACACCGGAGGAATACCTTGTGTGTATCAAACGTCGCAACGTAACTGGGTGACTATAAAGGTGCTCTACAGGTATCTCCGAGGGTGTCTGTTGGGTTGGCATGGATCAAGACTGGGATTTGTTACTCCGTATGACGGAGAGGTATCTCAGGGCCCACTCGGTAATACAACATCACAATGAGCCTTGCAAGCAATGTGACTAAAGTGTTAGCCACGAGATCTTGTATTACGGAACGAGTAAAGAGACTTCCCGGTAACGAGATTGAACTAGGTATAGTGATACCGACGATCGAATCTCGGGCAAGTAACATACCGAAGAACAAAGGGAACAGCATACGGGATTAACTGAATCCTTGACATAGAGGTTCGACCGATAAAGATCTTCGTAGAATATGTAGGAGCCAATATG
Organism: Elymus sibiricus; assembly: GCA_039707655.1. NCBI lineage: Eukaryota > Viridiplantae > Streptophyta > Magnoliopsida > Poales > Poaceae > Elymus > Elymus sibiricus. Next base: position 468,743,341 of record CM077668.1, on the reverse strand, counting down.
GGCATCCAGGTCCCGCTATTGGTTATTGGCCGTAGAGGTGTCTCGGTCATGTCTACATAGTTCTCGAACCCGCAGGGTCTACACACTTAACGTTTGGTGACGATTAGTATAATTGAGTTATTATGTTGGTGACCGAAAGTTGTTCGGAGTCCCGGATAAGATCCCGGACATGACGAGGATCTCCGGAATAGTCCGGAGGTAAAGATTGATATATGTGATAATAGTGTTTTGATCTCCGGAAGAGTTACGGAGTTCACCGGAAGGGGTTCCGGATGTTTACCGAAGTGTTCGGGTGCAGCAACACTTTATATGAGCCAAAGGGATAAAGCCCACAAGGTATTGGAAAGTGCAAAAGTAGTTTTGCTGCCGCGGAGCGGTACTACCGCTTGTGTGAAGCGGTACTACCTCCCAAGCGGTACTACCGCTTGTGTGAAGCGGTACTACCGCTTGTGCGCGACTGTGCACGGTTCGGCAGGGATCCGAGTTGGACTCTTTTCCTGCGGGACAAACCGACCTTGTGCGGGCAAAACCGACCCGGAGGAGGCTTTTACTCCAAGTTTAGACCCCAAGGCTCAACATATAAATAGAGGGGCAGGGCTAGCACACGGGATACATCAGGATTTCCCAAGCCGTGTGCCGGCAACCCTAGCCCTCTAGTTCCTCCGTCATAATCTCCGTAGCGCTTGGCGAAGCCCTGCAGAGATTGTTCCTCACCACCATCACCACGCCGTCGTGCTGCTGGAACTCAACCACTACTTCACCATCGCTCGCTGGATCGAGGAGGTGAAGGCGTCATCAAGCCGTACGTGTGTTGAACGCGGAGGTGCCGTCCGTTCGGCACTAGATCGGAAGGATCGTGATTGGATCGCGGGACGCTCGGCGATTTGGATCGCGAAGACGTTCGACTACATCAACCGCGTTTATTAACGCTTCCGCTTAGCGATCTACAAGGGTATGTAGATTCACTCTCCCTCTCGTAGATGCTCATCACCATGGATAGATCTTGCGTGTGCGTAGGAAAATTTTTGTTTCCCATGCAACGTTTCCCAACAGTTCATACAAACATGACTCGCCATTCTCATACTCAACGAAGCATCGTTTCTTCAAACGGAGACCTGGCGGGTTAAATATACAATCACACCAGTTCAGCTATTTCATCCAACATACTGCAAAATTTTCAAGTGCGCGAAGGCACAACAGAGCACCTAAGTGTTTCAATTATCCTATTACAAGGCCACAGCTGGGCTCAATATATGCCAAAGTTCTTTGGAGCTCTACTCCTGGTCACCAGTTTCAGCGCCCTCCGGGTTATCAGCTCCCGGGTTAGCTCCCTCCTGTTGTTTCTTGGCGGCTTGAGTTTTCGGGTCACCCTGCTCCGGCTCTGTTTTTTCTTTTATCTGAAGATTTTCGAAATCCCAGTCGAAGGTGGTCAAAGCTTGGAACTCGGCGTCCTCTCCTATTATAATTGATGGATCAACATCAGGAGCAAAGATGTGCTTACGCCTTGCTGGAGTCAGGTTGATTGGCTCGAAGATTGGCAGTGTAACCCGTTGGTTCCCTTCAGTATAAGCCGCCTGGTACCTCTTCAAGTCCACCTCTTCAACAATCTGACTCGCCACGACACGAGTTTCTTTCATACAGCGGGAATAGTCAGCCGACGTGAATTCCTTGCCATCCGTCTTAAGTTCCGAAAACCCGCCAGCAAGCTCAGACATGTCCATATCCGGCACATACGCCTTGGCTCGGCCCAGGGCTAGCATGCTGGCTGATCGGGCGACTGATTTCTTGAACTCCTCGATGTACTTCAGCACGGTGGAAAGCTGATTCAACACGTATTTGATATATTTTGGCGGCTCTTTATGTCTCATCACTGACATAATTGTGAACAAGCTCCCTGCATAGAGTTGCTCAAGCAAGGTGTACATCGCTTTCAGCTTGACCAGCGGCTCTTGACCAAGATTCACAGTCCGGTTCCCTGCAATTTTTGCCCAAGTATGTCTCAGCTACGGATTGCAGTTCGCAGGCGAGTTAACAGTACCAAATATGAATCAACTACAAGTGGCGGATCACTTACCAAAGATGGCCTGGGTCATGTGATTGTCGTGATGCTTTAACCCGGCCAACTCATCAGAAAGGGGCTTGAGTTTGTTTTCTGCTTCTTCAGCACGTTTCAACAGCAAGGTTCTCTCTTTCTCATGAGAGGCCGTCAATACTCTCAATTTTTCGGCGGTCGTCGATGCTGATTCTTCTAGAGATGCGGTTGCTGACTCGGCATCAGCTCGAAGCTTCTTATCCGCCTTAAGTTGCTCTTGCAAGCCGGCCGCCCTCGACTCGGCATCATTCAGCAGATCCTGTCATGACCAGGTCACATCAGTACAATGAGCCTACAAAATTGGCGACTTTGGTGTTTGGCGACTCTGATACAACCACAATTTTCTAAACTGAAGTCCCAAGCAGTTGCTAGCAATCTACATGGCACTTGGGGCCTAATGCAAGTTCAATTTTTCTTTTACAAATACGAAGGGAAAGCTCCAACTCATCTTCCTACAATGAGTCGGCCCTTGGCGGCTATCACAGTCAATTTTCTTCTACATACTAAATCAATATTATGAAGACCCGGCTGTTTTATAGAAACAAGCCGGCCCTTGGGTGCTACACATCCTTTTGCTCTCTAATTGTTGAAGACCCGGCTGTTTCATAGAAACAAGCCGGCCCTTGGGGGCTACATAACACTTTGCTCTATAATTGTTGAAGATCCGGCTGTTTCACAGAAGCAAGCCGGCCCTTGGGAGCTACATGTCAATTCAGTCTGAGACAAAGTTTAAGCACCAGCTTGTTATATGCATAACAACCCGGCCCTTGGGGGCTACGGTTGATGAAAGAAAAGAGAAGGATATCTAAAGTCTTTCACACAATCATGTTTGTTTATGTCTAAGACTTGGCGGCTACATATGATATATACAGTAGACAAGAGATATTTTCTTACCTCGTATTTCCTCTTCAGCATGTTAACCATGCTGGCTTCCATATCCCGGCTTGTGGATAGCCGGGTCAAGTACGCCTCATGAAGGTCAGCCGTGCTAAGTTCTTCAAGGCTTGGGAGTGCATGTTTCGCCAAAGTGGTTGAAGGCTCTGGAGTTTTAAAAGATGCTCCTGTGATGGTAACCTTGTCAGCGGCTTGGGGAGACGACACCACTACATTTTCGGCCGCCTTTGTTGGGCTCGAAGCATGGTCAGGACTAGGCGGGTTGACGTCTCCCACCTCGTCCGTCGCACAGGTTTGAGTGTCCACCTTTCCAGTTGATGGCGGCTTATTCTGCGGCGGCGGCTCAACAATCTCATCAGCCTGATCCTTTTCAGTTTCAACTTGACCTTCAGGGGTCACCAACTCTGGAGTTTCGGATCCGGGTTTCCGTAAGGATGAGGGTAATTCGCCAATCTTCCTTTTCTTGGCCTTGGCCCTGCGAAAGCACAAGCAGATTCAGATAAATAATACAACAGATATAACAAAGCACGACTCATCGAAAAGCTCTTACCCTGGTTTGATGACCATGGGTGGCAATTGAGTGGCAGATGAGTCGCCAGATGATGGTGGCGACTCCTGATAATCCGAATCAGACGGGTTACGTGGTTGTTTAAAAAGACCGGCAAGCGGGTGAGATGGAGTTGGACTATGAGGCACCTCATTTCGACGCTTGCGGGGGTTTGGCGAGTCAGATAAGCCGCCCAAAAGTTCTCCAGAGCCACTTCGCGTCTGGCGCCTTATTGATTCAGCGTGCTGTGATTTCTTTAAAGAAAATTTTAGGTCTAAGTAAGCAAGTGGATGAGAAAAGGGCACTTTCCTCACAGTTTTTCTTAGTTTTTGGGGAACAAAGGTGTCCGAGTCGGAAGAGATAGAAATTACCTCAACATCATCAGCCCGGCTAATATCAATATCGCCCTGGGAATAAGAGGCGTCAGCAAGTTCAATAAAAAGACAGCCAAGGGAGTCAAGTTCTACCTCTGATTCATCATCAGCCAAAGGCGACTGGCCCCTAGCTACCGTCTCATGTTCAGCGGCCGGCTTATGCTTTTTCCGAGTCGGCCCAGCTTTGGATTTGGCAGCTGCCTTCTTCGCTTTCTTGTTCCAGAATGAAGAATTAAGCTGCAGTTTAACGAGATTAACAAGTAAGCTTAAGTTATGGATTGATAAGTCAGATAAAACAAATTACAAAGAATGCTTACTGGGGGAGCTTGATTGAGGGCATAGAACGGTTTCAGTCCGGTCTTGTTGCATATTTCTTGAGGTTCCCCGAGTAGCTTCTTCGTAGCCTTATTTATATCATCATCTGACATATCATTGGGACTGAACCGTTGTGGATCGGTTGATTCGCCAGAATAATTACACATTAAGTCGTCTTGGCGGCTTAAGGGCGGGATCTTAAAGGTAAGCCAGCACCGGGTCAAGTCAACACCAGTTAGACCGTTGGCTATTAAAGCTCTCAACCTTGGATATACGTGAGCGACTTGGGCACGTTCTTCTTGAGGAGCCCAGCCAGGAAGTTCAAAGGATGGGGGAAGGCGTTCAGGTCTATAACCCGGCAGAGGGTTTTCATCAGCTGGAGCTGTGTTCTTGCAGTAGAACCATGTTTTGTTCCAACCTTTAGGGTGACTCGGCAGAGCAGCTGAAGGAAAAGGAACGTCTCTTCGTCTTTGAATTGAGACCCCGCCAAGTTCTAGGCAGGAGCCATCAGCGCACTCAGTTTGGCGGTTGAGATAGAAGAACTCTCTGAAGAGAGGGACGGTGGGTTCTATTTGCAGATATACTTCACACAAGACTTGAAATTGGTACAGGTTGGATACAGAGTTTGGACCGAGTCTTGAGGATGAAGGTTGAAGAAGTGTAGAACATCCCGGAAGAATTTTGACCCGGGTGGAGAGAAACCTCTGAGGAGATGGTCTGTAAAGATCACGACTTCCCCTTCGCGGGGGTGTGGGATGTTTTCTGCTGCTTGAGGGGCTCGATAGCCACTTATTTCCTGAGCCGGTAGGAAGCCTTGCTCTTTATAATCGTTCAGTACAAGGTCAGAGACTTGAGAACACACCCAGTTGCAGACTGTGGTCGTCGCCATAGCAAGTCGCCTAAATATGAACGAGGAAATGCAAAAACGTAAAGGCAGGATTACTCATGTTCATGATAAGCTCACATCATATGATTAAAGGTACAGGGGCGAGTCATTGTGTTCAGTAAGTCGCTAAGAGTGGATTATCAGATTGGGCGGATCATAATAAGTGGACATGAGTCGCCAAGAGTAAGGGCAGCTCATCCTAAGATCAAGGTTCTTGGATTTATCCTAAGTGTTGCAGAAACAAGTTTCGAACAAGAACGACTATTATTATGGATCTACAAAATACGCGAAAAAGGAAAATATTTGCTATTCCTAACTCATACAGTGGAGGCGCGGCTTGATTTATTCGCAGAGTCTAATGAAGATCAGAAGTTCCTTGATGCAAAAATGGTACTACAGCTGACATCGGAGTATTTCTACAACAAGCTCATTGGCATCTAGATCTAAAAACAGGAACAATGGGATAGACTGACGAACACCGATGAACTAGGTCAATGGATGTATGACTGCTACAGATCTAGGAGGCAATGAGGCGTACCTGGATGCGGTGAGAGGCTCTGAGATGATCCTGAGCAGCCTCGACGACGGCGCGTACGAAGAAGAAGGCGCAGTTGAGGTCGCCGGCGCGCGTCGGGGTCGTACAGCGGCGGAGTTCCTGACACTGGTAGGCGCGTCGCGAGGAAGAAGAAGAAGTGGGGCGGATGAAGCGGTAAAGTGAAAACGGAAACCCCCTCGGGCGTATTTATAAAAAAATAGAAGGGGAAGCGGCAGGTGCGAAAACAGAGGAGCACAGTAACTTTTGCGAGTGGATGACGCCTCGATTTTCGGGCTTGACAGATATACTCAAAAGATTCGCTATGATGTGGCGCCTGAACCCCGCGATTTCCGGAAGGTGATGTCATGCCTCTGAAGGATCAGAAATGTTAAGTTACCAGTGCTTTGTGAGCCCGCGAACTCGCATGACTCGGCCATGGAATGAACCTAGATGATGAAAGGAAGGATAACCCGGCAATGTGACTTCTAGAGATTGATGCGAATAAATTCACCTCACTCTGGGGGCTAATGTCAGAGATATAACTCGCCGGCATAACCCGCCCGTTCAGGGCCGGGTTACCGATTGGCGGCTTACAGGATAAAGGACGCAGCATTCAAAGTTCAGGAGACCCATCAGGCGACTCATCAAGCAGGCCGGGTTAGGGCCCAATACTTGAGGCGGCGGCTTATCGAAGGACATGATATGTTTTCCTTTCTTGAGGAGGACGGTGAGTAGGAAATAGACTAGATCACGGGTCATGTTACGACCCGGACTCTATTGTAAACCCAGGGCCTCGACCTGTATATAAAGGCGAGTCCCTGAGGCGGAAAAGACTAAGTTACAAGATCTCGAGTACTAGGTTAGCCAAGTCGCACCCTTGTAATCAAGATCATCATCAATACAACCAAAGCAGGACGTAGGCTATTACCTCCATTGTGAGGGGCCGAACCTGGGTAAACCCTTGTCTCTCGATTCCGATCAACCCCGTTCGAGTTACCACCTAGTGGCGATGGCCTCACGACTAAGTCCTTTCACGAGGACATCTGCCGTGACAAAACCACGACAGCGGCGCTGCCTGATTTCAGCCGGCCGACACTGCCCAGCGCCAACACTGCCAATGGCCCCACCGCCACGTAGACCATTTGGTGGGTCTGTTAGACCTCCTAATTAAACATTTAAATGAATCTAAACTAACTAGCCTATGGCAAGTGGGCCCAGTCAGCTATTGACCTAGTGAATTGCTGACTGTTTGACTAGACCCAGGTCCACATGTCATACACTATGACTAGATTTATTTTTTATTTTTCATTTAGTGGGTCTCCATGTCAGTGGCAAATGCACAGAGGGGCAAGAACGTCCAAACAATGTCTAGTAGACGGTCAAAGGCCTTTGATCAGACAGAAACGACACGGAAGTGTATTTTCATAAGGGCACCAAACGTAAGAGGGGCAAAGTTGAGCACTAATTTTTTTAGGGGTAAAGATGAGGTCGGGACAAAGTTAGGGGGGAAAATGAAAATGTCCCAATCATTTTCACCCGTACTAATACTACTACCAGTCAGATATCAGTGCTGAACAGCGTGTGAACAAAATCACCATGTCATGTCAAACAAAATCAACACGCACGACACTTGCACGCATAAAACTACCGTCAAACACAGAAGATTGGATTTATCTACAATGTCGGAGTTTTGTATTATTGAGGGGCTTAATAAAATAAAAGTCCCCTAGCTCTACCTTGGCCCAAGTGATGTCGGCGGCGGCACCTGATGAAAGGGGGACTGAGCCTAGTTTAAAAAGATGATGGTGGCGGTGACAGTTGAAATGTTTTTTGTTTGGATCGTTGGTGGTTCTCCGGTTTCGGTCATTGGCGCCGCTATTCTTCACTTGCTCGACAATCCGATGATGGCGTTGATGATTTACTATTAGAGCTAGACGACATTGGAAAGCAAAGCACACGGGCCAGTTGGAAAGATGACCCAGTACTCCTCTTGTTGTAAATCACATTAATTTTGTTCAAAAATGTGTTTTCATAGAGGCAAGGCGTTCCGCGTAAATTGACCACCAAATACTCCTCCACTCAACCACCAAGCTATCTTTTTTTTTTTTTGAGAACCACCACCAATCTATCAATCTTAAGCAACAATGACCGTCCGATCTCAATCCGACAGCCCTGCCACTGCCATCTCCACTGATCGCCAGGCCCCAACGCGCAATCCAGGCCCAAGGGAGGAAGGTTCAGCCTGTAGTTGGTGGTTATTAACTGGTACTTAATTAAGTGGGAACCGGGCATCGACCGATCGTTAGCTACTTGATGCAAGTGCCATGTATCTAAGCATCTAAGCTGGTGTCTATCGGCCATGTGATCCGGTGCGTCATCCAGCCAGTTGACCTTTGCTTGGTTGCCCCTTCTCTTTGTAGCGACCACCAGCTGAATCGATGACCTGCTATGCCTTTATGGATCAGAAGAAGTGACATGTCTCAACGGACAGACAGGGCAGGTACGTACGCCGGCATAGCTAGCTCGCTGGTCAACCAGTTGGACTTTGCGGTCGCGCAGCCGGTGTACCAGTAGTACTGTAGTAATTATTGTCAAAGGGGAGGCTCAAGAGCGCAAGAATGGACGACGGGCCATATAATAAGCTAGCACATCCGGAAACCAGCCCATCCGTATTCACACTAACTAATTAACCCGTATGCGTTGGTGACTCCGTCAGGCCATGGACCAACGACGTACGTGCGTGCTTCTTGTTCTTCTTTCCCGCGTTGATTAATCCACCGTACGTTGCTGAATCGACGGCCGTTTATAGACAAATTAAGAACGGGATTGCTAAATCTCAGTCGATGCTATATTCATAAAATCTTATGTGGAGATTCGTGCAAAAAAAATTAACTTTTTTTTCTTTTTGTTTATATGCTATGCCACTTGACTGAGACTTGGTTAAGTCTCAGTCGACTGAGACCTAGCCACACCCAATTAAGAAACACTTCCGCTTCAGTAGACACCCCCCCTCCCTAATACAAGGATGGCTCAGATTGCCCGATACACTTTCATAAGCAGGGGCATGATGGGCATTTTCAAAAAACTGTCCGCCCGCCTGCCTGCCCGCCCGCCCCCGGCCAGTATACGTATACAAATACGTTGTTTTTTTTTGAGCGGCGTGGACCTGGCGCTATTTACTGCTTGCAGGACGTGGCGCTAATTTTGGCCTCTAACTGCGCCCGCTAACTGCGCCGTCGCCGCTTCCCCTCGCCCGGCGCGCCCCCGCTTCCGCCTCGCCCGTCGCGCCCCCGCTTCCGCATCGCCCGCCGTGCCCACGCTTCGGCCTCGCCCGCCGCGCCCACGCTTCCGTCCGCAGAGCCCCGCTTCGGCCTCGCCCAGCGCGTCCCCGCTTCCGCCCGCAGGCCCTCGGCCGCCACGCCTCGCGGACGCGTGCTGCCTGCGGCCCGCCCCCTGCCGCCAGCCGCTGCCGCGTGCCCCCGTGCAGCCACGTCGCCACCGCGCCCAGCCAGTCGCCCCGCGCTATAAGAACGGCCGCGCAACCACCTCGCCAGCCACAACTTCCTCGCCACCTCGTCCACCACCTCGTTCAGTCAACTCGCCCAGCCTTGATGGCCCGTGGAAGCGGCTGCTTCGGGAGGCGCTGGTTCGGCACCCGCCGAGCAGGAGACGGCGCCGGAGGCAGCCACGGTGGGGGCGGCGCCGAAGGCAGACGCGGTGGAGGCGGCGCCGCACCGGCCGGCCTGTGGCCGTCAAGCCTCACCGAGCCGCAGACAGTGGACATCTACCGCCACGACATCCCCGTGCCGCCGTCGTGCCGCCTAGCGCACGGGTGGCACATCACCACCGACGGCTATGCGACTCCTGGCGATGCGCAACCCGGTCCGTGGAACCCCGAAGGCCGCCGGAGTTTTTGGGAAGGCCGCGACTTTGACACCGTCGTTGCCTTCTACAAGTCCCGCGGCATGCGCGCAGACGCTCCAAACGCGCCCCTCGCGCCCCCGGCCGCCCCGCCCGTGCAACCGCGTGCCGGTCGACGCGCTCGTGCAGCCGCCCCGGCTGAGCCCGCCACCGCACCCCAATTTCAGGTGCCGCCGGAACTGGCCGCGATGCAAGAGGAGGGCGACCCGTTGGAATCGCCAGGTTTGATTCGCACGATCCGGAACTCGACATCCGAGACGAGTTGGATTCCGCCAGCGGAGGTGGTTGACCCGAGGGACCCGGCCGACGAGCCGGGGTACTAGCAGGCGGTGAGGGAGTCGACCGAGAGTCTGGCGCAGCAGTGTGCGACCTCGGCCGAATTTTTTGCGCAGTTCGGTAGCTCCGACTTGGACGGTGGCGAAGACGACGGAGGAAACGGCGGCGAAGGCATAGTTGTGGATCTTGTTAGCGACGACGAGTAGTTTGAGTTTTTTTCGTTCTTTTTAATTTCGACTGTAAAATTTCGTTAAGAAAACTATGTAAGATATCCTATGTTGTCGGTTGCATTTTTAAAAAATATGTATAAAAGAATGCAGGAGCGGATGTTTAACGCGTTGAAAACAAGTTTAAATTCGGACTTCCCCTCCGGCACACCCGAACGGTGCCGGTTGCACATGGTCTACGTGATTGCATGCATGCAATGACACCAAAATTTGCAGGCATGTGGGCACGCCCCATGTAGGCCCCCACGCAAGAGTTGAGTGAAATCGGACTCTGAACGAAAGTTGCGTCACGTCTGTGCTGTGTCTTAGGGTTTTTTGACCGGGAAAATCATAGGAAATGCACCGAGCGTCGGATATCGACGAATTTTGGCATGCATGCTCTCCATGGTGATGTCAATGTGTCAAAAAAGTTTGGGGCCATTTGGCAGAGTTGGAAAAAAAACGTACTCCGGACTTCCCCTCCGGCACACCCGAACGGTGCCGGTTGCACATGGTCTACGTGATTGCATGCATGCAATGACACCAAAATTTGCAGGCATGTGGGCACGCCCAATGTAGGCCTCCACGCAAGAGTTGAGCGAAATCGGACACCGAACGAACGTTGCGTCACGTCCGTGCTGTGTTTTAGGGTTTATTGACCGGGAAAATCATAGGAAATGCACCGAGCGTCGGAGATCGACGAATTTTGGCATGCATGCCAACCATGGTGATGGCAATGTGTCAAAAAAGTTTGGGGCCATTTGGCGGAGTTGGAAAAAAAACGTACTCCGGACTTCCCATCCGACACACCCGAACGGTGCCGGTTGCACATGGTCTACGTGATTGCATGCATGCAATGACACCAAAATTTGCAGGCATGTGGGCACGCCCAATGTACGCCCCCACGCAAGAGTTGAGCGAAATCGGACACCGAACGAACGTTGCGTCATGTCCGTGCTGTGTTTTAGGGTTTTTTGACCGGGAAAATCATAGGAAATGAACCGAGCGTCGGAGATCGACGAATTTTGGCATGCATGCTCTCCATGGTGATGCCAATGTGTCAAAAAAGTTTGGGGCCATTTGGCAGAGTTGGAAAAAAAACGTACTCCGGACTTCCCCTCCGGCACACCCGAACGGTGCCGGTTGCACATGGTCTACGTGATTGCATGCATGCAATGACACCAAAATTTGCAGGCATGTGGGCACGCCCAATGTAGGCCCCCACGCAAGAGTTGAGCGAAATCGGGCACCGAACGAACGTTGCGTCACGTCCGTGCTGTGTTTTAGGGTTTTTTGACCGGGAAAATCATATGAAATGCACCGAGGGTCGGAAATCGATGAATTTTGGCATGCATGCCCTCCATGGTGATGGCAATGTGTCAAAAAAGTATGGGGCCATTTGGCGGAGTTGGAAAAAAACGTACTCCGGACTTCCCCTCCGGCACACCCGAACGGTGCCGGTTGCATATGGGATACGTGATTGCATGCATGCAATGACACCAAAATTTGCAGGCATGTGGGCACGCCCAATGTAGGCCCCCACGCAAGAGTTGAGCGAAATCGGACACCGAACGAACGTTGCGTCACGTCCGTGCTGTGTTTTAGGGTTTTTTGACCGGGAAAATCATAGGAAATGCACCGAGCGTAAAAAATCGACGAATTTTGGCATGCATACCATCCATGGTGATGGCAATGTGTCAAAAAATTTGGGGCCATTTGGCGGAGTTGGAAAAAAAACGTACTCCGGACTTCCCCTCCGGCACACCCGAACGGTGCCGGTTGCACCTGGTCTACGTGATTGCATGCATGCAATGACACCAAAATTTGCAGGCATGTGGGCACGCCCAATGTAGGTCCCCACGCAAGAGTTGAGCGAAATCGGGCACCGAACGAACGTTGCGTCACGTCCGTGCTGTGGTTTAGGGTTTTTTGACCGGGAAAATCATAGGAAATGCACCGAGCGTCGGAGATCGACGAATTTAGGCATGCATGCTCTCCATGGTGATGTCAATGTGTCAAAAAAGTTTGGGGCCATTTGGCGGAGTTGGAAAAAAAACGTACTCCGGACTTCCCCTCCGGCACACCCGAACGGTGCCGGTTGCACATGGTCTACGTGATTGCATGCATGCAATGACACCAAAATTTGCAGGCATGTTGGCACGCCCAATGTAGGCCCCCACACAAGAGTTGAGCGAAATCGGACACCGAACGAACGTTGCGTCACGTCCGTGCTGTGGTTTAGGGTTTTTTGACCGGGAAAATCATAGGAAATGCACCGAGCGTCGGAGATCGACGAATTTAGGCATGCATGCTCTCCATGGTGATGTCAATGTGTCAAAAAAGTTTGGGGCCATTTGGCGGAGTTGGAAAAAAAACGTACTCCGGACTTCCCCTCCGGCACACCCGAACGGTGCCGGTTGCACATGGTCTACGTGATTGCATGCATGCAATGACACCAAAATTTGCAGGCATGTGGGCACGCACAATGTAGGCCCCCTCGCAAGAGTTGAGCGAATTCGGACACCGAACGAACGTTGCGTCACGTCCGTGCTGTGTTTTAGTGTTTTTTGACGGGGAAAAACATAGGAAATGCACCGAGTGTCGGAAATCGACGAATTTCGGCATGCATGCCCTCCATGGTGATGGCAATGTGTCAAAAAAGTTTGGGGCCGTTTGGCGGAGTTGGAAAAAAAACGTACTCCGGACTTCCCCTCCGGCACACCCGAACGGTGCCGGTTGCACATGGTTTACGTGATTGCATGCATGCAATGACACCAAAATTTGCAGGCATGTGGGCACGCCCAATGTAGGCCCCCACGCAACAGTTGAGCGAAATCGGACACCGAACGAACGTTGCGTCACGTCCGTGCTGTGTTTTAGGGTTTTTTGACCGGGAAAATCATAGGAAATGCACCGAGCGTCGAAAATCGTTGAATTTTGGCATGCATGCCCTCCATGGTGATGGCAATGTGTCAAAAAATTTGGCGCCATTTGGCGGAGTTGGAAAAAAAAACGTACTGCGGACTTCCCCTCCGGCACACCCGAACGGTGCCGGTTGCACATGGTCTACGTGATTGCATGCATGCAATGACACCAAAATTTGCAGGCATGTGGGCATGCCCAATGTAGGCCCCCACGCAAGAGTTGAGCGAAATCGGACACCGAACGAACGTTGCGTCACGTCCATGCTGTGGTTTAGGGTTTTTTGACAGGGAAAATCATAGGAAATGCACCGAGCGTCGGAGATCGACGAATTTAGGCATGCATGCTCTCCATGGTGATGTCAATGTGTCAAAAAAGTTTGGGGCCATTTGGCGGAGTTGGAAAAAAAACGTACTCCGGACTTCCCCTCCGGCACACCCGAACGGTGCCGGTTGCACATGGTCTACGTGATTGCATGCATGCAATGACACCAAAATTTGCAGGCATGTGGGCACGCACAATGTAGGCCCCCACGCAAGAGTTGAGCGAATTCGGACACCGAACGAACGTTGCGTCACGTCCGTGCTGTGTTTTAGGGTTTTTTGACCGGGAAAAACATAGGAAATGCGCCGAGTGTCGGAAATCGACGAATTTTGGCATGCATGCCCTCCATGGTGATGGCAATGTGTCAAAAAAGGTTGGGGCCGTTTGGCGGAGTTGGAAAAAAAACGTACTCCGGACTTCCCCTCCGGCACACCCGAACGGTGCCGGTTGGACATGGTTTACGTGATTGCATGCATGCAATGACACCAAAATTTGCAGGCATGTGGGCACGCCCAATGTAGGCCCCCACGCAACAGTATAGCGAAATCGGACACCGAACGAACGTTGCGTCACGTCCGTGCTGTGTTTTAGGGTTTTTTGACCGGGAAAATCATAGGAAATGCACCGAGCGTCGAAAATCATCGAATTTTGGCATGCATGCCCTCCATGGTGATGGCAATGTGTCAAAAAATTTGGCCCCATTTGGCGGAGTTGGAAAAAAAAACGTACTGCGGACTTCCCCTCCGGCACACCCGAACGGTGCCGGTTGCACATGGTCTACGTGATTGTATGCATGCAATGACACCAAAATTTGCAGGCATGTGGGCACGCCCAATGTAGGCCCCCACGCAAGAGTTGAGCGAAATCGGACACCGAGCCGCAGACAGTGGACATCTACCGCCACGACATCCCCGTGCCGCCGTCGTGCCGCCTAGCGCACGGGTGGCACATCACCACCGACGGCTATGCGACTCCTGGCGATGCGCAACCCGGTCCGTGGAACCCCGAAGGCCGCCGGAGTTTTTGGGAAGGCCGCGACTTTGACACCGCCGTTGCCTTCTACAAGTCCCGCGGCATGCGCGCAGACGCTCCAAACGCGCCCCTCGCTCCCCCGGCCGCCCCGCCCGTGCAACCGCGTGCCGGTCGACGCGCTCGTGCAGCCTCCCCGGCTGAGCCTGCCACCGCACCCCAATTTCAGGTGCCGCCGGAACTGGCCGCGATGCAAGAGGAGGGCGACCCGTTGGAATCGCTGGGTTTGATTCGCACGATCCGGAACTCGACATCCGAGACGAGTTGGATTCCGCCAGCGGAGGTGGTTGACCCGAGGGACCCGGCCGACGAGCCGGGGTACTAGCAGGCGGTGAGGGAGTCGACCGAGAGTCTGGCGCAGCAGTGTGCGACCTCGGCCGAATTTTTTGCGCAGTTCGGTAGCTCCGACTTGGACGGTGGCGAAGACGACGGAGGAAACGGCGGCGAAGGCATAGTTGTGGATCTTGTTAGCGACGACGAGTAGTTTGAGTTTTTTTCGTTCTTTTTAATTTCGACTGTAAAATTTCGTTAAGAAAACTATGTAAGATATCCTATGTTGTCGGTTGCATTTTTAAAAAATATGTATAAAAGAATGCAGGAGCGGATGTTTAACGCGTTGAAAACAAGTTTAAATTCGGACTTCCCCTCCGGCACACCCGAACGGTGCCGGTTGCACATGGTCTACGTGATTGCATGCATGCAATGACACCAAAATTTGCAGGCATGTGGGCACGCCCCATGTAGGCCCCCACGCAAGAGTTGAGTGAAATCGGACTCTGAACGAAAGTTGTGTCACGTCTGTGCTGTGTTTTAGGGTTTTTTGACCGGGAAAATCATAGGAAATGCACCGAGCGTCGGATATCGACGAATTTTGGCATGCATGCTCTCCATGGTGATGTCAATGTGTCAAAAAAGTTTGGGGCCATTTGGCAGAGTTGGAAAAAAACGTACTCCGGACTTCCCCTCCGGCACACCCGAACGGTGCCGGTTGCACATGGTCTACGTGATTGCATGCATGCAATGACACCAAAATTTGCAGGCATGTGGGCACGCCCAATGTAGGCCTCCACGCAACAGTTGAGCGAAATCGGACACCGAACGAACGTTGCGTCACGTCCGTGCTGTGTTTTAGGGTTTATTGACCGGGAAAATCATAGGAAATGCACCGAGCGTCGGAGATTGACGAATTTTGGCATGCATGCCAACCATGGTGATGGCAATGTGTCAAAAAAGTTTGGGGCCATTTCGCGGAGTTGGAAAAAAAACGTACTCCGGACTTCCCATCCGACACACCCGAACGGTGCCGGTTGCACATGGTCTACGTGATTGCATGCATGCAATGACACCAAAATTTGCAGGCATGTGGGCACGCCCAATATACGCCCCCACGCAAGAGTTGAGCGAAATCGGACACCGAACGAACGTTGCGTCATGTCCGTGCTGTGTTTTAGAGTTTTTTGACCGGGAAAATCCTAGGAAATGAACCGAGCGTCGGAGATCGACGAATTTTGGCATGCATGCTCTCCATGGTGATGTCAATGTGTCAAAAAAGTTTGGGGCCATTTGGCAGAGTTGGAAAAAAAACGTACTCCGGACTTCCCCTCCGGCACACCCGAACGGTGCCGGTTGCACATGGTCTACGTGATTGCATGCATGCAATGACACCAAAATTTGCAGGCATGTGGGCACGCCCAATGTAGGCCCCCACGCAAGAGTTGAGCGAAATCGGGCACCGAACGAACGTTGCTTCACGCCCGTGCTGTGTTTTAGGGTTTTTTGACCGGGAAAATCATAGGAAATGCACCGAGGGTCGGAAATCGATGAATTTTGGCATGCATGCCCTCCATGGTGATGGCAATGTGTCAAAAAAGTATGGGGCCATTTGGCGGAGTTGGAAAAAAACGTACTCCGGACTTCCCCTCCGGCACACCCGAACGGTGCCGGTTGCATATGGGATACGTGATTGCATGCATGCAATGACACCAAAATTTGCAGGCATGTGGGCACGCCCAATGTAGGCCCCCACGCAAGAGTTGAGCGAAATCGGACACCGAACGAACGTTGCGTCACGTCCGTGCTGTGTTTTAGGGTTTTTTGACCGGGAAAATCATAGGAAATGCACCGAGCGTAAAAAATCGACGAATTTTGGCATGCATACCATCCATGGTGATGGCAATGTGTCAAAAAATTTGGGGCCATTTGGCGGAGTTGGAAAAAAAACGTACTCCGGACTTCCCCTCCGGCACACCCGAACGGTGCCGGTTGCACCTGGTCTACGTGATTGCATGCATGCAATGACACCAAAATTTGCAGGCATGTGGGCACGCCCAATGTAGGTCCCCACGCAAGAGTTGAGCGAAATCGGGCACTGAACGAACGTTGCGTCACGTCCGTGCTGTGGTTTAGGGTTTTTTGACCGGGAAAATCATAGGAAATGCACCGAGCGTCGGAGATCGACGAATTTAGGCATGCATGCTCTCCATGGTGATGTCAATGTGTCAAAAAAGTTTGGGGCCATTTGGCGGAGTTGGAAAAAAAACGTACTCCGGACTTCCCCTCCGGCACACCCGAACGGTGCCGGTTGCACATGGTCTACGTGATTGCATGCATGCAATGACACCAAAATTTGCAGGCATGTTGGCACGCCCAATGTAGGCCCCCACACAAGAGTTGAGCGAAATCGGACACCGAACGAACGTTGCGTCACGTCCGTGCTGTGGTTTAGGGTTTTTTGACCGGGAAAATCATAGGAAATGCACCGAGCGTCGGAGATCGACGAATTTAGGCATGCATGCTCTCCATGGTGATGTCAATGTGTCAAAAAAGTTTGGGGCCATTTGGCGGAGTTGGAAAAAAAACGTACTCCGGACTTCCCCTCCGGCACACCCGAACGGTGCCGGTTGCACATGGTCTACGTGATTGCATGCATGCAATGACACCAAAATTTGCAGGCATGTGGGCACGCACAATGTAGGCCCCCTCGCAAGAGTTGAGCGAATTCGGACACCGAACGAACGTTGCGTCACGTCCGTGCTGTGTTTTAGTGTTTTTTGACGGGGAAAAACATAGGAAATGCACCGAGTGTCGGAAATCGACGAATTTCGGCATGCATGCCCTCCATGGTGATGGCAATGTGTCAAAAAAGTTTGGGGCCGTTTGGCGGAGTTGGAAAAAAAACGTACTCCGGACTTCCCCTCCGGCACACCCGAACGGTGCCGGTTGCACATGGTTTACGTGATTGCATGCATGCAATGACACCAAAATTTGCAGGCATGTGGGCACGCCCAATGTAGGCCCCCACGCAACAGTTGAGCGAAATCGGACACCGAACGAACGTTGCGTCACGTCCGTGCTGTGTTTTAGGGTTTTTTGACCGGGAAAATCATAGGAAATGCACCGAGCGTCGAAAATCGTTGAATTTTGGCATGCATGCCCTCCATGGTGATGGCAATGTGTCAAAAAATTTGGCGCCATTTGGCGGAGTTGGAAAAAAAAACGTACTGCGGACTTCCCCTCCGGCACACCCGAACGGTGCCGGTTGCACATGGTCTACGTGATTGCATGCATGCAATGACACCAAAATTTGCAGGCATGTGGGCATGCCCAATGTAGGCCCCCACGCAAGAGTTGAGCGAAATCGGACACCGAACGAACGTTGCGTCACGTCCATGCTGTGGTTTAGGGTTTTTTGACAGGGAAAATCATAGGAAATGCACCGAGCGTCGGAGATCGACGAATTTAGGCATGCATGCTCTCCATGGTGATGTCAATGTGTCAAAAAAGTTTGGGGCCATTTGGCGGAGTTGGAAAAAAAACGTACTCCGGACTTCCCCTCCGGCACACCCGAACGGTGCCGGTTGCACATGGTCTACGTGATTGCATGCATGCAATGACACCAAAATTTGCAGGCATGTGGGCACGCACAATGTAGGCCCCCACGCAAGAGTTGAGCGAATTCGGACACCGAACGAACGTTGCGTCACGTCCGTGCTGTGTTTTAGGGTTTTTTGACCGGGAAAAACATAGGAAATGCGCCGAGTGTCGGAAATCGACGAATTTTGGCATGCATGCCCTCCATGGTGATGGCAATGTGTCAAAAAAGGTTGGGGCCGTTTGGCGGAGTTGGAAAAAAAACGTACTCCGGACTTCCCCTCCGGCACACCCGAACGGTGCCGGTTGGACATGGTTTACGTGATTGCATGCATGCAATGACACCAAAATTTGCAGGCATGTGGGCACGCCCAATGTAGGCCCCCACGCAACAGTATAGCGAAATCGGACACCGAACGAACGTTGCGTCACGTCCGTGCTGTGTTTTAGGGTTTTTTGACCGGGAAAATCATAGGAAATGCACCGAGCGTCGAAAATCATCGAATTTTGGCATGCATGCCCTCCATGGTGATGGCAATGTGTCAAAAAATTTGGCCCCATTTGGCGGAGTTGGAAAAAAAAACGTACTGCGGACTTCCCCTCCGGCACACCCGAACGGTGCCGGTTGCACATGGTCTACGTGATTGTATGCATGCAATGACACCAAAATTTGCAGGCATGTGGGCACGCCCAATGTAGGCCCCCACGCAAGAGTTGAGCGAAATCGGACACCGAGCCGCAGACAGTGGACATCTACCGCCACGACATCCCCGTGCCGCCGTCGTGCCGCCTAGCGCACGGGTGGCACATCACCACCGACGGCTATGCGACTCCTGGCGATGCGCAACCCGGTCCGTGGAACCCCGAAGGCCGCCGGAGTTTTTGGGAAGGCCGCGACTTTGACACCGCCGTTGCCTTCTACAAGTCCCGCGGCATGCGCGCAGACGCTCCAAACGCGCCCCTCGCTCCCCCGGCCGCCCCGCCCGTGCAACCGCGTGCCGGTCGACGCGCTCGTGCAGCCTCCCCGGCTGAGCCTGCCACCGCACCCCAATTTCAGGTGCCGCCGGAACTGGCCGCGATGCAAGAGGAGGGCGACCCGTTGGAATCGCTGGGTTTGATTCGCACGATCCGGAACTCGACATCCGAGACGAGTTGGATTCCGCCAGCGGAGGTGGTTGACCCGAGGGACCCGGCCGACGAGCCGGGGTACTAGCAGGCGGTGAGGGAGTCGACCGAGAGTCTGGCGCAGCAGTGTGCGACCTCGGCCGAATTTTTTGCGCAGTTCGGTAGCTCCGACTTGGACGGTGGCGAAGACGACGGAGGAAACGGCGGCGAAGGCATAGTTGTGGATCTTGTTAGCGACGACGAGTAGTTTGAGTTTTTTTCGTTCTTTTTAATTTCGACTGTAAAATTTCGTTAAGAAAACTATGTAAGATATCCTATGTTGTCGGTTGCATTTTTAAAAAATATGTATAAAAGAATGCAGGAGCGGATGTTTAACGCGTTGAAAACAAGTTTAAATTCGGACTTCCCCTCCGGCACACCCGAACGGTGCCGGTTGCACATGGTCTACGTGATTGCATGCATGCAATGACACCAAAATTTGCAGGCATGTGGGCACGCCCCATGTAGGCCCCCACGCAAGAGTTGAGTGAAATCGGACTCTGAACGAAAGTTGCGTCACGTCTGTGCTGTGTTTTAGGGTTTTTTGACCGGGAAAATCATAGGAAATGCACCGAGCGTCGGATATCGACGAATTTTGGCATGCATGCTCTCCATGGTGATGTCAATGTGTCAAAAAAGTTTGGGGCCATTTGGCAGAGTTGGAAAAAAACGTACTCCGGACTTCCCCTCCGGCACACCCGAACGGTGCCGGTTGCACATGGTCTACGTGATTGCATGCATGCAATGACACCAAAATTTGCAGGCATGTGGGCACGCCCAATGTAGGCCTCCACGCAACAGTTGAGCGAAATCGGACACCGAACGAACGTTGCGTCACGTCCGTGCTGTGTTTTAGGGTTTATTGACCGGGAAAATCATAGGAAATGCACCGAGCGTCGGAGATTGACGAATTTTGGCATGCATGCCAACCATGGTGATGGCAATGTGTCAAAAAAGTTTGGGGCCATTTCGCGGAGTTGGAAAAAAAACGTACTCCGGACTTCCCATCCGACACACCCGAACGGTGCCGGTTGCACATGGTCTACGTGATTGCATGCATGCAATGACACCAAAATTTGCAGGCATGTGGGCACGCCCAATATACGCCCCCACGCAAGAGTTGAGCGAAATCGGACACCGAACGAACGTTGCGTCATGTCCGTGCTGTGTTTTAGAGTTTTTTGACCGGGAAAATCCTAGGAAATGAACCGAGCGTCGGAGATCGACGAATTTTGGCATGCATGCTCTCCATGGTGATGTCAATGTGTCAAAAAAGTTTGGGGCCATTTGGCAGAGTTGGAAAAAAAACGTACTCCGGACTTCCCCTCCGGCACACCCGAACGGTGCCGGTTGCACATGGTCTACGTGATTGCATGCATGCAATGACACCAAAATTTGCAGGCATGTGGGCACGCCCAATGTAGGCCCCCACGCAAGAGTTGAGCGAAATCGGGCACCGAACGAACGTTGCTTCACGCCCGTGCTGTGTTTTAGGGTTTTTTGACCGGGAAAATCATAGGAAATGCACCGAGGGTCGGAAATCGATGAATTTTGGCATGCATGCCCTCCATGGTGATGGCAATGTGTCAAAAAAGTTTGGGGCCATTTGGCGGAGTTGGAAAAAAAACGTACTCCGGACTTCCCCTCCGGCACACCCGAACGGTGCCGGTTGCATATGGGCTACGTGATTGCATGCATGCAATGACACCAAAATTTGCAGGCATGTGGGCACGCCCAATGTAGGCCCCCACGCAAGAGTTGAGCGAAATCGGACACCGAACGAACGTTGCGTCACGTCCGTGCTGTGTTTTAGGGTTTTTTGACCGGGAAAATAATAGGAAATGCACCGAGCGTCAAAAATCGACGAATTTTGGCATGCATACCCTCCATGGTGATGGCAATGTGTCAAAAAATTTGGGGCCATTTGGCGGAGTTGGAAAAAAAACGTACTCCGGACTTCCCCTCCGGCACACCCGAACGGTGCCGGTTGCACCTGGTCTACGTGATTGCATGCATGCAATGACACCAAAATTTGCAGGCATGTTGGCACGCCCAATGTAGGCCCCCACGCAAGAGTTGAGCGAAATCGGACACCGAACGAACGTTGCGTCACGTCCGTGCTGTGGTTTAGGGTTTTTTGACCGGGAAAATCATAGGAAATGCACCGAGCGTCGGAGATCGACGAATTTAGGCATGCATGCTCTCCATGGTGATGTCAATGTGTCAAAAAAGTTTGGGGCCATTTGGCGGAGTTGGAAAAAAAACGTACTCCGGACTTCCCCTCCGGCACACCCGAACGGTGCCGGTTGCACATGGTCTACGTGATTGCATGCATGCAATGACACCAAAATTTGCAGGCATGTGGGCACGCACAATGTAGGCCCCCTCGCAAGAGTTGAGCGAATTCGGACACCGAACGAACGTTGCGTCACGTCCGTGCTGTGTTTTAGGGTTTTTTGACCGGGAAAAACATAGGAAATGCACCGAGTGTCGGAAATCGACGAATTTTGGCATGCATGCCCTCCATGGTGATGGCAATGTGTCAAAAAAGTTTGGGGCCGTTTGGCAGAGTTGGAAAAAAAACGTACTCCGGACTTCCCCTCCGGCACACCCGAACGGTGCCGGTTGCACATGGTTTACGTGATTGCATGCATGCAATGACACCAAAATTTGCAGGCATGTGGGCACGCCCAATGTAGGCCCCCACGCAACAGTTGAGCGAAATCGGACACCGAACGAACGTTGCGTCACGTCCGTGCTGTGTTTTAGGGTTTTTTGACCGGGAAAATCATAGGAAATGCACCGAGCGTCGAAAATCGTCGAATTTTGGCATGCATGCCCTCCATGGTGATGGCAATGTGTCAAAAAATTTGGCGCCATTTGGCGGAGTTGGAAAAAAAACGTACTGCGGACTTCCCCTCCGGCACACCCGAACGGTGCCGGTTGCACATGGTCTACATGATTGCATGCATGCAATGACACCAAAATTTGCAGGCATGTGGGCACGCCCAATGTAGGCCCCCACGCAAGAGTTGAGCGAAATCGGACACCGAACGAACGTTGCGTCACGTCCATGCTGTGGTTTAGGGTTTTTTGACCGGGAAAATCATAGGAAATGCACCGAGCGTCGGAGATCGACGAATTTAGGCATGCATGCTCTCCATGGTGATGTCAATGTGTCAAAAAAGTTTGGGGCCATTTGGCGGAGTTGGAAAAAAAACGTACTCCGGACTTCCCCTCCGGCACACCCGAACGGTGCCGGTTGCACATGGTCTACGTGATTGCATGCATGCAATGACACCAAAATTTGCAGGCATGTGGGCACGCACAATGTAGGCCCCCACGCAAGAGTTGAGCGAATTCGGACACCGAACGAACGTTGCGTTACGTCCGTGCTGTGTTTTAGGGTTTTTTGACCGGGAAAAACATAGGAAATGCACCGAGTGTCGGAAATCGACGAATTTTGGCATGCATGCCCTCCATGGTGATGGCAATGTGTCAAAAAAGTTTGGGGCCGTTTGGCGTTGTTGGAAAAAAAACGTACTCCGGACTTCCCCTCCGGCACACCCGAACGGTGCCGGTTGCACATGGTTTACGTGATTGCATGCATGCAATGACACCAAAATTTGCAGGCATGTGGGCACGCCCAATGTAGGCCCCCACGCAACAGTTGAGCGAAATCGGACACCGAACGAACGTTGCGTCACGTCCGTGCTGTGTTTTAGGGTTTTTTGACCGGGAAAATCATAGGAAATGCACCGAGTGTCGAAAATCGTCGAATTTTGGCATGCATGCCCTCCATGGTGATGGCAATGTGTCAAAAAATTTGGCGCCATTTGGCGGAGTTGGAAAAAAAACGTACTGCGGACTTCCCCTCCGGCACACCCGAACGGTGCCGGTTGCACATGGTCTACGTGATTGCATGCATGCAATGACACCAAAATTTGTAGGCATGTGGGCACGCCCAATGTAGGCCCCCACGCAAGAGTTGAGCGAAATCGGACACCGAACGAACGTTGCGTCACGTCCATGCTGTGGTTTAGGGTTTTTTGACCGGGAAAATCATAGGAAATGCACCGAGCGTCGGAGATCGACGAATTTAGGCATGCATGCTCTCCATGGTGATGTCAATGTGTCAAAAAAGTTTGGGGCCATTTGGCGGAGTTGGAAAAAAAACGTACTCCGGACTTCCCCTCCGGCACACCCGAACGGTGCCGGTTGCACATGGTCTACGTGATTGCATGCATGCAATGACACCAAAATTTGCAGGCATGTGGGCACGCACAATGTAGGCCCCCACGCAAGAGTTGAGCGAATTCGGACACCGAACGAACGTTGCGTCACGTCCGTGCTGTGTTTTAGGGTTTTTTGACGGGGAAAAACATAGGAAATGCACCGAGTGTCGGAAATCGACGAATTTTGGCATGCCTGCCCTCCATGGTGATGGCAATGTGTCAAAAAAGTTTGGGGCCGTTTGGCGGAGTTGAAAAAAAAACGTACTCCGGACTTCCCCTCCGGCACACCCGAACGGTGCCGGTTGCACATGGTTTACGTGATTGCATGCATGCAATGACACCAAAATTTGCAGGCATGTGGGCACGCCCAATGTAGGCCCCCACGCAACAGTTGAGCGAAATCAGACACCGAACGAACGTTGCGTCACGTCCGTGCTGTGTTTTAGGGTTTTTTGACCGGGAAAATCATAGGAAATGCACCGAGCGTCGAAAATCGTCGAATTTTGGCATGCATGCCCTCCATGGTGATGGCAATGTGTCAAAAAATTTGGCGCCATTTGGCGGAGTTGGAAAAAAAAACGTACTGCGGACTTCCCCTCCGGCACACCCGAACGGTGCCGGTTGCACATGGTCTACGTGATTGCATGCATGCAATGACACCAAAATTTGCAGGCATGTGGGCACGCCCAATGTAGGCCCCCACGCAAGAGTTGAGCGAAATTGGACACCGAACGAACGTTGCGTCACGTCCATGCTCTGTTTTAGGGTTTTTTGACCGGGAAAATCATAGGAAATGCACCGAGCGTCGGAGATCGACGAATTTAGGCATGCATGCTCTCCATGGTGATGTCAATGTGTCAAAAAAGTTTGGGGCCATTTGGCGGAGTTGGAAAAAAAACGTACTCCGGACTTCCCCTCCGGCCTGTGTTTTAGGGTTTTTTTACCGGTGCTGATTTTTAGACGTGCTGTCGCCGTGAGATCGTACGCGAAGTGGGTCGGCCGACGCATGCATAAATGATTGGATGGGCCGGATAATTGACGAGGAGGCGGGGATGACGTGCACAACTTGTACGTGCACAACTTATACATGCATGCATGACACCTCTAAAAAAATGGACTACCCTAAAAACCTGCATGTACTCACGTTCGACACACCCCGCCACCATCGCCGCCCGCACCCGCCGCCATCCACGCCCGCCAGCCCGCCCCCATCCACGTGATGCGCTCAGTTCTGCCGCTGTCAGCGGCGTAGATCCCGAGGGCGATTGCACCAAATTTCGCCTGGGAGCTAGAGAAGGCCCTGCGGTTTTCTTCGTTGTTACGTCCTGCAGCACGCCTCCAGCCCCGTCCGCACTCGTCGCCGTGGTGACGCACGCCTCCAGCCTCGTCCGCACTCGCCCCCAGCCCCGCCGTGATCACGCACGCCTCCTGCCCCATTCGCACTCGCCGCCAGCCCCTCCGTGATCACGCACGCCTCCAGCCCCGTCCGCACTCGCCGCCAGCCCCGCCGTGATCACGCACGCCTCCAGCCCCGTCCGCACTCGCCGCCAGCCCGGCCCCACTCGCCGCCCTACCCTATCCCGCCGTCGTCGCCGTCATCACGCACGCCGCCAGTCTCGGGCGTGTAGGTATATGTTTTTTTTAAAATCTGTTGTAGTTTTGTTTGTAGCATCCGCCCTGTTTGCAATAGATGGCACCGCGTGTTTTTGTTGTAGCCGGTGCCGTGTTTAGTATGGACGAGTTTGGAGAAATATTCTGCTCTGTCGAGAAGTGGGTCATGTTGGTTAACAAGTTAACCTCTAGGCAACGCATGCGGTTTTCTGGCACTAAGTTGGAGAAAATGTTGTTGATTCCTCCTGTTCTAATGCGGAAGAATTTGTTGAAACATGTCATTAAAACGTATGACATGACAAAAAAAAGTTTGTTTTTCGTGAGAAAAACGGTGAGATATCACTACGCACTGATGATGTATTTCACATCTTTGGCCTTGAGAACAAGGGTAAAGATGTGTTGAAAGTAATTGGGAAAGTAGGTGATGAGGCAAAGGAAACAGTGCCATCTCGGTTTCTGGATTCCCGTAATGGTGAAATAGTGATAGACAAATTGATCGAGAGCATTGTTAGTAATGGCACATATGATGATGATTTTGTGCGTAGAACTGTGTTGGTTCTTCTAGGCACAATTATAGCACCACACTCCACGAAAAATATTCCGCGGAGCTTTTACAAGTTGGTGCATGATGTGGACGCCATAAAGTCATTTAATTGGAACGCTTTTACTTTACGGGTCTGCATGGATAGTGTGACAAAGACGGTGAAAGATTTGAAAAAATTCAAATGGCCAGTTGGAAACCTCGCGCTTCTTCAGGTACATCCTCATTTTTAGTTCCATCTTCATGGACAATTACATTTTCTTTCTTGAATAATGCTAACTCGTATTATGTTCATGCAGTATATGTATTGGGAAAAAATTCAGCCAACAGTTGGAGAAACAACGGATCCTCTTGCTCATGAGTACCCTCTAATGATAAATTGGTTTGAAGTTGTGGCTGCGAAGCGTGACGCGTATGACGGACAGTACGGCCGTGGTCCCGGTAAAGGTTATGAGAGCGACCCCTATATTATTGATGATAATGTGGGTTCACCCACAGCATCATCAGCATCATTACCCACTAAAGATTTTCCTTCCGTCACTCGAACCCCACGGAATGGTACTACAGTATCAGGTGGGTATAGCGCCGAAAATTCAGAGGAGGTTAGTACGGAGAAGGAGCCAGTTGGGAAGCGGAAGCGAAAAGAGTCAAAATACTTCCGGTCACCCTATAACAAGCAGGAAGCTGCAAACAAACGTGTTAAAAAGAGTAAGTTGAAGGTAAAATCTTTTTGAATTACTTGATGTGATTACATGTGGAGCTAATGAACTCCTTGTACGTAAATTGTTTAAGGTCTGTTTGGTACGAAGGGTGATATATTTATTTCGGAGAACATTAGTGAGTATCACATCGAGGCCTCGAGGATTAACATCGATACACTATCAAAGTCTAAGAAATTTCGTGCACAGAAAGTGGTTACCATGGTGGGATTAGGAGGGGAAACGTGTACGGCAGAACAACTTCAAGCTATCACTTCGCGTCGTTGGTTGAATGGCGCTGTAAGTATTGGTACTATTTTTGTTACATGTATCTTTATTGTATTCCACGGTTTTTGTAACTGTCACATTTTTTTGTATGTTATTCTCTTTCAGGTAATCAATTGCTATCGCAACCACATGCAGAACCGTAGTCCCCGTTCTGATCGTCATGTGTTATCATTGTGGATTTCCTACTGGCTACTACTACGCGCTGCAGGAAAGGTTAAGAACGAAAGGAAACATATGATGGAAGAGTTCGCAGACAAATCAAAAACTTTGTCAAGAGTACGTGATGAGTATTTCGTGAAAGATAAGGTATTGCTTTTCAAATGACTCTTCACAATATGTACTTATTGCTACATACTCATACTTAACATTACTGTTTCATAGGCATATTTTCCTTTAAATGTGAACAATAATCATTGGATTACTATTGTTATGCACAACAAAAAGGAAGAGTTTCAAGTTCTTAATTCCACTGGTGCAATCAGCAGTTCAGTTTTCGCAAAGATTATTACTATGGTGAGTTTATAAAAATGCATTACGACATTTGCAAGGTGTTCACTTCTAACGTACAATTTTATTTCAGAGGTCAGAAATTGCTAAAGATGCACAGGAGGTGAACTCCCTTCTAGACGCGGATTATCCCGACGTGTCTTCCAGGCCAATCAGGGAATACGACATGCCGTTACAACAGGACTCGTAAGTTCACAGTTGCATGCATAACTAATTGTGTGTTGCATCATTTTCTGACTCGTGTTTCATTTTCAGAGTCTCTTGTGGACTTTTCGTGATGCAATGCGTTCAACTCTGGGACGGAGACAAGTGGACGTATTTATTTAACCAGGACGATATTCATTCTATGAGGGGACGGGTCCTCGCAGAAATACTTTTTTCAGAGAGCAACACGGAGGAAAGGGTGAAGGACAAGATTCTGAAAATCATGTTGAAGGACTAAGTGCCATGCTTGGTACTTCATTTTGGTATTTGGTAATGCCATATCAGTGCGTGATAGTGAACTCAATAAAAGTGCCGTGCTCGGTAATTCGATTTTTATTGTAATGGCACATCATTACTTGGTACTATGTGTGCTCGGTACTTCGTTTTGCTATTTGGTAATGGCATATCAGTGCGTGTTAGTGACCTAAATAAAAGTGCCGTGCTCGGTACTTGGATCTTTATTGTAATGGCACATCATTACTTGATACTATGTGTCGTTCGTTCGAAATAAAAATGACATGCTTCGGACTATTTTTATTACTGACTGTTTGCAATGTGATTATTTGTGTGTGATTTTTGCCTCATGGCTGTGAAAAACAACTGTATACGTAAAAAAAACAAAAAAAAATTGCCCGACCCCGCCAGCCGGGCCCGCCGTCAATCTAAATTTTCCATCCAAATCAAGCCAACGGCGACTCGGGTGGTCAATTAGGCTGACAAACGGGCCCACATGCGGGGTCCAACGGGGCGGACAAGTGGAATTGTAAGAGAAGCTTGCGAGCTACCGCGGAGGCGGCTATTTAAGCCGGTCGCGGCGCCCGTCGGCTTCCGAGGTGAGACTAAACACGGGACGCCCGTGTGCGCGTGCGCCGCAACGCATAAGTGGCCGCGTCGTCGGCCGGCCCAACTAGGCCCACTGTGCTCCCTACCGCACGCGAAATGAGCCGGCCCAGCCGCGCATTCGGCACCGACGCCCGCGAACGCGTCGCGTTTTTAGTCCCACCTCGGAAGCCGACGGGCGCCGCGACCGGCTTAAATAACCGCCTCCGCGGTAGCCTTCGAACTCCTCTCAGAACTCAGCCTCTCCGCCCTGTTGGTCCCCTCAGCTGGGCCCGTATGTCAGCCTAACTGACCGCCCAAGTCGCCGTTGGCTTGATTTGGACGGAATATGTAGTTAACGGCGGGTAAAGCTGGCGGGGTCGGGCTTTTTTTTTCCTTCACATATTAGCTAAAGAAAGTCCGTAAGATAACTTGTTCAAAAAACAGAATTAAACAACTGTGTACTAACTAAACTCATTCACAAAACAGTATAAAAAACGTCGCAACTCATTCAATAAATATGATATATGTTCACATAAATATTCTGAGCAAACATAAAGAAAACATTTATAAAAGTTTTTTGTCGCACACGTATAAATAAACAGGTACATAATTTATTCCAACGTGGCTCGTGTAGGGTAACGCAGCAGAAAACAAAAAAATTCCGACCTACGTACCAGCCCAGGATCACTATGGAGACTGCATACAAGGTTTGATCTGTTTCGTTACCGACTCGTAGCGCAGCGGAAGTAGAGTCGATGACGATCGGTGGTGCAGATCCCCGCAGCTAGGATTTACAACCTCCCAACCGCGAGGATGTATACCCTCATCCGCCCCCGGACAGCCCTCCGGGAGGCCGTCAGACAGTCCCTCGGACGGTGTCACGGACATCCCTTCGGGAGGACCATCGAAACTCGGACAGTCACTCGGACAGCCCTTCGGGAGGACCATCGAAACTCGGACAGTCACTCGGACAGCCCTTCGGGAGGACCATCGAAACTCGGACAGCCCTTCGGGAGGCACTCTCAAACTAAGACCGAAACTACGATCTCTCTATAGAGTTGCACACATACGGTCTCAACTATCCGGCAGGGCTTCGCCGTCCAGAACTAGTTCCTGCCGGAACCCAGACAGCCTTTCGGCTCTACGAAACTATTTCGCTGGGAGGGAGAGAGAAGCCAGACAAGTCTATGGCATGTGTATGAGAGCAAGGATGAGATTTTGGCTGCCCCCTCCACCTCTATTTATAGGAGAAGGAGGGGTGGAGGGGCTGAAATTTCAGCCACATCTATCCATGTCATCTCCAAGATATTTTGGAGCAAAAGCCCAAAAAGGTGGCTTTCCAAAAAGTAATCCAAAAAGCACTTTCACTATTCACGACGACATATTTCAGCGTCCGTTTGAACTGAAAATATTCATGTGGGCTTAGAACATTTCCAGTACCCACTAAAATAATTATCAACGCGATCCGAAACAATTCCGGTTTAGTGATTTTCATCTGCGAAAAGCATCTGAAGCGGTTCCGGCAGCTCCGGAACATTTCCGGTTTTCATCCTGGAAAATTCTAGAAAGTTTCCAGAACGATTCTGGCACCCTCCAAGAATTATCAGGCATGTGCCGAAACCATTTTGACTTTATCGTGTACCCCGAAACAACTTTTCGGTTTAGTGATTTTCATCTGTGAAAAGCAACTAAAGCGGTTCCGGCAGTCCGGAACATTTCCGGTTTTTGTCTCTGAAAAATCTCAGAAGTTACCGGAACAATTCTGGTACATTCCAATAATTTCCAGGCATGTGCCGAAACCAATTTGACTTTATGGAATACCCTGAAACAACTTTTCAGTTTCACCGGAACTATTCCGATATCCTCTCCGGAACATTTCCGTTTCGTCCGAAACTTTTTCGGTGATTTTCTCTCAGACTCCCCGTCTAGTATTCAGCAGATAGATGACCCTTAAGCGTGTGACCCTATAGGTTCGGTGAAGTATAGACATGACCGGAACCCCTTCCGATCAATGATCAATATCGGAACCGTGGACACCCATATTGACCCCTATACCCACACGAATGAATATTCGAGTGAACCTCCAGTTGCCGTGTGCTATTCCTGTTGCTTCGCGATATGTTACAAATACCCGAGGTGAGACATGTTGGCATCCCCGCGGATCAACAACTTGTCCACTATGCCAGTTACCTCGTTACCGGTATTGTTCTCGTTTCTCGTTCCCGTGTTCCGGCATCCCCGTGATCAAATCACAAAGTGTCTGGCCAGACGATGATGGATACCGTAACACCGAGAGGGCCCAGAGATATCTCTCCATCGTCGGAGGAGCAAACCCCAATCTTGAGCTATCAAGTTACTTGACATACTTTTCCATGAACCCGTAAGCCGCCGTAATAGCCACCCATTTATGGATGACGTTTAACAAACCCCAAAGTTCATGAAGCAAGCATGAAGTAACTCGATACTCTCATGGTCTAAGGAATTATGCAACCGTTAACCATCTCTGTGTTATTAACCATTAACTTATGACGAATGAATCTCATAGCATAACATCAATTCGGGTCGATTCAACACAAATGTTCTTCTAACATTGTGCCCTCAAAATTGTCGGCATAGCCATGCCCATAATCAGGAAAACAGGATCATCATGCAATACTTGAGCCAGTCTTAGAGGCCAGACTAGGAATACATTTTACCGTTTATTATTCCACACGTGCATATGAGTCTTCCTCCGAGCCTCGTGGTTATTGCAGACTCGAGAACCATAGCAGTTATAGCATGGAACATAAACCTAATTATGAACAGGGAGATAATCAATAACATTTATTATTGCCTCTAGGGCATACCTCCTACAGACTCCCACTTGAACTAGACTCAATAATCTAGTCAATGCTAATGCACTTTACACCTATGGCATACTGGTGTAAAATATGCTTCGCTTGTGGTATAGCCTGATGTCCAACGAATCTGACAACTTCAGCTCCGTGTGTAACTTTGCATATCCTTGCATTTTCACGCTTTCACAAAATTCATATTTTGTGTGGACTTGGCTTTGCATATGTGTGAATCATTGGTCGAAACCTGATTCCTCAGACTGAGCTATGGAGCAACTATCTGCAATAGTGTCCCATAGACCAAAGCCATCTTGGAACCATACTAAGTTCATGAATGAACTATATGATTCAACAACTTCTTTGTCGCTTCTTAAGCGTCAACATACTCAGCCTTTGTTATAGAATTCGCCACAGTATCTTGTTTGGAAGAATTTCCAACTACCGTGCCACCATATTGTGTATTACACAAAACCCTTAACTTAAATTGAAAATCGCATGGAGCATTGATGAAGACTGTATCGATGTAATTACTTACAACGAGCACTTCATAATCTCTGCTTGCGAGAAAACATGTCATCACTACTACTCTAGTACTCAATGACATCTTTCACTGTTGTCCTATGATCAGTACTTTGATCACAATGGTATCTATACTCGCAACAACTTTGGAGTATTGGACATATCTGGTTGATTTACATACCATGGAATACATGATTAATCCAAACACAAGAGTGTGTGGAATCTCCATCATGTATTTTGCTCATCAGTGTTTTGAGACACCGAGTCTTGCAAAACTCTTTCCATGTGACTTCGGCAAGAATCACTCCTTGGCGTTTTTAAATGCTAAAAAGTTTTAGCATCTTGTCAATATGTATTCATAGCTTAGCCCTATAAGGTAAATCTATCTCCATAGATCATCATGCCTAATATTGAGGCTATTTAGCCTAAGCACTTCATCGAAAAACTATTTTCAAATGAAGTCCTAATTCGTGCTAAGAAATTAATTTCCAATTTAACAATGTGTCAAGTACACAAGGTTTTTAGAAATATTATCATGCTCCCACTTACTTTCTTGAATCACAAGCATCTTCGATACCCATTTGATGAAGTCAAACCCCTTTGACCATTCCATCAAAAACGAAGATTCCAACTCCACTTTGCTCTCTTCTGTTCATCGCTGGAACTCTGAAGTTTGCATACTTACTAGCATCCTCTGGATCGACAAATTACTTTGGACTGTATCACATACAAGTCCTAGGTTTCATTTCCATCAGATGGAAATCCTTTTGTCATCCATGTTTCATATCTCATGATTGAAATATGTATTAATTGCTAGTTCAACCCGAACCGACTTCAAGCATCGCTACGGTGTGACAATCTCATCGTAGTCAACTCCTTGAACTTGTTATGGCAACAAGTCGAGCTTTATGGATAAAACATTTTATCCGTATCAGTTTTTAGTTCCATAAATATTCGTTAGACTCTAAGTCTTCCGAAAGGTGTATCAAGATTTTAATCTCGAATCACTTATATGGAAACTATTCGGATTGTATTGGCATTTAGCCAATTCCGGAGTCAGGGCCCATCAACGCTTCCTTGTGTATTGTAGGTATATTGTTGTCTAACAACAATATCTCGTTTGCGCACCTGATAGGTTTGCACGAGCTTTGCCTACGTGGTTCGGCTGCAAGTTCGACCGAAGTCCATACATTTTATTGTAGAGACTTCCGTATCAGTCGCAGTAGGAAACTCCGGAATCACTTCCAAGGTTTCTTTCCTTTGATCTGATGACGAAGATACTGGTTATCTCGTCGAGTTGCACTGTCCTCCCACTCACCTTTTGAAAGAACTATTCTCTTTAAAAGCATACCGTTTGGCGGCAAAACCCTTTGCCTCGGTATAGTGGTGGGGGAATACCCAATGACTTGGGATAACCTTACAAAGTAGCACTTGTCTGATTTGGAATAGGTTTGTAACATTTTACACAAGCCCCATATTCCAAATGTTAAGAAAAGATATAACATGGTTGGGCGTACCACACCATGGCGTCATTTCAACAGACCTGATGGAGCTCTTTTCAGTGTAAAAGCCGCAGTCTCTAAAGCATCACTCTATAAAAGGGATAATGGCAAATTTATTTATGTCATCTTTGATCTTACCATGTCATAAATGGTTCGATTACATCTTCACGGACTTTTCACTTGCAGTGGTGTTCCGGGAGGTGCAAGTTATGAAACCCCTTTCATAACTCATCAGACATTCGCTAAACTTGTAACTCAAATATTCCTTTCTGCAATCAAATTGTAGAAACATAATTTTCTTGTTACAATAACTTCTACTTCATTTTTGAAAACCTTATGAATGAATTCAAAAGATCCAGACTTCGTCTCAACAAGTAAATATCCATATATCTACTTGAGTCATTTCTGAAGATAGATAAATCCACTACTTGCAACAACATTTATTGGACTACACACATCACAATGTATGATCACCAATATGTTCTTTGCTCGTTCCTTATGGCCTGTGAACGGTATTTCAGTCACTTCACTTTTCAGAGGAAAGTTGCAAGTGTCAGATGATTCAAAATCAAACGACTTCAAAATCCATCATAATGGAATTTTCCATGCGGGTTTCTCCAATGTGACCAAATGCAGTGCCACACTTGTGTGGTATTCTTTTAGTCTTGCGACATTTAGCGTCAGTGTTATGGATGTATCATATTTTCCATCAATATTCATAACATACATCCCATCTACGATGGAAGCATGGCCCTTCATGTTATTCATAATACTGAACAACAATTGTTGTTTTATGAACAACTCTTTTGCAACAAACATTGTGCAATGGGCTAGAGTGTATGAAACTCTAAAATGAATTATGAAAGTAAACCCAGAGGTAATGTATTATTATCAATATTCATAACATAAGTCTCATTCATAATGAAAGTATGGCCCTTATGTTATTCATAACACCGAACATCAAAAGTTCTCTTATGAACAACCTTCTTGCAAGATACCTTATGCAAAGGGCAAGAGTGTGAAACTCTAAAATGAATTATGAAAGTAAATACATAGGGAATACACCTATGGAAGGCATAGTAACATTTACTATGTTCCCCGCGCGTATCTAAACCTCATTCATGGCTAGTCTTTCAGGCCATAGTCGTTCTTACATCGAGTTGCAACAGAATGCAATCGAGCAGGTATCTTTGTGATTAACTCACAATACCCAAGAATTAGTGATTAACATGTTTAACTATAATTCCCCAGAACTATATCTTTGACCAGCCTTCTATACATCAAAAACCTGTATGACATTCATACATGAGCTGGATATTCCAGTCTTCTATCCTTTTGCCTTTATACTTCTAACAGTTTAACTTTTAGTATTTCTCCTACTCTCAGAAGAAGCATCCAACTTAAGAGTGGCGTTAGCCCCGGACTTCCTAGGCGTGAAAGTCTCACTCACACCCTTCGGACACTTCCTTTCTCTTTAAGTTGTTGTTTTATTCACCTTTCATCATATGATAGGCGTTCTCCTGGATCCCTCTCTTATCAGTCTAATGCATAGTAAACTCCTTTACTAACAGTTTGCAAACAAACATTGCTTTGGATATCTCATATCTTTTAGCCTTTGTCTGTCTCTGAAAATGATTTTCAGATTCCATGAATATCACATAACTATCCAAACTTTCGAAGTTCGGGTCTCATGGAAGCAAACATATTGCACTTTGACTGAAAAGGAATTCTAGCTTTTGGATCGAAGGACGAGAGTCACATGATCCATAGCTTTAGCGGGAGAATACCGAAAGCATGCGATAGGACAAAATCCTTCTTGGCACTCTTGAGGACAATCCTCACATTACGTTACCAACCGTAAAGTTTTAACCAGATATTTACCAGCTATTCAATTTTAATAGGGAAGGTGGAAACGCCAGCCATTATTCTACAACTATTATGCAAACCACACTTAGACAGTGTTCAAAATTAATTGCACTGAGAATTAAACAAGTTAATTCTATAGTGCGCTCCCACTCAAATCAATATCTCTCATAATTGATTTTGAGTGATACAAGATCCAAACTTCAATTCATCGCCATAGAATCATCATCTCATGACAGAAATTTTAATCGGTAGGCCAACTTGCCGATCACATCTCTATGTGACTCTTTTTCATCTTTCGATGCGTGTGTTCCGAGCTCAGGACGATCCTGCCATGAAGGTCAAGACAACCAAGTGATCTTGCTGCGAGGTCTGACCTCACCCGCCTCACACATCCCTAATCGTTCGTACCCATGCATCCATGGCGCACCCCGAAAAGTTAGGTGCCGTGACGGTGCTACACTTGGGAGAACACTAACTACTTGATATTTTTTTTGTGAGAGATCACCCTAATAAAAAGCGACTACCGCGCAATCAAGAAGGGTGCATCATAAGGGATAAACATCTCAGGCAATTCATAATAGCATGATATGGTACAGCCCTTTCTGACGGAGAAGTCGGTGTTCACCTTCGCGAAGATTGCCACCACCTTGTCGATGCACCAGATAATATTGCTATCTCTATAGCTAATAAAATAAGTGCATTACTGAAGGTTGACACGCAGGTCATTAAAGTGACAATCATATGGCTCCAGCCATCATGCCGAATCATGACACGCAGGTCATGTTAATCAATTTACATTATATAGTCATCTCATACATAATCAAATTATAATGAGCACTGCTATACCACATCACATGCACATGCAAACCATCCTGCAAAACCAAGTTAGACGCCTCTAATCGGTTCATGCAAAAATTTATTTTACGTGGCTTCTAAGGTTTCGAAACAAACCGAAGCTACCAACGTCCATCATCAAGTATGATAATTCAAGTTGCTAGATTAACTTTCCAGGGTGTATGAAACACGAGATAATAAAATCTCGAGCCCCATACTAAACTTCGTCATACGCGTGACCCCCGTGCAGATCACATCTGCATTGCCCTTTCGTCTGCGAAACATCCATCTTTCTCAACTATGGTGGAACCCAAAGAACTGTTAGCACTTCGTTGATCTGTCAATCAGCATACTCAGGAGCAGCATGAAAGGATCGCGGTTTGCCAGAACTTTGTGAGATTCCACCATGCCGTCAAGATCAGGACTATGCAAATTCAGGGGAAGTAACAGGAACATCGGGTAACAGATTTCATCTGCTACACGCATAAATAATTTTCAGCAATAGATCTCATCTACTCCAAAATTATATTATGCAATACCCATACATCTCCATGTATTCTAGATCGTAACCTGCATCTACGCATAGCACGGCTCTTGATGCCACTGTAGGATAACGCAACAGAAAACAAAAAATTTCCAACCTACGTACCAGCCCAGGATCACTATGGAGACTGCATACAAGGTTTGATCTGTTTCGTTACCGACTCGTAGCGCAGCGGAAGTAGAGTCGATGACGATCGGCGGTGCAGATCCCCGCAGCTAGGATTTACAACCTCCCAACCGCGAGGATGTATACCCTCATCCGCCCCCGGACAGCCCTCCGGGAGGCGGTCAGACAGTCCCTCGGACGGTGTCATGGACAGCCCTTCGGGAGGACCATCGAAACTCGGACAGTCACTCGGACAGCCCTTCGGGAGGACCATCGAAACTCGGACAGTCACTCGGACAGCCCTTCGGGAGGACCATCGAAACTCGGACAGCCCTTCGGGTGGCACTCTCAAACTAAGACCGAAACTACGATCTCTCTACAGAGTTGCACACATACAGTCTCAACTATCCGGCAGGGCTTCGCCGTCCAGAACTAGTTCCTGCCGGA
Organism: Elymus sibiricus; assembly: GCA_039707655.1. Classification (NCBI taxonomy): domain Eukaryota; kingdom Viridiplantae; phylum Streptophyta; class Magnoliopsida; order Poales; family Poaceae; genus Elymus; species Elymus sibiricus. The sequence continues at coordinate 468,706,429 of CM077668.1, read as the reverse complement.
ACCCAGACAACATTTCGGATCTACGAAACTATTTCGCTGGGAGGGAGAGAGAAGCCAGACAAGTCTATGGCATGTGTATGAGAGCAAGGATGAGATTTTGGCTGCCCCCTCCACCTCTATTTATAGGAGAAGGAGGGGTGGAGGGGCTGAAATTTCAGCCACATCCATCCATGTCATCTCCATGATATTTTGGAGCAAAAGCCCAAAAAGGTGGCTTTCCAAAAAGTAATCCAAAAAGCACTTTCACTATTCACGACGACATATTTCAGCGTCCGTTTGAACTAAAAATATTCATGTGGGCTTAGAACATTTCCAGTACCCACTAAAATAATTTTCAACGCGATCCGAAACAATTCCGGTTTAGTGATTTTCATCTGCGAAAAGCATCTGAAGCGGTTACGGCAGCTCCGGAACATTTCCGGTTTTCATCCCGGAAAATTCCAGAAAGTTTCCAGAACGATTCTGGCACCCTCCAAGAATTATCAGGCATGTGCCGAAACCATTTTGACTTTATGGTGTACTCCGAAACAACTTTTCGGTTTAGTGATTTTCATCTGTGAAAAGCAACTAAAGCGGTTCCGGCAGTCCGGAACATTTCCGGTTTTTGTCTCTGAAAAATGTCAGAAGTTACCGGAACAATTCTGGTACCTTCCAATAATGTCTAGGCATGTGCCGAAACCAATTTGACTTTATGGAATACCCTGAAACAACTTTTCAGTTTCACCGGAACTATTCCGATATCCTCTCCGGAATGTTTCCGTTTCGTCCGAAACTTTTTCGGTGATTTTCTCTCAGACTCCCCGTCTAGTATTCAGTAGATAGATGACCCTTAAGCGTGTGACCCTATAGGTTCGGTGAAGTATAGACATGACCCGGAACCCCTTCCGATCAATGATCAACATCGGAGCCATGGACACCCATATTGACCCCTATACCCACACGAATGAATATTCGAGTGAACCTCCAGTTGCCGTGTGCTATTCCTGTTGCTTCGCGATATGTTACAAATACGCGAGGTGTGACATGTTGGCATCCCCGCGGATCAACAACTTGTCCACTATGCCAGTTACCTCGTTACCGGTATTGTTCTCTTTTCTCGTTCCCGTGTTCCGGCATCCCCGTGATCAAATCACAAAGTGTCTGGCCAGACGATGATGGATACCGTAACACCGAGAGGGCCCAGAGATATCTCTCGATCGTCGGAGGAGCAAATCCCAATCTTGAGCTATCAAGTTACTTGACATACTTTTCCATGAACCCGTAAGCCGCCGTAATAGCCACCCATTTACGGATGACGTTTAACAAACCCCAAAGTTCATGAAGCAAGCATGAAGTAACTCGATACTCTCATGGTCTAAGGAATTATGCAAACGTTAACCATCTCTGTGTTATTAACCATTAACTTATGACGAATGAATCTCATAGCATAACATCAATTCGGATCGATTCAACACAAATGTTCTTCTAACATTGTGCCCTCAAAATTGCCGGCATAGGCATGCCCATGATCAGGAAAACAGGATCATCATGCAATACTTGAGCCAGTCTTAGAGGCCAGACTAGGAATACATTTTACCGTTTATTATTCCACACGTGCATATGAGTCTTCCTCCGAGCCTCGTGGTTATTGCAGACTCGAGAACCATAGCAGTTATAGCATGGAACATAAACCTAATTATGAACAGGGAGATAATCAATAACATTTATTATTGCCTCTAGGGCATACCTCCTACAGCTCGTTCAACCAGAGTTCTCCGCACAAACAAAGCTGCTTCACTATGCCTGATTCCTGAACGAAACATAAATAACTATGTGAGAAAATATAGTATGTACAATCAAACAAGCTACATAACAAAAATATGAATGTAAAACTTACTTTTCGTTTAGGGAACATGTCGCTTTGTTATGACCTGGAAGGTGACACAGACTGCACAACGGACCACTTTTCTTCTCTCTAAAATCTTTTGGTCTACCATTTTTCGTAACGTCAGGCCCCCCCCTTTGACCGCCCTTTCTTAGGTGCACCCTTCGTCGCAGCTTTCTCAGGATCACGTATACCAGGTGCACCTTGTTCCGCCTGACTTGCCTGCTTCGTCAGTAGAGCAAACCTTCTACGGCCTATGAGTTCCTCTTCCGAAACCTTTTTCTTTGCTATTATCTCGTCCAGACACTTCATCAACTCATCGTACAAGAAGGGATCATTTGCTGCAACATGAGCAGCCTCTGCGGACTTTATGCTCAGTTGGTTGTACCGTTCTCTCTTCTCTGGCCCTGACCATCCCCAGCCAAAAAGATCACTCTTGCGCTGCACAGGCAAGCCAAATCTCGCATTTTTCGTCAACTGATGGAGGACACAACACTTTGGTATTTCAGATAACTTCAGATGATGCAGAACAAAAAGAATGTGCTTGCACGGAAGCCCTTTCCGAACCATCCTGAGACAACTGCATGATATAGTTTGTTCTGAGTTACCTGGTTGATACAGAACATTATACTTGAACTTGTGGGTATCCTGCCATGTCAAGATGAATGTCTGACTCTCGATTCCCAACATCTCCTCAAATATGTCAAGCTGTCCCATCTTTTTCAGATCATCTTGCAGAATGTAAAAATTGGCAGGAGTGAAAACGGCGGCAGCATGCTCCTCAATGGCTTTATATTCAGTAACCGGCGGTGGTACTTTCTGATTACCCTCAAAGTAATCGTGTGCCTCGTTCTCACGGAGGTGAACTATGCAGCTCTCATACTGCACCACCAAATCAACTATGGTCATACCATAGTCCAGGTGTAGGTGAAGGGAGGAGTTGAGGCTTTCGCTCCTCTGGTTACTTCGCATACCAAGAAAAAAGCCATCAGAAAGATATGATGCTGCCCAAAGTCTCCTCTTCCGATACATCCTATTCAGCCACTCTTCAGTTTTATCCGTCCTCCATTTATTAACGAAGGCGGTCCATCTCTGCTCAAAGTTCTCTTGAGATGTGGCATAGTACAGGAGCGATCTGAAGTCATCCAGTGACTTGTAATGTAGGTGCTTCTGCATATTTTTCTCGATATGCCACGAGCAAAGACGATGGGACACACCTGAAAGGACAGTCCGAATAGCTCGAATCATTGCAGCGTCACCGTCTGTGATTACTGACTTTGGCTTCTGCTGACAGTTTGCCCTCATAAATGCCTCCAGCAGCCACACATATGTCCCTTCGGTCTCGTCACAAACAATGGCGCAACCAAAAACGGTTGTGCAACGGTGGTTGTTAACACCGACAAAGGGGATGAAGGGCATACCATATATGTTCATCTTATATGTGCTGTCAAACACAACCACGTCTCCATAGTCCTGATAGTCCCTCCGTGACTGTGCATCGCACCAGAACATACTCTTCAGTCGCCCTTCCTTATCCAGCACATGCTCAAAGAAGAAGTCTGGGTCCTTCGCCTGCCTGCTCCTCATAATGCCCACTGTCGTCTCAGCATCACCCTTTGCAATGAGCTTCATTTTCTCTCTGCAGCACAGATTGTACACGTCCCTCCTAATAAGTCCGCACTTATCGTACGAACCGTACCGACTGATGAAGTTGTCCACTATTATATGCTTCCTGATTCCAGCCCCTTGCATAGCCAGTATCTCTGCCCTCGTGCCATCTCCAATCCATCTATGTGACCACAAAAAAGGCACCTCGTCGGGTCGAGCCATTGTGTGGTTGTGATCGTCCACGAATGACCCAACGAACCAAACTTCACGTTGTCTGTCATACTTCACCACCATATGCGCACCGCAGTCACAACGAGTCTCGGGTCTAAGCCTGCAGGTGCGGCCCTCCATGGTTATGAATTTGGCCTGCCTTCTCCCAGCCCTGGAGCAAAGGAACCGCATGAACCGAATAATTCCTGCAGCCCCTTTACCTCGTTTCACCTTCTGTCTCCTGATGCTGAACCCATGCTCTCTGGCGTGCTTGTTGTAGAAATTGTATGCATCTCCTTCGGACCGAAATGTCATAGCCATGACCATCCAATGTGTCTCCAACATCTGCTGCTGCCTTTGAGCCTCCTCAATGTCCACCTCTGCCTCATCGTGATCACCGCTAGGGCCATCTGACCCCTCCTACAATATTACATATGAAACTATGTCAATTACTATCATTTATTTCATACTGTTGCGCGATGTACAACATGTATGAACGAACCTGGCTCAAGTTATCTGCGAATGATTCGAGGAAACTATTTTGCACATTTTCAACATCCACATCTTCCTGCAAATTAATAAACATAGACAAATAGTTAGCCTTGCCATACTTTGCAAATTCAAAAATGAAATCAAAATATACGCCACTTACGTTATCACTATTCGCGCCAAGTTCATTATTATCAAAATCCTCCGGAGGTAAGATATCATATGAAGAGCACGAATCGTTGTCACTGCTATCATCATCTTCGTTAATACTATCGCTATCAGTCTGAGTCACCTTATCAGTATCATTCTCATCCCCCGTGAATGCGGTGTTTTCGTCCATGTCAACACACCCAACTCACAGAACTGCACAACATTGATAATTTATCTTGTGTTAAAATTCATACAGTGGATCATGCCCAAGAATAAATTGCAACACTAATACGATTTTTTTTACAATAACTACATGAACTAAATCACATCCATCCATCAAGCTACGTTCATATGCCAAACCTTGGGCCACGGTGTAGACGTCGCCGGTCTAGGATGACGGGGCCTTCAGGCAGGGGGGCTCCGGCTTGATTCTAGCCGGCGGCGACGTGGAATACGAGGAAGCCGCGGGATTTTTGCCGGATCCGCGGCGGGGGACGACCGTGGTCGGTCGCGGCGGAGGCGACGTCCGGCGTAGGGCCGTTCACGTCTGCGGCGTCGGACGAGGACGGTGAGATGCGGCGTCAGACGGGGTTGGAACGGCGTTTCAACCAGGCGACGGCGTTCTTCCACACCTCCGGCCACCGGCGGCGATCCGCCAGTTGGCAAAAATGGAACGGGAGGAGCGATCGCCGAGCGGGCGCGAAGATCGCGCGACCTGTTTTTCCACGTACGCGGTTCGCAGGCGGCAGATCGTGTTGCATGCGCGCGGGTATACGGCGCGAAGATTGCACGAAGATGGCAGGCGGCAGATCGTGTTGCATGCGCGGGTATACGTACGGCGGCCTGTACTGTACAATACGAGGTGGGTATACGTTTCCTCCGTATGACCATTCTGCCCATCTACGTTTTGTTGGGGGGGGTGTCTACCGAAGCACTGCTCATTAAGAAATGCTGACAGTTAGCCGATCGCATTTTAGTTAGCAATTATTTCTCTTTATATCAAAATCGATCGAGAGAACCGCCAACTCCATCGTTGCCAAAAAAGTGTGCGCGCCAACACACGGGACTACTATTGCAAGCTGTTCAATTTGTACCAGGTTTCTCGTGCGTGCTTCCTTTTCTGAAGCAACGGACGTCAACTCAGAGATGGGAACACGTAGAGATTGATGTCGGCGCTGGCTTGGCTCAGCTCGATCAGGTTGCCTGCAAGGGACGTCACCTAGGTTATTATGTTCATCGGCCATGACAGTGACAGAGGTTGATGGAGATCCATGCATGGCGCATGTGGTATACAAATCCACTGAACGTGCAGCCATCTTTTCCGGCCGCCGGCCGGCCAACCACCCATCGGATCGTCGCCAAACATATGAGATGAGCGCGGAGACATACCCTGTTCTTGTTCGATGTGTACAAGGTTTCTGGATCCTGCGCGTGTGCTTCCTTTTTTAAAGCAAAACGTACAACAACATGCGACCACAGAGATTGCTGTTGGCTTCGCTTAGCTGTTGTTACGTGCAAGGGACGCTAGCTTGCTTTAACACATGCCAACATGACAGACGGTGATGCTTGGTCGCGTCGCATCATGGATTCATATCCACTTTAATTCCAGCCAGCCATCTTTTCCGGTCGCCGTCCGGCCACTAATGAGGCGATCGACGGCCCCGTGACTCCCTTAACTCATCGATTCATCTGCCGGAAAGGGAAAACGACTTTAAGATAGGTTTACCAAAAGTACTAGTTTAATTAATCAGCATGCATGCCGTCGACGTCCATCCACGTTGGTGGAAGTAATCTGGTATAATAGTTTAACGCGGTAAATTTATTCATTCAACGACAACTTCCTCCTTTTTCTCCATTTGACCACACTTTAATTGGGTGTGGATGAAACTTCTGTTGGTCCAGCAAATCGTTTTCAGTCAGATTTCAGCTTACAGTCTTGCTAAGTCTCATAAGTCTCAGTCGATACTATATCCGTGAGATCTTACATTGAGATCCGTACAAAATTTTCTTTTTAGTTTTTTCTTTTCTCTCTTGCATGTTATATCACTTGACTAAGACTTGATTAAATCTCAGTCGACTGAGACCCAGCAACACCCTTCAGCTTATTAACGCCGGACAGCGTGTGAACAAAATCACCACGTCATGTACTCATGTAAACTACTAAATCACAACGACACTTGCCAATAAAGAAAAGTCAGGCTAAAAAAGATTAGATTTGTCAGCTATGTTATTTTAACAACATTGATCTGCTATATATGTTGGGGTTATTATCCAACACGAAGTGGTAGCCTTTTGTAAACCAAACCAACAACTATTGCCAAGTGGAAGTGGTAGTGATTTGATATGAATTACACCAAAAGTGGTACTCACTCCGATCCATAATAAGTGTCGTGGTTTTGAACTAAAATCATGACACATATTATGGATCAGAGGGAGTAGCTTTTTGTTAGATCTATGAATTGTGGTATTTCTTGGAACGGTTGCCAAAATTGTGGTAGATGGGGAAAAAAAACGGGCGCATGCATGATGCATGAACAAGTGGCCGAGTTGAGTGGAGTTGGATACATTGCATGCAGTACATTGTGGTACAGCGACGCCAGTAAATACTGACAACCACAACCACAACCTGTTGCAACACATGGAGCCAGAAGGCATCCACCACGGCCGTTCAGACCGATTAACAATGGCCAACCAGCAGAGATTCCTTTTTTTGCTGACGTGGCAGAGCTGCCGCAGATAGGTCACTGCCCTGGCTGGCTGTTTAAGATGGAGTAGATAAATACTAAACGCATTTGCGTGGTCGAGGCCCGGTTCCCACTTAATTGGCTAGTTGCTGCCAGTGTCCATCCGGCATGTGATCGTTCCGGCGCATCCGGTGATCAATCCACAGCGCATTGCTGAATTGATGGCCGTTTACTTAGCGAATTATGCAAATGACTAATTATTTAGGGCATTCTTTTTTTTTTTGCGGGGAATTATCTAGGGCATTTTAAGACAAACGACTTTTTTTTTAACAACAGGAGGCGCACGAAGCGCCAAACTTATCATTCAGCTCAATAACAACGTACAGCATGTATTACAAAACCCTGAATCTGAAAATTAGAGAGCAGAGAAACTACAGGGCAAGAAGAATTTCTATGAGCTGAAGCAAAGCAACATATTTCAGGTTCAACATTTGAGCGAAGAACCTGCTGAGCTACATTGTGTGCAATTCCATTGATTTCTCTTGAGATGTGAAACACCTGAGGTTGGAGGTTGGAAGAGAACTTGAAGAAATCACCCAAAGATTTCCTAATGCTCCATCAGCAAGACAAAAGTATATATACATCGCACTACATGTGCATGCATCGCACTACAAGAAACACGTAATATGCCGACGGTGAAAAGTATGCCTACGGGCCCGTCGGCATACATCGAGATAAGCCGACGGCAAAACTGAAACCGTCGTCATACAAGGGCCGTCGGCAAATTCAGAGATATGCCGACGGGGCCCGTAGGCATACAAAAACCGTAGGCATATGTCCTATATACGCCGACGGTCACCATCGGCATAGATTCACCGTAGGCATATCTCCTATATACGCCGACGGTCTTAAATTTGAGTTAGCTAAACTTAAACATATACAAATTATATATCAATTTGGGGTAGAATTTTCCATAGAGTCTGAATATACACTTTGTTTATGTTTTCCAAAATGTTTAAAATGTGACCTCATGTACTTTTGCAAATATGTCCTTATACTTTATAAAAACCACAACTAATTCATACTTACATCGATTTTGACAAACTTTATATGTGTTTCTATCAGAATATGGAAAGGAATTTGTTAGTATACTATGTTTTGAAATTTTAACAAATTAAAATCATATTTATTTTGAAAATTTCAGATAACACCCTCTTGTTTTGATTTGTTTGTATATTTTTCATTTCTTGACCAAACGAGGCAAACTTTATATCTATTTTCATCAAAAAGTTTCAAGGATTTCAAAAATCATGTCTTTAGTTTGGAATGTTTAAATATTACTTTGATTCTTTGCTATAGTAGAGAAATCTACCCCCCCCCCTAGATTTCCGGGTCACACTGGTCACAGTTACGCCGCTCCGGTGCCTTCGGAGGTTAGCAATGCCACCAAAACTTGCACTGGATCCTCATACATGTGTGAAAGTGTGGTGGTAGGTTTAAACACCCAACACACTAATCCGGAGTGTGACACCCTACATGCACAGCACTGCCGTCAGCACTTAGAGGGGGGTTGAAATTAGCTCGGCGGCATGCATGATCCAACCGTATAAATTCTCGAAAAATCGTACGATGCCGGAAATCCTCAGGATCTGGCACGGCATCAAGTTTGGACACGTTTCTAAAAAGCCTCACATGAGGCCACTTGTAAACTACACCATCACCAAGCTAGTCTATGGGTATCGAGAGGGAACGTGTCCGGTTTGTGAAGCAAGTGCGAGTCTGGTTGCTCCATTGGCCTCAAAACTTCTCGTGCTTTCAAAGGAGGCCATCACATGACACGTGCCAGGCCCCCGCATTTTCCGGACCCACATGCAATATTTGAGACATTTATTGCACTGCTAGGGTTTCAACGTCGGAAATTGTAGATCTGCGAGGCGGCACATGAAATCATGCCCATAAGCTGAATGGAAAATCCTATGTGATGTCTTTGCGCCATGCGTAGGCCATGTGCAGACGAGGGAGGGGCAGGCCCTGCCACCGAGGGGTTGAAATTAGCTCGGCGGCATGCATGATCCAACCGTATAAATTCTCGAAAAATCGTACGATGCCGGAATCCTCGGGATCTGGCACGGCATCATCACATGGCCCCTGTAGGGTGTGGTAAAAGTTTGGAAGTGTTTTGAAAATGTCTCACATGAGGCCGCTTGTAAACTACACCATCTACAAGCTAGTCTCTGGGTATCGAGAGGGAACGTGTCCGGTTTGCGAAGCAAGTGCAAGTCATGTTGCTCCGTTTGCCTCAAAACTTCTTGTGCTCTCAAAGGAGGCCATCACATGACACGTGCCAGGCCCCCGCACTTTCCGGACCCACATGTAATATTCGAGACATTTATTGCACTGTTAGGGTTTCAACGTCGAAAATTGCAGATCTGCGAGGCGGCACATGAAATCATGCCCATAAGCTGAATGGAAAATCCTATGTGATGTCTTTGCGCCATGCGTAGGCCATGTGGAGACAAGGGAGGGGCAGGCCCTGCCACCGAGGGGTTGAAATTAGCTCAGCGGCATGCATGATCCAACCGTATAAATTCTCGAAAAATCGTACGATGCCGGAAATCCTCGGGATCTGGCACGGCATCATCACATGGCCCCTGTAGGGTGTGGTAAAAGTTTGGACGTATTTTGAAAAAGTATCACATGAGGCCGCTTGTAAACTACACCGTCTACAAGCTAGTCTCTCGGTATCGAGAGGGAACGTGTCCGGTTTGTGAAGGAAGTGCAAGTCATGTTGCTCCGTTGGCCTCAAAACTTCTCGTGTTCTCAAAGGAGGCCATCGCATGACACATGCCAGCCCCCCGCATTTTCCGGACCTGCATGCAATATTTGAGACATTTATTGCACTGCTAGGGTTTCAGCGCCAAAAATTGCAGATCTGCGAGGCGGCACATGAAATCATGCCCATAAGCTGAATGGAAAATCCTATGTGATGTCTTTGCGCCATCCGTAGGCCTTGTGCAGACGAGGGAGGGGCAGGCCCTGCCACCGGGGGGTTGAAATTAGCTCGGCGGCATGCATGATCCAACAGTATCAATTGTGTCGATGGGCTAACCTAGCGCAAACTTGGTTTTAGAATGTTCCTATGGGCTAACCTAGGACAGCCAGGTGAAAAAGTCCATTGGTCAAAGGCCGTCCGATGAAAGTCAAAGGGGGTAGCTTTCCAGGTCAACCGGGCTAGGGTTAGGCTGGTCAGGGGCCTTCTGGGTGTAGCTATATCACCAAAACTTGCACTGGGTCCTCATACATGTCTTAAAGCATGGTGGTATGTTCAAACACCCAACACGCAGCTCCGGAGTGTGGCCCCCTTCACAGACGGCACTGCCGCCACCACTTAGAGGGAGGAACTGCCGCGTCAGATCAACATGTTGAAAGAAAAATATGAAAATGATACTTGTGGAACTCTGTTTTAGGTGTGTTGGACAATATCTCGGGATAAAGTTGTCGAACCGACATAAAAAAGTCTAAATATTAGCACGCACAGATTTACCGGTCGCAGTGGTAGATGTTTTCAGTGAAACGGGCCACTGTTAGGTTGGTCCGGGGTTTCAATGAGATGGGGATAAATAGATGGTTCTATTTATAAAAGTAATTATATATGCATAAATATATGGTTATAAATCTAATAATAGGGTAATTAATATTTAAAAAATGGGATAAAACTACGCCTACGGTTAAACCGTCGGCGTAGTCTGTACACGTGGCATTTTTTGTTTTGTTTAGGTCACCCGCTCAGCCCCTCCTCTCCACAGAGTGTGCTAGCTCAGATCCAATCGAGAGGGAAGTCCCGCGCACCGTCGCCCGCACCTGCTGCCGCCGTCGTCCGCACCTGCTGCCGCCGGCGCCGCACCTGCTCCCGCCGGCGCCCGCCCCTGGACCCGACGGCGCCCGCCCCTGCGCCCGCCCCTGGACCCGACGGCGCCTGCCCCTGCTCCCGCCCCTGGTCCCGCCGGCGCCCGCCCCGCCCCGGCCCCGCCCCGCCCTACTCCGCCCCCGACCCCCGCCGTTCTCCGCCTCGGCCCCGCGCGCCGTGCTCTGCCCCTGCTCCGCCCCGGCCCCTGCCTGGACTCCGGCCTACGCATCCCCTCCGGCGCCGGCCGCCTCCGTCACCGGCCCCTGCTGCTGGTGAGCTCCCCACCTCCCAAGCCCCCTGCTGCCGCAGTGCTGCTGGCCGCTGCTCGCCCCTGCCCCGCACTAGGATTTGGTCATAGGCACTAGCCTGCATATCAGTACTGCTTCGGTTATCTCTCCCTTTGTTTTGCCAAGAAGAGCATGCTAAGTATCAAGTTAAAATTGTTTTATCCTGCGAAGCTCTAGGAAAGTGCTTAATATACATAAATGATTTCATCTTAGTACCTATTATGTGCAAAATTCCTTATTCTTGTGATGTGTATATAAATAAGGGAGGATGCAAAACAATGATTCAGCCTGTGCATGTATGTTAGTGAATGCAGGAAAATTTAATTAGATGCAATCTTCTCAAGAAATGAGCAGAACCTTAGATCCAAAACACAATGGACTTCGAATTAAGAAATTTTAGGAATTAGGCTTCAACAAACTCTCAAAATATGAGCACATAAGTTTAGATGCAATCTTCACAAGAAATGCTTAATTTAACATCACAACTTTCATAATGAAGCGCATCTAATACCTTCGAAGTGAAACTACTAAATAAAACAAAAGATGTACTGAAATAGTCAACGCATGCTTTGGGGCTCCTCCGCCGGGAGAATGCGGCGGCGGCGGGTGCTCGGGTGGCAACGGCGATGGGAGTAGCAGCCAAGTAGTACTAGGAATAGTTTCATCAGTTTTGCAGCGTCGAGAGGATTTTTATTTCCTTTTCTTTTGACATCGACACATCCTGCTGGCCGCTGCTCGCCCCTACGGAAAGGCTCATCATATATAGAATGACACAATCTGCTGTTTGGTCTTCTATATATGATAGAGATTTGGTCTTCTATATATGATAGAGATTTGGTTATCCCAAATAATCCTGGCTGAACAAATAGACACTACAGGAATTTTGATGTATCACCACTTTTAAAATTGAGAATGTTCAGTTGGTACGCCAATTGACTCTTTATGTTATTTTGAAGTTTCTATATGCCATCAAACTAAAAGTTGACAACTAAATGATCTTCTTTGTGCCAAAATACTGGAATGCATTCAGATGTATCTGGCTATATGTGAAACTCTGTTTGGTCTTCTATATATGATGAGCCTTTCTGTAGGATTGAATTGTTATGAGCATATAAATATATACATTGGTTCTAATTTTTTTCTCTCGGTGGAATTTGCAGGCTCTGTGGTGTCGCATCTTGCTGGAGTGATCGCCATCGGAAGCTTTGGTCCTTGCGCATCCCTTCGCTGTTCGACTACTTCCTCTACTGCCGAGGGTGAGCTATGAATCCACCTTCTCCTCCTACGCTCTTTTATTCATGTCACTAAATTTTATTTTCATGTCAAGTCGCGTAACCTAGGCGTCTCCCGTCCGGAAGGGCTACATTGATAAATATGCATTCAGTTGCATATTTATAACCCTAACTCTTTCGGATTGTCCAGCGTTTTCCACGGACAGCCCGAGGATGTGTAGATTGGGTACGTTTTCCATGCTCTACCTCGTTTCGAGACAGGATTTCGACAACGCCTCCCTGTTGTTCTCCGAATGCACATTCTCTCGGCTTTTTTCCGAGACGTGTATTTGGAGAACAGCGGGGAGGTGCTGTCGAAATTCTGTCTCGGAATGGGGTAGAGCATGGAGAACGTACTCAATCTACACATCCTCGGGTGGGATTAGGACCCTCTTTACCTATTAGAGATGTAGGTTGATTCGTTGCCGTATCTCATCAACCCGGTAGAAAATAAAAAATTGATGGTATTAATTAGATACAATTAATTTAAATGAAATGTTAATTTTGCTGTGTGGCTCCCAATAAAGCAGAGGATGGCTGATAATGAGTGGATGTATAGTGGTCATACCGGTCCGAATAGAACAACAGAAGAGTGGGTCGCGAAAACCGATGTGTTCTTGAAGGAGGTTTACCGTGGTCAAATGAGAGCTCCCACATTGCCCTTGCGCCCGCTGCAAGAACCGTCATCGCCTAGAAGAGTCTCAGATGACAAAACACCTTTGCAAGTTTGGGTATATGGAAAACTTTAACATGCCGGTAAACTTTGCCGAGGAGGGGCGTGTTAGAGAGAAGGTGATTCGACAACACGTCGATGATCATGAGGACAATGGGGTTAGAAACATGATAGATGATATCCGTGCTGCAGAGATGCCCCATTCGACACCTACAGAGAATGAACCGGAGGAAACCGCAAAGGAGTACATGCGGATGTTGGCCTCGTCAAAGAAACTACTTTACAAGGGAGCCAAAGTTTCTCAGCTGGATGCCATCTCGCAACTTGTGGCAATCAAGGTTGAGTACGGTTGTAGCCAAGCTTGCTTTGAAGCATTTCTGGGAGTATGGGGTAACAACCTCCCTGATGATCATGAACTGCCAAAAAGCATGTACGAGACGAAGAAAATCATGAAGACGCTCTCTATGGATTATGAGAAGATATATTGTTGTCCAAAGAATTGCCTTCTGTTTAGAAATGAGTATGCGGATGACAAGTACTGTAGGGAGTGCGGTTCCTCTAGGTATATTGAGGTGGACATTACTGATGGTCAGAAGAAGCAGCTAGCCATCCCTGTAAAGATTCTTTGGTATCTCCATTTCATAGAAAGACTACAACGTCTTTTCATCACCGAGGAGTCTGCCAAAATGATGAAGTGGAACAAGAGTGGGAAGAGGTACCATCCGACGAAGATAGTACATCCATCGGACGCCGAGGCATGGAAGGCATTCGATAGGGAATACCCCGATGAAGCTGAAGAGGCTGGGAATGTAAGAATCGCGATATCAGGCGATGGGTTCAATCCATATAGTATGTCGTCTAATTCGTACAGCTGCTGGCCTGTGTTTGTTATTCCGCTCAATCTCCCTCCCGGCGTCCTAATGCAACGCAAGACCATGTTCATGTCGCTGATCATTCCGGGGCCTGAATACCCGGGGAAGAATTTGAATGTGTTCATGCAGCCGTTGGTGGATGATTTGCACAATTCTTGGTACTTCCCGAGGTTGACATACGACCGACATTTGCAGCGGAACTTTTTGATGAAAGTTTGGTTGCAGTATTGCATCACTAGTAGAAAACAGGGCTTTGGTCCAGGCCAGATAAGAGCATTAGTCCCGGTTCTGCTACGAACCGGGATCAATGGGTGCATCAGTCCCGGTTCGTGAGGCCAGGACGCCGGCCGGGCCTCGGCAGGACCCCTTTGGTCCCGGTTCCAGACACGAACCGGGACTAAAGGGCCTCGCTCCTGGCGCAGCCCCTTTAGTCCCGGTTGGTGGCTGGAACTGGGACTAAAGGTCAGTCTTCTGTCCCGGTTCTAGCCACCAACCGGGACTAAAGAGATGCCTATATATACTCGCCCCTGCCCACCCTCTCCTCTATTTTTTGGCCGTGTGGGAGGTGTGCATGCGCTGCTCCCTTCTATGCATGCACATGAGGTGTTCGATGAAATGCCCGAGCTACACTTAAGCTTTCTCCTCTCCAAGCTCGACCTCCAAGCTCCATTTTCCTCAAGATTTGCCTAGGTTTGGCGGTCCGTCCCGTCCCCGTCCTCACCGTCGTCGATCGCCCGCGCCGATCTCGTCGCCGACACCACCGTGGTGAGCCTCTTGTTCTTATCTTCTTTTTAAAAGAAAAAAATTCTTACTTGTATGATTTAGATAGATACTTGTATAATTTTCTTACTTTTATTATTGTTTGTTATTATATAGTGCCATGACTTTGGTATCCGCCCCCGTCGGCCCTCGTCCTGTCTTTGATTCGGATGTGGTATATTATCTTTTATTATGATTTGTTTCATTTAGTGTTTATGACAATTATGCCGACCAACGTGACATAGATGTTTTTATCTAGGAGGTATGTGAACCGGAAATTCCAACCGACCCTCTTGTCGAGAGGTTAAATTTAGTTGAAAAAGAAAACAATTATTTGAAGAAAAAATTGAAAAGAATTGAGGAGGAGAAGATGGAATTGGAGTTGCATGTTGCCGATGTCGTCGATGATCACAAGATCAAGATGGATGCAATGCGCTTGAAGATTAGAAAGATTAGAAAATATGACATTCATAATGAGGCTTGGTATCATTATGCCGTTGGATCAATTGTTACCTTTGTTGCGATTATGATCGCATTTGTTGTTGTTTTTCATAGTTTCAATGTATGTTTTAATTAGATGCTCTAGAGAGCTATATGTTGTTCTATGAGAACTATATATGTATGAACTTTATGTATTTATTTTTTCAGTAATAACATTTGATCACTACTGTACTTTGGTTTTAATGTGATGATGAACTTGTATTAATTTAGTCACTTCTCTATTCATGATGTTCTGTAATGGTTTTTGATACACTTAATTATATAATGCACGCAGATGAACCGGCAATGGATGTACGGTGACCGACGCACCTCCGAGTATCTTGAGGGCCTGCATAAATTTCTCGAAGTGGCTGAGGCAAACAAGCAGAATGGTTTTATGTATTGTCCATGCCTTGTCTGTGAGAATATGAAGGATTACTCTAACTTGAAAACCCTTCACGTCCACCTGCTTGAGAAGGGTTTCATGCCACACTATAATGTTTGGACCAAGCACGGAGAAAGAGGGGTTATGATGGACGACAACGAAGAAGAAGAGGATGATGACAACTATCCCCCTGAATACGGTGATACAGCAACGGGGGAAGCTGAAGATCAAGAGGAACCAGACGATGTGCCCGATGATGATCTTCGCCGGGTCATTGTTGATGCAAAGAGACAATGCCAAAGTGAAAGGGAGAAGTTGAAGTTCGATCGCATGTTAGAGGATCACAAAAAAGGGTTGTACCCAAATTGCGAAGATGACAACACAAAGCTCGGTACCACACTGGAATTGCTGCAATGGAAGGCAGACAATGGTGTATCTGACAACGGATTTGGGAAGCTATTGAAAATAATGAAGAAGAAGCTTCCAAAGGATAATGAATTGCCCGACAGTACGTACGAAGCAAAGAAGGTTCTATGCCCTCTAGGATTGGAGGTGCAGAAGATACATGCATGCCCTAATGACTGCATCCTCTACCGCGGTGAGTACGAGGATTTGAACGCATGCCCAGTATGCGGTGCATTGCGGTATAAGATCAGACGAGATGACCCTGGTGATGTTGAGGGCGAGCGCCCCAAGAAGAGGGTTCCAGCCAAGGTGATGTGGTATGCTCCTATAATACCACGGCTGAAACGCCTGTTCAAAAACAAAGAGCATGCCAAGTTGATGCGATGGCACAAAGAAGACCATAAGAAAGACGAGAAGTTGAGAGCACCCGCTGACGGGTCGCAGTGGAGAAAAATCAAGATAAGGTGGGGGGACTTTGCAGGTGACGCAAGGAACGTATGGTTTGGTTTAAGTGCAGATGACATTAATCCTTTTGGGGAGCAGAGCAGCAATCATAGCACCTGGCCCGTGACTCTATGTATCTATAACCTTCCTCCTTGGTTGTGCATGAAGCGGAAGTTCATTATGATGCCAGTGCTCATCCAAGGCCCTAAGCAACCCGGCAACGACATTGATGTGTACCTAAGGCCATTAGTTGAAGAACTTTTACAGTTGTGGAATGGAGAAGGTGTACGTGTGTGGGATAAGCACAAACAGGAGGAATTTGACCTACATGCGTTGCTGTTTGTAACCATCAATGATTGGCCTGCTCTTAGTAACCTTTCAGGACAGACAAACAAGGGATACCACGCATGCATGCACTGTTTAGATGATACCGAAAGGATATATTTGGACAAATGCAGGAAGAATGTGTACCTGGGACATCGTCGATTTCTTCCGACCAACCATCTCTTAAGAAAGAAAGGCAAGCATTTCAAAGGTGAGGCAGATCACCGGAAGAAGCCCGCCCTCCGTACTGGTGATGCCATACTTGATATGGTCAAGGATTTACAAGTAATCTATGGAAAGGGTCCTGGCGGACAATCTGTTCCGAATGACGCTGAGGGACGCGCACCCATGTGGAAGAAGAAATCTATATTTTGGGACCTACCCTATTGGAAAGACCTAGAGGTCCGCTCTGCAATCGACGTGATGCACGTGACGAAGAATCTTTGCGTGAACCTGCTAGGTTTCTTGGGCGTGTATGGGAATACAAAAGATACACCGGAGGCACGGGAGGACCAGCAACGTGTGCACGAAAAAGATGGCATGCATCCAAAGCAGTATGAAGGTCCTGCCAGCTACGCTCTTACCAAAGAAGAGAAGGAAATCTTCTTTGAATGCCTGCTCAGTATGAAGGTCCCATCTGGCTTCTCGTCGAATATAAAGGGAATAATAAATATGGCAGAGAAAAAGTTACAGAACCTAAAGTCTCATGACTGCCACGTGATTATGACGCAACTGCTTCCGGTTGCATTGAGGGGGCTTCTACCGGAAAACGTTCGATTAGCCATTGTGAAGCTATGTGCATTCCTCAATGCAATCTCTCAGAAGTTAATCGATCCAGATATCCTACCAAGGTTAAAGAATGATTTGGTGCAATGTCTTGTCAGTTTCGAGCTGGTGTTCCCACCATCCTTCTTCAATATCATGACGCACGTCCTAGTTCATCTAGTCGACGAGATTGCCATTCTGGGTCCTATATTTCTACACAATATGTTCCCCTTTGAGAGGTTCATGGGAGTCTTATAGAAATATGTTCGTAACCGTGCTAGGCCAGAAGGAAGCATCTCCATGGGCCATCAAACAGAGGAGGTCATTGGGTTTTGTGTTGACTTTATTCCTGACCTTAAGCCGATTGGTCTCCCTCAATCGCGGTATGAGGGGAGACTGACTGGAAAAGGCACGCTAGGAGCAGATACAATAATATGTAGGGACGGGCATTCTTGGGCTCAAGCACACTACACAGTTCTACAGAATTCTACCTTGGTGACCCCGTATGTCAATGAACACAAGAATTTTCTGCGCTCCAAACACCCGGAGCAGTCTGACGACTGGATTACATGTGAACACATCAGGACTTTCGGCAGTTGGTTGCAAACACATCTCATGGGTAACAACATTGTTGGAGATGAGCTGTACTCGTTGGCCAGGGGACCCTCTTCGACTATATTGACTTACAAAGGGTACGAGATAAATGGGAATACATTTTACACGATCGCCCAAGATCAAAAGAGCACCAACCAAAACAGTGGTGTCCGCTTTGATGCAGCAACCAACAGGGGAAAGGACACATATTATGGTTACATAGTGGACATATGGGAACTTGACTATGGAAATGATTTTAAGGTCCATTTGGTTCGGTGCAAATGGGTCACTCTGTCAGGAGGCGGGGTACAGGTAGACCCGCAGTACGGAATGACAACAGTGGATCTCAACAATCTTGGGTACACAGACGAACCATTCGTCCTAGCCAATGATGTGGCGCAGGTTTTCTATGTGAAGGACATGTCTACCAAACCGAGAAAAAGAAAAGATAAGGAAGCGAATACATCATACGATGAGCCAAAGCGCCACATAGTTCTTTCAGGGAAAAGAGACATCGTGGGAGTGGAGGGCAAGACAGACATGTCTGAAGATTATGAAAAGTTTCATGAAATTCCTCCCTTCAAAGTGAAGGCTGACCCAAGCACCCTGTTAAACGATGAAGATTATCCATGGTTACGGCGCAATAAGCAAGGGACACACACGAAGAAAAAGTGAAGACTTTCTCTCCACAACTATTCTGATGATGACTTTGATCTAGAATATCACTGCAGTTACATGTCAAGAAATGAAATCCCTTTGTAACAGATGAGTTTTCGTCCGAAACCCTGATACTTCGAAAGAGATTGTCCATTTTGTACACGAAGTGCATCCAGATTTTGTCGTAACCCTCTCAACTTTTTAGCACATGCTATGTGGGTGAAATGATGGTACCATGCCAACTTTCAACCTTTTCAGAGTTCATTTGTAGTGCTTTTCAATTTCAGGGTCATTTAGCTAAAAAAATTAGTAAATGCATGAAAAATACCAAATGTAGTCAGAAAGGGTTGAAAATTGATGATGTGGCTTTGAATGGTGCTTGTTGAACGCACAAAAAGTCTGGAGTTGAAATAAGTTCAAAAAAATGAAATCCCTTTGTAACAGATGAGTTTTCGTCCGAAACCGTGATACATCGAAAGAGATTGTCCATTTTGTACACGAAGTGTATCCAGTTTTTGCCGTAACCCTCTCAACTTTTTAGCACATGCTATGTGGGTGAAATAATGATACCATGCCAACTTTCAACATTTTCAAAGTTCATTTGTAGTGCTTTTCAAAAGAATGAACTAAAAAGCTTTTATAAAACTCTAATAGCAAAAAGAATGAACTAAAAAGCTTTTATAAAACTCTAATAGCAAAAAGAATGAACTAAAAAGAATCAATTAAAATATTTTGTTATGATCAACTAAAACAAAACTATAATATTCTTCAATAGCAAAAAGAATCAACTAAAAAGCTTTTATAAACCTCTAGTTATTATCAAAATAATATTAACTTAAAATTATATAAAATTTATGCAACTAAAATTATCAAAGTATTTTTTGTTAAAAACTTTAATAGCAAAAAGAATTTTCATAAAGTATTTTATGTTAAAAACTTTAATAGCAAACTAAAATGACATAAAAAATAAAAAAATATTATCAAAATAATATTAACTTAAAATTATATAAAATTTATGCAACTAAAATTATCAAAGTATTTTTTGTTAAAAATTTTAATAGCAAAAACAATTTTCATAAAGTATTTTATGTTAAAAACTTTAATAGCAAACTAAAATGACATAAAAAATTAAAAATGCCGCCTACTGGGCCACCACGGCCTGCATATGACTAGAAACCCATCTGTACATGGGCCAGGATGCAGGCCCGCGGGCCCAACAGACCCAACATGGCAGTGACAAAGGTTAGGCAAGTACTGCCTGCATTAGAGAGGAGCTCGAAAGCTCAGCCGCAGCGCGCCTTATAAACCAGTGTTGCCCTCTCTCAACTAGCGAGGTGGGACTAAACTCCCACCACCCCGCGCCAGTGCCAGGACCAGGCCTTTGGTCCCGGTTGGTGGCACCAACCGGGACTAAAGGGTGCCTTTAGTCCCGGTTCGAGCCACCAGCAGGGACCAAAGGCCTGTACTTCCCGCCTTTTGGGCTGCTGAAATGCACCTTTAGTCCCGGTTGGTGGCTCCAACCGGGATTAAAGGGAGGCCTTTAGTCCCGGTTGGAGCCACCAACCGGGACTAAAGGTCTTTGTATATAACCGCGCACTTAGAAAATTTTCAAACACAATTCACTTCGATCCTCCTCTCCCCCGACGGCGCCGACGACCACCTCGACGCCGCCAGGCTGCCGGACCTCGCCGTCGACGCCCTGCCCTGCCCTGACGCCGCCGCGCCCCTGCCCTGCCCCCGACGCCGCCGCACCCCTGCCCTTCCTCGACGCCGCCGCGCCCCTGCCCTGCCCCCGACGCCGACGCTCCACAGCTAGCCGGCCTGCCAGGTACTCCCTCCTCCCTCCCACCCCTCTCCTCCCTCCTTCCTCCTTGTATGTATAAAGTTGCCCCTGTTCAGAGAGTTGCAAGGTTTCATAGAGTTTGTTGAAATGTGTTTGCCATGTCCACAAGGTGTTTGTTGAAATGCTAGGGCTAGTTAGGGAACTTTGTTGTATGTGAAACTTGGCAGGATGATGTCTCCTTGGATGTTAGAGATGATGGTCAAGTTGGTTTGATAAAAGGAAAAACTTGTTAGTGCAAGTTTTATTAGAATTTAGTTCTGGACAGAAACTACAGGGAATTTTTTGGTGGACTTGCAAGATGAAATTGGGGCTGCCCTTCTGGACTTAAGGGTTTAGTTGGAAGGACTATAAGATGCAAAAAATTCAGAATTATTTGAGCAAGGAAAAATAGGGTTGTAGTTCAATGCCAAGATTGGACCAAAATTGAAAAATGGAAGTTGTGCTCAAAATTTTCAAATGACCAAAGTGGCTTTTTGCATAACAATGATCTATAGGCATCAGAGGACTTCTCAAAAAATTTGTGGCATTTGAAAAGAATTATTTGAAATAGTTCTAGTGCAACAGGGTCATTCTAGAGTTTGAAAATACTAATAAAAGAATTTTTTTGAGGCCAAATCATTATGAAAATAATTACTACTGATGTTTATAATATAATTAAAAGGATTGGGAGAAAATTTTAAAACCCACATTAAAAGGATTGGTGACAAATATACTTGGTCAATATTTTGTCTTTAGAGTTCATTTTGATGTTCATTGTGATGTATGAAAACTTGGTCAATATTTTGTCTTTAGAGTTTATTTAGAGTTCATTTTGATGTATGAAAACTTGGTCAATATTTTGTATTGTGGATGCCATGCCATGCTATTTTTCTCTAAGTTTGAAACTTGCTTTCAAATTGGTATCTAGCTAGCTACAATTTTTTTTATCAGGTTGTGGTGTTACATTCATGTCATGCCATTTGTTGCCATGCTAATTTTCACTCTCGGTGGAATTACAGGTTGTGGTGTTGCATCTCCGTGGAGTTGGTCACTTATCGTCCCTCCGCTGTTCAACAAAAGGTGTCCATTTGTTGTATATATGTTGAGTTTTGTTCATAGCATGATGGTTGGTTCATTTGTTGAGTTGTGTATTCATCTTGTGTATAAATCTTGTATTCATCTTGTGTATAAAGCTTGTATTCATCTTGTCGTTAAAACATGAGAGAGGGGGTCGTTAAAACATAACCCCGATAACTTTGATTTTCTCTCGAATGTGAAGCAAGTCTTTTTTTGCCATGTCAAGTGTTGTATTTGCAGAAACTATGGACAGAGACTTAGAAAAAGAAGAGTTGTTGGGGGATATAATCCGCGACGGAGGTGATATCACCTTGTCGTTTCTCAATGACACCGATGGTCAGGAAAGAGAGGATGACGGCTCCGGTGATCCAATGGAGGAGGAAGGAGATCATGACGGCTCCGGTGACTGAATGGAGGAGGAAGGAGATCATGACAGCTCCGGTGACCGAACGGAGGAGGGAGCCTTAACTGTTGCAAAGTCCGGTGAGGTATATATACATATATTAATTAAGCCTCTGCTGACTTGATGCATTAATTGTTTTGTATGTACATATATTAACGCTTCTTTCTTATTTTAATTAGCCCTCTGGATCGAGCCAAACTTCCGTAAGGAGACGAGGCCTGAAGAAAAGGTTGCGCCAGGATGAAAGGTTCACGATCGAAGAAGTCGGTCGAGATGGCCAACCGATTGCTCCCAAGCGGAGCAGGGACACATTTATACATCAGTGCGGAGTGGTTGTTAGGGACATCGTCCCGATCAGCATTCAAGAATGGAATAAGAAGAAGGACCCTGAAGTTTCTTATGTCCAGGATAGACAGAAAGATGATCTTTGGACCTCGCTGATGACAAATTTCAGCCTACCACCAGAGGCGGATCGGAAAAAGGTCAAGGCATTTGCTCTTAAGAAGATGGCAGAACTATTCAAGAACTGGAACAAAGATTTGAACAAAAAGTTTGTCGAGAAAGACAAGACTCCAGAATTCACCGGTCCATATGAGAAGATAAAAGATCACTGGCCCGCATTTGTGGCCTACAAGAAATCGGACAAGGGCAAGCAAAGGTCAGCGACAAATAAGCTAAATGCTGCAAAGAAGAAGTATCACCATGTTACGGGGTCAGGTGGCTAGAGCAAAGCCCGGCCTACGTGGGACAAAGCTGAGCAAGACCTGCTTGCTAAAGGGGTCCAACCAGCGACATTCCACTGGCTAGATCGGTCAAGGACTTGGTTCTTCGGGGTTGGGGGAACTTTGGACCCAGACACAGGTGAGTGTGTTTGGACGAAAGCTCAACTTGCAATACCTGTCAAGAAGCTTGAGGAAGCAATCCAGGCAGCGCAGGAAAGGAGGTTACATCCCGACAGAGAGAATGACGAGCTGACACTGGCCCTTGGGAATCCTGAACACCCTGGACGAACACGAGGCACATCAGGCTCCGTTCCGTGGGTGTATGGGTTTCCCGACAGCGCTGGTTATAGAAGCCGAGAGAGAAAGAAGAAAGCGGAAGCAAACGAAATGCAGAAGATCAATGCAAGATTAGCGAAACTAGAGGAACTTGAGAGCCAGCGAGCTACCGGCCAACCATCTCAGCGGCACGAAGATCCTTCCTTCGACACTGCCCCAGAAGCTACCCCACCATCTCAGCGGAGAAGCAGCGTGGCTTCCACGGAGCTCCTTCAGCCTGATATCACGGCTCCTCGCTACCCCGTGGATAGTATCACGGAGGCTGAACATTGTGTGCTAATGGCGAAATGCCAGAACCTGACCTTGAAGGCGGCGGTCGGCTCTGTTTTACCTCCTCGAACTGAGGGAACTTTCCATTGCCGTCCGATTCCACATGGCTATGCTATTGTCACGGTGGATGAAATAATGGAGGGATTTGAGGGGCTGGAGCTTGACTACCCTACAGGTGAAGGGGATAATTTTCTGGAAAATGCCTTAAGGAGTACCTGCCTATGGAGAAAGGAGTACATCAAGCTTCCAAACTGGACGCCGCCTCAGCAGACTCAGCCGGAGGAGGCCCCTCAGCAGATTCCGCTGCCTCATTCGTCTCCGGCGCGTTAGCTGTCTCCGCCGCCTCAGCTGTCTCCGTCGCATCAGCCGACTCCGGCGGAGGAGGCCCCTCAGCAGAATCCTCCTTCGCCTCCTCCGCGGCGTCAGCGAACTCCGCCTCGTCAGCAACGGCAAAAGAGAGTCGCCGCCGCTCCGGCGGCTAGCAGTACAATAGGTGGTGGGAAGAAATTCAAATTTGGTCCAAGCCTCAAGCCTCTTGCCAAGTTACCATATGAGCTGACTGACAAGGAAACCGATGAGATCGTGGCTGCCGATTTGAAACGCCAATTTGCACGGAAAGTTCCACCTCCAAAGGAAAAAATAGATCCGGTAAAGGAGAATCGCACTCTGGATGCCCTTACGCGACCACCTCCGCCTCCGCCGCTATCAAACTATGACCGCATTATTGCAAAGACATATGACAAAGCTATGTGTCGGTCGAGAAGTAACAGTACTGGTGCAAGAAGTGGGAAAACAATTCCCCAGCTCGGCGAACAGGAAAAGCAATCATGCCCCCCGCTCAAGGTGTTTACCGATACCCCGGGGGTAGCGGCCGTTGCTCCTAGTTTCAATCCTGGTGATTACCTAGGCGGTGATGTACATTTTGAAATTGCTAAGCCGGTAGACACCTTTAAATACCAGCACGGGAAGCGTCTCGTCAGAAGTGATGATCTGGAACGAGATCTACCAACGATGATGCGAACATTACATAAATGGTACTTGGAAACCTGCAAGGATGGGACGGGCAGTATCTTGGTGGGAATTAAGGATGAGCACGACTTCGTTGGAGTCGACTCGATCTTCGTTGAATTTGACGAACTCTTTCAGTTATACAATCAAGCCGCCCTCGAAAAAAGTCTCGTGGCTTGTTATTGTATGTAAGTATTATTTCTGTAATTAAGTCTCTAGCTCAGCTCATTCATTGCATGTATATAATTATCCTCACTATATTATGCAGATTGAAGATCGTCGAATTTAAAAGAGGACAAATCTATGACATTGGGTTCATTAACCCAAATATCGTAAATGAATGGTCGGTACAGAAGATCCCCGAGGAGACTGAGAAAATCTTGCTAATGGCGTTCCTTCGACACCAAAACAAAAGGGAAATACTCTTTCCTTACAACTTCAAGTGAGTGTTACTGTCTTCTGCATATTCTGTTTCGCTGACTCGAGGTTAAGTGTAATTGATGAGTTATGCACGCGCAGGTTCTTTATTCTGCTAGCCATTCAGCTTGACGAGGGAGCAGTAACTGTCTTGGACTCGAGACGTAAAGAGGCTACGGAGTATGCGGACATGATTGAAATGCTCCAGAAGTAAGTTCAATCATTATCGCACTATATCGGCAACTTTCGTTCATTTCCTGATATCAAGTAATCATTTTCTTTGTCGGGCAGGGTTTGGAAAAAGTTCATCACGCGGGTTAAGGGTGAATGGTGACCGAAGCTGCGATTTAAACAACCCAGAGTAAGTAGTACTAGCTAGTTCCGCGCATCTCTCATTGATTCTAGTTTCAATACCATTATCATTTTGATTGAACTCTATTCTCGTAAAGTGCATGTGGCAGGAACCCGGAAATGATTATGTGGATACTACGTTTGCGAGTTCATTCACCAAAAGACCACCGAGAGGGGCTTCACTAAACAACAATTTGAAGTACGTAAACAATATTCATAATTATTTTATCACCATCAATATATATATATATATATATATATATATTGACCCCCCTTCTTTAAATTAGACCTGGCAGAAGTGGGACGTACTCCTACCAGCTGATCGCCTACGCGCAATTCAAGAGGAGTTGGCGGGATTCTTTGTTGACCACATCATTCCTAAACACGGAAAATGCCATCGGGAATTGCAAACCCGTTGAATAGATATATGCATCAACGTGTACTATCTGTAGTAGCGTCGAATAGATATACGAAAACTTGTTGTTCGACCAACAAGCACGGAGAAAGAGAGGTCACTTCTCTCTATATATTGATCATGCATGACGATGTTGTGTAATTAATAGTTCCTTCATTGCTTACTAGCTAGCGTCAAGTTCTCTCTATATGTAGTAGCTAGCGTCGACCAAGCACGGAGAAAGAGAGGTCACTTCTCTCTATTAGCTAGCTAACACAATATGAAACCCCTAAACCCTCCAAAACCCCTAAACCCCCCCCCCCTTTCAAAAAAAAACAAAAACCCCAGCGCCTGCGAGCTGCTGACCCGTGGCTGCCTTTTGGTCCCGGTTGGTGTTACCAACCGGGACTAAAGGTCCTCCTGCCTGAGTACTACGCAGCGGCCACGTGGAGACCCTTTAGTCCCGGTTGGTGTTACCAACCGGGACTAAAGGTCCTCCTGCCTGGGCGCCCCACAGCGGCCACGTGGAGCACCTTTGGTTCCGGTTCGTAGGCCAACCGGGACTAAAGGTTTTAGGCATTAGTCCCGATCGTTTTGTCCCGGTTCCAGAACCGGGACTAAAGGCCCTCTGGAACCGGGGCAGATGCCCTGTTTTCTACTAGTGCATGCATGACTTTCCCGGCTATGCCCTGTTCTGCGGATGGTGTACAAGTGGGAAGATGCCATGCCTGTAGGAGATATTCCCTAGAGGCAATAATAAATGTTATTGATTATCTCCCTGTTCATAATTATGTTTATGTTCCATGCTATAACTGCAATGATTCTCGAGTCTGCAAATAAAACGAGGCTTGGAGGGAAACTCATGTGCACGTGTGGGATAATAAACGGTAAAAAGTATTCCTTGTCAAGCCTCTATGACTGGCTCAAGTATTGCATGATGATCCTGTTTTCCTGATCATGGGCATGACTATGCCGGCAATTTTGAGGGCACAATTGTTAGTAGAACACTTGTGTTGAATCGACCCGATTGATGTTATGCTATGAGATTCATTCGTCATAAGTTAATGGTTAATAACACAGAGAAGTTAATGTTTGCATAATTCCTTAGACCATGAGAGTGTCGAGTTTCTTCATGCTTGCTTCATGAACTTTGGGGTTTGTTAAACGTCATCCGTAAATGGGTGGCTATTACGGCGGCTTACGGGTTCATGGAAAAGTATGTTAAGTAACTTGATAGCTCAAGATTGGGATTTGCTCCTCCGACGAAGGAGAGATATCTCTGGGCCCTCTCGGTGTTACGGTATCCATCATCGTCTGGCCAGACACAAGTGTGATTTGATCACAGGGATGCCGGAACACAGAAACGAGAAAAGAGAACAAAACCGGTAACGAGGTAACTGGCATTGTGGACAAGTGTTGATCCACGAGGATGTCGATGTTTTCTCACCTCGGGTATTTGTAACATATCGCGAAGCAACAGGAATAGCACACGGCAACTGGAGGTTCACTCGAATATTCATTCGTGTGGGTATAGGGGTCAATATGGGTGTCCACGGCTCCGATGTTGATCATTGATCGGAAAGTGTTCCGGGTCATGTCTATACTTCACCGAACCTATAGGGTCACACGCTTAAGGGTCATCTATCTGCTGAATACTAGACGGGGAGTCTGAGAGAAATTCACCGAAAAAGTTTCGGACGAAACGGAAACGTTCCGGAGAGGATATCGGAATAGTTCCGGTAAAACTGAAAAGTTGTTTCAGAGGATACCATAAAGTCAGATTGGTTTCGGCACATGCCTGATAATTCTTGGAGGGTGCCAGAATCATTCTGGAAACTTTCTGGAATTTTCCGGGATGAAAACCGGAAATGTTCCGGAGCTGCCGGAACCGCTTCAGATGCTTTTCGCAGATGAAAATCACTAAACCGGAATTGTTCCGGATCGCATTGAAACTTACTTTAGTGGGTACTGGAATTGTTCTAAGCCCACATAAATATTTTCAGTTCGACCGGACGCTGAAAAATGTCGTCGTGAATAGTGAAATCAGATTTATGGATATGGTTGGAAGTTGGCTTTCCACAAATATCTTCCCAAGATATTTTGGGATGACATGGCATTTTGGATATGCCCATCCTACCCCTTGTTTTTCCTATAAATAGAGGGGAGGAGGCAGCCCCATATGCTTCATCCTTGCTCTCACATACACATGCCATGACATTTCTGGCTTCTCTCTCCCTCCCAGCGAAATAGTTTCGTAGAGCCGAAAGGCTGTCTGGGTTCCGGTGGGAACTAGTTCTGGACGGCGAAGCCCTGCCGGATAGATGACACCGTATGTGTGCAACTCTGTAGAGAGATCGTAGTTTCGGTCTTAGTTCGAGAGTGCCTCCCGAAGGGCTGTCCGAGTTACAGTTTGAGTTTCGGGTGTCCTCCCGAAGGGCTGTCCGAGTGACCCGCCCGAAGGGCTGTTCGTGAGGCCTCCCGGAGGGCTGTCCGAGGATCCGTCCGGTGAGACTATCCGAAGGACTGTCCAGAGGCCTCCCGGAGGGCTGTCCGAGGATCCGTCCGGTGGGACTATCCGAGGGACTGTCCAGGGGCCTCCCGAAGGGCTGTCCGAGGATCCGTCCGGTGGGACTATCCGAGGGACTGTCCCGATGCCTCCCGAAGGGCTGCCCGGAGATCCGTCCGGTGAGCTGACGTGGGAGTACATCCTCGCGGTTGGGAGGTTGAAAATCCTAGCTGCGGGGATCTGCACCGCCGTTCGTCATCGACTCTACTTCCGCTGCGCTACGAGTCGGTAACGAAAAAGATCAAACCTTGTATGCAGTCTCCATAGTGATCCTGGGCTGGTACGTAGGTCGGAAAATTTTTGTTTTCTGCTGCGTTCCCCTACAGTGGCATCAAGAGCCGTGCTATGCGTAGATGCAGGTTGCGATCTAGAATACATAGAGATGTATGGGTGTTGCACAATATAATTAGGTAGTAGATGAGTTCTATTACTGAAAATTATTTGTGCGGGTAGCAGATGAAATCTGTTACCCGATGTTCTTGTTGCTTCCCTGGAATTTGCATATTTCTGATCTTGATAACAGTATGGTGGAGTTGCAATGTTCTGGCAATCCGCGATCCTGATTGATCAACGAAGTGCTAACAGTTCATTGAATTCCACCGTAGTTAAAAAGAAAGATGAAATTTCGCAGACGAAAGGGCAATGCAGATATGATCTGCACGGGGGTCACGCGTATGACGAAGTTTAGTATGGGGCTCGAGATTTTATTATCTCGTGTTTCATACACCCCGCAATGTTAATCAAGCGACTTGGATTATCATGCTTGATGATGGACGTTGGTAGCTTCGGTTTGTTTCGAAACCTTAGAAGCCACGAAAAATAAAATTTTGCATGAACCGATTAGAGGCGTCTAACTTGGTTTTGCAGGATGGTTTGCATGTGCATGTGATGTGGTATAGCAGTGCTCATTATAATTTGATTATGTATGAGATGGCTATATGATGTAAATTGATTAACATGACCTGCGTGTCATGATTCGGCATGATGGCTGGAGCCATATGATTGCACTTTAATGACCTGCGTGTCAACCTTATGTAATACACTTATTTTATTAGCTATAGAGATAGCAATATTATCTGGTGCATCGACAAGGTGGTGGCAATCTTCGCGAAGGTGAACACCGACGCGAATGCCGAAGACGAAGAAATGAAAGACTTCTTCGTCACAAAGGGCTATACCATATCATGCTATTATGAATTGCCTGAGATGTTTATCCCTTATGATGCACCCTTCTTGATTGCGCGGTAGTCGCCTTTTATTAGGGTGATCTCTCACAAAAATATCAAGTAGTTAGTGTTCTCCCAAGTGTAGCACCGTCACGGCACCTAACTTTTCGGGGTGTCACATGCTAACATGGGCACGAACGATTAGAGAAGTGTGAGGCGGGTGAGTTGAGACCTCGCAGCGAGATCACTTGGTTGTCTTGACGTTCAGGCATGAAAGTCATGAGCTCGGAACACACGCATCGAAAGATGAACAAGAGTCACATAGAGATGTGATTGGCAAGTTGGCCTACCGGTTGAGATTTTTCGTCATCTGTGATGCTACCATCATGGCGAACAATCAAAAATCGGGTCTTGTATCACTCATAATCAATTTTGAGAGATATTGATTTGAGTGGGAGCGCACTGTAGAATTAACTTGTTTAATTCTCGGTGCAATTAATTCTGAACACTGTCTAAAGTGTGATTTGCATAAAAGTTGTAGAATAATGGCTCGCGTTTCCACCTTCCCTATTAAAATTGAATAGCTGTTAAATATCTGGTTAAAACTTTACGGTTGGTAACCTAATGTGAGGATTGTCCTCTAGAGTGCCGAGAAGGATTTTGTCCTATCGCATGCTTTCGGTATTCTCCCGCTAATGCTATGGATCATGTGACACTCGTCCTTCGATCCAAAAAGCTAGAATTCCGTTTTCAGTCAAGTGCAATATGTTTGCTTCCATGAGACCCGAACTTCAAAAGTTTGGATAGTTATGTGATATTCATGGAATCTGAAAATCATTTTCAGAGACAGACAAAGGCTAAAAGATATGAGATATCCAAAGCAATGTTTGTTTGCAAACTATTAGTAAAGGAGTTTACTATGCATTAGACTGATAAGAGAGGGATCCAGAAGAACGCCTGTCATATGATGATGGTGAATAAAACAACAACTTAAAGAGAAAGGAAGTATCCGGAAGGGTGTTAGTGAAACTTTCACGCCTAGGAAGTCCGGGGCTAACGCCACTCTTAAGTTGGATGCTTCTTCTGAGAGTAGGAGAAATACTAGAAGTTAAACTGTTAGAAGTATCAAGGCAAAAGGAAAGAAGACTGGAATATCCAGCTCATGTATGAATGTCATACAAGTTTTTTGATGTATAGAAGGCTGGTCAGAGATATAGTTCTTGGGAATTTTGGTTAAACATGTTAATCACTAATTCTTGGGTATTGTGAGTTAATCACAAAGATACCCGCTCGATTGCATTCTGTTGCAACTCGATGTAAGAACTACTATGGCCTGAAAGACTAGCCAGGAATAAGGTTTAGATACACGCAGGGAACATAGTAAATGTTACTATGCCTTCCATAGGTGTATTCCCGATGTATTTACTTTCATAAATCATTTTAGAGTTTTACACACTCTAGCCCATTGCATAAAGTATCTTGCAAGAAGGTTGTTCATAAGAGAACTTTTAATGTTCGGAGTTATGAATAACAAAAGGGCCATACTTTCATTATGAATGAGAAGTATGTTATGAATATTGATAATAATACATTACCTCTGTATTTACTTTCATAAATCATTTTAGAGTTTTACACACTCTAGCCCTTTGCATAAGGTATTTTGCAAGAAGGTTATTCATAAGAGAACTTTTGATGTTCGGTGTTATGAATAACATGAAGGGCCATGCTTCCATACAAGATGGGATGTATGTTATGAATATTGATGGAAATATGATACATCCATAACACTGACGCTAAATGTCGCAAGACTAAAAGAATACCACACAAGTGTGGCACTGCATTTGGTCACATTGGAGAAACCCGCATGGAAAATTCCATTGTGATGGATTTTGAAGTCGTTTGATTTTGAATCATCTGACACTTGCAACTTTCCTCTGAAAAGTGAAGTGACTGAAATACCGTTCACAGACCAAAAGGAACGAGCAAAGAACATATTGGTGATCATACATTATGATGTGTGTAGTAAAATAAATGTTGTTGCAAGTAGTGGAGTTATCTATCTTCAGAAATGACTCAAGTAGATATATGAATATTTACTTGTTGAGACGTAAGTCTGGATCTTTTGAATTCATTCATAAGGTTTTCAAAAATGAAGTAGAAGTTATTGTAACAAGAAAATTATGTTTCTACAATTCGATTGCAGAAAGGAATATTTGAGTTACAAGTTTAGCGAATGTCTGATGAGTTGTGAAAGGGGTTTCATAACTTGCACCTCCCGGAACACCACTGCAAGTGGAGAGTCTGTGTAGATGTAATCGAACCATTCAGGACATGGTAAGATCAAAGATGACATAAATAAATTTGCCATTACCCCTTTTAAAAGAGTGATGCTTTAGAGACTGCGGCTTTTACACTGAAAAGAGCTCCATCGGGTCTGTTGAAATGATGCCATGGTATGGTACGCCCAACCATGTTATATCTTTTCTTAACATTTGGAATATGGGGCTTGTGTAAAAGGTTACAAACCTATTTCAAATCAGGCAAGTGCTACTTTGTAAGGTTATCCCAAGTCATTGGGTATTCCCCACCACTATACCGAGGCAAAGGATTTTGCCGCAAAACGGTATGCTTTTAAAGAGAATAGTTCTTACAAAAGGCGAGTGGGAGGATAGTGCAACTCGACGAGATAACCAGTATCTTCGTCATCAGATCAAAGGAAAGAAACCTTGGAAGTGATTCCAGAGTTTCCTACTGCGACTGATACGGAAGTCTCTACAATAAAATGTATGGACTTCGGTCAAACTTGCAGCTGAACCACGTAGGCAAAGCTCGTGCAAACCTATCAGGTGCGCAAACGAGATATTGTTGTTAGACAACAGTATACCTACGATACACAAGGAAGCGTTGATGGGCCCTGACTCCGGAATTGGCTAAATGCCAATACAATCCGAGATAGTTTCCATATATGTGATTCGAGATTAAAATCTTGATACACCTTTCGGAAGACTTAGAATCTAACGAATATTTATGGAACTAAAAACTGATACGG
The DNA here is from genome assembly GCA_039707655.1 of Elymus sibiricus. Taxonomy (NCBI): domain Eukaryota; kingdom Viridiplantae; phylum Streptophyta; class Magnoliopsida; order Poales; family Poaceae; genus Elymus; species Elymus sibiricus. Next base: position 468,674,020 of record CM077668.1, on the reverse strand, counting down.
AAAAAAATGTTTTATCCATGAAGCTCGACTTGTTGCAATAACAAGTTCAAGGAGTTGACTACGATGAGATTGTCTCACCGTAGCGATGCTTGAAGTCGGTTCGGGTTGAACTAGCAATTAATACATATTTCAATCATGAGATATGAAACATGGATGACAAAAGGATTTCCATCTGATGGAAATGAAACCTAGGACTTGTATGTGATACAGTCCAAAGTAATTTGTCGATCCAGAGGATGCTAGTAAGTATGCAAACTTCAGAGTTCCAGCGATGGACAGAAGAGAGCATAGTGGAGTTGGAATCTTCGTTTTTGATGGAATGGTCAAAAGGGTTTGACTTCATCAAATGGGTATCGAAGATGCTTGTGATTCAAGAAAGTAAGTGGGAGCATAATAATATTTCTAGAAACCTTGTGTACTTGACACATTGTTAATTGGAAATAAATTTCTTGACAGGAATTAGGACTTCATTTGAAAATAGTTTTTCGATGAAGTGCTTAGGCTAAATAGCCTCAATATTAGGCATGATGATCTATGGAGATAGATTTACCTAATGGGGCTAAGCTATGTATACATATTGACAAGATGCTAAAACCTTTTAGCATTGAAAACCGTCAAGGAGTGATTCTTGCCGAAGTCACATGGAAAGAGTTTTTGCAAGACTCGGTGTCCCAAAACACTGATGAGCAAAATACATGATGGTGATTCCACACAGTCTTGTGTTTCGATTAATCATGTATTCCATGGTATGTAAAAACAACCAGATATGTCCAATACTCCAAAGTTGTTGCGAGTATAGATACCAAAGTGATCAAAGTACGGATCATAGGACAACAGTGAAAGATGTCATTGAGTACTAGAGTAGTAGTGATGACATGTTTTCTCGCAAGCAGAGATTATGAAGTACTCGTTGTAAGTAATTACATCGATACAGTCTTCATCAATGCTCCATGCGATTTTCGATTTAAGTTAAAGGTTTTGTGTAATACACAATATGGTGGCACGGTAGTTGGAAATTGTTCCAAACAAGATACTGTGGCGAATTCTATAACAAAGGCTAAGTATGTTGACGCTTAAGAAGTGACAAAGAAGTTGTTGAATCATATAGTTCATTCATGAACTTAGTATGGTTCCAAGATGGCTTTGGTCTATGGGACACTATTGCAGATAGTTGCTCCATAGCTCAGTCTGAGGAATCAGGTTTCGACCAATGATTCACACATATGCAAAGCCAAGCCCACACAAAATATGAATTTTGTGAAAGCGTAAAAACGCGGGGATATGCAAAGTTACACACGGAGCTGAAGTCGTCAGATCCGTTGGACATCAGGCTATACCACATGCGAAGCATATTTTACACCAGTATGCCATAGCTGTAAAGTGCATTAGTATTGACTAGATTATTGACTCTAGTGCAAGTGGGAGTCTGTAGGAGATATGCCCTAGAGGCAATAATAAATGTTATTGATTATCTCCCTGTTCATAATTATGTTTATGTTCCATGCTATAACTGCAATGATTCTCGAGTCTGCAAATAAAACGAGGCTTGGAGGGAAACTCATGTGCACGTGTGGGATAATAAACGGTAAAAAGTATTCCTAGTCAAGCCTCTATGACTGGCTCAAGTATTGCATGATGATCCTGTTTTCCTGATCATGGGCATGACTATGCCGGCAATTTTGAGGGCACAATTGTTAGTAGAACACTTGTGTTGAATCGACCCGATTGATGTTATGCTATGAGATTCATTCGTCATAAGTTAATGGTTAATAACACAGAGAAGTTAATGTTTGCATAATTCCTTAGACCATGAGAGTGTCGAGTTTCTTCATGCTTGCTTCATGAACTTTGGGGTTTGTTAAACGTCATCCGTAAATGGGTGGCTATTACGGCGGCTTACGGGTTCATGGAAAAGTATGTTAAGTAACTTGATAGCTCAAGATTGGGATTTGCTCCTCCGACGATGGAGAGATATCTCTGGGCCCTCTCGGTGTTACGGTATCCATCATCGTCTGGCCAGACACAAGTGTGATTTGATCACAGGGATGCCGGAACACAGAAACGAGAAAAGAGAACAAAACCGGTAACGAGGTAACTGGCATTGTGGACAAGTGTTGATCCACGAGGATGCCGATGTTTTCTCACCTCGGGTATTTGTAACATATCGCGAAGCAACAGGAATAGCACACGGCAACTGGAGGTTCACTCGAATATTCATTCGTGTGGGTATAGGGGTCAATATGGGTGTCCACGGCTCCGATGTTGATCATTGATCGGAAAGTGTTCCAGGTCATGTCTATACTTCACCGAACCTATAGGGTCACACGCTTAAGGGTCATCTATCTGCTGAATACTAGACGGGGAGTCTGAGAGAAATTCACCGAAAAAGTTTCGGACGAAACGGAAACGTTCCGGAGAGGATATCGGAATAGTTCCAGTAAAACTGAAAAGTTGTTTCAGAGGATACCATAAAGTCAGATTGGTTTCGGCACATGCCTGATAATTCTTGGAGGGTGCCAGAATCATTCTGGAAACTTTCTGGAATTTTCCGGGATGAAAACCGGAAATGTTCCGGAGCTGCCGGAACCGCTTCAGATGCTTTTCGCAGATGAAAATCACTAAACCGGAATTGTTCCGGATCGCATTGAAACTTATTTTAGTGGGTACTGGAATTGTTCTAAGCCCACATAAATATTTTCAGTTCGACCGGACGCTGAAAAATGTCGTCGTGAACAGTGAAATCAGATTTATGGATATGGTTGGAAGTTGGCTTTCCACAAATATCTTCCCAAGATATTTTGGGATGACATGGCATTTTGGATATGCCCATCCTACCCCTTGTTTTTCCTATAAATAGAGGGGAGGAGGCAGCCCCATATGCTTCATCCTTGCTCTCACATACACATGCCATGACATTTCTGGCTTCTCTCTCCCTCCCAGCGAAATAGTTTCGTAGAGCCGAAAGGCTGTCTGGGTTCCGGTGGGAACTAGTTCTGGACGGCGAAGCCCTGCCGGATAGATGACACCGTATGTGTGCAACTCTGTAGAGAGATCGTAGTTTCGGTCTTAGTTCGAGAGTGCCTCCCGAAGGGCTGTCCGAGTTACAGTTTGAGTTTCGGGTGTCCTCCCGAAGGGCTGTCCGAGTGACCCGCCCGAAGGGCTGTCCGTGAGGCCTCCCGGAGGGCTGTCCGAGGATCCGTCCGGTGAGACTATCCGAAGGACTGTCCAGAGGCCTCCCGGAGGGCTGTCCGAGGATCCGTCCGGTGGGACTATCCGAGGGACTGTCCAGGGGCCTCCCGAAGGGCTGTCCGAGGATCCGTCCGGTGGGACTATCCGAGGGACTGTCCCGATGCCTCCCGAAGGGCTGCCCGGAGATCCGTCCGGTGAGCTGACGTGGGAGTACATCCTCTCGGTTGGGAGGTTGTAAATCCTAGCTGCGGGGATCTGCACCGCCGTTCGTCATCGACTCTACTTCCGCTGCGCTACGAGTCGGTAACGAAAAAGATCAAACCTTGTATGCAGTCTCCATAGTGATCCTGGGCTGGTACGTAGGTCGGAAAATTTTTGTTTTCTGCTGCGTTCCCCTACAATGCCCAGTGTGCATGGAGGCTCTACTTTTCATTTGGCTGAAGAAGGGTGGCAAGTATGTTGCCTTTGACCTGCATCGACAGTTTCTCCCTGCCGACCATGAATACAGGGAAGACAAGAAGAACTTCGCGAAAGGTCGGGTTGTCCATGAAGTAAAGCAGATTCCAACGTTTTCGGGTGAAGATGTTCTTGCTCAGCTAAATGCTCTCGAGCCTGGCGGCAAAGGCAAAGGGGGGCATACGTTTTGAGGGATATGGCGAGACGCACAACTGGACTCACATTGCTGGCTTCGCGAAGCTTCCCTATTTCAAGGACCTCAAACTTCCATATAACATCGATGTGATGCACACCGAAAAGAATGTCGCAGAGTCCCTTTTTAGCACGATCCTCAACTATCCTAATAAGACAAAGGATAACGTTAAGGCTAGAGCCGATCAAGAGAAGATTTGTGATAGAAAAAAGCTGAACATGCAGCCTCCCACTCTTAGTCGAAAAACTTGGTTCAAGCCAGATGCTGACTTCGTCCTTACAAACCCACAAAAGATGGAGGCATTGAAGTGGCTCAAACACATCGTCGAGTTCACTGATGGTTATGCATCGAATATGAGTAAGGGAGTCAATCTTTCAACGGGCAAAGTCACCGGACTCAAGAGTCATGACTATCACGTATGGATTGAGCGGTTAATGACTGTGATGGTTCGAGGCTATCTCCCCGAGTGTGTCTGGCGAGTGCTTGCGGAGGTTAGTCATTTCTTCCGCACGCTCTGTGCTAAAGAAATCTATCCAAAGATGATGGAACAATTGCATAAGAAGGCGCCGAAGTTGATATGCAAGTTAGAGATGATCTTTCCGCCGGGGTTCTTTACTCCGATGGCACATCTCATGTTGCACCTCGCGAACGAGGCATTGTTGGGGGGCCCTGTGCAGAATCGTTGGCAGTACGGGCCTGAGAGGCAGAACAAGCATCTTCGATCCAAATGCGGAAACAAAGCTAAGATTGAAGCATCCATAGCTGAGGAAGTTATCTTGGAGGAGGTGTCCAACATCAGGACAACATACTATCCGGACGACGTTCCCACTCTGCATAATAAGTTGAGTCGATACAATGCAGAAGAGCCCAAGTATAAACCCAGACTCCTCCTTTTCAATGGGCAAGGTGGCAAGGCTGGGGGCTCCAAACCTTATAAAATGCCAAACTCTGAGTGGGAGGACGTCATGTTCTATGTCTTGGACAACATTAAGGAAGTTCACGATGTGTGGATGAGGTAAATGGTGAATAAATTACTTCTTTTAGTGAATTCGTTTAATACCATTCACTTTGTTTCTGTCTAATACCCCTTTCCTTCTTTTAGTGAATTCGTTTTTCAAGAGTGGACGGGAATGATGCCTCCTAATGACGAGGAGCTGGCTACTCTTCTTCGAAAGGGTGCCCCCGGAAGTAAAAAAATTGTTGCTTGGTTCATGGAAAAAGTAATTTATAACTTGCCTCTAATACCTAGTTTAACATTTATAGTTTATATTACTCGGAACTAATAAACCCAACAATTGTAATTAAATTTGTAGGGAAAAGATCCCAACACACCCATGGATGAGGAACTTAGATGGGTTTCCATGGGGTTTGACCGTCGGGTCATGACATGTGAAAAATATGATGTGAATGGGTATCGCTTCCATACAGAAGAGCACCAGAACAGTCGGCCTGATCCCAAAACTATAAATATAGGAGTGTTTACAGAAGGAGATAGTAAAGTTGAGTACTACGGAAGGGTCGAAAAAATATATGAGCTTTCATTCCGTCTTGGGCGCGAAGATCTCAGTCTTGTTGTGTTCAAAAGCCGATGGTTCGACCCAGATAAGGGACTGAAACATACGCCTTCCATTAGTTTAGTTGAAGTTAAACCATCAACGACATATGCCGGAGCCGATCTTTTTATTGTAGCTAACCAGGCCACGCAAGTTTATTATCTGCCCTATCCATGCCAGAAAGAATACCTAAAGGGCTGGGAAGTTGTGTTCAAAGTATCGCCACATTGTAAGCTACCCGACCCAAACGATGACGACTACGACAACCTTAACCCTATGACATACGAGGGAGTGTTCTATCAAGAGCAACATGATGATGTGGACCCAAACAATAACGAAAACATAATTTTGGGTGATGATGATGTGGACCCAGATGATGACGACGCACAGGATGATGGTGAGGTAGTTGTCAATGTAAAGGAGATAATGATGCTTGAGAAGTTACATGACGACGTTGACGACATAGATGAACCTCCACCCCCCTCAGACAATGACGATGATATGCATGATAGTGATGATGAGACATGCTGAGGAATGGATTACAACAGTGATGATTCGTATGGGTTCTAGCAGATGTACGTTTTATGTCTTTTTTTGTATGGTTTATTAATATGCTTCCTTTGCATAAATAATTATTAATATGCTTCCTTTCTTTGCATAAATTTTTTATTATCATTACTAATTATTTATTCTTTCTCAATGCAGGTGACTAAACCATGGGCAAGGCTAATTCCAGCGGTTTGGCTGACACAATTCGCGATAAGATGACTCGATGTGGAAGAGCAAGCACCGTTCCCTCTCGCCTACGTGAGACTGGCGGGGGAATACCCCTTACTGGAGTAGAGGGCGGGGGAAGACCCCCTACAGGAGCAGGGGGCGGGCGACGAGGGGGAGGACGAGGAGGGAGAGGACGAGGAGGGGGAGGCTCCTCGTCAGACGGAGCGCGTGTCCAGAAACTGCGCTCCGTCTTAGACATAGGGGGCCGGCCTCGGACGTCCTCCTCTAGTGAGGTGCCCTCTGCTAGTGGCATCATGGGTGATGACGATGAGGACGAGGAGGAGGACGGGGAGAGGGAGGATGTTGAGGGTGAGGAGGAGGACGATGAGAGGGAGGAGGTTGAGGGTGAGGAGGAGGACGAGGAGAGGGAGGAGCTTGAGGGTGAGGAGGGTACGGTTAAGAAGGGGTGGCTGCGTGGAGTGGCAACCCTCCCTCGCCGTCGTCCTGCTACCGAGGCAGAGAAGACCCTCATTATTCCTAGTGGGATAGAGTAAGTGGTCACTTGTTTTTTCAATTTTAAATATTTTTCTGTATTTTGATTGTAATAAATCAACACATACTAACATTTTGGTTCTTCTGCAGTACTTGGGATCTTCCAAACGGAGGCCGGCTTCCAAACGGCGTGATTACTATTTTGCTGAGGGACTATTGGCCAGGCCTGTTCAACCCGCGCCCTGACACGAACCCGCGGTGCGAGGAGCGGGTGTTATCGTTACGCTGGCATCACTACGAAGCTGCCAGGCTTGTGGACTTCGGGACTCATGCTAAGGCCGTGAGGGATCGTTTTTGGGTAAGTTTCTTCACAAGTACTCCATCAAATAATCCATTTAGTTCATAGTTCTTCACTTAACCCATGACTTGTTCCATGTTATATGCATGACTGCAGGAATTCTATAGAGTTGCGGAGGAGGACAAGGCCAAAGCCAACAACGTCTTCGAGGCGGCTGCGGCTAAGCAGCTCCGTCAGATGCCGTACGAGGCGCGCTAGGTGGCCATCACACAGTTCTACCACTCTATCATGCACCAGAAGATGTCCAAGAAGGAAGCGAGGAAGGAGCGCCCCCAGCTGACCAAGGAGCAGTACATGGCCGTAAGTAGCACATCCTTTTTATTCTCACGTTTGTGCTAAATTTCATTGTTTGATCTTGAAATGCCATGCTTTCATTATTTAGGTGATTCCGGGTTGGTGTAATGGAAAGGATGATGCATGGGCGGCGTTGGTGGATATGTGGCTCGGGGAAGATGCAAATTTTGCGGCCAAGAGCAAAATCAACAGGAAAAACCGTGGATCTGACGGAACACACAGTCAAGGAAACCGGAGCCACCATCGCTACAAGAAGCACAAGGTATATATATATATATATATATATATATATATATATATATATATATATATATATATATATATATATATATATATATATATATATATATATATATATATATATATGAAACATCCGTTCTTCCATTTCTCGTCATGTTAGTATGTATGTGTAACATCTTTTTGCCATTGCAGGAGTCCGTGTTGGAGAAGCCCCTCTCACATATCGAGGCTTGGTCGTGTGGCCGTCTGCCGGACTCGCCTCGGGAGGGGGAGAACATTTACTACGGCAACTCAGAAGAACATCTGTCAAACTATAAGGCTTCGTTTAGTAAGCGGAATGTTGATGTTGATCTCATGCTATCGAACACCGATGAGGTGGTGATGGTTATGTCTAGATCAGGCAAGCCACATGGCCGCTCGGGGGTTCTCACTAGTGGAAAACAGGGCTATGGTCCCGGTTCCAGAGGGCCTTTAGTCCTGGTTCTGAAACCGGGACAAAACAAACGGGACTAATACCCAAAACCTTTAGTCCCGGTTGGACTACGAACCGGGACCAAAGGAGCTCCACGTGGCCGATGTGGGGCGCCCAGGCAGGAGGACCTTTAGTCCCGGTTGGTAACACCGACCGGGACTAAAGGGTCTCCACGTGGCCGCTGCGCAGCGCTCAGGCAGGAGGACCTTTACTCCCGGTTGGTAACACCAACCGGGACCAAAAGGCAGCCACGCATCAGCAGCTCGCAGGCGCTGGGGTTTTTTTTTGAAAGGGGGGGTTTAGGGGTTTTGGAGGGTTTAGGGGTTTCATATTGTGTTAGCTAGCTAATAGAGAGAAGTGACCTCTCTTTCTCCGTGCTTGGTCGATGCTAGCTACTACATATAGAGAGAACTCGACGCTAGCTAGTAAGCAAATGAAGGAAACCATTAATTACGCAAGATCGTCATGAACATATATAGAGAGAAGTGACCTCTCTATCTCCGTGCTTGATCGAATAACAAGTTTTCGTATATCTATCCGACGCTACTACATATATACAATATAACATCCCTGACATCATCAAGCGCCAAAGTCCCATTGAATTTTCGTATGGTATTCTCCCTTTTCATGTATGACGTGGTCAAGAAAGAATCCCGCCAATTCCTCTTGAATTGCTCGTATGCGATCATGTGGTAGGAGTTCATCCCGCATCTGCCAGATCTAATTTAAAGAAGGGGGTCAATACATATATATGAATGAAACTCAACACAATTGATGGTAATAAAATAAAATTGTGAATATTGTTTACGTACTTCAAATTGTTTGTCAGACAAGAAGCCCCGCTCTGTGGTCGAGTGGCGAATGAACTCACAAACGTAGTATCCACATAAATTATTCCCGCCTGCCTGCCACAAGCACTTTACGAGAATAGAGTTCAATCAAACTGATAATCAAGCATGATAATGGTATTGATGAAACTAGAATCAATGAGAGATGCGCGGAACTAGCTAGTACTACTTACTTTGGGGTGTGTAAATCGCAGCTCGTTCTTCAGACCCGGAACCATTCCGGTGAACTGTTTCCAAACCCTGCCAGGCAAAGAAAATGATTACTTGATATCAGGAAATGAACGAAAGTTGCCGATATGGTCCCAGTATTGATTGAACTTACTTCTGGAGCATTGCAGTCATGTCCGCATAATCCTTGGGATCTTTACGTCTCGAGTCTAAGACAGTTACTACTCCCCCGTCAAGCTTAATGGATAGCAGAATAAAGTGGAACCTACGCACGCATAACTCATCAATTACATTACTTAACCTCGAGTAAGCGAAATCGAATATGCACAAGACAGTAACACTCACTTGAAGTTGTAAGGAAAGAGTATTTCCCTTTTGTTTTGATGTCGAAGGAACGCTTTTAGCAAGTTTTCCTCGGTATCTTTAACTCTGTTTTGTACCGCCCATTCATTTACAGTATTTGGGCTAATGAACCCAATGTCATAGATTTGTCTTTTTTTGCATTCAACGATCTTCAATCTGCATAATATAGTGAGGATAATTATATATACATGCAATGAACGAGCTGAGCTAGAGACTTAATTACAGAAGTAATACTTACAGACAGTAGCAAGCCATGATTTGTTTGTCAAGGGCCTCTTGATTGAATAACTGAAATAACTCCACAAATTCAACAGGCATCAGGTCGACTCCAATGAGGTCGTGCTCATCTTTAATTCTCACCATCAAACTATCGGACCCATTCTTCCTGCAGCTTTCCAAGTACCACTCATGCAATCTTCGCATCATCGTTGTTAGATGAGGATGATCAGGTTTGACGAGAGGCTTCCCGTGCTCGTATCTAAAGATCTCTACTACCTCAGCCGTTTCATTTTGTACATCATCGCCCATGTAATCACCAAGAGTGGTACCGGGCAGTAGCCCCAGATGATTAGCGATATCGCTAGACACCTTGAGCAGGGGGCACGATTGCTTCTCCTGTTCGCCGAGCTGGGGAATTGTTTTCCCACTTCTTCGTCTTGAAGCACTGGCAGTACTTCCCGACCGCCGCGCTTCATCATATGTCTTTTCAATACAGCGGTCATAGTTGGATTGCGGCGGAGGCGGTGGTGGTCGCTTAAGGGCATCCAGAGTGCGCTTCGCTTTCACCGGATCTATTGTTTCCTTCGGAGGTGGACGTTTCCGTTCAAAATGGGCCTGCAGTTCGGCTTCCATGTCATCGGTTTCCTTGTCAGTCCTCTCATATGGTAACTTTGGAGGAACCCTGAGGCTTGGACCAAATTTGAATTTCTTCCCGCCTTTTGTACTGCTAGCCGCCGGAGCGGCGGTGGCTCTCTTCCACTATTGCTGACGCGGAGAAGTCCGCTGACGCGCCGAAGGAGGCGGAGGAGGAGGCGGAGTCCGCTGACAAGCTGGAGGAGGCGGAGTCCGCTGACCCGCCGGAGACAGCTGAGGCGGAAGAGGACTCTGCTGAGGGGCCTCATCCGGCTGAGTCTGCTGAGGGGCCTCATCCGGCTGAGCTGGACTATGAGGAGTCTGCTGAGGGGCCTCATCCGGCTGCGTCTGCTGAGGCGGCGTCCAGTTTGGAAGCTTGATGTTCTCCTTTCTCCATAGACAGGTACTCCTGAAGGCATTTTCCAGAAGATTATCCCCTTCACCTGTAGGGTAGTCAAGCTCCAGCCCCTCAAATCCCTCCATTATTTCATCCACCGTGACAATAGCATAGCCATGTGGAATCGGACGGCAATGGAAAGTTCCCTCAGCTCGAGGAGGTAAAACAGAGCCGACCGCCGCCTTCAAGGTCAGGTTCTGGCATTTCGCCATTAGCACACAATGTTCAGCCTCCGTGATACTATCCACGGGGTAGCGAGGAGCCGTGAAATCAGGCTGAACGAGCTCCGTGGAAGCCACGCTGCTTCTCCGCTGAGATGGTGGGGTAGCTTCTGGGGCAGTGTCGAAGGAAGGATCTTCATGCCGCTGAGATGGTTGGCCGGTAGCTCGCTGGCTCTCAAGTTCCTCTAGTTTCGCTAATCTTGCACTGAGCTTCTGCATTTCGCTTGCTTCCTCTTTCTTCTTTCTCTCTCGGCTTCTATAACCACCGCTGTCGGGAAACCCATGCACCCACGGAACGGAGCCTGTTGTGCCTCGTGTTCGTCCAGGGTGTTCAGGATTCCCGAGGGCCTCTGTCAGCTCGTCCTTCTCTCTGTCGGGAATGAACGTCCCTTCCTGCGCTGCCTTGATTGCTGCCTCAAGCTTTCGGATGGGTATTGCAAGTTGCTCGTTTGTCCAAACACACTTCCCTGTTTCTGGGTCCAAAGTTCCCCCAACCCCGAAGAACCAAGTCCTTGCCCGATCTGGCCAGTGCAATGTCGCTGGTTGGACCCCTTTACCAAGCAGGTATTGCTCAGCTTTGTCCCACAACGGCCGGGCTTTGCTGTAGCCACCTGACCCCGTGGTATGGTGATACTTCTTCTTTGCAGCATTTTGCTTGTTTGCCAGTGACCCTTGATTACCCTTGTCCGATTTCTTGTAGGCCACAAATGCGAGCCAGTGATCTCTTATCTTCTCATATTGACCGATGAATTCTGGAGTCTCGTCTTTCTCGACAAACTTTTTGTTCAAATCTTTCTTCCAGTTCCTGAATAGTTCCGCCATCTTCTTAAGAGCAAACGCCTTGACCTTTCGCTCTATAACTGGGTTATTCGGATTCTCCTCTGGCGGTAGGCTGAAATTTGTCATCAGCGAGGTCCAAAGATCATCTTTCAGTCTATCATGGACATAAGAAACTTCAGGGTCCTTCTTCTTATTCCATTCTTGGATGTTGATCGGGACGCTGTCTCTAACAACAACTCCGCACTCATGTACAAATGCGTCCTTGGTCCGCTTGGGAGCAATCGGTTGGCCATCTTGAGCGACTTCTGTGATCGTGAACCTTTCATTCTGGCGCAACCTTTTCTTCGGGCCTCGTCTCCTTACGGAAGTTTGGCTCGATCCGGAGGGCTAAAAGAAGAAAGAAGCGTTAATATATGTACATACAAAACAATTAATGCATCAAGTCAGCAGAGGCTTAATTAATATATGTATATATACCTCGCCGGACTTTGCAACAGTTAAGGCTCCCTCCTCCGTTCGGTCACCGGAGCCGTCATGATCTCCTTCCTCCTCCATTGTTGGATCACCGGAGCCGTCATGATATCCTTCCTCCTCCATTGTTGGATCACCAGAGCCGTCATGATCTCCTTCCTCACCATCGGTGTCGTTGAGAAACGACAAGGTGATATCACCTCCTTGAAGGATTATATCCCCCAACAACTCTTCTTTTTCTAAGTCTCTGTCCATAGTTTCTGCAAACATTACAACATGGCAATATACAACCATGAGAGATGGATTAGTGGCAAACATGGACTTAATATCACAACAAGGAATCATATGCATATGAGCAATGGATTAGTGGCAAACATCATGCAAAGTTGACAAGTTTTATAACAGCCAGTTTCAGACGATCGTCCAGGACTACTCCCCCCTCATGTCTGATGAGTCGTCCTATCTTTCGAGAGAGGATACTTTGCGGACCGCCTCTCTCATGGTCGTTGAGGATACTTGCGGACCCCCCCCCCCTCATGTCGAAGTTATCGGGGATATGTTGAATTCCCGAGAGAGTTAGGGGTGTTCTAACGCGGCACTACATGATATAGGTGAAGGGGGATAACATTCGGGAATGTTTTCCCGAAGTCTGCATTAATTTCGGACAGATGAACCGGAGGGGGACGGTTCCAGGTTCGCTATGCTAGCTGCTTGTGACAGACGAACGGAGGGCATATTCGGATTCGTCATATTTTTCTGATCGATTTTCATATATAAATTATTTTCATCGGAGTTACGGTTAATTTCTACGAATTTTCTATATACATACATCCATTGATATCCATCCATACATACATATACATCTACATTATATATGAACAAAAAAAAAATCATCATATCAATATTTACATATACATACACATACATACATACACATGATTAATAAACACTAAGCATCTACATATACATTATATATGAACAAAAAAATTCATCATATCAATATTTACATATACATACACATACATACATACACATGATTAATAAACACTAAGCATCTACATATACATTATATATGAACAAAAAAAATTCATCATATAAAAAAAATGCACAGCGGGCCGGGGCGGCGACGACTCACAGCGGGGGCGGCGAAAGCTCGGGGAGGAGGGAGACGACGGCGACGGCGACGACGGGGCAGGGGCGCAGCGGCGGCGACGGCGACGGCGGGCTCGGGGCGGGGCAGGGGCGCGGGCTCGGGGGCGACGACAGCGATGACGGGGCAGGGGCGCGGCGACGGCGACGGCGGGGGTGGCGGACGGCGTCGGGGCAGCCTGGCGGCGTCGATGTGCTCGGCGTCGTCGGGGGAAACTGCGGATGAACTATGAAAATTTCCTAAGTGTGGGCTTATATACCCCAACCTTTAGTCCCGGTTGGTGACACCAACCGGGACGAAAGGCCCCCTTTCGTCCCAGTTGGAGCCACCAACCGGGACTAAAGGTCAATTTCAACAGCCCAAAGGGCGGGAAGCAGAGACCTTTAGTCCCGGTTGGTGGCTCCAACCGGGACGAAAGGGGGGCATTGGTCCCGGTTGGTGGCTCGAACCGGGACCAAAGGCACCCTTTCGTCCCGGTTCGAGCCACCAACCGGGACCAATAGCCTGGCACAGCGTTTTGGTGGGAGTTTAGTCCCACCTCGCTAGTTGAGAGACGGCAGCACTGGTTTATAAGGCGCGCTGCGGCTGAGCTTTCGAGCTCCTCTCTAATGCAGGCAGTACTTGCCTAAGCTTTGTCAGTGCCATGTTGGGCCTGTTGGGCCCGCGGGCCTGCATCCTGGCCCATGTACAGATGGGTTTCTAGTCATATGCAGGCCGTGGTGGCCCAGTAGGCGGCATTTTTTTATTTTTTATGTCATTTTAGTTTGCTATTAAAGTTTTTAACATAAAATACTTTATGAAAAAAAATTGCTATTAAAGTTTTTAACAAAAAATACTTTGATAATTTTAGTTGCATAAATTTTATATAATTTTAAGTTAATATTATTTTGATAATAACTAGAGGTTTATAAAAGCTTTTTAGTTGATTCTTTTTGCTATTGAAGAATATTATAGTTTTGTTTTAGTTTATCATAACAAAATATTTTAATTGATTCTTTTTAGTTTATTCTTTTTGCTATTAGAGTTTTATAAAAGCTTTTTAGTTCTTTCTTTTTGCTATTAGAGTTTTTTTAGCTAAATGACCCTGAAATTGAAAAGCACTTCAAATGAACTCTGAAAAGGTTGAAAGTTGGCATGGTATCATCATTTCACCCACATAGCATGTGCTAAAAAGTTGAGAGGGTTACGGCAAAAGCTGGATGCACTTCGTGTACAAAATGGACAATCTCTTTCGAAGTATCAGGGTTTCGGACGAAAACTCATCTGTTACAAAAGGCATTTCATTTTTTTCTTCGCGTAATCAGAGCCATCATCGTATCCTCCTTCACTTTTTCTTCGTGTGTTTCCCTTGCTTATTGCGCCGTAACCATGGATAATCTTCATCGTTTAACAGGGTGCTTGGGTCGGCCTTCACTTTGAAGGGAGGAATTTCATGAAACTTTTCATAATCTTCAGACATGTCTGTCTTGCCCTCCACTCCCACGATGTCCCTTTTCCCTGAAAGAACTATGTGGCGCTTTGGCTCATCGTATGATGTATTCGCTTCCTTATCTTTTCTTTTTCTCGGTTTGGTAGACATGTCCTTCACATAGAAAACATGCGCCACATCATTGGCTAGGACGAATGGTTCGTCTGTGTACCCAAGATTGTTCAGATCCACTGTTGTCATTTCGTACTGTGGGTCTACCTATACCCCGCCTCCTGACAGATTGACCCATTTGCACCGGAACAAAGGGACCTTAAAACCATGTCCATAGTCAAGTTCCCATATGTCCACTATGTAACCATAATATGTGTCCTTTTCCCTGTTGGTTGCTGCATCAAAGCGGACACCACTGTTTTGGTTGGTGCTCTTTTGATCTTGGGCGATCATGTAAAATGTATTCCCATTTATCTCGTACCCTTGGTAAGTCAATACAGTCGAAGATGGTCCCCTGGCCAACGAGTACAGCTCATCTCCAACAATGTTGTTACCCATGAGATGTGTTTGCAACCAACTGCCGAAAGTCCTGATGTGTTCACATGTAATCCAGTCGTCACACTGCTCCGGGTGTGTGGAGCGCAGAATATTCTTGTGTTCATTAACATACGGGGTCACCAAGGTAGAATTCTGTAGAACTGTGTAGTGTGCTTGAGCCCAAGAATGCCCGTTCCTACATATTATTGAGTCCGCTCCTAGTGTGCCTTTTCCAGTCAGTCTCCCCTCATACCGCGATTGAGGGAGACCAATCTTCTTAAGGTCAGGAATGAAGTCAACACAAAACCCAATGACCTCCTCTGTTTGATGGCCCGTGGAGATGCTTCCTTCTGGCCTAGCACGGTTACGAATATATTTCTTTAAGACTCCCATGAACCTCTCAAAGGGGAACATATTGTGTAGAAATACAAGGCCCAGAATGGCAATCTCATCGACTAGATGAACTAGGACGTGCGTCATGATATTGAAGAAGGATGGTGGGAACACCAGCTCAAAACTGACAAGACATTACACCAAATCATTCTTTAACCTTGGTAGGATTTCTGGATCGATTACCTTCTGAGAGATTGCATTGAGGAATGCACATAGCTTCACAATGGCTAATCGAACGTTTTTCGGTAGAAGCCCCCTCAATGCAACCGGAAGCAGTTGCGTCATAATCACGTGGCAGTCATGAGACTTTAGGTTCTGGAACTTTTTCTCTGGGATATTTATTATTCCCTTTATATTGGACGAGAAGCCAGACAGGACCTTCATACTGAGCAGGCATTCAAAGAAGATTTCCTTCTCTTCTTTGGTAAGAGCATAGCTGGCAGGACCTTCATACTGCTTTGGATGCATGCCGTCTTTTTCGTGCACACGTTGCTGGTCCTCCCGTGCCTCCGGTGTATCTTTTGTCTTCCCATACACGCCCAAGAAGCCTAGCAGGTTCACGCAAAGATTCTTCATCACGTGCATCACGTCGATTGCAGAGCGGACCTCTAGGTCTTTCCAATAGGGTAGGTCCCAAAATATAGATTTCTTCTTCCACATGGGTGCGCGTCCCTCAGCGTCATTTGAAACAGATTGTCCACCAGGACCCTTTCCAAAGATTACTTGTAAATCCTTGACCATATCAAGTATGTGATCACCAGTACGGAGGGCGGGCTTCTTCCGGTGATCTGCCTCACCTTTGAAATGCTTGCCTTTCTTTCGACATTAATGGTTGGTCGGAAGAAATCGACGATGTCCCAGGTACACATTCTTCCTGCATTTCTCCAAATATATACTTTCGGTGTCATCTAAACAGTGCGTGCATGCGTGGTATCCCTTGTTTGTCTGTCCTGAAAGGTTACTGAGAGCAGGCCAATCATTGATGGTTACAAACAGCAATGCATGTAGGTCAAATTCCTGGTGTTTGTGCTCATCCCACACACGTACACCTTTTCCATTCCACAGCTGTAAAAGTTCTTCAACTAATGGCCTTAGGTACACATCAATGTCGTTGCCGGGTTGCTTAGGGCCTTGGATGAGCACTGGCATCATAATGAACTTCCGCTTCATGCACAACCAAGGAGGAAGGTTATAGATACATAGAGTCACGGGCCAGGTGCTATGATTGCTGCTCTGCTCCCCAAAAGGATTAATGCCATCTGCACTTAACCCAAACCATACGTTCCTTGCGTCACTTGCAAAGTCCCCCCACCTTCTCTCGATTTTTCTCTACTGCGACCCGTCAGCGGGTGCTCTCAACTTCCCGTCTTTCTTACGGTCTTCTTTGTGCCATCGCATCAACTTGGCATGCTCTTTGTTTCTGAACAGACGTTTCAACCGTGGTATTATAGGAGCATACCACATCACCTTGGCAGGAACCCTCTTCCTGGGGCGCTCGCCCTCAACATCACCCGGGTCATCTCGTCTGATCTTATACCGCAATGCACCGCATATCGGGCATGCGTTCAAATCCTCGTACTCACCGCGGTAGAGGATGGAGTCATTAGGGCATGCATGTATCTTCTGCACCTCCAATCCTAGAGGGCATAGAAGCTTCTTTGCTTCGTACGTACTTTCGGGCAATTCGTTATCCTTTGGAAGCTTCTTCTTCATTATTTTCAGTAGCTTCCCAAATCCGTTGTCAGATACACCATTGTCTGCCTTCCATTGCAGCAATTCCAGTGTGGTACCGAGCTTTGTGTTGTCATCTTCGCAATTTGGGTACAACCCTTTTTTGTGATCCTCTAACATGCGATCGAACTTCAACTTCTCCCTTTCACTTTGGCATTGTCTCTTTGCATCCACAATGACCCGGCGAAGATCATCATCGGGCACATCGTCTGGTTCCTCTTGATATCCAGCTTCCCCCGTTGCAGTATCACCGTATTCAGGGGGATAGTTGTCATCATCCTCTTCTTCTTCGTTGTCTTCCATCATAACCCCTCTTTCTCCGTGCTTGGTCCAAACATTATAGTGTGGCATGAAACCCTTCTCAAGCAGGTGGACGTGAAGGGTTTTCAAGTTACAGTAATCCTTCGTATTCTCACAGACAGGGCATGGACAATACATAAAACCATTCTGCTTGTTTGCCTCAGCCACTTCGAGAAATTTATGCAGGCCCTCAAGATACTCGGAGGTGCATCGGTCATCGTACATCCATTGCCGGTTCATCTGCGTGCATTATATAATTAAGTGTATCAAAAACCATTACAGAACATCATGAATAGAGAAGTAACCAAATTAATACAAGTTCATCATCACATTAAAACCAAAGTACAGTAGTGATCAAATGTTATTGCTGAAAAAATAAATACATAAAGTTCATACATATATAGTTCTCATAGAATAACATATAGCTCTCTAGAGCATCTAATTAAAACATACATTGAAACTATGAAAAACATTTAAATGCAACAACAAATGCGATCATAATCGCAACTAAGGTAACAATTGATCCAACAGCATAATGATACCAAGCCTCATTATGAATGGCATATTTTCTAATCTTTCTAATCTTCAAGCGCATTGCATCCATCTTGATCTTGTGATCATCGACGACATCGGCAACATGCAACTCAATTCCATCTTCTCCTCCTCAATTCTTTTCAATTTTTTCTTCAAGTAATTGTTTTCTTTTTCAACTAAATTTAACCTCTCGACAAGAGGGTCGGTTGGAATTTCCGGTTCACATACCTCCTAGATAAAAACATCTATGTCACGTTGGTCGGCATAATTGTCATAAACACTAAATGAAACAAATCATAATAAAAGATAATATACCACATCTGAATCATAGACAGGACGAGGGCCGACGGGGCGGATACCAAAACCATGGCACTATATAATAACAAACAATAATAAAAGTAAGAAAATTATACAAGTATCTATCTAAATCATACAAGTAAGAATTTTTTTTCTTTTAGAAAGAAGATAAGAACAAGAGGCTCACCATGGTGGTGCCGGCGATGAGATCGGCGCGGGCGATCGACGGCGGTGAGGACGGGGACGGGACGGGACGGACCGCCAAACCTAGACAAATCTTGAGGAAAATGGAGCTTGGAGGTCGAGCTTGGAGAGGAGAAATCTTAAGTGTGGCTCGGGCATTTCATCGAACACCTCATGTGCATGCATAGAAGGGAGAACAGAGCAGCGCATGCACACCTCCCACATGGCCAAAAAACAGAGGAGAGGGTGGGCAGGGGCGAGGGTATATATAGGCATCTCTTTAGTCCCGGTTGGTGGCTAGAACCGGGACAGAAGACTAACCTTTAGTCCCGGTTCCATCCACCAACCGGGACTAAAGGTGCTGCGCCAGGAGCGAGGCCCATTGGTCCCGGTTCGTGTCTGGAACCGGGACCAAAGGGTCAGACGAACCGGGACCAATGGCCCCCGAGGCCCGGCCGGCGCCCTGGCCTCACGAACCGGGACTGATGCACCCATTGGTCCCGGTTCGTAAGGGAACCGGGATTAATGCCCTTATCTGGCCCTGGACCAAAGCCCTGTTTTCTACTAGTGTCTTCACGGCGTGATCGAGCCCACCGTTAGTTACGTACAACTCCGGGGTACTTCCAACACTGGCTCGAGTGGGGCTAACCCATCCCGGGCATGTCCTAGCCCGTCCGTAGAGCAACAGGTAAGCATCTCTCCTTTTCATCCTCTTTCACACTCTTCTTTCCTGCATGGATATGCTGATTAGTTCCATTGTGTCAAATTGTAGGCGTACTTTACGTATCTCAATGCTTATCGTCAAGAGGTAGTTGAACATGATGCCAAATGGACTTTGCTCGACGAGTACCGCGCACAAAAAATGGAGGTTAGTTAGTTTTCAGCACTTAGAGCCAAGCTACCTAAATTTGGGCTTTCACTATTTTGACTTCCGTCTTTGCTTTGTGAACTAACGTGCAGAACATGTACTTGGCGATGGAAAATGGCACTCGGGCTCCATTGATGGGACCACCACCACCCAATCCTGGACCGGCCCCAGTAATGCTGACGTTTGAAGAATTCTTGGCACGTGGTGGCGACGAGACTCCGGTTAGTACATTGCCAACCTAGTCAAGCATCACCTATCATTTTTTCAGAAAATAGCTTGAGATCTCTCCTTAATGTCTCTTTCAAACACAATGTAGGCATCCGGCCATGGATCAAACGTTGGTGGTAATCCTGGTGATGGTACTCCTGCTTCACGGAGCCCGGCCACCCCAATTCATAACCTAGGTGGTGATGCTTCTACCTCGACGCCTGGATCGCCTCTTTTTGTAAGTCCCCTACTCTCAAGATGCAAATTTTCATAGTTAGAACATTTTCGAAGCCGCAAACTTAGAACTAGATAAAATGCCATGCTAAATGCCATCTTAAACGGTTGTGATTCTTCATTTTGTAGTGATGATGCTATTTGGAGGTGGACTTTGGGTTCTGGCGATGGGCGTTCCTCGTCGGTTCGACTTCGACTTATGTAGTGGATGCTATGTTGGATGATGGTTTTTATGTTGGATACTATGTAGTGGATGCTCTATGCTTGATGTTGATGCTATGTTGGATATGATGCTATATGCTTGATGTTGGTGCTATATAGTTGTTTGAAATTATGATTTGATGATGCTATATAGTTCTGTGGAGATGTTGTTATATATGTTGTTTTGCTGCTGTACCTATTTTGTTTGTGGAGCAGAATTTGAAATTAATAAAAAAAATTGTTCAGAACTATGCCTACGGTTAAACCGTCGGCATAGGTAACAGCCATGACGTACCAGATATTGACACGTGTCCACATATGCCTACGGTTTAACCATAGGCATAGATCACATATATGCCTACGGTTAAACCGTCGGAGTAGACAGGCGCCAGGACGTACTAGATATTGACACGTGTCCACATAGGCCTACGGTTTAATCGTAGGCATAGATCACATATATGCCTACGGTTAAACCGTCGGCATAGACAGCCGCTAGGACGTACCAGATATTGACACGTGTCCACATATGCCTACGGTTTAACCGTAGGCATAGATCACACATATGCCTACGGTTAAACCGTCGGCATATGTTGGACACGTGTCGAGATCTGTAGGTGTACGGCACTTGACGGACGTGTCATCAATTTCTTTTGCCGACGGCTAACTACGCCGACGGTCACCGTAGGCATAGATTATCTATGCCGACGGGGAGCGGGGATATGCCGAGACTATCGTTGCCGACGGGGATATGCCGACGGTGACCGTCGGCACAGGCTATGCCGACGGTTTTTGTGCCTTTGCCGACGGTTTTAACCGTAGGCATACTGCCTGAATCCTGTAGTGTCGTGGCAAAAATGTAAACACATCATTCGATCTGTACCAGCTCGTGCGTGCGTGCTTCTTTTCTGAAACAACATATGCCTACTGTTAACAATTAACATGCGAACGCGTGGAGACTAACGTCGGCGCTGGCTTAGTACATCTCTAACCTGGACCCTCAAACTGCCGGCAAACGTCCGCACCGAGCTATCCGGACGTATTTTGTCATCAACGCAGACCCGTATATGTCCGCGGCAGGGACGCTAGTCGGAAATTCGGCAAAACGCAAACCTGCGAGACATATGTGGGTGTTCAGACATCTGGCTGGTCAATCAAAAACTACCATGTGTCCTCCCATCTTTGTCCGGATGGCGGAAGGTGAAAGCGCTACTATTTCATTTTATGGAAAGTGATTATGCATTGCTTTGGCGGAAGGTTAGCTTTGTTTGACGGAAGGTGATTTTGCATGCATGCAATGCATGTTGCTTTGGTTGACGGAAGGTAATTTTGGATGCATGTTGTTGCATTTTTTTTCTCCAAGTGCTTTTATAATCATATAAAATATGACTGCTGTTAGCATATTTGGCAAAAGGTTTTTTTTAACACAGTACAGATACAGATGCTCATACATATGTAAATACACTCACCACAATGAATGCACTGACCCACACCCCATCCCTATGAGCATCTTCGAAAAACTGAGCCGGCACATCATCTTGTGATTGACGAAGTCCCCCCAGACATCTTTGTAGTCGACGAGAACATATGGCAAAAGATTGTTGCTGTTTGATAGAATGCTGTTGTGATAAGGCAGATATTTGAGGTATAAGGTTAGATGGCATGCTCCCGTGTGTGTTTGCGAACGCCTCCGGACGTGATCCACAAACGGATAGCGTGTTCGCTCTAAGGGTCCGCATTAGAGAGATGCCCTTAGCTAGCTCTTGTAGTATTGTGTCAGATTGTCAGCCATGACAGATACTGCATGTCCGAGCATGATAGCTTTGCCCTAATTAATTAACCCACCGGTCGACATACGTCATTCGCTGGTAGAACATCATGTCAAACAAAATAAATGCATTTTATATTTCTTCGGGCATTTCACACCAGCAGCGTGTAGCAATGCTACTACATCGACGCGTAACTAGCAGCGTTCACGTGGGAGACACGCTGCAGGACATGATGCTACTAGCGGCGTCTGGCATTGAGGGGTGGTACTGCTTAGCAGCATTTGGCTGGACGCTACTGGTTGTGGACGCCGGAGGCTACTGGTTGTGGATGCCGGAGGCTGCTGGTTGTTGACTATCAGCGGCGCGATAGTTGCGGCGCTCCAGCTAAACGCTACTACAGGGCACATTGGGACGCCGCTAATGAAGGGGTTCTGTGCTAGTGATGCATACACATGCTTAAGTTGCGAGTGTGTGCGGGAGTGGGGTGGGGGGGGGGGGGCGGCTACAATCCGGCGTTGAGGGGTGGTACTGCTTAGCAGCGGAGATGAAGCTTGATTAAGTTTATATGCACCAATGCGGCGAGCTGCATTGATGGCCGCGGCAGAGATCGAGCGATTCGCCACGAAGGACGCTCTGGAGGCCGGCGAAGAGGGCGCCGCCGAACGCTACGAGGCGGCGAAGGTGGAGTACGACCTCGCCTCTACCGTCTACCGCTCAGCATGCGAGTACTACCTCGGCGTGACCGTGAGCTGCCCCCACCCTCCGTCGAACTTCGTTTAGTTTGTGTGTGTGTGTGTGTGTGTGTGTGTGTGTAAATTTTGTGATGAACTCGGCGAGGTCCGAAATATCTATGTAGGGGGAACATGTTTTATCTTAAAGTTTTAAGATTTACAAGTCCATTTCCGGTATATGTTCTGCGCCGGGCTAAAACTGCCCGCAAAATCAATTTAGGGCGAACCGTTTATCGATTTTGCGGGTTGGAAATTTAGCGGCTCTGCTAGACATGCTCTAAATGCTGATAGCCACAAGTTGTTGCAACACATGGAGCCAGGAGCCAGGAGGCATCCACCACGGCCGTTCAGACCGATTAACAATGGCCCACTAGCAGAGATTCCTTTGTGTGCTGACGTGGCAGAACTGCTGCAGATAGGTCACTGCCCTGGCTGGCTGTTTAAGATGGAGTAGATAAATACTAAACGCATTTGCACGGTGGATGCCAGGTTCACACTTAATTGGCTACTTGCTGCCAGTGCCAGCCACTGCACTGTACGAGACGGCATGTGATCGATCCGGGCATCCAGTTGACCTTTGGTTGCTGTTGGCCTTTCTGTTGATAGCGACTGCTACCAGCTGGACCAGCTGCCCCTCCTTTGCCCTCTCTGGACGTACATAGCTAGCCGTCAACCGGTTAGAGCATCTCCAGCCCCCCCCCCCCCCCCCCCCCCCCCCACACACACACACACACACACACCACCACCAGCCCCCCAGGGCGTCTTTTTTACCGCCGACGTAGAAAAAATTGCCCAGCCGCGTTCCCATATCCTTGTTTTTTGCCGGTTTGGGCCGAAATTACAACTGGCGAACCCAAGCGGAACCCAGCGCACCGGGGAGCGCCTGGGGGCACCGGCTGAAGCGAAAAGGTGCGTGGACCCGCACTGTCGGTGACACCGGCCGATTTCCCCGCCGTTCTTTTCCCCTTTCCCTCCATTTTTCCCCTGCCGACCCCCTTCTCCCCCGCAGCTCCCGCCATTCTCCCCAGATCCGCCCGCCATGCCGCCGAAGAAGTATGCGCCCCCTCGCCTAGCCACCGATTC
The DNA here is from genome assembly GCA_039707655.1 of Elymus sibiricus. Lineage (NCBI taxonomy): Eukaryota > Viridiplantae > Streptophyta > Magnoliopsida > Poales > Poaceae > Elymus > Elymus sibiricus. The sequence goes on along the minus strand of CM077668.1, from coordinate 468,650,321 downwards.
CGCCCAGCCAAAGCAGAGGAAGCCGAGGGCACCGATGCCAAGACCCCCGGGCTTGACGAACGCCCAGTGGAAGGCCGACGTTGATCGCCGGGCGGCGGTCACCAACGATCGACGGAACAGGCTCAACATGAAGAAGGCCAGGGACGCGACGGCGGAGCAGGAAGAGACGTCTCGCGTGGGCATGGCGAACGAGCGCCAGCTCCTTCCGCCTCAACAGGCCGGCCAGTACCCACAAGGTCCATGGGCAGCCAATTCGGTCCATGTAATATATGCATACCCCTAAAAAAACCGTAATACTATATGCATACCCCTAAAAAAGAGTAATATATGCATTCGTTCGTGACTCCGTCAGGCCAGCGACCAAGGACGTACGTGCGCGCGTGTGTTCGTCCGCGATTCTTCTTCTTTCCCGCCCGCGTTGATCTGTCCACCGCGCTTTGCTGAATTTGTGGCCGTTTATTTAGGCAATTCACGCGAGCTGACTAATTATTTAGAACATCTTTTTTTCATGGAATAATGTAGGACATTCTATATAAACGACTAATTATTTTATGTGACACCCACAAAACACCATTTTCGTCGTACCTAGAGAAAAACATATGCCTTTCCAGAAATGCAAGCTGGTTGCCACGAGTTATTTTTTTTATAACATAGTACATACGCAAGCGCTCATATATACGTGTATACACTCGTCCCTATGAACACACACACGCAGACCCTACTCCTATGAGTACCTTCGAGAGACTGAGCCTGCATATCATCTTGAGATCGACGAAGTCACCACAAACGTCTTGTAGTCAACGGGAACGTCTCCTCCTACTGAATGCGTATCGCCAAAAATTCTGAAATAAATCCAGAAATAATATCCGCACGCCATGACAATGACAGAGGTTGATGGAGATCCATGCATGGCGCATGTGGAGTACATATCCACTGTACGTGCAGCCATCTTTTCCGGCCACCGTCCGGTCCGGCCAACCACCCATCGGATCGGCGTACATACCAACCCCGTCGGTCAATCGTGGCCAAACATATGAGATTAGCGCGGAGACATAGGCTGTTCTTGTTCGATGTGTACAAGGTTTCTCGATCGTACGTGTGTGCTTCCTTTTCTCAAGCAACGTATACAACAAGTAACATGCGAACACATAGAGATTGCTGTTGTTGCCTGCAAGGGACGCTAGCTTGCTTTAACACATGCCAACATGACAGACAGTGATCGCTTGGTCGCGTCGCATCTTGGATTCATATCCACTTTAGTTCCAGCCAGCCATCTTTTCCGGTCGCCGTCCGGCCAACCACGGCACACTAATTCGACGATCGGCGGCGCCGTGACTCCCATAACTCATCGACTCGTCTGCTGGAAAGGGAAAACAACTTTGAGATAGGTTTGCCAAAAGTACCAGTTAATTAATCGGCATGCATGCCGTCGACGTCCATCCACGTTGATGGTAGTAATCTGGTGTATAATACTGTAATAGCTTAACGTGGTAAATTAATTCATTCAACGACAACTTCCACCTTTTTCTCCATTTGACTACACTTTACTTGGGTGTGGATGAAACTTCTGTTGGTCCAACAAATCGTTTTCACCCTCAGATTTCAGCGTATTAGCGCCGGATAGCGTGTGAACAAAATCACCACGTCATGTACTCATATAAACTACTCCCTCTGTAAACAAATATAAGACCGTTTAGATCACTAAGTCTTATATTTGCTTACAGAGGGAGTAAATTGATCTGCTATGTTATTTGAACAATATTGATCTGCTATATATGTTGGTGTTATTATCCAACACGAAGTGGTAGCCTTTTGTAAACCAAACCAACAACTATTGCCGAGTGGAAGTGGTAGTATTGATTTGATATGAATTACACCAAAAGTGGTACTCCCTCCGATCCATAATAAGTGTCGTGTCTTTTTGTTAGGATCAGAGGCAGTAGCTTTTTGTTAGGTATCCGAATTGTGATATTTCTTGGAAGCGGTTAAAAATTGTGGTAGATGAGAAAGAAAAAAATGGGCGCATGCATGCATGCATGAATGGTGCATGAACAAGTGGCCGAGTTGAGTGGAGTTGGATGCATTGCATGCAGCACATTGTGGTACAGCGACGCCAGTAAATACGTACTGATAGCCACAACTTGTTGCAATAGTACTACATGGAGCCAGGAGGCATCCACCAGGGCCGTTCAGACCGGTTGACAAAGGGCCAACTAGCAGAGATTCCTTTTTTGTGCTGACGTGGCAGAGCTGCCGCAGATAGGTCACTGCCCTGGCTGCCTGTTTAAGATGGAGTACTAAACGCAAAAAAAGTTCGATTAGAGCACTAAACGCATTTGCATGGTGGATGCCCGGTTCACACTTAATTGGCTACTTGCTGTACGAGACGGCATCTACCTAAAGCTAGTGTACACCATCCGCCATGTGATGGATCCGGCGCATCCAGTTGACCTTTGTTTGCTGTTGGCCTTTCTCTGGATAGCTCTCTCGACCAGCTAGGCGCCGGCCCTTTGCCCTCTCTCAACGGACGCCGGTGTACATTTAACTAGCCGTCAACCGGTTAGGCTTTGTGGGCAGCCAGCCGATGTACAGTCAAAGGCTCACGAGCTCATTTGTTATGGTCTGATGCATCCAGCAACCAGCACGGCTGGATTCACACTAATGAATGAATCCATGGGCATGCAGCTGCAGCCAATTCGGTCCATGTAATATATGCATCCGTTCGTGACTCCGTCGGGCCAGCGACCAACGACGTTTCGTGCGTGCGTGCGCGCCGCTTCCGTGATCCTTTCTTCTTTCCCGCGTTGATCAACCTACCACGCATATATCGCTGAATTGTTGGACGTTTATTTAGGCGGGTTACGCGAATTGACTAATTATTTAGGACATCTGTTTTCCGGGGAATAATGTAGGGCATTCTAAATAAACGACTAATTATTTTATGTGACACCCACAAAACACAATTTTTTTCGTACCTACGGAAAAACACTTGTCTTTTCAGAAATGCTAGCTAGCAGCTACTAGTTAATTAGTTGGTCGATTTCAGGTACTCCCTCCAATCCTGAGCGACAAGTAATATGACTCAGAGGGAGCAACAATTCTTTTTATCTTTATCAGATCGAACGAGAGGCGCATTCGCAAAAAAAAAAAAAAAAGATCGAACGAGAGGCGGGGCAGCTTCCAACATCTTTATTAGTTTCCAACATTGCATGAATATATACATTGTGGACAACATAAAAATACTGCAAGTACATTGTTCGATCTGAACCAGGTTTCTTGCGCGTGTGTCCGTGGCTCGGTGCTTCCTTTTCTAAAGCGACACGTCAAGTGTTAACATGACAACACGTAGCGTGTGTTTGGTAGCATTCTAACCTAGCATGGTTGTTCTCCTCTCATACATGCTGAGTGTAAATATACTGAGTACATGCATTTGCTGTTGTTTCGTAACAGTGTTTGTGTTGGCACATGTTGAGCTGAGACTTTGTTTGGCAGACTGCATCTGTTTAGACATGTTGAACAATTTTGAATTCCGACTAATTTTTTTCAATGGTAAAACTTTAAAAACATGAACAAATTTTATAAACGTGAACTAAAGTTTTAACACTTTTTTTTTTGGAATTTTGAACATTTTGTGAAAATTTCAAAATTCTGAACAATTTTTAAAAATTTGTGTAAAACCTGAACATATTTGAAATTTTTTAAAAATGGAATTCTGAACATTTTCAAACAAATTTTGAAATTCTGAACATTTTTTATGAATTTACACAAATTTTGAAAATCTGAACATTTTTTGAAATTCTAAACATTTTTTGAAAATTTTACACAAATTGTAAATTTCTAATCATTTTTTGAAACATGTCGTCGCTCGCTTCGCTCGTGCATGCTGACCAACGAACGGCTGCTGGGGTCTTCTCTCTTCGTACATGCTACGAGGGTATTTGGGCTGACCTCGTGCATGTTGAGGCGGCCCTGTACAGGCTACCAAACACCAAAAAGTGGATTTAGTAGAGAATTTTTGCTCACATGCAGTCATGCACCCTATCAAACACACCTGTATAGACTAAACTCGACGTTGGCTTAGGTCGCTCGTGTAGTGCTATGTCAGATTATCAGCGGGAAAAAAAAGATACTGCATGTTCCATCGAGATTTTTTTTTTAGGCCTCCATCGAGATAGGTTTGCCCTAACTAAACTAATTAACCCACCGGTCGACATACCTCGTTCAGTGAAGCATGGTAAACTCATAATCAGGTCGATTACTTCAACGCCCGGTAAATTATTTATTCATTCATTCGACGACAACTTTTACCTTTTCCATTTGACCACTTTGCTTGCAACGCTATAGCTAGTGCCGATCATGGTTTATAAAATTTTAACCTCTTTTGGGGTGTGGATGAACCTTCTTTTGGGCCAAGAGATCGTTTTCACCTGTACAAGTACTACCGGTCACATTTCAGCTAGCGCCGGGCTTTTTCTCCAAAAAACAAAAAACAAAAAAACTAGCGCCGGGCAGCGTGTGAACAAAATCACCCCGTCATGTCAAGTTAAATAAAAAAAAGGTTAAATCAACACATACATAGGACACTTGCCCATATAAAACAAACGTCAAACTAAGAGAATTATGCTTATCTATTACTCCGGTGGGATTATGTTGGGTTATTTTTTTATCCTTGGGGGCGATGCACGGTGTAACCTGTGTTGTACATAATAAAGTCCCCTCAAAGGGAATTTAGCTAGGTTCAAGAAAAAGGATGATGGCGCCGGTGATAGCGGTAATGTATTTGTTCAGGTCGTCGGTGGCTCTCCCATTTCGTTCTTGACGCTCCTATTCTTTTCTTCTTTGACCACTCGAGGTGAATTAGCAGCGATACGATGACGATGATGATGATTTGTTGTTAGAGCTAGACGACGCCAGGAAGAAAAATACGAGCTAGATGGTCGTATGAGTAGAGGAGGAAGAGGTGTGTAGGGGAGCCGTGTGCATGATGCCTAGTTCGGGCTTCACACTGGTGCTTGACAGCAGCGTCCGATGGACGGATTCCGCCCCCAAGCTCGTCTTCCATGGTGGAAGTCGATGATCGGCTATTTGGTAATAGCTCCTTCGATAATCTTGTGGGGCGATCGGATCTGGTGAAGATGGAGGTGCCCTCTCCCTATTAGCTGCCGAGGTGGTGGAGGAGACGTTGGTGAGTTCGTTTCTGCCTTTCTCCGTTTGATTGCCGCGTCAGAGATGGGTTTCCAGTGCTTGATTTGGAGCATTTACTATTGCTTCGTTCGGTGTTCATCCTCAACGGCGTCCCGCAATAGCTTAGATTTCTCCGCCGCTTACTATTCCGGCCGAAGGGCGGCCCTTTTCCTCCTGGCCACGATGCCGAAAGGGAGGCAGGCCTGGCTTCGTCTCATCGTCCGTTTCTTCTTCGTCATGTCGACGACTGAGCGACGACGAGACCCTTCCCAAGTGGTCTTGTCTTTGGCGGGGGGCGATCTTGGTCCAGTGGTGAAGCTTGAAGACTTGCGAGGGTCTTTTTTTTTTTTTGCAAATTTCTTGGGTTGTTTTATATTTTTGCATTTCTTTGCGGTCATTTCTGAGCTGTACAGCAATGCAAAACTGAATGAAGTCGTTCGGTCTTTCTGCGCTCGTCTCCTTTAAAAAAAAGCAGCACGCAACATGTGCACACACTAGCAATGTCTAATGCTAGACTAATAGAGCATGGAAAATAAATAAAAAATCTTCCAAAGAGTGTTCTCCTAGCGGCAATCAAGCCGTCCCGCGTAAATTGGCCACCCTATACTTGTGCACTCACCAACAGTTACCAACTGTGCGTTTGAAGCAATCCTGACAGTCCGATAGGCATCAGACGGCTGCCACCGATCGCCAACACACCACGCCACCGATCCGCTGACGCCCGGGACAGCGCTAGCTTAGCTGAGCTCGGAGCTGTATTCCCACCTGGCTTTAGACAACGCTGTACGTGTGCGTCCGTGTTGGACACTTTGGACTTTGGCACGTGACGATCGAGGTTACTACTAGTAGTTTTTAACCTCTTTTGGGATGTGGATGAAGCTTCTTTTGCTCCAACAAATCGGTGTCGCCCATACTAACACTGCCGGTCACATTTCAGCTAAGAGCCGGACAGCGTGTGAACAAAATCACCGTGTCATATCAAACAAAATTAACACGTACGACATTTTTTTGCCTAAAAAAGGTCAAACTGAAAAGATTATATTTCTTTACCATGTCGGGTGTCGTACGTAATAGAGGCCTCCCGACTCTACACATGGGGGCCCGGCCCGATAGCCTGACATCTGGGCCAGGCTTGGCTTGATTTTTTAGCCCGAAGCCCAGCCCTGAAGCCACAAAAGCCTGAAAGGAGGCTTAAATAATCATTTTAATTAAAAATGAGGTGTAATACTATATTTAAATATCTTGAGAAATAATTATTTTAAATGAAAAAGCGCATTGTTCACATGTTTTGGGACAAAGCATGATCAGATTTACCCGACACTACTTGACATGCCCGTGGTGGTGGCAACGTGTGGTAGTGTGTTTTCAGGGATCTACCGTTTTCGCCCTTTGTCGTTGATATTCTTCTTCCCCCCTCGAGAAGTTGAAAGCAAACTAGCGGTGGTTCATCATCGTCCCTCCTTATAACCGGTCAACCTCCGGACGTAGCACATTCAGCGATATCAGGCTTGCGTCTTTTGCCGGTGGCGGAGCTAGACATGTCGTAGAGCCCAGGCAAAGAATTACGGCACTGAGCTAGTTAGCGTTTGCCTATTAATCCGCGTACATAAATTGCATGATTGTCTCAAATTACAATGGAGCTTCCCTGGTTGAGCCCGGGTAGGGTCGTCGGGAGCTAGCTCCACCACAATCTCTTGGGAGGATCATTTTTTTCAGTGCAATTGTCTGAAGCATCTCAAACTGTATTTCGGTGGCAAAGCTCGTTCTGCGAAGCAGCTTTGCAAATGATGCAAATCCACAGATTATTCGAGTCCAAGCAAAGTTGAAACAAACAGAGCCGCATAATTAACTTTGCGAGTGAAGCGAATCCACGGGTAATTCGAATCCAGCCAGAGCTGAAACAAACAAGGGCTAGTATCCGAAACCGACATTTTGCTCCAGAAATAAAATGTGCACGTATCCTCAGTAGGATTAACACATGACGAGGATGATGATCATCGACCGTTCGTTAATAGAGCTAGACGGCGTCGTAAAGAGAAGCACGAGCCTGTGGGAGAGAACGGTACACGCATGCGCACACACTAGCAGAGTCCAACGCTAGTGAAAAATTAATTCATTTGTCCCATAAAGTGTTCTCCTGGCGGCAAGCCGTCCCGTGCAAATTGACCACCAACAATTTACTACCAACTGCCACAAGAAAAGCAAACCGTTCGAATCAATCCCAGCCGTCCGATCGGCATCCGACGGCTTGCAGCGATCCCCAACCCACCACGCCACGTCAAATGACCACCGGGCCCCTGCCGCGCTTCCCGGGCCCACATGTCACCGGGCGGAAGGTTCGTACCGGAGGCGCCCGGTATAAAACCAGGGGGGAGCAAAAGCTCCCGAGAACAGCACGCACACCTTCTTCTCGCCTCCTCCCTCCCCGCCCGCCCGCCATTAATGCGCCCCTCTCCTACTGGGGCAAGTGGTCAACCAGCTTAGCACGGGCGCGAGCACGAGCGAGGTCGGCCTCCCCTTCCCGTGATCAATCGAGGTCGACGGGGACAGATAGGAAAGTCAGAGGAGTAGCATATATCAGGCCAGCTCGCCGGCCGGGGTGAGGACAAAGTTTGCTGTTCTTTCTCGCCTCCGAGAAGAGCTCTCCACCTGCCTGAGTATCCATCCATCGATCTGCCTTTGCTTGCCGGCGGCCATGGGGAACTGCTTCGGGAGCAGGATCGGCGCCGACAGCCCCTACCGGAGCAGCGGCTCCGCGTCCCCTTCTTCTTCAGGTGAGCCTCTTCTTCCTCTCCTCAGGATGTTCCCGGCGTGCACGGCGAGCGCCATTTCGCGGCCTAATTAATTTGGTCTCTAGCACCATCCGCACCTTTCTCCCGGACCCTTCCTTCATTTTGGACTAATCTTCTTGTCTCACCTGCCCGTAAAGTATCTTTTTTCCTTGCTTCCGGTCTCAATCCAAGAGTAAAATTCAGATTTTGCTTCGATTAGTTTGCTCTTCTGATCTCGTCCTAACCGTGACCAAACGTTGGATTGATTGATCAGGGTGGGCGTGGAGGAGGAAGGGCAAAGGGGGCGTGAGCGTGTCGAGCAGCCGGGTGTCGTCCTCGCCGTCGACGACGGTGCCGCCGACGCCGCGGAGCGAGGGCGAGATCCTCCAGTCCGCCAACGTCAAGAGCTTCGCCTTCAATGAGCTCAAGACGGCCACCAGGAACTTCCGGCCCGACAGCGTGCTCGGCGAGGGCGGCTTCGGGTCCGTCTTCAAGGGCTGGGTCGACGAGACCACCTTCGCGCCGGCCCGCCCCGGCACCGGCATGGTCATCGCCGTCAAGAAGCTCAACCAGGAGGGCTTCCAGGGCCACCGCGAGTGGCTGGTCAGTCTTCACCTTCTCTTCTCTTCTCTGAATTACTCTGCTACTGAATATGTTATGAACTTTCTGAATCTCTGCATGCATTCAGAATCATTCTGTTGCTCAAATTTCTGAATACCCATTGTCATCACTGAATATATATGTTCTTGACTTCTGATGTGCAGGCTGAAGTGAACTACCTCGGGCAGTTGTCGCACCCGAATCTGGTGCGGCTCGTCGGGTACTGCCTCGAGGACGAGCAGCGTCTCCTCGTCTACGAGTTCATGCCGCGGGGAAGCTTGGAGAACCATCTTTTCAGAAGTAATTACCAATGAACCTTCCTCTCGCCTTCGTTGATCAGTTAACCACACCTAATTACTTGTTGAGGATGTTGGTGGTAACAAGTTTGGGTGGATGATGAATGTGCAGGGGGCTCGCATTTCCAGCCGCTGTCGTGGAACCTGAGGATGAAGGTCGCCCTCGGGGCGGCCAAGGGGCTCGCCTTCCTCCACAGCGACAAGGCCAAGGTCATCTACCGCGACTTCAAGGCGTCCAACGTTCTCCTTGACTCGGTATGTTCCTCTTACTTTCCTTCTGATTTGATCGCGTAAACAAATTGGTCACAAACTTACTTCTGAAATGCTAAATGTGTCTGTTGATCCATGGATGGAATCGCAGAGCTACAACGCGAAGCTGTCCGATTTCGGGTTGGCGAAGGATGGGCCGACCGGCGACAAGAGCCATGTCTCCACAAGGGTCATGGGCACTCATGGCTACGCCGCCCCTGAGTACCTTGCAACAGGTAAACTAACTGAATTAATTACATGAACACACAGCTTAATCTGATGCAGCACATTATTATAAGTACTTGTACCCTTTGGTGTTGCTGAAACGCTTTTAGTTTGGGTTTGTTAAAAACCCTGAACTTTTCGTGTACATACATATATTTAGCATGGGACAGGCACTACTAGAAATGCTCTGAACTTTTAGCATGATACTTTTCTAGCCGGTTCTCAAGAACAAAAAAGGTTGAATAATGCCATTGTTGCTATGCGGTAGGTACGGTTGGATTACATGAGAATCCAAATAAAAAGTCAGCCTAATCCGTTTGGCAGCTTATGTGTGTCCTGGAGCACCAGCAGAAGCAGTGAAGAACACACCAGCCTTGGAATTCTTGGTCCAATTTTTCAGTTAGGTAGCAGCACAACTGGCCCAAATTTGTCATGGTTTCAGACCTAACTAGCACAACTCGACCCATTCACCACATGTGTGCTAAAACCAAACTAGATTGATTAATCAGCTATCACCACCACCACCACCACCACCACCACCAGCATCTGCATAAATAGTACACACTTTTTGAAATAATCTGATTGGATGGCAGGTGATCTGTGCATAAATATAATGATCTAGGACTAGCAGCATATATAACAATCTTGCTCTTGCAGCTGGATCAGCAGCCATCTGCTATTTTGCTCTGTACTTTGTGTACCTGCTGGTCAATGGCCAGCAGTGCCTCTGTACTTGTTCATCTAGTTTAGTGGCTCCTAGGTAAGCATGAGCTGTGTTAATCACCATATGATACGATTACCAACACAGTACACTAGTCCCAGTTGTACTAACCTATGTCCAATCCACCCTAAATAATATGTCTAATCCGGTTAAGCTGGATCACTGTCTGTTCCTCTGGAGCATCTGCACATGAACCAGAAGAAAAGGTTGTGACTTTGATGCTCATGGGATCTTGGATGGGGTGTCCAGTGGGATTAAATTAATCCTTTGCTGAGTATGATTATCTTGGATGGAATATCCAATAGGATTGTTATCTTGGGTGGAGTATCTAGTAGGATGAAATGATTGATGCTTTGCTTGAATGAGTGGATGAATGAAAATCAACAATCTAGTAGTATTAAATTAATTTCTCGAAATAGGCTTTCGCCCCGCTATATTGATATAGCAACCACCCATTCAATGGATGAATGAATCATTGAGAAAAAAACTAATGGTTTGATGGTGATGGTGATGGTGAGTGCAGGGCATCTGACGGCGAAGAGCGACGTGTACAGCTTCGGGGTGGTGCTGCTGGAGATGCTGTCGGGGCGGCGGGCGCTGGACAAGAACCGGCCGGCGGGGGAGCACAACCTGGTGGAGTGGGCGCGGCCGTACCTCACCAGCAAGCGCCGGGTGTTCCGCATCCTGGACGCGCGGCTGGGCGGCCAGTACTCGCTGGCCGGCGCGCAGAAGACGGCGGCGCTGGCCCTGCAGTGCCTCTCCGGCGACGCCCGGGCCCGCCCCGGCATGGCGCAGGTGGTGACCGCGCTCGAGCAGCTGCAGGACGCCAAGGAGACGGCCGCGGGCGCCGGGCAGGGGAAGGCGTCCGGGGGGTTCGTCAGGATGCGCGGCGGCGGTGGGAGCGGCGCGGGGCGGCAGCAGCAGCGGCGGCCGGAGCCCATGGCCGTGCGGCGGCTGCCGGCGGCGCCGCTGCGGTCGCACCCCGAGTGATGGGTTGTAAAGATCGATGATGATGTCGTCGTTTCTGAATGTTGTTAATCTAGCTCGCTTCTTCTTTGCTCCAGCGATTCCGGCGTCCGCCATTTCTTTTGCCTGTTTAGGTAGGCGGCAGGATGATCGGCGACGATGGTCGGCGGAGCTTGTTGTTTTGAGGCGACTCCGCCGCCGTCGCGGTCGCCGACTTCACCCGATGAGGATGCGCCGGAAAATAACATGCAAAAATTAGCGGCTTTTTGCTTGGATGGATGGATATGGGTGAACGGATCCATGCCAACGAGTGAATGTTGGCAACTGTCTCTGTTTCTTGCACGAGTCGGCCACGAAATTTTGTTGACGACGGCCGACATGGTTGGATGTATAACAAATCATCTGGAATCAAACTATCATTGCCAATTCTTCTTGGAAAAAGAAATACTAGTAACTCGTCTCAACAGATAATTTTTAAAAAGTCAAACTCTGTCAACTTTGACCAAATTTATAAAAAAATTATCACCATTGTAAAAATGGGTCCGCCTAGGTCTCAGTAGACGGAGACTTCGCGAAGCCTCATTCAGCTGACGTGGGGGGTACGATTGGCTGACGTAGAGATCCCTAGGGGTACGATCGGCGCGGCGGCTATTTCTCGCCTTAATCGAGCCGACAGGGTTGTCTCGCGTCGAGTTTTTCCCTTCCCGATTGGTATTGGCCGGCCCGCTTGCACGCATATAACGAGAGGAAATGGGGAGAACCAGGATTCGATCCATGGTCTCCTAGGCCGCCCGCTGGTGCTGCTACCACTCCACCCGCGATTAGAAAGCGATAACTTGAAGATGTGCGCTGTACTTGAGGCGATCCAAGGCTGTTTTCTTTGAGTTTTAACTCCTTTTTCGATTTCTTTTTCCTTCTCCATTTTTTTCATTCTTTTTTGCACTTTTTTCTTTCTTTCTTCTTTTGTTTTGTTTTGTTTTCTTTTTTCTTCTCTTTTTTTTGTTTGGTTTCGTTTTTCTTCCCCATTTTTTTTCTTTTGTTTGTTTTTGTTTTTACTCTACATTTTCTTATATGTCGAAAACATTTTTAGTAACAAGAGATCAACATTTTTTGTATACGTGTACAACATTGTCCCAACGCTATTTCAACATTTTTAAAATACTTGTTCAACAATTTAATACTTATTCAACATTTTTTCAAATATTTGATCAACATTTTTAATACATATTCAACATTTTCAAATACTTGTTCAACATTTTTCATATACTCGTTCAACAATTTGAAATACCTATTTCAACATTTTGGCAATACTTGTTCAACATTCTTAATACTTATTCAATATTTTTCAAATTCTTGATCAATATTTTTAAATGCTGGTTCAACATTTTTCACATACTCGTTGAATATTTTTCAATACCTATTAACATTTTTCAAATACTTTTTCAACATTTTCGATATTTATTCAACATTTTCAAATACTTGTTCAACATTTCTCAAATTCTTGTTCAACATTTTTTAATACTTATTCAACATCTTTTCAAATGTGTTTTTGAAGAATTTTTATGTAATATATACATACATATATATATATATATATATATATATATATATATATATATATATATATATATATATATAAATGAAGAATATTTTAAACAAAGTAAAAAAAGAAAAAGAAAAATAGAAAACAACAAACAGAGAACAGAAAGAATAAAACAAAAAACGAAGTCGGGAAGTTCCCACGCGGCTGGGCCGTGGCCCATGTAGAGCCCCCTCGACTCGCATCATGTGAGGAATCGATGCGCCCTACGATCGGTTCATGTAATGAAGGACCGCTCGAACTAGGCTAGCTCGTGTGTAATTGCTATTTAGTGGGCCAGGAATCGGCCCATTGTTTTGACCACTAGCCTCACTGATGCTAGGTAATTCCATTGCTACTCTTCGTACATCTTTCTCTCTCTTTTTTTTATTAAAAAAATGCGGGAAAAACTTCCGATCTACTCCCTCCGTTTCGATATAAGTCTTTTTAGAGATTTCAATGCGGTCTAGATACTGATGTATATAGATGGATTTCAGAGTGAGATTCACACATTTTGCTTCGTATGTAGTCAATATTGAAATCTCTAAAAGGAATTATATTTAGGAACGGAGGGAGTATTCATTAACTGTCAAGGTAGTACAAAGAACACCAGAAGCTAAAAAGGACATCAGGGTCCATAGACCACCTAGCGACGACTACAAGCACTGGAACGAGCCAAATGTGTACCACCGTCATCACCCCTCCCTCACCGGAGCCGGGAAAAATTTGTTGTAGTAGACAGTCGAGAAGTCGTCGTGCTAAGGTCCCATAAGACCAGCACACGAGAACAACAACCGCCGATGAAGAGAAGCGTAGATCGAAAGGATCAGACCTGTAGACACAAGAACACAGACGAACGAAGACCGAATCCACGTGGATCCACCAAAGACAAACGCCGACTGAATCCCACGAGATCCGCCGGAGACAAACCTCCACACGTCCTCTGACGATGCTAGAAACACCATCGGGTCTGGGGCTAGGCGGGGAGAACCTTATTCCATCTACAGAGAGCCGTCGCCACCTTGCATCTCTGAGCAAGACTACTAGAAAAAGCATCAAAAAACAGAGCTCTCCCGCCGACAAGGGGTGGAATCCACAACGCCTCCATGGCACCAAGACCACAGGAGATGAGGTAGACCGACTATGGCGCCATCGGGAGACATGAGTGCTACTGCTTCTTACCAGCAGCGTTGGACCTTTACCCCGCGCTGCTATTAGGTGGTTGCTTAGGGTTTTTCCTAGTAGTGAAATCTTGGCACTGTTTTGGCCATGACCTATAGCAAACAATCCTTAAAAATGCCATGGTCTTTTTTGCCATGACCTAGAGCAAACAATTCTTAAAAATGCCATTGCCATGACCTAGAGCAAACACAATCCTAAAAATGCTGTTTGTATCAACATGTATCAACTAAAACTGCCTAGAGCAATGAAAGTATTACAGTGAGCCGAGGGTGACCAACGCCCGAGCAAAATTACAGGGTCATGACCTAAGAAAAATGCCATTTGTTTCGGCAGTGACCTATCGCAAAAAAATGAAGGGATGAGATGCCCACTTGTGTTGGAGCCGAGGGTCGCCGTCGCCAACTGTCTACTCCGTCGCCGTCGCCTATCGTCTTCTCCGTCATCATTGCCAAAACCCTAGCATTGGGAATGGGAATCACACCTCGTATAAAAAACAAATCCAAATGTACCATTTCATTCCGCATCAAGAGAGGGGGGGGGCATAGATGTGTACCTAAGGACCGGAGGCACTGGAGTCGTCGGGCCACCGCTGGCGTTAGAAAGGGGATCAAGAGCAAGGCGGTGACGAGAGGGGATCAGGTTGAGTGGGCGAGTGGGGCAAGGTGGCTGTGGCCCTTTTGGTTTTGCCTGGACAGCGTTCCATGCAATGTTGGGCTAGGCCCAACAGACCGACGTTGGAAAATAATAAGAAGATACAAATATCAATAAGAAGACACAAAAATCAATAAAAAGAATCCGAAAATAACAAAAAGATTCAAAATAACTAAATGTCTCATAATATAATTATTCTTACTTTAATACGTAAAAACCTCATAATATAAATTCAAAGTCAAAATAATAATAGATTCAAAATAGATACTTTTACTTTAATAACCAAATATTTCAAAAAATAATAAAAGTCTCATATACTAATAAATTCAAAATAAATATTCTTACTTTAATAACTAAAAGTCTCAAAAATCACTAAAAAAGCTCAAACTTATTCTTACTTTAATAAGTAAATGTCTCAAATTTTTTAAAATGGCTCAAAATAATAATAGATTCAAAATAAATATTCTTACTTTAATAACCGAATGTTTCAAAAATAATAAAAAGTCTCAAAATAATAATAAATGGAAACTAAATATTCTTACATTAATAACCAAAAGTCTCAATAAAAAAAATAAAGCTCAGAATAATGAAAGACTCCTATATAGGCAGAACAAAGGAGAAGATTTTTGTGGAGAAAGGAAGTTAAATTGTTTGAGAAACAAGTGTTGCCAACACTCCTATATATATTGGCAAACTTAGTGCTAACGTTCTAATTCAATGCACGCCAGCACTAGACTAATTACCTATGGCGTTCATACAAATCCAACGCCACCACTATCTACCAACTGGTCAATACGGCTAGGCCCACCAATTTGTGGCGTGTTATAAAAAAACTAACGCCAGCACTATCCTTATAAAGTTGTCGTACCAAATATGCCAACACAATCACTATTTAGAAAATATAGTGGTGGCCCTTGATTGAAAATGCGGTGCCACCAACTAAAGTTGTGGCTAGCCATTTCTCTACTAGTGATCTCTTCAGAGCCATCATTTCACTAGTTGTTAGTCCAACCATGAAGTCCAATTTGATTCTTTTGTTGGGGAACGTTGCATGGGAAACAAAAATTTTCCTACGCACACACAAGATCTATCCATGTTGATAAGCATCTACGAGAGGGAGAGTGAATCTACATACCCTTGTAGATCGCTAAGCGGAAGCGTTTAAGAAACGCGGTTGATGTAGTCGAACGTCTCCGCGATCCAAATCGCAAGTCGTCCCTCGATCCGATCACGAACTAGCGCCGAACGGACGGCACCTCCGCGTTCAACACACGTACGGCTTGATGACGCCTTCACCTCCTCGATCCAGCGAGCGATGGTGAAGTAGTGGTTGAGTTCCAGCAGCACGACGGCGTGGTGATGGTGGTGAGGAACAATCTCTGCAGGGCTTCGCCAAGCACTACGGAGATTATGACGGAGGAACTAGAGGGTTAGGGTTGCCGCACACGGCTTGGGGAAATCTTGATGTGTCCCGTGTGCTAGCCCTGCCCCTCTATTTATATGTTGAGCCTTGGGGTCTAAACTTGGAGTAAAAGCCTCCTCCAGGTCGGTTTTGCCCGCACAAGGTCGGTTTGGCCCGCAGGAAAAGAGTCCAACTCGGATCCCTGCAGTACCGCGCACAAGCGGTAGTACCGCTTCACACAAGCGGTAGTACCGCTCGGGCGGTAGTACCGCTTCACCAAGCGGTAGTACCGCTTACGCGGCAGCAAAACTACTTTTGCACTTTCCAATACCTCGTGGGCTTTTATCCCTTGGCCCATATAAAGTGTTCTTGCACCCGAACACTTCGGTAAACATCCGGAACCACTTCCGGTGAATTCCGGAACCCTTCCGGAGATCAAAACACTATTATCACATATATCAATCTTTACCTCCGGACTATTCCGGAGATCCTCGTCATGTCCGGGATCTTATCCGGGACTCCGAACAACCTTCGGTCACCAACAAAATAACTCAACTATACTAATCGTCACCAAACGTTAAGTGTGTAGACCCTGCGGGTTCGAGAACTATGTAGACATGACCGAGACACCTCTACGATCAATAACCAATAGCGGGACCTGGATGCCCATATTGGCTCCTACATATTCTACGAAGATCTTTATCGGTCGAACCTCTATGTCAAGGATTCAGTTAATCCCGTATGCTGTTCCCTTTGTTCTTCGGTATGTTACTTGCCCGAGATTCGATCGTCGGTATCTCTATACCTAGTTCAATCTCGTTACCGGCAAGTCTCTTTACTCGTTCCGTAATACAAGATCTTGTGGCTAACACTTTAGTCACATTGCTTGCAAGGCTCATTGTGATGTTGTATTACCGAGTGGGCCCTGAGATACCTCTCCGTCATACGGAGCAACAAATCCCAGTCTTGATCCATGCCAACCCAACAGACACCCTCGGAGACACCTGTAGAGCACCTTTATAGTCACCCAGTTACGTTGCGACGTTTGATACACACAAGGTACTCCTCCGATGTCAGGGAGTTGCATGATCTCATGGTCATAGGAACAGATACTTGACATGCAGAAAACAATAGCAATAAACTGACACGATCATATGCTACGTTTATAGTTTGGGTCTTGTCCATCACATCACTCTCCTAATGATGTGATCCCGTTATCAAATGACATCTCATGTCAATGGCTAGGAAACCTTAACCATCTTTGATCAACGAGCTAGTCAACTAGAGGCTTACTAGGGACACAGTGTTGTCTATGTACCCACACATGTATTTGAGTTTCCAATCAATACAATTATAGCATGGATAATAAACGATTATCATGAACAAGGAAATATAATAATAACCAATTTATTATTGCCTCTAGGGCATATTTCCAACAGTCTCCCACTTGCACTAGAGTCAATAATCTAGTTCACATCACTATGTGATTTACATTGTAATGAATCGAACACCCATGCAGTTCTGGTGTTGTTCATGTTTAGCCCTTGGAAGAGGTTCAGTCATCGGATCTGCAACATTCAGATCCGTGTGTACTTTGCAAATATTTATGTCGTCCTCCTTGATGTAATCGCGGATGGAATTGAAACGTCGCTTTATGTGTCTGGTCCTCTTGTGAAATCTTGGTTCCTTGGCTAGAGCAATGGCACCAGTATTATCACAAAACAGAGTCATTGGGTTAAGTGCACTAGGCACTACTCCAAGATCTGTCATGAACTCCTTCATCCAGACACCTTCCTTCGCCGCCTCCGAGGCAGCGATGTACTCCGCTTCGCATGTAGAATCTGCTACCACGCTTTGCTTGGAACTGCACCAGCTAACCGCACCCCCATTAAGAATAAATACGTATCCGGTTTGCGACTTTGAGTCATCCGGATCAGTGTCAAAGCTTGCATCGACGTAACCCTTTACGACGAGCTCTTGATCACCTCCATAAACGAGAAACATGTCCTTAGTCCTTTTCAGGTACTTCAGGATATTCTTGACCGCCGTCCAGTGTTCCATTCCTGGATCACTTTGAAACCTTCCGACCATACTTATGGCAAGGCTGACATCGGGTCTTGTGCACAGCATTGCATACATGATAGAGCCTATGGCTGAAGCATAGGGGATGACACTCATCTTTTCTCTATCTTCTGCAGTCACTGGGCATTGAGTCTTACTCAACTTCACACCTTGCAATACAGGCAAGAACCCCTTCTTGGACTGATCCATTTTGAACTTCTTCAAAACTTTGTCAAGGTATGTGCTTTGTGAAAGTCCTATTAAGCGTCTCGATCTATCTCTATAGATCTTGATGCCTAATATGAAAGCAGCTTCTCCTAGGTCCTTCATTGAAAAACTCTTGTTCAAATATTCCTTCACGCCTTCCAACATTTCTATATTGTTCCCAATCAGCAATATGTCATCCACATATAATATTAGAAACGCTATAGAGCTCCCACTCACTTTCTTGTAAATACAAGCTTCTCCGTAAACTTGTATAAACTCGAACGCTTTGATCACCTCATCAAAACGAAGATTCCAACTCCGAGATGCTTGCACCAGTCCATAAATGGATCGCTGGAGTTTGCAAACTTTGTCAGCATTCTCTGGATCGACAAAACCTTCTGGTTGCATCATATACAACTCTTCCTTAAGGTAACCGTTAAGGAACGCTGTTTTGACATCCATCTGCCAAATTTCATAATCGAAAAAGGCAACTATTGCTAACATGATTCTGACGGACTTAAGCATCGCTACGGGTGAGAAGGTCTCATCGTAGTCAACTCCTTGAACTTGTGAAAAACCCTTTGCCACAAGTCGAGCTTTATAGACGGTGACATTACCGTCCGCGTCCGTCTTCCTCTTAAAGATCCATTTGTTCTGAATGGCCTTACGCCCTTCAGGTAATACTTCCAAAGTCCATACTTTGTTTTCATACATGGATCCCATCTCGGATTTCATGGCCTCTAACCACTTCTCGGAATCCGGGCCCATCATCGCTTCTCCATAGCTCGTAGGTTCATCGTTGTCTAACAACATGACTTCTAAGACAGGGTTGCCGTACCACTCAGAAGCAGTACGCGTCCTTGTCGACCTACGAGGTTCGATAGCAACTTGATCCAAAGCTTCATGATCATCATCATTAACTTCCTCTTCAGCTAATGTAGGCTCCACAGAAACAACTTTCTGCGCTGCGCTACTCTCAGGTTGAAGTAAAGGTTTAACAACCTCATCAAGTTCTATCTTCCTCCCACTCAATTCTTTCGAGAGAAACTCTTTCTCAAGAAATGTTCCGTTTTTAGCGACAAACACTTTGCCTTCGGATCTGAGGTAGAAGGTATACCCAACTGTCTCTTTTGGGTATCCTATGAAGACGCATTTCTCCGCTTTGGGTCTTTTCAGGCTGAAGCTTTTTGACATAAGCATCACATCCCCAAACTTTAAGAAACGACAACTTTGGCTTCTTGCCAAACCAAAGTTCATATGGCGTCGTCTCAACGGATTTCGATGGTGCCCTATTTAAAGTGAATGCAGCTGTCTCTAATGTATAACCCCAAAACGATAGTGGCAAATCGGCAAGAGACATCATAGATCGCACCATATCCAATAAGGTTCGATTACGACGTTCGGACACACCATTACGCTGTGGTGTTCCAGGCGGTGTCAATTGTGAAATAATTCCACACTGTCTTAAGTGCCTGCCAAACTCATAACTCAGATATTCTCCTCCTCGATCAGATCGTAGGAATTTAATCTTCTTGTTACGATGATTCTCAACTTCACTCTGAAATTGTTTGAATCTTTTCAAATGTTTCAGACTTGTGTTTCATTAAGTAAATATACCCATATCTACTTAAGTGATCAGTGAAGGTGAGAAAGTAACGATAACCACCGCGCGCCTCTATACTCATCGGACCGCACACATCAGTATGTATGATTTCCAACAAGTCACTTGCCCGTTCCATTGTCCCAGAGAACGGCGTTTTAGTCATCTTGCCCATGAGGCATGGCTCACATGTGTCAAGTGATTCAAAATCAAGTGACTCCAAAAGTCCATCAGCATGGAGCTTCCTCATGCGTTTTACGCCAATATGACCTAAACGGCAGTGCCACAAGAAAGTGGTATTATCATTATCAATTCTACATCTTTTGGCATCAATGTTATGAACATGTGTCTCATTACTATCGAAATTCAATAAGAATAAACCCCTCACATTGGGTGCATGACCATAAAAGATATTACTCATATAAATAGAACAACCATTATTCTCTGATTTAAATGAGTAACCGTCTCGCAATAAACAAGATCCAGATATAATGTTCATGCTTAACGCAGGCACCAAATAACACTTATTTAGGTTCATCACTAATCCCGACGGTAATCGAAGAGCGAGCGTGCTGACGGCGATCACATCAACCTTGGAACCATTTCCCACGCGCATCGTCACTTCGTCCTTTGCCAGCCTCCGTCTATTCCGCAGTTCCTGTTTTGAGTTGCAAATATGAGCAACCGCACCGGTATCAAATACCTCAGGCACTACAACGAGAGTTGGTAAGGTACACATCAATAATATGTATATCATATATACCTTGTTTGTTGTTGGCCGCCTTCTTGTCAGCCAAATACTTGGGGCAGTTCCGCTTCCAGTGTCCAGTTCCCTTGCAATGAAAACACACAGTTTCTGGTTTGGGTCCAGCCTTGGGTTTCTTCACGAGAGGAGCAACTGCTTTGCCACTCTTCTTGGAGTTACCCTTCTTACCCTTGCCATTTTTCTTGAAACTAGTGGTTTTATTGACCATCAACACTTTGATGCTCCTTCTGAATTTCAGACTCAGCGGCTTTCAGCATCGCAAACAGCTCGGCGACTGACTTGTTCATCCCGTGCATGTTATAGTTCAACACGAAGCTCTTGTAGCTAGGCGGCAATGATTGAAGAACTCTGTCAGTGATAGCCTCTGGCGGAAGGGGCATCCCCAATTCAGCCAGACGGGTGGAGTACCCAGACATTCTGAGTACATGATCACTGATAGACCCGTTCTCCTCCGTCTTGCAAGCATAGAACTTATCGGAGATTTCATATCTCTCGATCCGGGCATTCTTCTGAAAGATAAACTTCAACTCCTGGAACATCTCATATGCTCCATGACGTTCAAAACGTCTTTGAAGTCCCGGTTCTAAGCCATACAACATTGCACATTGAACTATTGAGTAATCTTCAGAACGAGCCTGCCAGGCGTTCACAACGTCTAGAGACTCAACTGGAGCGGGTGGATCACCAAGCGGTGCATCAAGGACATAAGCCTTCTGGGAAGCCGTAAGGATAATCCTTAGATTACGGGCCCAGTCCACAAAGTTACTTCCATCATCTTTCAACTTAGCTTTCTCTAGGAACGCATTAAAATTCAGGGGTGCTACTGCGCGAGCCATGATCTACAACATAAATATAGCAAAGACAACTTAGACTATTGTTCTAGATAATGAGTTTAGTTAATCATATTACTTAAAAAACTCCCACTCAAATTGACATCCCTCCGATCATTCGAGTGTAACATGATCCAAATCCACCAACTCAAGTCCGATCATCACGTGAGTTGAGGTGGTTTCAATGGTGAACATCTTCATGTTGATCATATCTACTATATGACTCATGTTCGACCTTTCGGTCTCTTGTGTTCCGAGGCCATGTCTGTACATGCTAGGCTCGTCAAGTTTAACCCGAGTGTTCCGCGTGTGCAACATGGCTTGCACCCGTTGTATGTGAACGTGGAGTCTATCACACCCGATCATCACGGCGTGTCTCGAAACGACGAACTTTCGCAACGGTGCACACTCGGGGAGAACACAATTTATCTTGAAATTTAAGTGAGGGATCACCTTATAATGCTACCGTCGTCCTAAGCAAAATAAGATGCATAAAAGGATTAACATCACATGCAAATCATAAGTGACATGATATGGCCATGAACTTGTGCTTTTGATCTCCATCTCCAAAGCACCGGCATGATCTCCATCGTCACCGGCATGACACCATGATCTCCATCATCTTGATCTCCATCAACGTGTCGCCATGAGGTTGTCGCGCCGACTGTTGCTTCCACGACTATTGCTAACGTTTAGCGATAAAGTAAAGCATTACATAGCGCTTAATGATTGACACGCAGGTCATACAATAATTAAAGACAACTCTATGGCTCCTGCCAGTTGCCGTACTCATCGACATGCAAGTCGTTATATTCTATACAAAACATGATCATCTCATACATCACATATATCTCATCATGTAATTGGCCATATCACATCACAACATACCCTGCAAAAACAAGTTAGACGTCCTCTAATTGTTGTTGCAAATTTTACGTGGCTGCTACGGGTTTGCAAGAACCGTTCTTACCTACGCAAAACCACAACGTGGTGTAGTGATTGCTTTTTGATCTTCTAAAAGAACCCTCTTCATTGAAATCGATTCAACTAAAGTGAGAGAGACAGACACCCGCTAGCCATCCTTATGCAACAAAATTACATGTCAGTTGAAGGAACCTGTCTCGCGTAAGTGTACGCGTAATGTCGGTCCGGGCCGCTTCATCTCACAATACCGCCGAATCAAATATCAACTAGTAACGGCAAGCAATATGTATACACCCACGCCCACAACTCGTTTGTGTTCTACTCGAGATCTCATCTACGCATAGACCTGGCTCATGATGCCACTGTTGGGGAACGTTGCATGGGAAACAAAAATTTTCCTACGCACACACAAGATCTATCCATGTTGATAAGCATCTACGAGAGGGAGAGTGAATCTACATACCCTTGTAGATCGCTAAGCGGAAGCGTTTAAGAAACGCGGTTGATGTAGTCGAACGTCTCCGCGATCCAAATCGCAAGTCGTCCCTCGATCCGATCACGAACTAGCGCCGAACGGACGGCACCTCCGCGTTCAACACACGTACGGCTTGATGACGCCTTCACCTCCTCGATCCAGCGAGCGATGGTGAAGTAGTGGTTGAGTTCCAGCAGCACGACGGCGTGGTGATGGTGGTGAGGAACAATCTCTGCAGGGCTTCGCCAAGCACTACGGAGATTATGACGGAGGAACTAGAGGGTTAGGGTTGCCGCACACGGCTTGGGGAAATCTTGATGTGTCCCGTGTGCTAGCCCTGCCCCTCTATTTATATGTTGAGCCTTGGGGTCTAAACTTGGAGTAAAAGCCTCCTCCAGGTCGGTTTTGCCCGCACAAGGTCGGTTTGGCCCGCAGGAAAAGAGTCCAACTCGGATCCCTGCAGTACCGCGCACAAGCGGTAGTACCGCTTCACACAAGCGGTAGTACCGCTCGGGCGGTAGTACCGCTTCACCAAGCGGTAGTACCGCTTACGCGGCAGCAAAACTACTTTTGCACTTTCCAATACCTCGTGGGCTTTTATCCCTTGGCCCATATAAAGTGTTCTTGCACCCGAACACTTCGGTAAACATCCGGAACCACTTCCGGTGAATTCCGGAACCCTTCCGGAGATCAAAACACTATTATCACATATATCAATCTTTACCTCCGGACTATTCCGGAGATCCTCGTCATGTCCGGGATCTTATCCGGGACTCCGAACAACCTTCGGTCACCAACAAAATAACTCAACTATACTAATCGTCACCAAACGTTAAGTGTGTAGACCCTGCGGGTTCGAGAACTATGTAGACATGACCGAGACACCTCTACGATCAATAACCAATAGCGGGACCTGGATGCCCATATTGGCTCCTACATATTCTACGAAGATCTTTATCGGTCGAACCTCTATGTCAAGGATTCAGTTAATCCCGTATGCTGTTCCCTTTGTTCTTCGGTATGTTACTTGCCCGAGATTCGATCGTCGGTATCTCTATACCTAGTTCAATCTCGTTACCGGCAAGTCTCTTTACTCGTTCCGTAATACAAGATCTTGTGGCTAACACTTTAGTCACATTGCTTGCAAGGCTCATTGTGATGTTGTATTACCGAGTGGGCCCTGAGATACCTCTCCGTCATATGGAGCAACAAATCCCAGTCTTGATCCATGCCAACCCAACAGACACCCTCGAAGACACCTGTAGAGCACCTTTATAGTCACCCAGTTACGTTGCGACGTTTGATACACACAAGGTACTCCTCCGATGTCAGGGAGTTGCATGATCTCATGGTCATAGGAACAGATACTTGACATGCAGAAAACAATAGCAATAAACTGACACGATCATATGCTACGTTTATAGTTTGGGTCTTGTCCATCACATCACTCTCCTAATGATGTGATCCCGTTATCAAATGACATCTCATGTCAATGGCTAGGAAACCTTAACCATCTTTGATCAACGAGCTAGTCAACTAGAGGCTTACTAGGGACACAGTGTTGTCTATGTACCCACACATGTATTTGAGTTTCCAATCAATACAATTATAGCATGGATAATAAACGATTATCATGAACAAGGAAATATAATAATAACCAATTTATTATTGCCTCTAGGGCATATTTCCAACATCTTTCTCATTCGCCCCTTGCTCTTTCTCATCGCACATAGTCAGAGATCGTCTGCACGATGCTCCTCCCCCCTTCCTCTTTCTCATTCCTACTCTCCCTCACACCTTCCTTTCACTCATCTCGGCAACGAAACAGTTCACTACCCCAAACGATCTTTTTTTCCTAGGGATTTTCCCCCAATACATAACTGGTATTAGTATGCTTTGCATATGTGAAATTAAGAAGTATCCATAATTTTAAAAAACACAAGAACACCATTTCATCTCAACATTGCTTTAATATAACCTGAATTATATACATTTGTCACAACATATCAGATGTGACATCAGAAGAGTTTGATATACACTGAGTCCGACTCACATCAAAATTAACTGCACAAATCTTGGTATTTTTGTCCAGTCTCCTTTTCTCCGTCTATCCCCACCCACCTCTAAGTCTCTGATAGATATGTCACAATGATCAGACGTGCTGGCAGACTACAACTTCAAGTTGACACCACGGGAGATTGCTTCCTCGGCTCGGGGTAGACAACACTCGTTAAACTCCGCGACTTTATCTGCACTGCCATGTTTCTTTTGCAGACTCAAGCAAGCTCACGATGCGGTACTTCGACCGCGATGACCGCGTCATGTGATAGAAGGAGGACAACCACAATGACAATGTGGGCACCAAGATGAGCCACGACATTCAGGGCGGTGGTACGTCTAGAAGACCATACATTGCATAAGAAAATATTAAAATTTACATTATACTAAACTTTTTTAATTATTTAAGCCATTGGTTGGTATTCCATTTCCCCTTATATCAGTAAAATGACAACATATAATGATCCTAGATATAAATGTATATTTTATTTGATATATAATTCGGATACTCTGATTATAGACACACATGCATTAAGTTGAAACAACACTTTGTGACATTGTTCGTTGGAGACATTGTTTGCTAAAATGCCTTTTAATGCATCCCCTAAAATCAAAGAGAGAAAAACCAAAATCAAATTAGTCTCTAAATCAATTTTGTGCCACTTATGCCTTTGCATATACTTTAGTATATTTAAATGTATCGTAAGATGTTGATAGATATTTCTAGGGGGTATATAGGTGATTAACTTAGGTACAAATAAATGTAGAACTCTAGAATATATAAGATTCTTACAAGTTGTTTGTCTTACAATTACTAGCATTACTAGTGCTGCATGTGCGATGCATGTTAATATTAGGTAGGATTTTAATTGTAGGTTGATATTGTTTATAATATTAATTATATGTTAATTAAGTGTTTATCACATACATTAATAGTAGGGATGATACTAATTGCATGCTAAATGTGATTGGTGCTCAACATTGGGGTGATTAAATCAAAGTGGTTTGACAATTGAGATTGTTTGGATCTACATCACTTGTGCTTTTATATACAATGTAGATAATTGCCCATACCTTCGGATGTAGGGTTAAATATTCTAGTAGGCTAACGCATGATTTATCTACCATTTGGATTGTTAATGTGACTGCGTACAAAAGCAAAATTTCATTTGGTAAACACTTATTGATTTGACAAAGAAACCATTATTTTCTTTGGTAAGCCAACAAGTGGTCGAATAGTCGAGGAAGTATTTGTGAAACACATGGAGAAAAGGATCACATGGAAACACTTCTAACCTAAATATGTTTTTAAAAAATTAATCCAATTTATAAAGGAAACCAAATCGAAAACCAAATACAATGACCCAACTTAGGAGAAAACCTGAGCAAAAAAGCACACAAGCATCGAGAAATTACAGCAAAGAGAAAAAATAAAATGAGTGGGGAGGGTGCCAGGACGAAGCACCGCCCATGAGCAAACCACGAGACACAACAACATCCCCGGATGAGCCGGATATCCCCACAACGTGGTACGAGAACAAACACAATCAACGAGTGTCATCGAAATTGACCGCAAAACTCTACGGCAAATGGCATGATACTGGAGCAATGCAAGCCGTGAGACCGCCAATAAGCTACGAGCCTTAATTTGAGTACGTGTCAGTCAGACCCCGACGTCCAACTCAATTGCGTATAAGTCAAGAGCATCATCCATGTACCGTGTTAAAGCACACATGACATGTGTCTTTGCTAGTTCCTTTTTAGGGGAAAGTAAATACTCAACTCATCTGAAAGAACCAAATGTAGAAAAACAACATAGCCTTGAAACAAAGGGTTCGCTCCCGAAAACTTACTACCGAGCATTCGCCGTCAACATCATCCAAGAAAAAAAAATCATCTACTCATATCTTATGTGGGCCAGGCCAGGCCGTCCGCACCAATAAAATCGTTGACGGCGGTCCACATAACAGGATGAAAGGCCCAAAACGAGCACTCAAAGGGAAGGGAAGTGGATGAGGCATCGAGGCAGCAGCAGGCAGTGTAATCCTCAAGCAGCAGTAGGAAAAGAATGGCCGCGCCGCAGCAGGTCCGCGCCGTGCCCCTGGCGCGCGCGCTCCGCCTCCGCACGCGCGCCTCCGCCGCCCCCGCCGCCGCGCCGGAGACGTCCCGCCGCGCGCTCCTCGGCCTCACGGAGCCCGAGCTCCGCCAGCTCGCCGTTGACCTCGGACAGGTAACCCAGAAACCAGAGCGCGCGCAAAGGCGCCGCCTTTCTTTTTTTTGCCCCCTTCCTTCCCCGCGATTTTGCCGGCTCGCTAACGCGCGCTGCCGCGTCTCCGCAGCAAAGCTACCGGGGGAAGCAGCTGCACGACCTCGTCTACAAGAACAGGGCCAAGCAGGTGGAGGAGTTCGCCTACGGTGAGTGCCCGTCGGGCCATGCGCGCCACCTGTTTGTTGTTTTGCCTCAGCCGCTCTTGTCCTGACCGTGCTCTGGCCGTTTGTCGTCGTGCAGTGCCCAAGGTGTTCCGGGAGGCGCTGGTCGGCGCGGGATGGAATGTCGGCCGGTCGCCGGTGCACCATGCCGTCACGGCCACCGATGGCACCACCAAGGTACGTCGGTCCAGGTTCATGCAGCATTGTGAAATCGGAGGCAGGGTTGTGTGCTTTGTAAATTGGAGTGGCCCATGACCCTGCATATTGGTCTTTCCTTGCAGATACTTCTCAAGCTGGAGGACAACAGATTGGTGGAGACGGTGGGGATCCCCGTCGACGACAGGGGCACGCCTAGACTCACCGCCTGCGTTTCATCACAGGTGCTTTGGGACCGCCGCCGTTTGATGCTGTTGCTGGTTCGTCTAGCTCAGTGTTTTTGATGGTATCAATGATGCTTATGCAGGTCGGCTGCCCCTTGCGTTGCTCGTTCTGCGCCACTGGGAAAGGAGGGTTCGCTAGGAACCTTAAGGGGCACGAGATCGTTGAGCAGGTTCTCCCTCTCTCCCCCAGCAACCTGTGCCTGTCGCTACCTTTGCAATGAACGATCGTTGTAAACAAGCTGAACTCGTGTTTCTTATCCGTTGCATTGTGGATTGATGTTCTGGCATTGCAGGTCTTGGCCATAGAGGAGTCGTTCAAACACAGGGTGACAAATGTAGTGTTCATGGGGATGGGTGAGCCCATGCTGAACCTTAAAGCAGTTCTGGAGGCACACCAATGCTTGAATAAGGTATGTTGAATTGGCAAGTCACCAAGTCGTGTGTTCCCTTGAGCTCAGTTAATTTTCATGACACGTTGGGCCATGAATACTTTGTATATGCTAAATAAGAAGATGTTTGATATGTGTCCTGTCATTCAACATGAATATACTATTTTCAGGAACTAAAGATTGGGCAAAGGATGATGACAATCTCAACAGTAGGTGTTCCCAACACGATAAGTAAGCTAGCATCTCACAAGCTTCAGTCCACACTGGCAGTCAGGTACGATGTCAAAATTTTCAAAACTTGGGTTCTTAGCATGAATAATAGACAATATGGCCTTGGTGTATGCTTACTACTCCCTCCGTCCCAAAATAAGTGTCTTAAAACTTTGAGTTGAGACACTTATTTTGGGACGGAGGGAGTACTTACCAAACTCACTTAATACTCTGTATTCCTTGGGAGGGGAACTTTTGGTCTATGGGTGTATATACACCCTATATGGAAAAACAATTTAGTAATTAAATAAAAAGTCAACAAATTCTGAAAATATTTTTGAAATAAACTTGACCTTCCATTGCACGGTTAAAAAAAGCCCCACAAAAAGAAAAAAATCTCGTTGACTTCTTTTAAAAAAAGACAAAAAATTCAGTCAAAATAGTGTGAATAGTGACCTATAATAGCAAATATATTTTTTGCCCTGGAGTCAACGCTGGTTTTCTATTCGTGAAAATTTATATACTAGCGCAAAAGAAAGTCAAGTTTATTGTAAAAAAACTTCCAAACTTTTTGACTTTTTTTAATTAGTAAGTTTTTTCCCCATATGAGGTGTATATACACCCAGGAACCAAAGGGTATTTCCCGTATTCCTTGTAAGAACTTGCCCCTTTTTGACATTGTCCAAATCATGGGCTTAGCTGAAAGAAACTGTCTATTATATTTTATAAGCAGCATTTGCTTCTATAGTTTGCTTTCTGACTATTTTGCTGCATTCGTATCAGCCTGCATGCCCCAAATCAGAGGTTGCGCGAAACAATTGTTCCAAGTGCGAAGGCATATCCTCTGGAAGCACTAATGGATGACTGCAAGAATTATTTCCTAGAAACTGGACGCAGGGTATCCTTCGAGTACACACTGCTAGGTAATCCAACTATGACTTAACACTGAATGATTCATCTATCTGACGGGGATGATTGTTAAAAACTGCATTATGATTTCAGCCATTGTCACCTGACATGATTGAACTGTTCCATTTTTCCTCAGCTGGGATTAACGATGAAAAGGCACACGCTGAAGAACTCGCAGCGCTGCTGCATGCATGTGGAGGTGGTTATCACGTGAACTTGATTCCCTATAACCCGGTAGAAGGCTCTGAGTACAAGAGGCCATACAGAAAAGCGGTATGTTATCTATCCCAGTTTTAGTCACAATGCCTATCATGGAATTTGTTTTGGGTTTGAGATTGTTGGTAATTTTGCACAGATTCAAGCGTTTGTTGATGCGCTGGAATCTCGGAAGATCACGGTCAGCGTTCGACAGACCCGTGGACTTGACGCTAATGCGGCTTGTGGGCAGCTCAGGAATGAGTTCCAGAAGAATCCTCTGCTCGAGTCGTCCCCACCCTCTGAGCCCAACCAACTGCTCGAGTCGTCTACACCCTCGGAGCCCAGCCTTGTTCCGGCTTAGTGATGTAACATATATCAATTATGTAGAAATTGAGATTGTTGTGAATCTCTGCATTCTAAAGTTCACACATGGCCCTGAATTGCTCTGCTCATACATAGATCACTGGCTTATAAGTTACAAAGCTGATTAGGGGGCAGCCTCCTGTAGCTGATGAGTTTATTCATATTTGATGTGAGAGGCTCCTGTTCAGTTGAGATTTGAAGGATTTTCTTTAAGCTATGATGTATTCTGCATGAAGTTAGTATATGTATTTGATGCAAGTTCTGTATATTGCTAAAGATTTTGGAACAAATAGTATGTATGGTTATAGAAGCTGCCAAATCTTATGCCAGAATTGTCTGAATTTGTATATAACCGTCCTCCAAAATGTTAAAATAAATTCAAAATAATTTAAGAGCGAATTATAAGGTAAAAGAATATCAATGAAAAAAAAATACAAAGTTCTGATCAAGTATGAAACTTCTGAAAAGAAACTGTGATATGAAGTGTTAGTACAAAATATTTGTATTCGATACAAATTATCTGTTTTTTATATCAAAGGAGCCTGAAGGCCCCCATTTTAATTAAGAAAATAGAGTATTTTTACAAGACGAAGCAATGACAGCCATACACCCCCAAGAGATAAATCCAGCCTACATCAGGGGTGCTAAACAAGATGAAGAGAAACTTTAGCTAGGGGAGATACAGACCGTCTCACACCCAGCAACTACCCTCTACAGGAGCATCACACAGACACAACTCAGATACGGGAGTACTTCATATATTACAGAACATGTAAAGAGGAAACAGCGAAACAATGTAGCAAAGCCCAAAATCACTTCACTGGTAGGCACATATCCTATTGACCATAGGCCCCCAGCCATGCCCTCTCTTGAAGATTTCACTCGTCAGTTGAGCAAGTCTTCTAGACACCATGAGCAACATTTTTTGCAATCCTTTTTTCTGTGGAAAAGTCCACGAATCCAGCAGAGAACTTGCAGAAAATATAACATTAGTAGGGTCATTAGGAAGTATACTTTGAAAGCAAGATTGGTTTCTTGTTTTCCAGATACTACATAAAGTCCAGCAACACCTATAGAGATTGTAGCCCTATCCTTGCCAGTATAGCTAGGCAGTCAATTCTGGCATAGATAGATTTAATCAATGAAAGCCTATTATTCGCAAAAAATAATAATAATTCTGGCATAGATCAAGAAATGATTTTGGGGTTTCGGAATGCCCCAAAGCAGCCCCAATAACATTCCATAAGAACCTAGCTAGTGAACAAGAAAAGAACAAGCGATCAATGCTCTCTTCATTGTCACAAAACTCACATTTCCTACTTCCTGCCCATCCTTTTTTACTCAAGCTGTCTTTGGTCAAAATTCTATTTTTAATAATAAGCTAGGAAAAGGATTTAACTTTTAAAGACATTTTTATCCTCCACAACAAGTTGTAGGGGAAGACAACCTGTCTAGCAATGATGTATGTATTGAATATTGATAAAGCGACTTAACCGAGAAAATACCGAGGATGTGAGTATCCACTTAACCTTGTAAGTTTCTTCAATCGGAACAACCTGGCCACAAATATCCAACATGCCATTCCACACAGCCAAGGTATCCCTGTACATCCATCTCCAAAATCTAATACAATCAAAGTCCTGGTTAAACACCTTAGAAACTGTCACATGCTTGAAAATGGTAAGATTGTACAATCGAGGGAAAAGAACACAAAGTGGTTTATCCTTATCCAAACATCCTCCCATAATCTAGTCTTTCGGCCATCACCCAAAACCCAGTGATAACAACTATAAAAAAAATTTACTTCCATGAGACCCTTCTAGAAATGAGGGTTGCCAGGAGACAATTTACATCGAGTCAAAGTCTTTTTCCTCGAGTACTTTGCTCTAATCATGTCTTGCCACCCCCTTCCTCATTTTCTAACCTCCAAAGCCACTTGCAAAGCAGACTAATGGAGTATTTTTAACATCTAAATTAGTAATACCCAAACCACCCTGGTCCCTTAGCAAACAAACACCAGTCTAGTTAACTAGGTGATATTTCCTTACACCCTCTTTCCCCTGCCAAACCACCCGCTCTTTAAAGAAATCGAGTCTTTTACCCACACCTATAGGTAAGCGAAAAAATGACATCATAAAGCTACGCACACTATGCTACTTGTAATCTGCGTTGGTTTTTGTTCCCCGAAGAGGAGAGGATGATGCAGCACAGTAGAGTAAGTATTTCCCTTAGTTATGAAACCAAGGTTATCAATCCAGTAGGAGAACCAAGCAACACCACGTAAACAACACCTGCACACAAAACACAAACCCTCACACCCAATGCAAACGAGAGGTTGTCAATCTCTCGGCGGTCGAATAGCGAGATTAAAGGTATATGATAGATTGATAGATTGAAACTAAAATATAAAATAAAATAAAAGATAAAAATATGCAGCAAATATTTTTGGTATTTTTTTGTATAAAAACAAGCGATAGATCTTATGATAAAGTAGACCCGAGGGCCATAGTGTTCACTAGAGGCTTCTCTGAAAGAAAATAGCATACGGTGGGTAAACAAATTACTGTTGGGCAATTGATAGAAAAGAAAATAATTATGACGATATCCAAGGCAATGATCATGTATATAGGCATCACGTCCAAATCAAGTAGGCCGAAACGATTCTGCATCTACTACTATTACTTCACACATCGATCGCTATCCAGCATGCATCTAGTGTATTAAGTCGAAGAAGAACGAAGTAATGCATAAAGAACGATTACATGATGTAGTCAAGATAAACGCTAACAAGAATTCATCCCAACTTTTTATCCTTAATGGCAACGATACATGTGTGTCATGTCCCCTTCTGTCACTAGGATTGAGCACCGCAAGATCGAACCCATCACAAAGCACCTCTTCCCATTGCAAGAAAATCCAATCTAGTTGGCCAAACTAAACCAAAAATTCAGAGAAGAAATATGAGGCTATAACAATCATGCATATAAGAGATCAAAAAAGACTCAAATAAATCATGGATAGATTTGATCATAAACTCACAATTCATCGGATCCCAACAAACACACCGCAAAAAGTCATTACATCGGATAGATCTCCAAGAACGAGGAGAACATTGTATTGAGAACCAAAAAGAGAGAAGAAGCCATCTAGTTACTAACTATGGACCCAGGTCTGTGGTGAACTACTCACGCATCATCGGAGAGGCAACAAGGATGATGTAGAGCCCCTTCGTGATGGATTCCCCCTCCGGCGGAGTACCGGAAAAGGTCTCCAGATGAGATCTCTCGAGAACAGAGGCTTGCGGCGGCGGAAAAAGTATTTCGTGGACTCCCCTGAGGGTTTCTGAATATCTGGGAATTTATAGTGCAGGAATTAGGTCAAACGGAGCTAGGGTGGGCCCACATGGCCCTAAGGCGCGCCACCCCCCTGGGGCGTGCCCTGGTGCCATGTGGCCCAGCCTTATCTTTTCTGCCTTGGCTTCCAAGTCTGCGTTGATCCTTATCTCCAGAAAAAAAATCTCCAAAAAGTTTCGGGGCATTTGGACTTTGTTTGGTATTGATTTTCTGTAAAACCAAAAACAGGCAGAAAACAAGAACTGGCACATGGCACTAAGTTAATAGGTTAGTCCCCAAAAATGATATAAAGTTGTATAAAAACATATATAAAACATCCAAGATTGATACTATAGTAGCATGGAACAATAAAAAATAATAGATACGTTGGAGACGTATCAAGCTTCCCCAAGATTAACTCCTGCTTGTCCTCGAGTAGGAAAGTGACAAAACATATTTTTGATGTGGAATGCTACCCAACATACTCATCAAGTTTCTTTTCTTTGCATAGACATGTGGTCTTATATGATTCAAAGCAATAGTATATAATTTGACATGAAGACATAAATACTCAAGCAATGCTAACATGCAACCATGTCTTTCAAAATAACAACGCTAAAGAAAGTTATCCCTAGCCCATTATGCTCAATCATTGATCCATTCATGAAACACACTCGAATATCAATCATATCCCATGCACACGTATGATCACATGACCCCTTAGTTGGTGCTTTTTAAAGAGAAGGATGAGACTCAAAATAAAATAAAAATTGCATAAAAGTAAATAGAAAGACCCTTCGCAGAGGGAAGCATTGATTTGCAGAGGTGCCAGAGCTCAAGGTTTTAAAAGAGAGATGAAATTTTTATTTTGGGAGGCATGCCCTTCCTGTCATGTCACGACCGAGATTTTTCAATATCTTCCATGCTAAACAAATTAGTGGAGGTTCCCAAGCAATAAAATTAAAGTTTTACTCCCCCATCATCGTTCCATGGTCCGAGGCTTAAACGAGAAATCGAGTGCCCTTCATTCCAATCACAGTCCGAGGGGGTTTGTTTTCCACCTTTCCTTTTCACAAACCATGGCTAGCCGTATCCACGGGTGCCTTCCATACCAACACTTTCCAAGGAATTTTAAATTCATTTTAGGACTGGGCATCCCTTTTACCGCCCCTCTCGTGCAATGACAAGTGAATAAAAACTCATCTTGAGAATAACCCACTTAGCATGGAAGATACTAACGGCCCTCTGTCGCTTCATGAGCGGCCCAGGCACACAAAAGAGAAGTTTATTTTGAATTTTTTTAGAGATGACACATGCAAATTTACTTAGGACGGCATTGAAAGACCGTATATAGGTAGGTATGGTGGACTCATATGGCAAAACTGGGTTTAAGGTGTTGGATGCACAAGCAGTATTCCTGCTTAGTACAAGTGGAGGCTAGCAAAAAGATTGAGAAGCGACCAACTAAGAAACCATGATGATGCACAAGCATACATAAAACATAACTAACATCGAATAATGCACCACAAGTAGGATATAATTTCATTGCATAACTATTGACTGTACGTGCATGCATAGGGAATCACAAACCTTAACATCAATATTCTTACTAGAACACAATTACTCACTAACATAACTCACATATCAACATCTTCATATCTCAAAACTATTGCAAGGAATCAAGTTTTTCATGTCCCAAGATCTTTATGCAAGTTTTTATATTATCCCTCTTGGATATTCATCACTTTGGGACCAAGCTCATAGCTTGTACAATTTACCAGAACTACTTTCAACTCTCAAAAAGATATAAGTGAAGCTTGAGAGTACATTTCTTCAAAACTTCTAGCATTCTCAAAAAGATAAAAGTGAAGCAAGAGAATAAATTTCTACAAAATTTCTAGCATAGAAACTCTCAAAAAGATATAAGTGAAGCAAGAGAGTTCATGTGTTTCTCTAAAACAAAACTACCACCGTGCTCAAAAAGATTTAAGTGAAGCACTAGAGCAAGTGCCTAGCTCAAAAAAATTAAGTGAAGCACAAAGAGCAATTCTAACAAATCATGATAACGTGGCTCTCTCAATCAAATGTGTTCATAGGTGATGATTGTGATAAACTAATAAGCAAACAAAGCAAAGACTCATATAATACAAGACGCTCCAAGCAAAACTCATATCATGTGACGAATAAAAATATAGTCTCAAGTAAAATACTGATGGTCGTTAGAAGAAAGAGGGGATGCCTTCTGGGGCATCCCCAAGCTTAGATGCTTGAGTCTCCTTGCATATTACCTTGGGGTGCCTTGGGCATCCCCAATCTTAGGCTTTTGCCTCTCCTTATTCCTTCATCCATTGTGATCACACCCAAAACTTGAAAACTTCAATCACACAAAACTCAACAAAACCTTCGTGAGATCCGTTAGTATAACAAAGCAAATCACTACTCTAAGTACTGTTGTAAACTCATTCATATTTTATTTTTGCATTATACCTACTGTATTCTAACTTCTCCATGGCTTATACCCCCCGATACAATCCATAGTTCCATCAAAACAATGCATCAAAAACAGAATCTGTCAAAAACAGAACAGTCTGTAGCAATCTTTAGAAAAGCCATACTTCTGTAACTCCAAAAATTCTGAAAAATTAGGACAACGTGGGAAATTTGTATATCAATACTGTGTAAACAATTCATAAGCACTTGACGCTCTGATGATTTTATAAAAATTCTGCACTAGGCACCAAAATTTCTGTTTTTGCACAGAATCAAGTCAACTATCAACCACACTTTTTCCAAAGGTCTTACTTGGCACAAACAGTAATTAAAATATAAAAACCAACTCAAAACAGAGGAAAATATTGTGTAAAGAAAAGAACAGAAGCAAAAAGTAAAAAACAAAAAATTATTTTATTCATTGGGTTGCCTCCCAACAAGCTCTTTCTTTATAGCCATTATGATAGGCTTGAAATTTCAATGATGCTCACATGAAAGATAGTTATTGAAACATAAAGATAGCATCATATAACATATGCCAAAAAAAATTAAGTCTAACATACTTTCTATGCGTAGGCATTTTATAAGCAAACAAATTATGCAGACAAGCAACATCTAGCATATGCAAATAGGAAGAATGAAGCATTAAGAATTTCAACACAAAGAGAGGTAATTTAGTAACATGAAAATTTCTACAACCATAATTTTCTCTCTCATAATAATTACATGTAGGATCATAATCAAACTCAACAATATAACTATCATATAAAATATTATCTTGATGATCCACATGCATAAAAGATTTACACTCTTCCAAAATAGTGGGATTATCATCCCCAAGCTTGGAGTTTTGCACATCATTAGCATAATTGACATTAATAGAATTTATAGTAACATCATTGCAATCATGCTTTTCAATCAAGGAGCTATCATGAATCACTTTATAAATTTCTTCTTCTAACACTTCATCACAATTTTCAGATTCATGATTTTCAAGCAAAACTTCATACAAAAAATCAAGAGCACTCAACTCACAAGCAATTGGTTCATCATAAATTGGTCTTTTGAAAAGATTAGCAAGTGGATGAGGATCCATATAAATAGATTTTTAGCAAGCAAAGATGCAAGCAAATAGAAAGCACATGGCGACACAAACAAAGATAGCAAACAAGAAAAAGGCAAACGAAAAAGATATTTTTGTATTTTTGCAAACCTTTTTAGAAGTGGGGGAGAGAAAAACGAGAGGCAAATGTCTAATAAAGTAAATGCAAAGATAAGTGTTTTGAGTGTAGGTACTTGGTAATGTTGATAATGTCTCCCCGGCAACGACGCTATAAATTCTTCCTGCTACTTGTAATCTGCGTTGGTTTTTGTTCCCCGAAGAGAAGAGGAGGATGCAGCACAGTAGAGTAAGTATTTCCCTCAGTTATGAAACCAAGGTTATAAATCCAGTAGGAGAACCAAGCAACACCACGTAAAGAACACCTGCACACAAAACACAAACCCTCACACCCAACGCAAACGAGAGGTTGTCAATCTCTCGGCGGTCGAATAACGAGATTAAAGGTATATGATAGATTCATAGATTGAAACTTAAATATAAAATAAAATAAAATATAAAAATATGCAGCAAATATTTTTGGTATTTTTGTGTATAAATACAAGCGATAGATCTTATGATAAAGTAGACCCGGGGCCATAGTGTTCACTAGAGGCTTCACTCAAAGAAAATAGCATACGGTGGGTAAACAAATTACTGTTGGGCAATTGATAGAAAAGAAAATAATTATGATGATGTAGAGCCCCTCCGTGATGGATTCCCCCTCCGGCGGAGTACCGGAAAAGGTCTCCAGATGGGATCTCTCAAGAACAGAGGCTTGCGACGGCGGAAAAAGTATTTCTTGGACTCCCCTGAGGGTTTCTGAATATCTGGGAATTTATAGTGCAAGAATTAGGTCAAACGGAGCCAGGGTGGGCCCACATGGCACCAGGGCGCGCCACCACCCGGGGCGCGCCCTGGTGCCATGTGGCCCAGCCTTATCTCTTCTGCCTTGGCTTCCAAGTCCGCGTTGATCCTTATCTCCAGAAAAAAATCTCCAAAAAGTTTCGGGGCATTTGGACTTCGTTGGTATTGATTTTCTGTAAAACCAAAAACAGGCAGAAAACAGGAATTGGCACATGGCACTAAGTTAATAGGTTAGTCCCCAAAAATGATATAAAGTTGTATAAAAACATATATAAAACATCCAAGATTGATACTATAGTAGCATGGAACAATAAAAAATAATAGATACGTTGGAGACGTATCACACTACTCAAACACGTTTCAGTCAAGGTAAGTCCCCCCCCCCCCCCCCCCCCCCCAATATGAAGCAAACTTCCTTTCAAAGTAGCTGCTTTCTTTTCTACTTTCTATTCAGTAGGTTCCCAATCACTATTACTAAGCTTATTGTAATGCAAAGGCGTGCCCAAATACTTGAGTGGAAATACCCCCCACAAACAGGTAAAGATGTGAGCATAAAGATCTTGCTTGCCTTGCACCCCTCCCCCCTCCTCAACGTAGGAAACTTCACTTTTCAAAAAGTTAATTTTAGGACCAGTCAAATGCTCAAAGATGCATAATATTATCTTAAGATTTCTAGCCCCCTCCAGATTATCCTCGTTCAAAAACACGGTGTCGTTAACATATTGCAAAATGGCTAGGACACCATTATGTAGCTGATGCACCAAACCTTTAAGAAAACTTTGTTCTTGGGCATACAAAATGTCCATTGTTATATGATTTTGAAATAGTTGTGTATGGATACCTACTAATATAACTATACGTCCTGCTTCGTCGATTCTTGAATTTTTTTTTAATGCCCGTTTATCGCCATAGCGATCATGACTTGTATCATATGCAGTCTATGTGTTGCCTTTGCTTCATCTCCTGCTTGACATGATGACCTTAGGTGCATGATCCCTCTTGAATTATTGAAGAACTAATAGTACTAACTTTGTTTATATTTTGTTTTCAAACCCAATTTGCATTATTATGGATTTTTTTCATGGAAAATTTATTTAGATATTTTTTCTTCTCAATCCAAATTGAAATCAAACAACTGTTTTTATATGTATTTTACACATTTATTACTTGTATTTTTTATGTAGAATCCATAACTTTTTTTCTTCCCAATTTTTATTAAATTGTAATTTTAAAATTAATCAAGACCATTAGATGATCATTAAAAATCAATGTTATTTATAATTTAATTTATTCACTATTTCAATTTTGAATCTATTCTGGGTTATCAGATAGTCAACAATCAATGATGTAAAATTATTTCTTAATGTTATAAACAACAACACCCTTGAGATCAACGTAAGAACTTCTTTTCTAATTCGGTGACACACATAGTGAAAATGGTATACATGGATACATACTCTCAACTAATTTAAATTTTATGTGACGACCACATAGTTTTTTCCTCCCATTGTCTCATTTGTTTCTCAACCCTAATAATACTTACATTTCATCAAATTTAAAATGAAAACATAAGCGCTAATATCAATGATCTGCAATCAACATACTGGAAATAGAGCGCCAATCTTTTATTATTTGCTAATTCATAGAGAGAAACAAATCTCACACTGGTAAAAGCAGACAAAATATACCTTTATTTTTATCTCTATTATCAGAGTAGGTAAAATATACCGATTTAGAATTGTTGAAGTAATAGTAAAATTGAAGCAAACCAAATCCCTAAATTAGAGTCTAAGGAAGGCTATAAATTTGATCCTTAAAGCTACAAATATAACTCTAAGATACCATGCAATCACAATACCAACGATGGTGGAGCAGAAAATTTAGGGTCAAATCCTTAAATCCTGAAATCTTTAAATCTGACTCACCATGGAACCAATATGCTGAGTTCGACGGAGCGTGTATTCAAAAAATTTCATGGCCATATACCTTGGAACCCTATAGCTTATCAGATCATTGTTCTTACCATAAGTATGCAACCACTCTCTAATAGTTTAGCCAACTTAATGTAAAACATTCTAGCTTGTTTATACTATTTTTTTAAGACATTGGTTGTCATAATTTTTTTATTAGCAAAAAAGAAACAAATAGTGCCGCTAAGTAATAAGATATATTGTTTATTATATACAATTATAATGTTTCGATTAATAATACATATGCATTAAGTTGAGACAACATTTTTGTGATGCTGTTTGTTTGAGACATTGTTTCCAGTAAGCCATTTCTTCTAATTTATTATAGATAAAATAGAAGATCACATTACTCCCTAATTAATTTGTGTCATTTATGTGTTCACATATAATTTAGTATCTTTAAATAATGTGTAAAGAGCTCTAGAGTAACATGTTTAACAACGATATTGATAACTATTTGTAGAGAGTATATAGTTGATTAACTTAGGCAGAAATAAATAGAAAGCTCTAGAACTTATGGCATGCCTACGAATTGCGCAAAACAATTGTTCCAGGTGCGAAGTCATATACTTTGGAAGCACTAATGGATGACTGCAAGGATTATTTCCTCAAAACTGGACTCAGGGTATCCTTCAAGTACACTCTGCTAGGTAATCCACGATACCTTCACACCGAATGACCCATCTATCAGACAAGGATGGATCTTAAAAACTGCATTGTCATTTTAGCCATTGTCACCTGACATGCTTCAACTGTTCCATTTTCCTTAGCTGGGATTAACGATGAAAAGGCGCATGTTGAAGAACTTGCAGCGATGCTGCATGCATGCGAAGGCAGTTATCACGTGAACCTGATTCCCTATAATCTGGTCGACGGTTCTGAGTACAAGAGGCCTTAAAGAAAAGTTGTATGCTATCTATGTTAGCATAATCTTGGGTATTCTAATTAGATAGGTTCCTATGCACGTACATGTTGTGCATGCGTTGCTCGTCTAGTCTGGCTAGACTTGATCTTTAGCCGTGTCCTAGTTGTGTACGTAGGCATACATGCATGTGTCTAGTTTGTGGTGTGTTAGGAAAGAAAGAGTAGGTGTACTAGTTGCGTTAATTAGGAGTCCTACACCTGTGCTGATTGGAGTCCTACTCGGAGGAAATATACGAGTAGGTTTAGGCTGAGTTGGGTCGGTAGGTCCTGCATATATAATCTACTATATGCGTGTGCATCATCGTGTTTTGATGTGATCAATCCGTGGGTGAATCCCAACAATTTATCCCAGTCTTAGTCACAATGCATATCATGAAATTTGTTTTGGGGTTGAGATTGTTAGTACTTATGTTGGTGATTTTGCGCAGATTCAATCATTTGTTGACGTGCTGGAATCTCGGAAGATCACGGTCAGCGTTCGACAGACCCATGGGCTTGATGCTAATGCAAGTTGTGGGCAGCTCAGGAATGAGTTCCAGAAGAATCCGTTGCTTGAGTCGGCTCCACCCTTCCGAGCCCAACCAACTGCTCGAGTCATCTATGGCCGTAGAGACCAACCTCGTTCCTGCATAGCACAGGAAATCTATCCGGATTATGTAGGAATCGAGCTGCTTCTGTGAAATTCTTGTGAATTTCTGCATTTTAAAGTTCACACAGGTTCATACATAGATCACCCGCTCATAAGTTGTAAAATCTAATTAGGGGGACAACGTTCTGTGGCCAATGAGTTTATTCATATTCGGTGTGTGAGGTTCCTGTTTAGTTGAGATTTAAAAGATTTTCTTTGAGATATAAAGTATTCTACATGAAGTTAGTATATATGTATTCGATACAGGTTATGTATACTAGTCATCAACCCGTGCGTCCGCACGGCCTAGCTAATTCAGAGAAAACAAATGGGAGGAGAGAGAGTCCGACTGTGAGAGTCATGAGACGGAGAAAAAGGTAGCCTGCAACTCTGCATGCATCCACCATGCTTCGACCAACCAGTCTTCACTTGTGTTAATTACTGGTAAAAAGGGGGACCCACACAGCACAACCAGAGGACAAAATGCTCACTTGATGCTCCAAGAGGCATGGAGACGCGAACGGACAATCGCAATAGAAGGTACCATGGAGCTCGAGCTAGACTACAACTTTTTGTTCCACCCTCTCCATAGCATTGGAGCATGCTTTGGTGCTCCTGCTGCGTCGCCTTGGCCAGGAATGCTCTAGGAGCGTCAGTCAAGGCGTCAACGTCTTTGAACTTGGTGACAATATCTATGTAGTTCACGAACTAGGGGAGGTCACCGTGCGCGGAGCTGTGGAGCATGGCCGACCAGCCGAGATTGATGGGAAAGGTATTGGCCATGGATAGCGCTTGAGGTGAGTAGAGGAGAGGGAGTGGCAGTGCTGTAGATGAGAATGGTAGAAGACACAAAGAGAGAGGAATTTAAGAGAGCGGAGTTTGCATGATGCATTGGATAAGGGCGTTAAGAGAGGCCAGTTGCAATGTAGTGAATGTGGTGGGTGAGAAGTTGGGGTTAAAGATAGGCCATTTTAATTTCCGCGGCTCAAAATTCTAACCAGTGGCGGAGCTTCATGGGGGCCAACCTGGGCGGTGGCCCCCCCAGCCCAAGAAAAAATCACCTACTATTAGTTAGTTTTTGTGCCTTATGTTCAGTAAAAACAGGCTAAACCTCATAGTTTTGCCCCTCCTTAGCCCATTGCCCCTCCAAAGATTTGGCCCAAGCTCCGCCACTGATTCTAACAATAGTTAACAAGGAACAACAACAGTTGTAGTGCAGTGCACAAAGGCATTGCAGTGCTAATTTATACACATTTTAACGGCAACACAGATTCAGACAAAATTTTCATGGCACAAAATTCTAATAGCAAACACAAATTCAAACAAATGTATTGCAGCGGTAATTTAGTACCATGATCAAATTTAGTGCAGTGTAGTGCGTTTTCAGCACACATATAGTTCAGGATAGTACTTCATGATCAAACACACTCAAATTTAAGCAAACACAAATACATCAGTAGTTCAGTGCAAACACAAATTCTGAGAAATCTAGTGTAGTGCAAATTCATTAGTTGCCACTTGTAGTTAAATAATCCATTATCCTGCATGGTGACTTCCTCTTGCTCTTAGTTCCAGCTTGAACATGTCCTGAACTCCTAGTAGAAGCAAGCCTTGGTGCAATGAAGGCTCTTATTGCAGACCTAGTATTTTTGGCAGGAGACTTTGTAAAAAAAACTGGTATTCTTATCTGGAGAAGCGGAAGTAGAAGCCCTGGAATTCTTAGCTTGACCTGGGGTAGGCTTTGTTGCTTTGGATGTTGCTGTTGGTGCAACTCTAGCTCTTGCATATGACGCATGAGATCTGTTGTGTCTCGGTGCATCTTGAGATGGTGTAGATGATGTTGTTGTAGATGTTGTCCTTG
This sequence comes from Elymus sibiricus, assembly GCA_039707655.1. Lineage (NCBI taxonomy): Eukaryota > Viridiplantae > Streptophyta > Magnoliopsida > Poales > Poaceae > Elymus > Elymus sibiricus. The sequence continues at coordinate 468,607,524 of CM077668.1, read as the reverse complement.
CAGATGTTGTAGGTGCTCTTGGTGGTCTTGGTGCAATGGGAACTATTGGATGATGTTGATGTAGTTGTTGTCCTTGTCGTTGTTGTACTTGGTGGTCTTGGTGCAACAGGAGCTATTGGAGATGATGTTTTGCAGTTGTTGTCCTTGCAGTGTCAGGTTGAGCTATGAACTTTGTTTTGTTTTCTTGTGTGCTTAAAACCTATGGTACAACAAGAAATAATGATGGAACAGATAAAATCTATGAGTGCATCTGATGTTACCATGTGTTTGTTAATTCTCATCTGGAATTGTGCGCTCAATGGCCTGTCACAATTTGGATATATGTGTCCTTGCCTACTGCAGTTGCTGCATGTCACATTGCCAATCCTTGAGGTGTCTTTAGGAGATGGCACCTCAACTTGTCCCTTTCTCCTTGCTGTATGATTTTTTACCTTTCTTCTCCTTGAACACATGATGATGTATGTTTGGAGTTGGTGTTCTAGGACAAAAATCAGGACCATGGATATGGTATATAATCTCCTTGTATGCTTCATCATAAAGTGGCTTGTTGAAGAACTCATGAACATAGTCCTCCAGGTGCAGTTTGATCTTATGCATTGTAGCAATTGAATGACTGCATGGTACCCCAGACATGTTCCACCTCCTGCAGTCATAGCTATGATTTTCTAAGTTCACAACATATGTTTTGTCCTTTGAATTCACTTGCCAAATATTAGGACCAACCATATGTGCCTAGAAAAACATGGCCCATTTACTGTTCTCCTCTAACCTCTCACTATATGTGGGTGTTATTAACAACCTATAGTTCTTTGTATTTTCCCTAGTCATTTGTCTTTTAATCATAAACTTGGTCCTGGTCCCTTCAAATATGGTTTTCCCCTAACATCTAGGATCGTTTTATTGAATATCTCACTTAGGTTGTTCACAACTAGATAAGTTTTGCAACTATACGCATGACATGCCTAGCCCAAGTCTCTTCAGGAATGTTGGCCAACCATTTACAAGTATCCTTGTAGTCTGCTTGCAATGTTTCCATAGTCAGGTTATGCCCATGTCTTGTGTAAGGATAGCTAGTTTCGTCTACATTTTTTAAAAGTTATGGACCTCTAAACCCAACAACTTGGAAGTTGCATAGATGTGTCTAAGACAGTATCTCTTATGTGAAATAGGGACCACTTCATTTATAGCCTTTAGCCATTCGTGTTTACACATTAATTTTAACTAAGTGCATAACATAACTACTAACTAACTGCACTTACACTCTATTTTCAGTATTGTAAGGATGTAGAGAAACTGGCATTTTCCTGGCAGAGATTATGGTGGAGGTGTCAAATTTATTTGCTGCATCTTAGCTGAGTAAGAAACCAGGTCCAGCTGTCTATGGGGTATATGTTGTTGTTGCCATCCTGTGCTATGGCATCCAGTATTCGCTCGCCAGTGCTAAACATGATGAAGCAACCATCTAGCTTTGCAGTGATTCTCAAATTAGCAATCACAATAGCAGACACTCAAACAATAGACACAACAATTGGATTACAATAACCTATAAATGTCATGCACACATTTAGACACCTTTCCATGGATGCAAGAAAGTAGTAGAACATGTACTTGAATCTTGGTGTGAGTGCTAGGTTGAGTGGGTCCTCAAAGGTTATCACGATGCACCCACATCAGCTTTGGTGTGGATGCACCCTCTTCTAGGGTTTGTATCAAAAACACACTGGAGATAGTCCCTCAGTCTCCTGTATCGCTCCTTGTGGTCACCTTGCACAACATCCACTACATGTCTCCTTGCCTGTAGGCCAGACTCCTTGGCACATCAGCTGAATACTTGTTTTTTCATGATTGAGAATTGCATCCACACCAGTTATTGGATCATCCCTAACTTTTTCGTCAACTGCTCTTGCAACCTAGTCAATTGTCACCTTTGTGTTCTCGCCACTGGTTGGACAGGTGTGCTCAAAATCACACTTTCTGATGCAAAAAAGTGGTCTCATGAGCTACCTTTGACGCACTAATGAAAATTTTGAATCCATGCTCCCTCTCCTTGCAGCAGACAAATCCCTGCTAGGGGTATTCCTATGGTACTTCAAATTCCTAAGTAACCTCACATGAAAATTCCTCAATTCTTTTCCGAATAGATACAGTGTTGAAACATAAGGCATGCACATCTGTTCATGTGCATCATGAATGTTCTCTTTATACCAGATCGTATCCTTCAACTTCTTGGTCCTTCTCTTTGTTCCACCAGGTAGTACTTAATCTCCTTCAGAGTGTTCTTCTTCATCACTAATGTCTGGATCCCCGGGAAAGCAAAATTCAAATGGTGCAACCAATCTTGAGTTCTTACTTTGTCCAGGCTCATGATGAGACCTGCTTGTTGTGCCTGGTTTTTTCACTACACTTAATTTCCGTGGCAATGCAGGTTGCTGTTCAACTACATGATCGAAATCTCACCACATGTGACATCAGGTACATAATTTTTTTTGTTTTTTTACTTTTATTTTTGTTTCTCCATCTTTTTTGTTGTATTTTTCTAGAAAATATGTAAAATTCGTTGCGCATGGCTGGTGTGGACATGCAGTTGCGCACATCCGACGGGCGTGCGACTGCAGGTGCGTGTAGTCAATGGGCATGCAGTTGTGCATAGTTAATGGGCTTTCCATGCGCGAGCTTGCAACTGCAGATGTACGATAGATGGACATGCAATTGTAGTTGCGCCCATGCACGGGCATGCAAGTATAGTTGCTTGCATCAGCGGCCGGTTCTGGCGCCAGTAGTAGTTGTTCGATGGTCTTGAAATTTCGATGTAATTTTTATTATATTTAAGATGTTATGTATTTCCGGTGAACTTTTATAATAAATATGACGATTTTTGGAAAAAAAAATTGCATGTGATCGGTGCATGTGCATGTGTAGCACATATGCGTGTGATTGTGCGAGTAGATCTACATGCAGTCAATAGGATAGATGGACATGCAATTGTAGTTGCGCCCATGCACTAGGTGAACATTGCGCACTATGTGGAAAAAAATTGAGAACACATAAAAAACTAGTAAATAATGTATAAACCAATTTATGTCATCTAGAAAAACAATTAAGCTCAAAAGCAATTTATGTCGGTTTCGGCCGGACCCCATATAAAGCAGCGATCGATTCCTATCTCGTGGCGATGCAGATCTACAAACCCTAAACCTCCTCTACTTCCAGTCGCACCACGACCGATCAGCAATGGCTTCCGCGGCCGTGCTCCTTGGCCTTCCCATCGCCACCGTCGACACCAGCTTATCGTAGACTATGAGATGCCTCCATCCTTAATCATCTAAAATATTCCGCCGTTCAAGTTGCAATGATGCCATTAACACTGAAGCATGGCCTCGAGCCCTTACCATCAAGTAATATATAATTATGTGGGCCCAAAATCACCTAGATTTTGTCTGCGGCGTCAACATCATTCTAGCCTATTTATACGAGTCTTTTTTACTTTTTATAAGTCATTGTCTCTTTTTTTAATCAAATTTGGCAACATATATTCCTGCTAAATATTAGATATATTGTACCTGATATAGCGATACACAATTCTAATGTCCCGATTACACAAACACAAACACACACACACTCACACACACACACACACACACACACACACACACACACACACACACATTAAGTTGAAACAACAATTTGTGACAGAGTTAGTTCGAGACATTGTTTCCTAAATAAACACCATTTGTTTTAATTCACCCCCTTTAGATTAAAGCAAGAAAAAGATCACATTACATTCACATATAATTATTGTCATTCAATATTTGATAAAGAGCTCTTGTGTAGCATGTTTGAAAGACATCTTGATAAATATTTCTAGAGGTTATATAGTTTTGATTACCTCGCCGAAAAAGTTTTGATTAACTTATGTCTAAATAAATAGAACGCTCCAGAATGTATGATATGTCCACAAGTTGTTTGTCCTAGAATCACTATCATAATTTGTGAAGTCATGGTAAAGTAGCAGGATTCGTGCTAGGGTGGCGTTTCTGAGTTCGGGATCATCTGCTCTGCTGATGGAACGGTATATTTAAAAAAATCCGAATTTATGGACTTTTTTGGCATCAAACATGCTCAAGTTTTCTAGGTGTGTACAAATTTTGGTAAAGCTTCGAGAAAGGTTCACAAATTCAAATGTTGAAGTGATTTTTCCCTACAGCTCCCATGATGTCAAATCGACACGAAAGTTAGCATCCACTTAAAAAACTTGAGCGTCTTGATGCCTAAAAAATCTAGCTTTTTTTTTTTTTGCTTTTTTCTAGAATTTATTGTTCATTCAGGAGCACATGAGCTTGGGATCAGCCATCAGTTATCGGATTAGTCCGCTTTGCTGCACTGATAAATAATACACTTGCTGAAGCTGCGGAACTTGAAGCATGTAGAGAGGGAATTGCGCTTGCCTTGGAGTGGAGTACGCTTCCGTTTATCATTGAGACGGACAGTGCTGAAGCTGCTAAGATGATCTCTAATCCTTCGGGGAATAGATCACAACATGCCGCCATCATCCAGGAGATTGCCTCCACTATGAGAGGAGGAAGTGATATAGTGGTAAAAGCTATTAGAAGAGGATGTAACCATGTTAGCCATCATTTAGCTCAGTTGGGTAGATGTGAGATGAAGACGGCCGTATGGTACGGTCGGGCACTGAGAGGGTTGTAAACTTGTGTGAACTGGATTGCCACGGTCCAGGTTAATTAATATACAACCCTTTTCCCCCGCAAAAAAAAAAAAGATAGATAATACACTATAACTCTATATAGTATATTAGTGTCCCAAAATTACTCTGCGTTTGCATACCATGGATTAGATTGTTCCATAATATGTCGAATCAAGAAATACCCATTATTTCAAATACATAATATAATTTCAATATTCTTTTAAGAGAACTTGAATATATACATTTGTAGTATAATTTTTTCTTAAATTTAATATAATATACTAAATGCCAGATCGCGCACATCACAACGGTCCCGCATCATGCCCCGCATATCTCCATCAATCCCTCACCACGCCCCCCCCCCCCTCGCAGCACCATTCCCACCCCTTTCTTAGCAACTGCGCGCACGTCGTATCATCAGTTCATCACTGATGGAGTATCGTCGCAGTTCGTCGTAGTCCCACCGGAAGAACGCTGATGGCCATAGTAGCATTGACGGCCTCCGTCACTGCTTGCCTCAACATCGCTGCTACAATGTTGACTCCTTGCAATAGACGGTGGTGCTGTAGCCACCGGCCCTAGTTTGGTAGTACCGCCTCGCAACATGTAGTGTTTCCGCAGTCGACGACGAGTTCTACAACAACGAGTGTGGTGGTGCGCTGCACCTGAACAATGGTGGTCCGTCTGTGGCATCACACCCGCCCTTTGCAACAATGATGGTCAGTGTCAAGGCTCGCTCTGGCCTGCAGCAAGGATGGTTGCAGCAACGGCCAATAACGACGATGTTGGCCTTGCAGCATGGTGAATCTGACAATTGTAGCACCGGCCTGCGCACCAGCAGGTGGTCGGGATATCGCTGGAAACACTAGCGCCCGCCTATGGCAGCGGTGGCCGGTGTTTGTGCGGCCCATCTTGCTTCCAGTAGTGGCGGCTGCTGCAATGAGGACTTACATCATTACCGCCGCGTCGCGGCATGCTACGAGGTGATGCCACATCCACATCTTGCAGCACCGCCGTCCACCTCCCCCACGACATTGTGAACCCATCCAATCGGGGTAGCATCGCCGCGCTTGCAGCCAATGGTCATCCGCCCCCCTCGCAACAACGGTGGCTTGCTCTACAGCAGCGCTGGTCCGGTGAGGTCTGCGCCGCGCCCGAGCTTGCAGCAACGCGCCGTGTTTTGCAGCACTGAGACGTTCGGCTTGTGTGAGAGGGTGGTGCCCTCAAGCTGATTTTGTGCCGATGAGACCGCGGGGGGCTGTCAAAGTGCCGCACGGATCCATGATTAGAGGTAGGGGACGTGTGGCTTGACGTCACCCGTCTTTAGTTGGGTATAATAAGGAGACACGGTGCCGTTGTTTTGGAAAAAATGGAGATTGAGAAGGGAGGAAATAGAGGTCGGCTGACTCAGTCCAAGTCTTGTCCGGACCATGAGCGAGTTTTTTTTTTTTTGCGAGAAACTTTCAATCCATTCATCTTCAATCATGGCAGTACAACGAACACCAGAAATAATAAAAAATTACATCCAGATTCATATACCACCTAGCGACGACTACAAGCACTGGAGCGAGCCGAAGGCGCGCCGCCGTCATCGCCCCTCCCTCGCCGGAGCCGGGTAAACCTTGTTATAGTAGACAGTCGGGAAGTCGTCGTGCTAAGGCCTAATAGGACCAACGCACCAGCACAGCAACCGCCGCCGATGAAGAGAAACATAGATCAGAAGGATTCAACCTGTAGACACACGAACACAGACGAACGAAGACAGGATCCACGAGGATCCACCGAATACAAACGCCGACCGAATCCCGCGAGATCCGTCGGAGACAAACCTCCACACACCCTCCGACGATGCTAGAAGCACCACCGAGACGGGGACTAAGCGGGGAGACCCTTATTCCATCTTCAGAGAGCCGCCGCCGCCTCGCCTCTCTGAGCAGGACACAAACCTAACAAAACTCAAAAGAGCATGAAAAAACGGAGCCCTCCCGTCGGCAAGGGCCGGGATCCACCACGCCTCCATGGGCCTAAGACCATAGAGGACGAGCTAGACCGGCGGCGGCACCGACGGGAGGCACGGGAAACCCTAGCCAAAGGGTCTTCTTTCTTCGGCAGGAAGAAAAAGAACGAGCCGGCAACTTGACAAGATCAACCGTGTTTATATTTTTCTTTTATAAACTTGAAATTTATATATATTTCAAATAATTTTGCAAAATAAGTTAAAAAAAACAAACATTATGTGGTGCAATATGAGAAAATGTTGATGTATATCAATAGTATATTTCTGCTAGAAAGAATTAGGAGTATTTCTCTATATCTTAAAAATGTTCACATATATAAAAGCATTTTACAGAATTATGACGTAAACGTTAATGTTCATGTATTAAAAAAAGTACACCCCCTCACAAAGCGTATAAAGGGCAATTTAGACCTTTCACAACGCATATCCATTTTCATACGTACGATGGATCGCAAGCCATACGGTCTGAGAACCTTCTAGTTGGGTATCGAGCTCACGACCAGGTATATAATGACTCTAGTTGCGAGAGCGGACGTCCTACACGCAGCGGCAGCTGCACCCACTTTTCAAAAAAATCCATTTTAAACACGTTTTAAAATGTTAAAAATTCAAAAGAAAATTTCACGCATACATGTTCGCAAATGTGTGTGCGCGGCACAAAATTTTGTGAAAAAATGTCTTTTTGGTCTATCTCTGGCAAAAAGATAAATTTCACGGCTTCTAAATAGTGTTCCACGACACATTTTTTTGTCTTTTTTGCACATGCCACAAAAAAAATTATTTTTCCATGAAACTTTATGCACACACATAGAATATGGAGACGTAACCGTGCAACCTTTTTCAGATTTTTTTAGCATTTGGAAATGTGTTTTTCAAAGTGGGTTCATATGTACCCGGGTTCATCGATGCACTTCTCCTCTAGTTGCTAGCCACTTCAGCTGGCTGCCTCAAGTGCTAGAATAGCACTACCAACAGCGGCAACACTTAAGCACCAATTCACAAATACTAAAATGGGTGAGCAGATCTAAAACACAAGCTCCCGCGAGTGCATAACATCACTAACCCAAAAGGATTTATTTTTCAAAAAAATCGTATGTGAATTTCTGTTTGACAAAGTAAATATTTTTGAAACCCGAACATTTTCAAAATTTGAGAACGTATTTTAAAAACTCAAAACTTTTGTGAACAATGTTTTAGAATCTCAAACTTTTTTAAAATAATAGGAGCAAAACTAAAAACAAGAACATTTTTCGAAACTACAAACATTTTTTTGAAAATATGAACATTTTCTGAAAATAGGAACAAAACTGAAAACACGGACATTTTCTGAAACAGCGAATAGTTTTTTTCAAAACATGAACATTTTATGAATTGCTCAGATTTTTTTTTAAAATTGCTCATAATGTCAAAACACGAATTTATAAAAAGTGCAATCAAAATTTTGAACACGAACATTTTTTTATTTTATTTTAATATTTTACTAAAAACACTAACAAATTTGGAATTTTAAAAAAATATGAACAAAAATTTAAAACCAATTTTTTTGAATTTGTTCGAACATTTTTTGTGTTCGTGTAGAAAAAACCACCATGTTCAACATATGGTGTCCAGGTAAATCAGAAGGCTTCGTTTTGAGAGCACGTTTTTTCTCGACATCCGTCAAATGACCCTAATATTTTTCCATTGGCTTGTATGAACAATTCAAGGAACCATGCCAAGGTTTTTCTTTTACAAATTTTACATTTTCTGGAGTTTTCTCGGTCAAAAAAAGGACGTTAAATTGCCGGACGTGTCACAACTTGCATACGGTGTCGAAAATCGGTCAAACTTGGCATGGTTTCCTATCATGGGCATGCCCACCTTCTTGCAAAAGTTGGGTCATTTCAAGCGTATCCAAAAATAGACCATGTTCAACGTAGGGTGTCCAGGTACGTCAGAAGGCTCCGTCTGAGAGCATGTTGTTTCTCAACATCCTTGAAATGACCCTATTTTTTTCCCATGGCCTTGTGTGACCAATTCAAGGCACCATGCTAAGTTGTTTTGGTTTTCAATAAATTTTGCATTTTCTAGAGTTTTTTCGGTAAAAAAAGCCAATAAATGCCCGGACATGTTGCAACTTGCATACAATGTCGAAAATCGTTCAAACCTGACATAAAATGTGTAACATGTGCATGCCAACCTGCTTGCAAAAGTTGTGGTCATTTGAAGGATATCTAAAATTAGACCATGTTCAACGGAGGGTATTCGGGTAGGCCAGAAAGCTCCGCCGTAGAGCACTTTGTCTTTCGCCATCCATGAAATGACCACAACTGTTTTATATGACCTTGTATGACTAACTAAAGGCACCATGCCAAGTCATTTTGCTTTTTGAGTAATTTTGCATTTTCTAGAGTTTCCTCGGCCAAAAAAGGTCGATAAATGGTTGGACGTGTCGCAACTTGCATACAGTGTCAGAAATCATTCAAGCCCGACATGGGTGCCTACCATGGGCATGCCCACCTGCTTGAAAAAGTTGGGGTCATTTCAAGAATGTCCAAAACTAGATCATTTTCAGTGAAGGGTGTTCGGTTGGCCAGAAGGCTCCGTCTGAGAGCACGTTGTTTCTTGATGTCCTTGAAATGGCCCCAATGTTTTTCCATGGCATTGTATGACACAACAACAAAAATAAAAGAAGTAATTAGACACAACAAATGAGCTGTCCTACTTGGTTATGGTGGGTGGAAGTAATCAGAGAGGTTCATAGTTTGAATCCTACTTCATGCACCTATTTTTTGAAGGTTAAATAAGAAAAATGGGCCAGACCTAGGACGGAGGGGTGTGTGCGCCGGTTTGTGTGACGCTACTCCCTGTATATTGGGAGTGCCTAGTCACCGTTTTATGCGCTAGTTAGTGGATGCAGCGCTTGAACGCCACCTTTCATGGGTCGACCCAACTACACGAGCGATCAGCTGTCGCTCGTCAAGAGCATACGCCCGATCGCTTCTTCATGGTTTGACCAAAAAAACTTTTTCATGGTTGACCTAGACGAAAAGTTGACCATTGACATGTTTGACCTTTGACTTTGAAAATACGGTTCATCTTTTTGGAAAAGTTCATGGATTTGAAAAAAATAGCGGATTTGCAAAATGTTCACAAATAAAAAATACCATGAATTAAAAAAAATCACGGAACTTGGGGAAACAGTTCAAGGATTTGAAAAAAAATCACGAATTTTTTAAAAAGTTCATCGATTTTGGAAAAAGTTTATGAATTTTAGCAAAAATCCATCGATTTTGAAAAAAAAGTTCATCGACTTTGAAAAAAATTCATTCATTTTGAAAAAGGTTCATCGATTGAGAAAAAAGGTTCATCGACATTAAAAAAATTCATCAATATTAAAAAAAGTTCATTGATTTTTTTAAAGGAAACTGAAAAAGTTTGCACATTGCAAATGGAAAAGGAAAACAAATTGGAACAGAAAAAAAAAAGAAAAAAGGAAAAAGGAAAAGGAAAATAAAAACCGAACAAAACCGTTTGGAAAAACGAGAAAAGAAGGTACAAGAAAAAAGACAAGAGGAAAGAAGAAAAGAGTGAGAAAGAACTATGTCAACACAACAGCTGATGATGTCTGGTTGGGTGTTGCGTCTAACTATGTACCAGGAAGTACCTGGTTCGAGTCCTCCCAATTCACATTTTTTTTTGTGATTTAAAATCAGAAAAAAGGAAAAGAAAGATGGGCCGGCCCAGCTCGCTGTACATGTGTACATCGTATACGGCAGATGAAGAATTTCTATTATATGACCATCATGCCCTTTCTTATGAAGAGGTATGGGCTAATCCGAGCCGTCCTTGTTTTTAGGGGGAGTGTACCGAAGCAGAAGTGTTAAAAAAAAAACCCCTAAGGTCGGTTGCAATTGTAGACCGGCTCCAATCTCTCTCTATATATAAGCGAGGCTCTCCTCTCCAATCCACACCCGGATCGACATCTCCAAGCCCTAAACCCCACCGCCGCTCGAAAGCACCGATGGTTCTCGTCGCCACGCCCCTCAGCCCTTCCATCGCCGACCGCAAGCCCCCTTATCACAACTCCTGATCATCCAAAAGAACTGCTGATCGTACGTCAGCCATGGCGGGCATGGATCACGCGCCGCCGAGCTTCCGCTTCAAGCCGACGCGGGAGGAGCTCATCCGCTACTACCTCGACCCCTTGGTCACCGACCCCGGCAAGACGCCGGTCGGCGAGATCCAAGGCATCGTCTGTGTCGCGGACATCTACAGCGCCGACCCAGACATGCTCACGTCGCGGCGCCGGTGCTTCGGCCACGACGACGACAACTGGTACTTCCTCTGCGTGGCGCGGTGGAAGGGTAACCGCGCGAGCGGCCGGGCCAGCCACGCCGTCCGAGGCGGCGGCACGTGGCACGGGTACGGCAAGCGGGTCGCCGTCGCCGGGGACGGGCACCGGCAGGCCTTCGAGTACCGCGACGCGCGGGGACGCAAGACCGCGTGGCTCATGGAGGAGTTTGGGACCTTCCTGTCGGCGGCCACCGACGGCGCCGACGTCAGGGTGCTCTGCAGGGTGCACCAAACGACGAGCACGGCGGCGGATGACGACGAGGTGGAGCACGGCGAGAGCAGCAAGGTCGCCCGGTCTTCTAAGAGGCGGCGCCGCGCTCAGCATGACATGGCCGCAGATGCAAAGGATGAAGTGAAGCGATTGGAGATGTTTGCCACGGAGGACAAGCCGGAGCCATTGGAGCACGTCCTCACCAAGGACGAACCAGAGACATTAGAGATGCTTGCCATGGAGGAGGAAGAGCCAGAGCCATGGGAGATGGTTAGCATGGAGGACGAGCCGGAACCAGAGCCATGGGAGATACTTAACATGGAGGACGAGCCAGAGCCGTTGGAGACCCTTAGCAAGAAGGACGAGAAAGAGCCATTGGATGCAGAGGCGCCCACAACGAGGACAATAGCCTTCGACCAAAACTCCGGCATGGCAAACAAAGAAGCCATCCCTAACGCAGAGATGGAGATGCCGGCCGATGCAGAGTCACACTACCTGGAATTGTTCGAGCACTGAGAGCCTCCGCCCATGGAAGACGTCATGAAGCCTCTGCCAGCACCGACGGTGCAAGAATTTGAGCAGGGAGCCCCTCCGGCGACGGTCCAAGAATTCGGTGTCGCTGCTTGGGGTTTGGGAGGCCATGGCCGGCACTGCTTAGCGAGGCCTATAACGTTAGCTTGGATACTACCTAGTTTTGACATGGTTATTAGTTATAGCAATTACTTTCTCTTTACTAGTTTCCGAGAAAGGAAAATCTTTGTGTGCCAATTCCCATAGTTAAGCCAGTTGATGTCACTTTTCTCACCAGCCTCTGTGGAAAAACCCAGGCCATTGTTAGCACTCCCCTAGAACTGAGCAGCAGGATATGGTTTGTACCACTTGGGGCAGACATCCATGTGTTGACCAGGAGTAGAACACATGAAGCAGACCTTAGGAATTTGGCACATGCCAACAAAATGACCTGGCAACCCACAATTATAGCAGATAGCTCCAATGTATTTAGTATCTACATTGAAGGACTCAGATTCTACTGAAGGGTTGACAACGAAATTAGAAGGACCAGAGGTAGCAGCACCGCTAGTTTTGGCCTGAGCATTCTTCTTAGCATTCTGCTTCTGCTTCTTCTTACTCTTGTTGTTCCCAGACTGGCCACTGCTACTGGCAGGCCCTCCTCCACCACCACCCTGAGGGAATCCCTGATTGACAGGGGTGGAAGTGTTTTGAGCAGCAGCCACATATGGGTGCTGGATCTGAGGTTGTTGGTGGAACTGGGGCCATGGGTTAACAGGATACTGTTGGTAACCACCAGGAGCAAAGCCAGGGTAGATCTGTCCCATGGGAGGAAAGATCATAGGAGGACCAGACGCCATCGGGACGATAGGAGTTTTGGCATAGATGGAGATGGGAGGCTGTTGTTGGCTTTGTTGATTCTGCTGAAAGTTAGGAGGAGGAGGACGTGGGGAGGGGCAACAGGAGGTTGGATCGGAGGGTGAATTCCTTCATTACGCCCCCTCCCAGCATCATACCTACCTCCTCTAGAACCTTGGCCAGCCCCAGCACCAGCCATACCACGAACAACAACAGCAAACGTGGGTCTTTCCTCACGCCTAGACCAAAAAATCTCTAATAAACTGAAATTCTTTGGGCCAACTAGATGATCAGCAGGCCCAACAGAGAAACAGTCATCCGCGGTGAAGTTACCACTCATGAATTTATCTCGCCGGACCCAAACAAGTGAAGGAGGAGGAGGGTGGCGGCGCTGGGGGCGACGCAAAACTCTAGAAGTATAGGAAGCCTTGGGATCAGATCCTGGAATGATAGGAGCTGGCTTGCGATTGCGAGCTTTATCCCCAGCACGTGTTGCGTGGGAGAAAGCTGGCAAGCAGACCCCACTAACCTCCCTAGAGCGGCTGACCAGAGGGGCCCGCTTGTCAACCCCACAAGCAGAGCGGCTGACAAGTCTCATAAGTATGAGAACCACAAACGGCCGTGGCGAAGTTGACCGCCGACGAGGAGCAGTCGCCGGCGCAGCACGAGGAACGGCTAACAGATTGCTAGAGATTAGGAATGGGTTTTTACCTGCCTGAACGGCTTCCATGTCCGCCTCACGACGTGGATACCGCCTCCTCCGCCGCCCAGGAGAGGATCAGGTCGGGGTGATTGGGCTTCCCAGGGTGAAGATCCGCTCGCGCTCCAGATCCGTCGTGTTCGCCATGGCCCGCAGTGCGAGATTCATTCCCGCCGTCGCGAGCGCGTGAGAGGCTTGTTCGGCCAATCTCGCCGCCTCGTGCTCCCGAGACAAACCTATTGTAGTCACCTGGAACTGACGCCGTAAAAAAACTAGGGAAAACGCTTAGTGACACCTCCGCCACCGTTTGAATTGAGTGGTGCCCAACATCCTACCTCAGCTGCCATTTGAATGCACTAACAACCTCCCACATGCACCACCCGTCTAGTAAAAAAACAACCAACTGCCACCGAGCCCCCACCATCTCCTCCACTCCCAAATTGAGCGACCTGCTCGCACACCCTTGATTTTTGTCACCGGCACCCGCGGTTGCCGGACGAGGGGAGGGAGCATCCATGGCAGTAAGGAAGCGCTCGTGGCCTTCACGAAACACGAGGAGGAGAGATCAACATTGGTGGCTTGACAAGTCCATTCCATGGTGCTGACGTGAGCATGTGACCACGCAGCGAGCATTCGCATGATCGAGCGGCTGACAGTGGGTCTCGTTGGCGAGGGGGGAAGCGAACTCCCGTTACAATTTCAGTTTTCAAAAATATGCCTATGTATACAAACAAGATCGACATATTTAAGTAACTAGAAAAATTGTCCGTGCGTTACAACGGAGGATACATTGTGAAAACATTGTCATTGCAGTGAAAACGAAAACGAGAAAACATTACAGAATAATGTGTGTTTTACCTCGTCACTGTGTCCTCGTTCACACCCTTGCCCTACATTGTGTACTTCAACGTGAACACACACACACATGGCGACATCATTCAGGACCGGCGGGTCAAGAGACTAAGAGAGGGTGGGCTTCAGCCTAACGGCACGGGCATTGGCAGAAATCCTGGTGTGTTCCCTATCCATGATTCCCTGCTTTATGTGTAAACGTAGAGATATATAGCTAGAGATTCTCTTTGTCTCACAATCTAAAGGCATGTACAATGGTGTTATCTTAGGTGTGCCACATAGGATAAGTGATGAGGTGGAGGACAGAGAATCCATAAGAAAATGCTTGTCTTCTCTTATTTAAGAGATGATCTCGTAGCACAATATGTCTCACCATATTTTTAGGAATAACTAGTTATTAAAGATAAGACTAAGTATAAACGAGAATCATCTGCGTCTGAATAGGCGGTTAGGGAGGCGGCCGACGAAGAGTGAAGCTGAAGCCCGAGGTCGAGAGTGCCACGGACGTAGCGAAGGATCCGGTTGATGAGATTGCGATGAGGTTCCCGAGGAGCATGCATGTAGAGGCATGCTTGTTGCACAGCATGAGCAATGTCAGGTCGAGTGAGCGTCAGGTACTGGAGAGCCCCGGCGAAGCTCCTGTACTCGGTGGCATCGGCGACAAGAGGGCCATCGTCGGCAGACAGCTTGCAACGAGTGTCAATGGGAGTAACACAAGGGTTGCAATGCATCATGCCGGCGCGCTGCAGAAGGTCGATGGCGTACTGGCGCTGCGAAAGGAGCATCCCCGAAGCAGAACGAGTGACCGAGATCCCGAGAAAATAAGAGAGATTCCCAAGATCGGTCATGGAGAACTCGTGATGAAGCTGGTCGGTGATGTGGCGGAGAAGCCCAGCGCTGGATGCGGTGAGGATGATGTCGTCGACGTAGAGGAGTAGGTAGGCCATCTCGGTACCGTGCCGAAGCACGAACAGAGAGACATCACTCTGGGATGCCACGAAGCCGAGACGATGAGCATGATGAGCAAACCGCTGGTACCACGCACGGGGTGCCTGCTTGAGTCCGTAAAGGGACTTGTGGAGCAAGCAAACATGCTGAGGATGCGCAGGGTCGATGAAGCCGAGCGGCTGCTCACAATGAACCACCTCGTCGAGATTGCCATGAAGAAAGGCGTTCTTGACGTCCAGCTGATGAACCGGCCAAGCATGTGAGACGGCGATGATGAGGACGACGCGGATCGTAGCCGGCTTGACGACAGGACTGAAAGTCTCATCGTAATCGACACCGGGCTCCTGAGAGAATCCACGGACCACCCACCTGGCCTTGTACCGAGCAAGACCACCATCAGCAGCAAACTTGTGCTTGAAGATCCATTTGCCTGAAACAACATTAGCGCCAACCGGACGAGGAACAAGAGAGCAAGTGCGGTTTTGGAGGAGAGCATCATACTCTTCGGACATGGCGGCCCGCCAAAGAGGATCCTGAAGAGCAGAGCGATAAGTTTTGGGAATAGGAGAGATAGAAGAGTGAGCCGAGAGATTTAGTTTGTCAATGGGCTGAACAATGCCGCGCTTGGCGCGAGTGAGCATGGTGTGGGTGTTGATGGCGGGTCTGGGAACGCGAGAGCGACGGGAAGGGGGAGGTGGTGGGGGTGGTGGCGGGGAGGGGGAGGGGGCCGAAGACCCAGAGGGTGATGGCGCTGGTGAGGAAGGCGCGTCGGAAGTCGATGGCGAGCCGGGCGGGGTTGGAGGAGCCGAGCCATGCAAGGTGGGCTGGGCCGGGGAGACCGGCGCCATGTTGGGCTGGCCTGCCAAGGGCGTGAGGACAGCGGGGGGCAACCTGCGTGGCGGCTTGATCCAGGAGAAAGTCGAGATCGTCCGAGGACTGATCGGTGCGGGTGGTGGCAAAGGGAAAAGTGTTCTCATCGAAAACAACGTGACGTGAGATGATGACGCGGCGAGTGGACAAGTCGAGACATCTATAACCGCGGTGAGAAGAAGGGTAACCGAGGAACACGCACGCTGTGGAGCGAGGGGCGAGCTTATGTGGCGCCGTGGCGGACTGATTGGGGTAGCATAGACACCCAAAGACACGGAGGTCGGAGAAGGAGGGCGGCTGGCGATATAAGAGAGTATATGGAATGCGAAAAGCTAAGGCTTGACTAGGGCGGCGATTAAGCAGGAAGGTGGCGACAGCGAGTGCCTCGGCCCAGTATGCGGGAGGCATATATGCTTGGAAGAGAAGGGTGCGGGTTATGTCGTTGAGAGTGCGAATAGCGTGCTCTGCCTTGCCGTTTTGTGGTGAGGTGTAAGGGCAAGACATGCGGAGGTGTATGCCATGGCGTGCGAGAAACTGGACAAAGGTGGAGTTAACGAACTCGGTGCCGTTGTCGGTTTGGAAGGACATGACAGGGAGGTCGAACTGGGTGCGTGCGTAAGCGACGAAGTTGATAAGAATATCACATGTGTCGGATTTATGGCGAAGTGGAAAAGTCCACATAAAATGAGAGTGATCATCGACAATGACAAGGTAGTATTTGAAACCCGAATTACTAGCAACTGGGGAGGTCCATAAATCACAATGAAGTAATTGAAACGGAGCAACACAAACTGTAGATGATCTAGTAAAAGGAAGTCGCACGTGCTTGCCAAGTTGACAAGCATGACACACATGAGTACTTTTATTACATGGAATAGCAAATGCTGAAGATAAATGTGACATAGAGTCACGACCCGGATGTCCTAAACGACGATGCCATAGCTCCGATGAGGTGGTGGTGGCGACGAGTCCAAACGGCGAAGTGGTGGTGGTGGTGTTGGCGAAGCAGTCGTAGAGTGGGCCGGGGCTACTGCAGCGTATGATCTCGCGCCGAGTGTGAAGATCCTTAATAGAAAAACCAAACGGGTCATATTCTACGGAAACATAATTATCAATGGTAAACTGACGAGTAGACAGAAGATTTTTGATAATATCTGGAACAACTAGAACATTGTTGAGGTAGAAAGTGTGACTAGGTGTGCGAAGGATGGTGTGGCCGGTGGCAGTGATGGGAAGGTGGACACCATTACCAACGGTGACACGAAGAGGAGGGGGAGGTTGGGAAGAAGAAGAGAGTATACCAGGGTCGGAGACCATGTGGGAGGTGGCTCCGGAGTCCATGACCCATGCGCCCGACGTAGAGGAGCCGGTGGCAGGGGGTCCGGCGGCGGTGTTCAAGGCGGCGACGAGGGCGGAGCAGTCCCATGCTGCAGGCTGGTATGGTGTCGCAGGCGGAGGTGGGTTGGTGCCCCAGGCTTGGCCGTGCAACGGCGCCAGTTGGGTGGTGTAGGCCACCTGGCCTGGTGGCCCCAGGTGGCACCCAGGTCGGCTGGCGGGGCGGCGGTACCGGAGTGGTAGGACGCGGCCCGAGGAGGCTGGCACCCCCGGCAGGAGGAGCGAGGCCGCTAGAGGAGGGGCGCCAGGAAGGTTGCAGCGGCTGAGTCTGGCCGGTGTACGGGTTGAAGCAGATCCAGGGGCCGGGTGCTGCAACGGGGTAAGTGGCGTTGGGGTTAGCAGCACCCCCGGCCACGTTTTTCTTCTTCTTCTGCCAGCGGCCGCCGTTGCCGCCTGAGTTGCTGCCGGTAGAAGACCCGGCGGTGTTGCCGTAGAGGGCGACCTGGGACGGCACGGAGCCGCCCGTGGCGGTGTTGGCGAGCTGGTTCTCACGCAGAAGAAGGAGGGAGCGCGTCTGCAGGAAGGAGGGAGCCGGAACCTGCATCGTGACAAGGGTGATGATGTCCGAGAAGCGGGGGTTAAGACCCCGAAGGCAGGTGAGGACCAAGGTCTGGTCAGTCACGGGCTGCCCCACGTCCGCGAGCGCGTCGGAGAGAGCCTTCAGGCGCTGGCAGTAGGCGGTGATGGTGAGATCACCTTGGACGATGGCCCGGAACTGCGCCTCGAGGTAGACGGCGCGGGTGAGCTGGTTGTCGAGAAAGAGGTTCCGGATCAAGGCGTAGGCATCATACGCGGTCTGATCTTGAACCATGATGGTGTCGAGGATGTCCTCGCTGACGGAACCGTAGAGCCATGAACGGACGACGTAGTCCTGGCGCTGCCAATCAGCCGTGCGGTCGGCCGCCGGCGTGTCGGTGGAGATGTGGTCCAGGAGCTCGTACTTGCCGAGGAGGACGGTGATGAGCATGCGCCACTTGGCGTAGTTCGACTTCTGGAGGTCGAGGACGACGGGGACGTGCGTCTTGACGCTGGCGACGTGGACGGCCTGGGAGGCCGGCGACGCGAGGGAGGGCGAGACGGCGGCCATCGTGGACTGGGAGAGCGCGGATGAGGTGTTGGCGGGGCCAGACATGGCGGAGGCTAGGGAGGGAGGGAAGGACCGCGGCGATGGCTAGGGTTTGGGGCGGCGGAAGCGAGCTAGGTTAGGATCGGAAAAACTGATACCATATAAACGAGAATCAGTTTGAGGGAAGACGTCTCTCAAGGGGCGATCGGCTCATATATTTATAGCACAATTACAAGTCTTGGAGACCAAGAAAAGAACCTATACGCGTATATGTACAGCCGTATACAAACGGAATACGCGACGGTTAGCTATACAAAGTCATACTTTAACACTAAGATAACCCATTATAGACATGTTTTTTTTTATATCTAAATTATATGCAAGGTTTAAGATAAGACTATCTTACCAACCACTGTACATGCCCTAACGATACGAAGCATGACCCACGGGTGTAAAGTCATAATTGGGTGAAACTCATCAGCTACGACTCAACCTGGGACTCAAATCAAGGTGTCCGACTCCTATGCACAATCAGGACTCAAATCAAGGTGCGCGTATGAATTTGTACCAGCTATATGAAGAGAAGAATTTTTCTTTCGCCGAAGATTTTCAGTACAAATGTAGAATTATGTGGAGAACCAAGAGCTGATTAATAGATCGAGCACATATTCTTTTATTTAGGCACCCTATCAATTATTTGCACTTGATTTTTTTGCATGCAGTACCTATTGCATGCTAAACCAGAAGGTCCACAATGTCAAGCCAGCATTTGCAATCACGGTGACAACCATGACAAGCTTCAAATATGTGACCAACAAATCTGATTAGCCCTTCTATCGCAAACAACCTAACTAAGAAGGGTTGCAATTTTGGTAAGCAATCCAAACAATTCAAAAAAAAAAAAAAGGGGCAAACCAACCTGTGGTTGGATGGTTAGAGGGACAGTGGTATCCCCAGCCCACCAGGGTTCAAATCCTGGTGCTTGCATTATTCCTGCCGGCTCAGTCTCTCGGGGGTGCTCATAGGGGTAGGGTGTGCGTGTGTGCGTTCATAGGGGTGAGTGTATGCGCGTTTATATGAGTGCTTGCGTATGTACTGTGTTCAAAAAAAAAGGGTTGCAATTTTTCTTCGTGCTTAATTACTTTTTTTTTCTAAATAAACCGGCATTGTTCATGGCAGCCCAAGGCAAAACGTGGCCCAGCACAGAAGCGATGATTTGGCCGTCCCGCTGCGTACCAAGAATCAACCTAGCTTAGGTCGGTTTGCCCGGCTCACCATATAATCGATCGAGCGCGATCAGGATTCCTGCGCGATCTCAAATCAAACCCTAAACCTCGACCTTCTCCTGCCGCGTCGTCGAACCACCAATGGCTTCCGCCGCGCCCCTCGGCCCTCCCATCGACATCGATCGCAAGCCCCCGTACTAAAATATAAAATCTTCACGCATCCGGCGGGATGGAGCACGCGCCTCCAGGCTTCCGCTTCACGCCCACACGGGAGGAGCTCATCCGCTACTACCTCGACCCCTGGGTCGCCGACCCCGGCAAGACGCCGGTCGGCGAGCGCCAAGGCATCGTCCGCGTCGCGGACGTCTACGGCGAGGACCCGGCCGCCCTCACGTCGCGCCACCGGCGCTTCGGCCACGACGACGGCAACTGGTACTTCCTCTGCGTCGGGCGGTGGAAGGGCAACCGCGCGGGCGGCCGGGCCAGCCGCGCAGTCATGGGCGGCGGCACGTGGCACGGGTACGGCAAGCGGGTCGCCGTCGCCGGGGCCGGGCACCGGCAGGCCTTTGAGTACCGCGACGCGCGCGACCGCAAGACCGCGTGGCTCATGGAGGAGTTGGGGACCGTCCTGCCCGTGGCCACCGACGGCGCCGGCGTCAGGGTGCTCTGCAGGGTGCACCAAACGACGAGGACGGCGGCGGATGGCGACGAGGAGGAGCGCGGGGAGACCAGCAAGGCCGCCCGGTCTTCTAAGAGGCGGCGCCGCATCGCCGCAGATTCAAAGGATGAGCTGAAGCCATTGGAGATAGTTAGCATGGACGGGCCAGATCCATTGGAGCACGTCTTCACCAAGGATGAACCAGAGTCATGGGAGATGCTGACCATGCAAGACGAGGCAGAGCCATGGGAGATGATTACCATGGAGGAGGAACACGAGCCATGGGAGATGCTGACCATGGACAAGCCATTGCCACCGGAGATGCCTACCAACAACTTGACATTGCCACCGGAGATGCTCACCAAGAACTTGCCACTGCCACTGGAGATGCTAACCAACAACCTGCCATGGCCACTGGATAAGCTCACCAACAACTTGACATTGCCATTGGAGATGCTTACCAAGAAGTTCCCACTGCCACGGGAGATGCTTACAGACTTGGCATTGCCATTGGAGACCCTTACGAAAAACTTGTCAGGGCCAGTGGAGAACCTTACCAAGAACATGTCAGATCCATCGGAGATCCTTACCAAAGAGCCAGTGGACACAGAGGCACCCACGACGACGACAACAGCGTTTGATCAAGACTCCGGCGCGGCAAACAAAGAAGCTACCTCTAACGTGGAGATGGAGATGTACTACCCGGAACTGTTCGAGCAGCGAGAGCCTCCGCCCATGGAAGACGTCATGAAACCTCTACCAGCGCATACGCCTCTGCCAGCGCCGACGGTCCAAGAATTCGAGCAGGGAGCCCCTCCGGCAGCGGTCCAAGAATTCGGCGTCGCTGCTTGGGGTTGGGGAGGCCATGGCCGGCGCTGCTTAGTGAGGCCTATATCGTTAGCTTGGATACTACCTGGTTTTTGACATGGTTATCAGTTATAGCAATTACTTTCTCTTTACTAGTTTCTGACAAGGAAAATCTTTCTGTGCCAAGCTCTGCGTTTACTGTGTTTGTCTGAGCTGTAGCCATTAGTTCCTGCTGTATATATAACTGGATTTATCAATTGTTAAAACTCTGGAATTTATTGCTCCCACAGAAATCTCATGCCAATTACTTACAGTGTCATCAACATTACCATCCAGCAGCATGCCGCGACGCGTGCTATCACGGATCAGGTTAACATAAAAAAAAAATCAAATCTAACAATGAGAAAAGGAATACAAGGTGGTAAAAAGATGTACAACAATCTGTCGGGTTACTCTAAGCCCTCGGCATTCACAATAATGTACAATGATTTACGGTGTCCACAAAAGTAGCATTTGAACCAAACTTGCACAACTCAAAAGTGCCACTTTACTCTATGACCGTTACGACTCTGTTCAGGAGGTTCAGGCCGAACGCAGTGTCTTCAGAGTTCACCTTGACGGTGAGATCCAATGGTTCCGAGGTATGCCCATCCGCCACAACGGTGATCAGGCAGGGGTTCGAAGTGCTCAGGATCTCGCTACTGAATCGCCAGCACAAGCCTGAGGCGTCGTCAATGCTGAAGGTCACTGGCATATCCATTGACACTAGGTGAACATTGGCATTGCTGAGTACTTTCGATGCCAGAGTTTGGGCTACTAGAAGGTTCTTGTCGGCGTTGTGGTCTGTACTCTCTTCGGTCTGCTCGTGCTTTTGAAGATGATCTTTGAAGGTGCACCTGTTGCAATTCCCAACAGATTTAGTTCCAGCATATAGTCAACAGATCATCACAACATGAGTTTGTGATGTTGTGGGCTCAGGTTATGCAATAAAATTATCGTGGGGACGAACAATCAGATAATTTAGTGCACATGAAGATGATCTTAATTTGGATTTGCATTCATACACATGATGCAAAGTGCATAATAAGTATCATGTGCTTTAAAAAGTCTGATGGTATCCACAAAATGCAAACAAAAGATGCCTAAGACGTTATTCATCTGTTAACGACATGTTTCTTGCTGGCAGAATATAAGTCTGGAATTATTTATGTTAAAGTGGCTGGATTAATATAAAACTGAGAACATATTCCTACTTGCTTACTCCTTTCCCTATGCACTATCAGTTGAAAAAACCACGAAGATATTCTTTTGTAATAGTACATGATGTATTAGAAATAACATCATGACGAAAATACACCTCTTTGCGTGTTCCATTAAAACTGAGCAGCCACGTGGTAATTTGTTCAAGGGGAAGCAACAGCGACCAACAGTTCCTCGACATTTTTCTATAGTTAATGAAATGTGCAAACTGAAGCATTTTCGCCAGTCACAACTATTTCTGTTTGGGGAGGCAGATCAGTTTGTAACAGTAAACACGGCATAATTTGGCTTATGTGTCAGATCAGTTCCTAATCGATGCAACTGCATGAAACTAAGTAACTAGTAAAGATAGGATAAGAGTCTGGTTACCTTCTAGCGTACTCAAACATTCCCCTCAACTGGTTTTCCTTGCATAGAAAAGCATTTAGGTCCATGGGTAGTGGTCGTACAAAATAAGCAATGTCCGGGTGAAGTTTGGCTGGATGCCTTTTCCCATTGCAAAGGACAGACAACTTCAAGGGCAAGAGATGGTGATGAAAGTGAACCTGAAGAAGCATCTTAGCTCTCTGTTCGGGAGCCAGTGACTGTATCTCTTCAACAGGAACAAGAGTTGGTATGCTGCAGGTAAAGACGATTCATGAGCTGGGAAATAAGTTGACGAAGAAGAAACAATCACAATACAGACAATATAATGATGCATACCTTGCGGATCCTTCTGATGTTTGGTCCATGCCACCCTTGCTACCAGAAGCCTCTTCAGATTTAATGGTTATATCCGCTAATTGTTCTTTTGTAACATTCTCGACAAACAAGTCTACACATACTAGCAAGCGTGATTTGGGTGAAACTTCAGACGAGAAGGCATATAGAACACTCAAGCCATCACTATCCAATGGATCTAACAACCTATGCAATTTAGGTTTTCTCTCAAAGCTGCGAGTGGTAAAAGAAACCCTTGCACATGATGTCTGTACCGAATCCTGAACAAGTGGTGCAGCAGGAGCCTCATCAAGCCATGACTCCAAGGCTGACTTAGACATTAATTCTGTCAAATCAGTAGAGATGAGAGATGCCAAATTTTCATCGACAGCTCGACCTGCATAGGCTTGATCTACATTACCATCATACATATGAATCAGCGGAGCTTCCTGATTCTCCTTTTGACGATGAAGGTTATGGCCATCATCATTTGAATCACTACCAGCTTCACTTTCTGAATCATACACAGAGCCACTCTCATCCCTTGAAGATCCAGATTCATCATCAGAATTAGTACCTTCGGAGGAATCAGCTACGCCTCTGGCTGGTTCTACGGTCTTATGAATTAAGATCATACTTTGAGGCTTCGGAAGTGGTGCATAACCAGGCGCTGCATGAAGAACAACTTGTGACAGGGAACCCGGAAGATAAATCCGGTAGTTGCTGTCTGAATTAGATGCAGGAGGTATCTTCCCACCAAAGATATGATCAGCCAGCTCTTTAATAACATCTACATTCTGTGATCGACATGAGGAGTTATTTTCATTAGCACAGCATGGCAGAAGTCCTGACAAGAAACGTGCACGATCACGGACATCATAATTCATGTCACATGCAGCCAACTGAATGACATATGCCACTATCCTTTTGAATTCTTCTAGCTGTTCTTCTGCAGAATGTATGATAACCTGAAAAAATAAACCTATTAGCAATCTCCATTAAGTGTAAGAAAACAAAAGTTAGGACTTACGATATATACCTTCGCAGAAGCATTTAGGATCTGAAGCTTTGTCTCGAGCACTTCGGCAGCAAAGGACCATGCCAGATACTTAAGAACAGCTGGAGCTATCTTTGGGATGAGAATTCCAGTAGAGCTATACTCACCAAATATCCAAATAATTAAGGATCGTGCGGCAGGCTCCTTAATTGTATCCAGACAACGAACCAAGCGGATAATCACCTTAGGAGAACAAAATTAATGAATACGTCAAATAAAAAAATGTAAATCATGAAAACTGCATTCAAATGGTTGCACATGGCATCCTGATATCCTATATCCACATTTATTCTTGAATATACTTCCAATGAATGATACCACACGTTGTACAGGAGAGAAAGATAAAAGAAATTTAAATAGTTCATCACCATTCACTAGGGGAAATATCACCAACACAGAAACAAGAGCAAAGGAAATTGTCATTTAAACAAGGTGATATATGAAAACCATACGCCATACGCTGTACAATAGAACATACATTCCATGTAGGAAGGGGGCAGAATGGTTTGATGCAACACCATTCTGTATTGATCTGAGTTGTATATGTACCACACGTAGATGCCATATGTGCATAACCCACCCATGTGGATCTCATACAAAGAAAGATATGGAGAAGGAGTAGGGGATGGTTTAAGGGGCCTGGTCAGCTATGCTACATTCCACACACCAATACAACTGCTTTATCAAATGATCATCATAATGTCAAGTGAATGCATTACCCATATAATATGAAAAGTATATAACAAATCTGTGGCGCTACAGGATTAGAAGCTTATATAAACTAATTTTGTAGTACCTTTTCATGAGATGCTGCATCTGTTTTCACTATTTCTTTGATTGACAAGATGGCTTGAACTAAAACAGCATCTTCTTCATTCAAGTGAACTGAGTTAGTGATAGACAATTCTGTACCAAGGTGAAAACCAAACATTATTATTCAAGAAGGATGATCAATCACAAACATGCAGAGAGAACAGTTATTACCGTACAATACAAGTGCCAAAAGTCCCTCAAGACAACTAGAGGTGATAGAGGGGAGTTTCAGGGCACACAATGCAATTGCAGCAACTGTATCTGCCACGAATCTCCTATTCGGATCTTTAATGTAATCCTGGCAACAATTATAAAGTACTATAAGCAGAATGTCAGGGAGCTATAACTAGAAATCCTTGATCACATAGGTAGCGGACATCAATTTTTCATGCTGCTAAGCTTGACTATAAGACTAATTTCCATGAGTAGAACGCTTAGATCCAAAAAAACTGTACTTACACTTAGATCCAAGAAGAAGGTTTTAAATGTATTTAGCATGCATGAACCATCATCAGTATGACACAGGAAATGCTAGCTTGGTTTTTGAAATTATTTTGCAACAGTGAGTGATGATTTTGTTACCTTAAGCGGAAGTTCTATCAAAGACTTCCACATGAGAAGCAAATATATGATTGCAAGTCATTGTGACAGCTCAACTTACATGGGAATATGCTGTACATACAAACAAATACCTGAAATTCTTCAAGAATGGCTGGAATAGATGACTCGGTGGCGATAGTGGTGAGTATTTCAAGCTTCAAAGCCCTAGTCTGATACGGGTCTGAAGCACATATGAAGAAATCTTCATAATACGAAGCAAACAATAATGGGGCAGTCTTGGCAAAAACTAGTATGTTGCCAAGCATCTGCAAGAACAAAAAAGGGGGGTCGGCTCAATAAGAAACCAGCGTCAGAAAAACACACATCTGCTGGAAAAATATTAGATTCTTATGTCTGCAAGGAATGCCTCAACATATGATTCCAAGATGTAATAAAACGAACTCAGTGCTCAGTTTTTAGCTTCATCTAACACAAAGTTGTGAGTGCAAATGTGTGTGTGTGTGTGTGTGTGTGTGTGTCTTTTATACGAGTTAAAGCAATCACAGATACATAACTGATAACTCAAAGCATCACAGTTGACCACTCTACAGTAGCACATGAATATTAGGAAAAATTTATCCCGCTACACTATGATATATGATATTTACGTACATAAGTTGATTTCTTACACAACTTAATTACATGATAACAAAAATGATTAGTGAAATATATAATACCATAATTATTCCTAGTTGAAATCTGGGATACGATACAAGGCAAAAATATGTAGAAAGTACCACATATGTTGCATCAGGAGATGAACGTAGAGTAAATAAAATCGGGCCAACAATTCTCTTCACTTCCTCAGCTGGAGCCATTATCCAATGAACACTTGCCGCTGCAAGTATCACTGCACTATTTTGGCTCCACAGAAGAGGTGATGTGCATTTCAGTAGAATTACGACATCATCATTTGTGCTAGTAGTGAGAGATGGAAAGCTGAATTTATCATCGTCTCCATCAAAAGTTCCTGAATATTCTTCAATGTAATGCCGGAACAACATAATGTTTGGCATAGTGCCAGAACCTCCTTTAACAATAGTTTCCGCCTGGGTGCTGGATATATTACTAACAGGAACTGAATCCCTGCCAGCCTGGGTCTCCAAAGACAATTCTGAAGCAAACATTATAGAATCCTTGACCAATCCATGTTTTGCTATCACATACCGCAAGAGAATCTCAATTAGAGTAATCTGATACCATTCTTCAATATCAGGGAGTGTTTCACAGAGCCGTTGGAAATGCTTTGCTATCAGCGCTAAACAATTTGGACAAACCGACTTAAATGCAACTGCAGCAGCTCCCACTACTCCAAAGGAACTGTCACCAAGCAAAACGTCCACAATCTGCCAAAACATGATCAGGTTTCAGATAGACATAATGTCGACAATCAACACAAATGAGAAGCAGGTTGCACTTAACAGACCTCCTCCAAGGTTGTGTTTTCCTCTGGAAGCAAGTCGTAGAGCTTACAAAGTGCATATGCCGCGCATTTCCTAACATATGGCGATGGATCCCTTGCACATTTCTTCACAGCCACTAACACGAGTGGAGCGACAACGTGTAATCTGATGCCAGCCATAGTGCGAAGGGCCCAAGCCCTTACCAACGGGTTTATGTCTGATAAATCCTTCTGGAATATGTTAATAGAAAGGAGAGCTTCATTTTGCCGCCTGCAGCAATAGCAAGAACTTTTGTAACGACGCATGCCAATCACAGAGAGAAATAACATTCTTATTCAAAATTCCACTTGTTGACCAAGATTGAAACTTATGAAACAGCATGATCCATTGATCCTTGTCTATAACATCACAAGGATGCATGTATTATTCGAGAACAGGAGATACACATTTTTTCATTAGATTATACTCCCTCCGTTCCTAAATATAAGACCTTTTAGAAATCCCACCATGGACTACATACGGATGTATATAGACATACTTTAGAGTGTACATTCACTCATTTTGCTCCGTATGTAGTCTATAGTGAAATCACTAAAAGGTCTTATATTTAGGAACAGAGGGAGTAGTTCAGATATTGCTGTTGTACATGTTTTTGATCATATTGCAACATTGCACTTATTGCCTGCCTGCCTGCTGCCTGCCTAAATTTCTGTCAATCACTCAATGTGATCATGGTACAATGTCAATGAAGCAGAAAATTATTTTGGATACTTTCTTGTGAGAGTGAAAAATACACTTCTGTTCATTAAATTTGACATTGAAGTAATGAGCTTAAAATATGTCAATCAGATAAAATGTACGCAACAAAAATTGCTGATAGTCCCTTGTGAGATCTGAAGTTCAGTAATAAGACAATCACACGGGCCAGAATGGTGAAACGTGAGCCAATAAAGAACTACAAATTGGACAAAACTTTAACATTTTTTCAGGTAAGGTGTCCAGCAGCTCCATGCAACTTTCTACTGCAAGAGGAAGAACAGAAAGTCATGGCAATAGCATATGCACATCACTGTCATCAAACTGAATTATTTTCTACAGGTCTGGGCTGGCCACTTTATATATAGATTCAGACATGCTGATGAATTATAATTTTCTACAGGTCTGGGCTGGCCACTTTCAGGTCCGACTGCTGACTGGAATGGTAACTCTCAGGAGCACCAGCATTAGTATTCTTTCCAGGCAGAGAGCAGGGTAGCCAAAACAACTCATCAACTGTTCTTGTTTACTCGATAACTTCTCGCCGATCTAGGAGAAGAGGTGACCAGGTTTTCCAGAAGAGCTTGTGCAATTCACAAGCTCCGATGAATGGTCTCTTACTACTTACGTGGAGAAGTTTCCGTGCGAAGCAACGCGTTGCGCTTTGGCCATGTGGGAGACAAGTGTAAAGTAAAGTCATATCATATACTCCCTCCGTTCCATAATGCAACCTACAATGGCACTCTGTTAAGTTCAGCTTGCCTCTTCAGATGTCAAGTTTATGTCATTCCCGGTAATTTCTTCAGTCCAAGTGTGTTGCTAACAACTAATTCCCCTTCTGGGAAGTGGAGTTTTCCTTGGTTCCAATTCTAATTGAACTATTTACTGTGAAGCAGAAGCTCCTATGCCCCAAAGTTCAGATAACAGTGATACATCAACTATGATTCAATGACAAAAGGAAGGCCGTGTGTCACCTGCCTACTTGGCTTCAACAATCTGTCTGGACAAATCACAGGCGGGAGAAACAATGCAGATAAATCTAGCTGAATCAGCTCCCGGCATAATCTACTTAACTCAGATCTGGAGGAAGGAACAGAGATCACAGCAGAGGCATGGAGAAATGCAGATGAGGGCATGGGTAGGCCTAGCTTGCTTACGTCTCGGCGTAGTGGAGCAGGTAGAGGTAGACGAGCTTCTTCACCTCGAGCGACTGCGCCGCGACGTTCTTCACCACCTGAGCCGCCCAACACGTTAGCTAGCCGGAATCTGATGGGAAGAGGGGAGAGGAGGGGGTGAGGGGACGGACCTGCGGAAAGAGGTGTGCGACGTCGACGCCCTGCGCGATGAGGGCGAGGAGACGCTTGAGCGCGTCGACCTTGTCGCCGTCGAAGCGGGAGTCGAGCAGCGCCGGGATGGCGGCGTCCTCCGGGTCGTCGTAGAGGTGCGCGTCCGTGCCCATCCGCCCCACCACCCACGACGCCGCCGCGCCGCTCGCCCGCATCCCGAACATCCCCGGTTCCTCTCGCTTGCTCTCTCTCTTCGCCGGATCTCGGCGGCGGCGCGGATCTCGGCGGCCGTCGCGGTTCGCCGGGGAGAGGGGAGAGAGAGAGAGAGGTGAGTGTCCGTCCAGTCCACGGGAGGGACGGCGATGGGGTGCACACGGAGTGGGCCGCACTTCGGGTGTAGCCCACGCCGTCTGGGAGAGGGCCTGGGCCGTATTTGGGACCTCGAAAACAAAATCCAAATGGATGGGCTCGGTAGTTGGGATCTCGAATCCGGCCAGGGTTTGCTCAAAAAACAAAAACAAAAAAGGATCCAGCGAGCGTAGGAGCATTGCGACGCCAGCGAGCTGTGGAGGAAGTGACCACCGAAGGAGGCATCGGCGCGTCGCCGCCGTTCCGCACGCCGGCCGGAGACAAATGCAGCGCCGGCCGGCTAGCCTGTGAATCGATGTTCTCCTACATGTCAGAAGTCTTTGGAAGCTTATCATCATGGCCGTGGGGAGGGGACTGCATAGGATAGGTGTTGTCCTAAGAGATTCTTCTTCAGCTAGCACACAAACAAACTATGCGATGAGTCATGGAAAGTAGTCTCAGGTTATTCACGCTTCTTTCAATTCGGTGTGAATTTCTAAATGCTGTCCGGAATGCATGGTAGTCATATGCATGTGATAGATAACAAACTTTGTTCCCTAGGTTTGGTGGATGATGATGTCCTAATGCAGTATGTGTCGACAAATATATTCTTGTTGTGGTTGCATTCTGTTTGAATGTATCCTCATGGGTTAATTTTCCTGGCCAAATTTTTATAGCTTGGTAAGGACGAATTTAAGAAATTGACGGATGAAGGATGTAGACATATTTTAGAGTGTAGATTCACTCATTTTGCTCCGTATGTAGTCCATCTTGGAATCTCTAAAAAGACTTATATTTAGGAACTGAGGGAATATTTGATGAATTGTGTGAGCCAAATATAAATATGGGGGATTAAGTTTTTGGGGATCTGCTAGGTGAGGAAATGTTTGATCCCTTAAAAATTACAAGGAAATGAGATAAGGGAGGAGTTTTGGACTTTTAGGATAAGGGATCTGCTTCAGATGCATGCCCTTACATTCTTGCTGATGAAATGCCAAAATACCGATGGTGCATTTGGTTTACCTGACTGACCAGTCATCACTGCTATATCTACCAAGCTTTCAATACAAGTTGGACCCTCAAATTAAGTCATATATATAGTAGCATTATTGACCTCAAATAGTTCGAGATTATTTCTAGATGATGTCAACGACAACCATCATGTTCAAGTCGTTGCGTGCAGTGTTCCTTAGAGTGCTTAGCACAGCTTGCTTGTAAAAAAATTCCCACGAGGAAATCCTTCCACCCCCTCCTTGTTGAAGACAATGAGTCCGTCTTGTAAGATGCAGTAGTAATGACATCCCCTGCTCCAAGCCGTAGTCCAGCAAAGCCTTCTTCACCTGGGATGGGAGTGCTGGTAGCTATCTTCTTAGGTAATCTCTGGGAAGCCATCGTGGATGACAACCAAAAAAAGAGCACTCTCATGTGAGACCGCCACATATGGACGAAAAACATGGATATAACTTAAGAGAACATAACATCACATGTTTGGTGATAAGATTTGTGTTCATTAGGCGAGTCACAAATGGCACCTCGATGTAGATATTCTTTTGTGGTAGTATGTCAAGGAGGCGGCCAGTCTCATCATCGTCAAGACTGATTCTTCTATTGAAGACATAAGAATGAAATGGGTCATCCTCGTTCAAATCGGTGAGATAGATAACCTGCATTGTGGAAACTGATCCTGTCAAGGAAAAACATATCATCTCTCCACCGGTTAGACCGTTCTGTGTAATGAACTGAACCCATCATTCGCCTCCTATACGGGTCCTTGTCGGTCCTTTCTGCAGTTCAATGATGTAAGTGACCCTACGACACACAAGGGGCACTCTCTTTCGTTATTTCATTCAACTCTAGCCTAGCGTTGCATGGGACAATCTGTGCAACAAACGCAAAACAAATACACATTAGATACATTGTAAAAGCACTAAAATAAAAACATAAATGGTTACAACTTTATGGAAAATATATATTGTTGAAGAAATAGGCAGTTTTTCGATTAAATTAATCCACGAATAAATCATGAACATGACATGAACAGTACTGATAACATGCTGATTACGATCTAGCAAAGCACGCACTATGCATATAGTAGAAATATCTACGCATATCACTAGTACTGCTACGACAGATAAAACCAGAAGAGGGATAAACGATGTATACCCTCCAATTGGCCAGTTGGCCGTAGCAGCGGCGGCGTCATCAGCCGCCTTCTTCTCAGCAGCAGCCTGGTCGGCAGCGGCCTTGTCGGCGTCGGTGGCCATGGAGATGATGATGAGGCGGTCATGGACGAAGCAGACGATCGGAGGCGAGCAGTCGCGTACGTGACGCTCCCCAAAAACCTAATCGTCCCTCTCCCGTACAGGATCTGGAGAGGCGGGGTTTCGGAGGCCTGCTCTCCCGTCAACCGTGTACGCGGTGAACGGGATGGAGTCGCCGGCGGCAGAAGGAACAATGGCAGGGGGCGGTGCGCGTGGGAGCAGATGTGATCTGATCTCTGGCGGCTAGGGTTGGCCGGCGCCTCGCATATATATATGCGTGACCAGGCGGAGAGACGTGGGCTGGACCCACGTCTGAGTCGGTTCGGAAACAGCCCACGATCCGACGTCTCAGATCGTGGCCCAGCTGTCAAAACTCTCCGTTCCTGACCGGCAAAAATAAGCTCCGGCTCGGCTCATTCCCGCAACCCGCGGCGCGGCGCGTCGTGACGAAACGTGGCGTGGCGTCGGAGGAGGAGTGCGCGAGGGCTTCTTCTCTTCTCAAGCTCCAATAGCATGAGGGAGAGAATCCCTTATAAACCACTCCAACTCTCCTTCCACTTCCGGGGTGGTACTAAACTTCCCACCACCCCTTGTCATGACACCTACATGGGCCCTTAGAGATTTTTCAGAAATTGTTAGATGGGCCTTAGGCCCATCCCATATTTCAACAATCCCCCACCAGATCTCGAGGGCCCATCATGTCCTCTGTTCCAGTTGCTGTTTTGATATACCAGTATTTCAGTGCAGACCTGTTAAGGTTGAGCTTCACCTAGAACAAGTAGCTACACTTCTTCACAACTGAACAATGGACTATGCCTTGAATTGTCAGTTTGGCGTAAAGAAGTTTCGCCACATGTCCAACCAGTACTAGACTGCCGAAGGCTGACCCCTCGGGTGGAGCATATAAGTCACACTCCTGGCCTATTCATGAGCTTACTAGAGATCACCCCAATCTCATAGACTGTGACCAGCAGTCGGGCTCATATAGGTGTGTTCCTCCAAAGATCGCTATGTAGGATAGCATCTTGCTTGTATAAGCTTTGGAACACATTAAGACAGTAGTCAACCTACCATACAGTTTCCGAGAGTATTGCATCTCCAACGGAGTGGGTTAGTAAAGTTACTCTCCTCGGTTCACCACTGGCTTGTTTTCCTAGGTCCTACTTCACGGGATCTCCGATCACATAGGTTGGGTTACTACCATGGCAACTCATGTGGGTCTCATACCCATCTCCCTCGATGCGTTATCTATCACAACACGTGATAGCCCTTTAGTAAAGGGATCTGCCAGATTCTTAGCTATTTGGACATAGTCCAACGCTATCACTCCGGAGTTTCTCAATTTTCTAACAGCTTTTAATCTCATTCTTATATGTTTGTTGGACTTCATGTTGTCCTTTGAACTCTTCACCTTGACAATGACTGTCTGGTTGTCGCAGTTCATAAGGATGGCCGGAACCGGCTTTTCAACCACGGGCAAGTCCATCAAAAGATCTCGAAGCCATTCTGCTTCGCCACCAGATGTGTCTAATGCTGTTAATTCTGCTTCCATTGTTGATCTCGTTAAGATCGTTTGCTTGCAAGACTTCCAGGAAACAGCACCACCTCCAAGAGTAAAGATATACCCAGTTGTGGCCTTCATCTCATCAGCATCAGAGATCCAATTCGCATCACTATACCCTTCAAGTACCGATGGGTCTCCGGTATAGTGAAGTCCATGGTTCATAGTACCTTTCAGATAGCGCATAACTCTTTCAATAGCACGCCAATGTACATCACCCGGATTGGAAACAAACCGGCTCAGTTTGCTCACGGCAAACGCGATGTCAGGCCTCGTTGCGCTTGCTAGGTACATGAGTGAACCAATAATTTGAGAGTATCTCAATTGATCTATAGCTGTGCCCTTGAACTTTCGAATCAGCACACTAGGATCATATGGTGTTTGAGATGGTTTGCAGTCAAAATATCCAAAACGACTCAAAACCTTCTCAACATAATGGGATTGCAGAAGTGTAATCCCACCCTCATTATCTCTCAATAGCTTGATGTTCAAGATAACATCAGCCACCCCAAGGTCTTTCATCTCAAAGTTCTGAGATAGAAATGACTTAACCTTCTCAATAACTTTGAGGCTGGTTCCAAATATCAGTATGTCATCAACATACAAGCACAATATAACTCCTTCGCCCCCACCATAGCGATAGTATACACATTTGTCAGCTTCATTAACAAAGAAGACAACTGATGTCAGAGTTGTATTAAACTTCTCATGCCATTGCTTAGGTGCTTGTTTCAGGCCATATAGAGATTTTAGCAGCTTACACACCTTTCCTTCCTGACCATCTATTACAAAGCCATCTGGCTGTTGCATATAGATTTCCTCGTCTAGGTCTCCATTCAGGAAAGCCGTCTTAACATCCATCTGGTGGATGAGAAGACCATGCGAGGCCGCCAACGAGAGTAATACTCGAATGGTGGTTAGTCTGGCCACAGGTGAATAAGTATCGAAGAAATCCTCTTCTTCTTTCTGGGCATAACCCTTGGCCACAAGCCTAGCCTTGTACTTTTCAATCGTACCGTCGGGCCTAAGCTTCTTTTTGAACACCCACTTACAACCCAGTGGTTTGCAACCATAGGGATGCTTAGTGATCTCCCATGTCCCGTTAGCCATGATGGAATCCATCTCGCTACGGACCGCATCTCTCCAGTAATCAGCCTCTGGAGATGCATACGCTTCTGCAATAGAAGTGGGAGTATCATCCACGAGGTACACGAAGAAATCATCACCAAAGGTCTTTGCAGTCCTTTGTCTCTTTCCCCTACCAAGGGTTTCCTCGTCATCCTCCTCAGGATTCTCATCATGGGTTTGTTCATAATAATCCATAGGAATGGCAGGCTCAGGAGTCTCCTCAGATTCCTGTCTAGAAGTGCTTTGCATATCTCTCATAGGAAAGACATCCTCAAAGAATGTAGCATCCTTAGACTCAATAATTGTACCGACCTTCTGATCAGGTACCTCAGATTTTACTACTAGAAATCTATAGCCAACACTGTTCTTAGCGTAGCCCAAATTAACGCAGTCCACAGTCTTTGGTCCAAGCTTACGCTTTTTGGGGATCGGCACATTGACTTTCACCAAATAGCCCCAATTACGCAAGTACGAGAGTGTCGTCCTTCTCTTCGCCCATTGCTCATAGGGAGTGATCTCATTATCCTTTGTTGGAACTTTATTCAGGACATGACATGCTGTCAATATCGCCTCCCCCCACCATGCCTTGGATAAACCCGATGTATCTAACATGGCGTTAACCAAATCAGTTAGAGTACGGTTTTTCCGTTCGGCAACCCCGTTTGACTGGGGTGAATAGGGAGGCGTCCTCTCATGAATAATGCCGTGTTCTGCACAAAAGGAATTAAACTCACTCGAGAAGTACTCTCCACCACGATCTGACCGGACTCGTTTAATTTTCTTTTCAAGTTAATTTTCAACTTCTGCCTTATAGATTTTAAAGTAGTGTAGAGCCTCATCTTTAGTATTTAATCGATACACATAGCAATATCTAGTGGAATCATCTATCAATGTCATGAAGTATTTCTTTCCACCTTTAGTCAATACACCATTCATCTCACAAAGATCAGAATGTATGAGTTCTAATGGTGCCAAGTGTCTCTCCTCCGCAGCCTTATGGGGCTTGCGTGGTTGCTTAGATTGCACACACGAATGGCACTTAGAACCTTTGGCTAATGTGAAACTCGCGATTAAATTCAACTTGGCTAGCCGCGTCATAACACCGAAACTAATGTGACAAAGACGTGAATGCCAAACTTCAGATTCATTAACACTCGAATGAATATTGTTCACGACTTTATTACAAAACTCAGCGAGGGAAAGGCGGAACATTCCTCCGCACTCATAACCTTTTCCAACAAATTGTCCATATTTAGTAACAACTAATTTATTAGACTCGAATACCAACTTAAACCCTTCTCTACACAGAAGGGAGCCACTAACGAGGTTCTTCTTGATGGCGGGGACATGCCGCACGTTCTTCAGCTGCACGATCCTTCCCGAAGTAAACTTCAGATCGACCGTGCCAACACCATGAACAGAAGCACTCGCGCCATTCCCCATCAATACGGACCCATGGCATGTGACCTGGTAAGAAGAAAACAATGAAATGTCAGCACATACATGAACACCTGCACCTGTGTCCACCCACCAATCGGTGGACTGAAACACTGAAAATACAGTAAATAAATTACCGTACCCAGATGCACCATTCTCATTATTGTCAACAATCATGTTGACGGACTTGGAGTCCTGTGCTGGCTTCTTGAACCTGTTTGGGCACTTGCTGGCCCAATGTTCCTCAGAACCACAATTGAAGCAGCCATCTCCCTTCTTGTTCTTCTTGAAGGTCTTCTTCTCCTTCTTTTTGAAGTCGGTATTCTGTTGGACACCATTCTTTCCCTTGGGCTTGTGGGAACTGGGGTTCTTCTGATGCACCATATTTGCAACAGAAGTTCCTTCAACCCCTTTTCCGTGCGAGTCCTTTGTCCTCGAGTTCTGCTCAACACTCAGATGGCCGATGACATCCTCAACTGAGAATTCACGCCTCTGATGTTTCAGAGTGGTAGCAAAGTTTCTCCACGAATTAGGGAGCTTAGCAATTATACAACCCGCGACAAATTTGCCCGGTAAATTGCACTTAAGAAGCTCAAGCTCCTTAGCGATGCATATCATCTCATGAGCCTGTTCCAACACAGGACGGTTCTCGACCATCTTGTAATCATGGAACTGCTCTATGGTATACATCTCACTCCCAGCATCGGTGGTGTTGAATTTAGATTCGAGCGCCTCCCACAAATCCTTGGCAACCTGCATATGTAAATATGCATCGACCAACTTATCTCTGATCACGCTCAGAACTGCTCCGATAAAGACGACGGTGGCCTCCCTGAACGCCTTCTCCTGTTCAGGAGCGATCGTTCCTGTGGGAGTCGCACCGGCGACCCAGAACACGTTCATGGCCGTGAGCCATAAGGTGGTTTTGGTCTGCCAACGCTTAAAGTTTGTCCCCGTAAACGGGGCCGGTTTCAATGCAGCAGCAAAACCCGCATTCGAAAAACTCCTACACACATTAGGTTTTTGGATTGTTGAAGAAATAGGCAGTTTTTCGATTAAATTAATCCAAGAATAAATCATGAACATGACATGAACAATACTGATAACATGTTGATTACGATCTAGCAAAGCACGCACTATGCATATAGTAGAAATATCTACGCATATCACTAGTACTGCTACGACAGATAAAACCAGAACAGGGATAAACGATGTATACCCTCCAATTGACCAGTTGGCCGTAGCAGCGGCGGCGGCGGCGTCATCAGCCGCCTTCTTCTCAGCAGCAGCCTGGTCGGCAGCGGCCTTGTCGGCGTCGGTGGCCATGGAGATGATGATGAGGCGGTCGTGGACGAAGCAGACGATCGGAGGCGAGCAGTCGCGTACGTGACGCTCCCCAAAAACCTAATCGCCCCTCTCCCGTACAGGATCTGGAGAGGCGGGGTTTCGGAGGCCTGCTCTCCCGTCAACCGTGTACGCGGTGAACGGGATGGAGTCGCCGGCGGCAGAAGGAACAATGGCAGGGGGCGGTGCGCGTGGGAGCAGATGTGATCTGATCTCTGGTGGCTAGGGTTGGCCGGCGCCTCGCATATATATATGCGTGACCAGGCGAAGAGACGTGGGCCCACGTCCGAGTCGGTTCGGAAACAGCCCACGATCCGACGTCTCAGATCGTGGCCCAGCTGTCAAAACTCTCCGTTCCTGACCCAACAAAAATAAGCTCCGGCTCGGCTCATTCCAGCGGTGCGTCGTGACGAGGCGTGGCGTGGCGTCGGAGGAGGAGTGCGCGAGGGCTTCTTCTCTTCTCAAGCTCCAATAGCATGAGGGAGAGAATCCCTTATAAACCACTCCAACTCTCCTTCTACTTCCGGGGTGGTACTAAACTTCCCACCACCCCTTGTCATGACACCTACATGGGCCCTTAGAGATTTTTCAGAAATTGTTAGATGGGTCTTAGGCCCATCCCATATTTCAACATATATGACACCAAAATCACTATCCAATCACCATCGAGAGTACTGACTACCAATCACTATCCAATCGGCGACTTGAAAATAAATTAAATAAATAACAGTTCAAATTGTCAAGAAACTCAAGATAGTTAAGTAAACGGGGAAACTATCCAAGGAAAAGTAGACATGGGCGTACGATAGTTAGAGTAAAACCGGGTACATGATCTCAGATCCCATATGACACCAAATGCATGGCGAGACACGACCTCGTGGTACACCAGCGAAGACACGCCTGACAGAGCGTGCACGAGCGAGCGCCGCTTTAGAGTTAACCAGAGATGGAGGACGAAGGACAGAAGCCGTAGACATCACATCACCTCCCTTGGGTCTTGTGCTTTAATCCAGATTTTGTTTTTTTCTCATCCCTTTAAAGATTTCAAAGAGGTAGAGAAGAGAAAGATACGGACGGAATATCTGGGAAAGCAGCTGGCTTGGTTGGTTCACTCCAATATCTTACTGCATTTGGCTACATGCTTCTGTGTAACCCCATAATTAGCTAGCAGACAGTTCCTATTGCTCTTTGTTACCGGAGGGAGGATAGAAGACACTTTGGATGAGCTATATATATAGAGAGAGACTAGTAACTAGCCGAATGCATGACTAGCTAGATCATCCGATAGCCATGTATTTGCATTTAGTCATGAGTATACTACTGCAGCCCACCACTGCACAAAGTTCAAATGCATGCACATCATGTGTGACTTAAACAAAAGGACTGCACGCTTTTGGGCCTTATCAACGTCTAGTTCGCAACGTTAGGGGAAACATGCATGTCGTCAACTTACGTACACCATACAAAATGCATGTGTCTACGTGGCTAGCTTTTGACTTCCATGACAATTAGCAGGCCTGCACCACGAGGATAAGTTCGATTCTGCTATTTCTTCCCCGGTCAACTTTTTGATTTTTTTTTTCCTTCTTTTTTTACACGCACAAAACACACAGGTTTTTTTTTGGTTGCACTGTTTCCAAAGCATGCTCTGTTTCGAAAGCTCATTCAGAACATAAAACTGAGCACAAGTAAAAATGTGCTACAACCTACAAGAGGAGTATATCTCAATTCAGAATACAAGCCAACACGAGGAGCTTCGGTGCCGTTTCTCTCTTTCCAGGAAAAAAGGAAGAAAGAATGATAGAGCTGCAGCGTTGCCTCACGTACGTACGTACGTGCGTGGCAGTCAGGCAAGCAAACAAGCAGGAGTACCTAAGTACAACAGACACTGATGATCGACAATAGCTACTAATCGTGATGCTGTTTCGAATTTCAGACAAAAAGAACAGATCAAAGTAAAATATATATCGTAGTGCTAGCACAAAAAGAATTGTTGTAGTATATCTTAATTCAGAATACAATCATCGAAAAATGGGGTGCCGTTTCTTTCAACAAAAAAGAATCCAAGATAAGAACTGCGGCTAGCACTCCGTTGGCAGGCAGCAGACATCGATCTCCTCCACACACACTCGCTTGCTGCGAAAGAATTTCAGAGAGAGATCACCGGTTCAGTTCAGAAGGAGGCCGATGCGCGGGCATGCACGGCGGCGACGGTCAGCACTGCGCCGGCTTGACCTTGGAGACACTGGTGAGCACGCCCAGCGCCGTCAGGTCGCCCACCACAGTCAGCTCCTTGCACTACTAGAAAAAGGACTTTACGTGAGGCCCATTAGTCCCGGTTTGGAAACGGACTGGTGCTAATGTGACCATTAGTCCCGGT
Source organism: Elymus sibiricus (assembly GCA_039707655.1). Taxonomy (NCBI): domain Eukaryota; kingdom Viridiplantae; phylum Streptophyta; class Magnoliopsida; order Poales; family Poaceae; genus Elymus; species Elymus sibiricus. The sequence goes on along the minus strand of CM077668.1, from coordinate 468,568,036 downwards.
TCCAACGGCTAGGGGGGCGGGCATCATTAGTCCCGGTGCGTGTTGAACCTCTAGTACCGGTTCGTGACACGAACCGGGACTAAAGGGGCCTTTAGTCCCGGTTCGTGTCACGAACCGGTACTAGAGGCTCACCTTTAGTCCCGGTTTGTGTCACGAACCGGGACTAAAGATGCTCCTATATAAACCCTTCGTCCAGCCCGAGCTCTCTATTCTTCCCCTTTCCTCTCCTCTCTGTTATTCCCCTCTTCCTCGAGCTCATCCTCCATTTTTGTCAAAATTTATCAAAATTTGGAGGCACCCCATCCATCCAAGTGTTCACAAAGGTTAGTAACTTTGTCCTTTCATCTCTCATTGCTAGATTAGCTCTTGCAATGCTCTATAAGTAAGTAATTTGTGGGTTTTAGTTTGGGAGTATTTATATGTGGTAGTTTATTTGATTTATATGCAATTTGAGCTCAAATTAACTTCTTAGTTTGCATGTGTAGGTGTGGTTTACTTAGTGCCTTCCCGTCCCCGTCCTAACCACCGTCGATCGCCCTCACCGTCCCGTCGCCGGCACCACCTTGGTGAGCCTCTTGTTCTTATCCTTTTTATAAAAAGAAAATTATGTTTGTGTGATTTAGATAGTTAGTTGTATAATTTTCTTACCCGTACGTTGTTTGTTATACATAGTGGCATGGTTTTGATATCCGTCCCCGTCGGCCCTCGTCCGGTTTATGATTCGGATGTGGTATATTCTTTTTTATAACTATTTGTTGCATTTCATGTTTATGACAATTATGCTCATCAAGTTGACATAGATATTTTTATCTAGGAGGCATGTGAACCGGAAATTGCAACCGATCCTCTTGTCGAGAAGTTAAATTTAGTTGAAAAAGAAAACGAGTATTTAAAAGAAAAATTGAAAAGAATTGAAGAAGAGAAGATAAAACTGGAGTTGTATGTTGCCGATGTCGTCGATGATCACAAGATCAAGATGGATGCAATGCGCTTGAAGATTCGAAAATTTTAAAAATATGCCATTGCTAGTGAGGCTTGGTATCACTATGCTGTTGGATCAATTGTTACCTTAGTTGCGATCTTGATCGCATTTGTTGTTGCATTTAAATGCTTTAGCTAGAGAGTTTGTATGTTGTTTTATGAGAACAAGTGTGTATGAACTTGTATTAATTTGGTCTTTTTGGTGTTGTGTAATGAAGATGAGCCGGCAATGAATGTACGATGACCGATGCTCTCCCCGGTTCATTAATGGCGTGCGTACTTTTCTGGACACGGCTGAGGCAAACAAGCGGGCGGATGGTTTTATGTATTATCCATGTGCTGGTTGTAAGAATGATCGAAATTACTCTAACTCAAGAACCATTCACGTCCACCTGTTTGAGTCCGGTTTCATGTCCGGCTATAACTGTTGGACCAAGCACAGAGAAAGAGGGGTCCTAATGGAAGAGAATGAAGAAGAAGAGGATGAGGACAGCTATCCTGGCCATGGGTTCCCTGAATACGATGGTACAACAATGGGGGGAAGAAGCTGAGCCGGCAATGCGGGAAGAAGCTGAAGAAGAGGCATCAGATGAGCCCGCTGATGATCTTGGTCGGGCCATTGCCGATGCAAAGAAAAAATGCGCAAGTGAAAAGGAGAAGCTGAAGTTGCAGCGTATGTTAGAGGATCACAAGAAATTGTTGTACCCAAATTGCGAAGATAACAAGAAAAAGCTGGGCACCACACTAGAGTTGCTGCAATGAAAGGCAGAGAATTGTGTATCTGACAAGGGATTTGAAAAGTTACTGATAATGTTAAAGAAGATGCTTCCAAAGGACAACGAATTGCCCGACAGTATGTACGAAGCATAGAAGGCTGTCTGCCCTCTAGGATTAGAGGTGCAGAAGATACATGCATGCCCTAATGACTGCATCCTCTACCGCGGTGAGTACGAGGATCTGAATGCATGCCCGGTATGCGGTGCATTGCGCCATAAGATCAGCCGCGATGACCCTGGTGATATTGAGGGCGAGCGCCCCAGGAAGAAGATTCCTGCCAAGGTGATGTGGTATGCTCCTATAATACCACGATTGAAACGTTTGTTTTAAAACAAAGAGCATGCCAAGTTGATGCGATGGCACAAAGAAGATCGTAAGAAAGACGGGAAGTTGAGAGCACCCGCTGACGGGTCGCAGTGGAGAAAAATCGAGAGAAAGTGGAGGACTTTGCAGATGACGCAAGGAACGTATGGTTTGGTCTAAGTGCAGATGGCATTAATCCTTTTGGGGAGCAGAGCAGCAATCATAGCACCTGGTCTGTGACTCTATGTATGTATAACCTTCCTCCATGGTTGTGCATGAAGCGGAAGTTCATTATGATGCCAGTGCTCATCCAAGGCCCTAAGCAACCCGGCAACGACATTGATGTGTACCTAAGGTCATTAGTTGAAGAACTCTTACAACTGTGGAATGAAAAAGGTGTACGTGCGTGGGATGAGCACACACAGGAGGGATTTGACCTACATGCATTGTTGTTTGTAACCATCAATGATTGGCCTGCTCTCAGTAACCTTTCAGGACAGACAAACAAGGGATACCGCGCATGCACGCACTGTTTAGATGATACCGACATTATATATTTGGATAAATGCAAGAAGAATGTGTACCTGGGACATCATCGATTTCTTCCGAGAAGGCATCCCGTAAGAAAGAAAGGCAAGCATTTCAAAGGTGAGCAAGATCACCGGAAGAAGCCTCGCCACCATACTGGTGATGATATACTTGATATGGTCAAGGATTTAAAAGTAATCTTTGGAAAGGGTCCTGGTGGATAATCTGTTCCGAATGACGCTCACGGACGCGCACCCATGTGGAAGAAGAAATCTATATTTTGGGACCTACCCTATTGGAAAGACCTAGAGGTCCGCTATGCAATCGACGTGATGCACGTGACGAAGAATCTTTGCGTGAACCTACTAGGCTTCTTGGGCGTGTATGGGAAGACAAAAGGTACACCGGAGGCACGGGAGGACCAGCAACGTATGCACGGAAAAGACGGCATACATCAGGGTCATGCCAGCTACGCTCTTACCAAAGAAGAGAAGTAAATCTTCTTTGAATGCCTACTCAGTATGAAGGTCCCGTCTGGCTTCTCGTCGGATATAAAGGGAATAATAAATATGGCAGAGAAAAAGTTCCAGAACCTAAAGTCTCATGACTGCCACATGATTATGACGCAACTGCTTCCGGTTGCATTGAGGGAGCTTCTACCGGAAAACGTTCGATTAGCCATTGTGAAGTTATGTGCATTCCTCAATGCAATCTCTCAGAAGGTAATCGATCCAGAAATCATACCAAGGTTAGAGAATGATTTGGTGCAATGTCTTGTCAGTTTCGAGTTGGTGTTCCCACCATCCTTCTACAATATCATGACGCACGTCCTAGTTCACCTAGTCGAAGAGATTGCCATTCTGGGTCCTGTATTTCTACACAATATGTTCCCCTTTGAGAGGTTCATGGGAGTCTTAAAGAAATATGTTCATAACCGTGCTAGGCCAGAAGGAAGCATCTCCAAGGGCCATGAAAATGAGGAGGTCATTGAGTTTTGTGTTGATTTTATTCCTGACCTTAAGCCAATTGGTGTTCCTGAATCGCGGCATGAGGCAGACTGGGTGGAAAAGGCACGCTAGGACTGAAAGCAATAATATGTATGGACGGGCATTCTTGGGCGCAAGCACACTACACAGTTCTACAAAATTCCTTCTTGATGGCTCCGTATATCGAGGAACACAAGAATATTCTATGCTCCAAACACCCGGAGCAGACTGACGACTGGATTACACGTGAACAAACGGGGACTTTCGCCGATTGGTTGCAGACACGTCTCATGCATGACGACGCTGTTGAAGATGATCTGTACTTGCTGTCCCAGTTACCATCTTCGAATATATTGACTTTCAAAGGGTACGAGATAAATGAGAATACATTTTACACGATCGCCCAAGATAAAAAGAGCACCAACCAAAACAGTGGTGTCCGCTTTGATGCAGCAAACACCAATGGGCCAAAGGACACATATTATGGTTACATAGAGGAGATATGGGAACTTGACTATGGACGTGGTTTGAAGGTCCCTTTGTTTTGGGCAAATGGGTCAATCTGACAGGAGTCGGGGCAAAGGAAGACCCGCAGTACGGAATGACAACAGTGGATCTCAACAATCTTGCTTACGCAGACGAACCATTCGTCCTAGCCAATGATGTGGCGCAGGTTTTATATGTGAAGGACATGTCTACCAAGCAAAGAAAAAGAAAAGATAAGGAAGCGAATACATCATACGATGAGCCAAAGCGCCACATAGTTCTTTCAGGGAAAAGAAACATCGTGGGAGTGGAGGACAAGACAGACATGTCAGAAGATTATGAAAAGTTTCATGAAATTGCTCCCTTCACAGTGAATATTGACCCGAGCATCCAGTTAAATGATGAAGATTGTCCATGGTTACGGCGCAAAGGTACACACACGAAGAAAAAGTTTTATACCCAAAGATCCCACTCTGGGATGTGACCGGCCTTCACTGTCATCACTTTCTTCTCTAGTGAGTTTTCGGACTTATATACCTGGAAAGTCCCACTTCGGACAAACCGGAGGGAATCTTTGTAATAGTTAGGGTACTTATGTGTATTGGCATTTGAAACGCGAAGAAATATTGTGTAGAAACAAATTATTTCTGACTTCATTTGCTTTTTTTCATGCATTTACTGGTTTTTTTTTAGCTAAATGACCCTGAAATTGAAAAGCACTACAAAATGAACTCTGAAAATGTTGAAAGTTGGCATGGTATCATCATTTCACCCGCATAGCATGTGCTAAAAAGTTTAGAGGGTTATGGCAAAAACTGGATGCACTTCGTGTACAAAATGGACAATCTCTTTCGAAGTATCAGGGTTTCGGACGAAAACTCATCTGTTACAAAGGCATTTCATTTTTTTAAACTTATTTCAACTCCAGACTTTTTGTGCATTCAGTATGCACCATTCAAAGCCACGTCATCAATTTTCAACCCTTTCTGACTTCATTTGCTATTTTTCATGCATTTACTGATTTTTTGAGCTAAATGACCCTGAAATTGAAAAGCACTACAAAATGAACTCTGAAAAGGTTGAAAGTTGGCATGGTATCATTATTTCACCCGCATAGCATGTGCTAAAAAGTTGAGAGGGTTACGGCAAAAACTGGATGCACTTCGTGTACAAAATGGACAATCTCTTTCGAAGTATCAGGGTTTCGAACGAAAACTCATCTGTTACAAAGGCATTTCATTTTTTTAAACTTATTTCAACTCCAGACTTTTTGTGCGTTCAGTATGCACCATTCAAAGGCACGTCATCAATTTTCAACCCTTTCTGACTTCATTTGCTATTTTTCATGCATTTACTGATTTTTTTGAGCTAAATGACCCTGAAATTGAAAAGCACTACAAATGAACTCTGAAAAGGTTGAAAGTTGGCATGGTATCATCATTTCACCCACATAGCATGTGCTAAAAAGTTGAGAGGGTTACGACAAAAACTGGATGCACTTCGTGTACAAAATGGACAATCTCTTTCGAAGTATCAGGGTTTCGGACGAAACCCCATCTGTTACAAAGGCATTTCATTTTTTTAAACTTATTTCAACTCCAGACTTTTTGTGCGTTCAGTATGCACCATTCAAAGTCATGTCATCAATTTTCAACCCCTTTCTGACTTCATTTGCTATTTTTCATGCATTTACTGATTTTTTTGAGCTAAATGACCCTGAAATTGAAAAGCACTACAAATGAACTCTGAAAAGGTTGAAAGTTGGCATGGTATCATCATTTCACCCACATAGCATGTGCAAAAAAGTTGAAAGGGTTACGGCAAAAACTGGATGCACTTCATGTACAAAATGGACAATCTCTTTCGAAGTATTAGGGTTTCGGACGAAAACTCATCTGTTACAAAGGCATTTCATTTTTTAAACTTATTTCAACTCCAGAATTTTTGTGCGTTCAGTATGCACCATTCAAAGCCACATCATCAATTTTCAACCCTTTTTGACTTCACTTGCTATTTTTCATGCATTTACTGATTTTTTTGAGCTAAATGACCATAAAATTGAAAAGCACTACAAAATGAACTCTAAAAAGGTTGAAAGTTGGGATGGTATCATCATTTCACCCACATAGCATGTGCTAAAAAGTTGAGAGGGTTACGACAAAAACTAGATGCACTTCGTGTACATAATGGACAATCTCTTTCGAAGTATCAGGGTTTCGGACGAAAACTCATCTGTTACAAAGGCATTTCATTTTTTAAAATAACCTAAGAATTACCAAATTGAATATAATGATAAAACACACTAATATTAAACAGCAGAAAAAGAATCACTAAAAAATCTATTTTTAAAGTAAAGTTATTCACAAACTAGTGATTCACACAAATTCCAAATAATTCAAATTTAAACTATTCAAATTTGAAAACTACTGGCACTAACAGAAAGTTTATATTTTTTTACCTAAAGCAAAAAGATTCACTCAGAAACTCTAAATAAAGCAAAAAACAACTCAGAAACAAAAGAAAATAAATAAAGTAGAAAACAAAAAAAACAAAAAAATAAATAAATTAAAAAAAGCCCGCCTACTGGGTCGCCACAGCCTGCATACGACTAGAAACCCAACCTCTAGTTGGGCCAGGATGTAGGCCCAGTAGGCCCAACAGGGCAGCACAGGTTCAATAGGCCCACAAAGGCCTGCTTAGAGAGGAGCTTGAGGGTGATGCCGCGGCGGGGCTTATAAGCTGGTGCGGGCGCCTCTCGCCAAGCGAGGTGGGACTAAACTTGCCCTGCACCACGCCTGCGCGAGCACCAGCCTTTAGTCGCGGTTGGTGACTCCAACCGCGACTAAAGGCCCCCCTTTAGTCGCGGTTGGAGCCACCAACAGGGACTAAAGGCCTGGCTTCCCGTCGCTTGGCCTGGCCAAAATTCACCTTTAGTCTCGGTTGGTGGCTCCAACCGGGACTAAAGGTGCCTAGTATATAAGAAACACTTACGAATATTCCCCTTCGCCCTCTCCATTCCCATCGACGCCGAACCAGGACGCCGCCAGGCTGCCGCCGCCGTCTCGCCTTTCCCCCGACGCCGTCTCGCCTCTCCCCCGACGCCGGAGCTCGTCGCCGCCCCCGACGCCGGCGCCTCCTCCCCGATCCCCGACGCCGGACGCGCCCTCCTCCCCAAGCCGCGACGCCGCCCGCGCCCTCCTCCCCGAGCTACTCGCCGCGCCGCCTGCCCCGACGCCGTCGCCGCCCCAACGCGGCGCCCCCCCCGCCGGCCTCGACCTCGCCCGCTGTGAGCTCGCGCCCCCCTCCGGCGATTTTTTTTCACTAGTTATTTATACAATGTATTCATGAATGTTTTGATGTTCTATTTAGATGTTTTAGATGTTTTAGATTATTATTAATTAGTATACAATGTATGTATCTAAATTTAGATGTTTTAGATGTTTATTTTTTCACTATATGTATGTATGTTTTAGTTTTTGTTCACTAGTTTTTTTATACAATGTATGTATATATATGTATTGTAGATTGACGGTGGAATTTGCATAGATTTTCTGTTTTTTAGTTTTTTATACTTATAGAAAAAAGTTGCATAGGAAAAAGTTGACCATGTATTAATAATATTTTAATGTTAATATATATCTTAATATTGTATTTGCAAAAGTTTGTTATGTATTTGCAAAATCAAGTGAAAAAGAATTACATAAATCACAATCAAGCATTTAAAATATGTTAAATTTGCATAGATCGAATTTGTTCTCGACGTCTACGATGCCCGGCCCGCATCCTCGTCGTCGACTCGTTCGCGACGACGTCCTGCTTCAGAGGAGCCATGTCCGGGACTGGGCTCCGCCGGGCTGGCACTGGGAGGTGCTACCTTCTAGGGCGCGCAGCTTGGTGAGGAACCGGGCTCCCGTCGTCGACCCAGAGCATCTTTGGTGGCGTTCACGTGGGCCACTTTCGGTGCGGAGGCAGCCGGCCCCGCTGGAGGTGGTACGTCGCCGTGTCAGGGAGGAGGACGAGCACGTCCGTCGCTACATGGCTGCGTTGGACGTCAGGTTCTCCAATACCTGGTAGGTTCTTCGGGGATCTCACCCGAGCTATGATCCTGTGATGGTTCCTTCTCTTTGGGTGTCCACCGCCCGCGCCTCAGGACCCGCGAGTGAACTAGATTATTCGATAATATTCGATCTGTATTAGCTAGTGATGTATTCGAGATAATATTCGAGACGATGTATTCGAGATTATATTATTCAATAATATTCGAGACGATGTATTCGAGATTATATTCGATGATGCATATTATCTGGATTATTCGAGATGTATATATATTATCTACTATGATTTAGTTTTTCCTTATTGATTGCATGCATGCATTCTAATTTGAATACTAAATTGTTTTATCTTTCTTCTGGATTAGTTAAATAAAAGCTATGGACAATACCGGCAGAGAAGGAGAAGAGACTATGTTCGACATCATATGCTCTCCAAGCCCAGATGAGAATGAAGAAGATGACAGCTCGCAATATCTGAACAATACCGGTGAGGGTATGATATTTGATGAAGACGAACGAATAGATAAAGTCCAGAACAATGATGACGAAGGAAATGTTATTCTTCAAATAACAAAGACCGGCGAGGTATATTTATATAAGGCATCTGGTGATCATCACATGTTTTAATTGATTTGTATACATATTAACGAATCGATCTTTCTTCTTTTAGCCCTCCGGATCGAGCAAATCTTCTACAAGCAGCAGGGCAGTTCGAGGCCCGGCCAAAAAGTTGCAGGCTGGCATAAAGTACAACATCGAAGCCATCAAATCAAATGGCGAACCGCTTGAACCTAAGAAGAATGCGAACAAGTTCACTCGTCAATGCGGAGTTATTGTCAGGGACCAAATCCCGATCTCCGTTCAAGAATGGAAAATGCCAGCAAAGGGAGATCCAGGAGTTACTTTTGTCGACGAAAGAGCAAAAGATGTCCTTTGGAAATCGCTCATGTCACATTTCACCCTACCAGATCATGTGACAGATGCAGATCTGCAGAAAGTCAGGAAGAGTGCTCTTAAGAAGATGGCGATAACATTCAACAACCACAAAAAAAAAATATGGGCCGCGTACGTCAAAGCAGGAAAGAAGACTCCAGAATTCAAGGGAACACTGGAGAAGGCAAGAGATCACTGGGACGCTTTCGTGCAGTTCAAGGAATCGGAAACAGCTCAGGAACGGTCGAGAATAAACAAGATTAATGCTGCGAAAAAGAAGTGGCACCATACTCTGGGGCCAGGTGGCTACCAGGTGGCCCGACCTAAGTGGGATACCGCTGAGCAAGAGATGCTTGCTGCAGGGGTCACTCCAGTTACATTGAGCTGGCCCGACAGGTGCAGGAGTTACTTTTATGCGCACAGGGGGAAGTTGGACCCAGAGACAGGGCTAGTTTTGGAGCGGGCAATTCTTAAAGAAGCCTCCGACGCTTTACTTAAGGCAATAGAAGATGCTCGAACGGGGGCGTTCACGCGCAACAGAGAGAACGACGAGCTTACGCGCGCCCTGAAGAATCCTGAACACCCGGGAAGAACACGAGGCAAAGGCGTTGTTCCGTGGTTTGAGGGGTTTGCGGACTGGAACGCCGACTACAGAAGCCGTGCGAGAAAGAAGCAGCAGGAGGAGCAGAAGAGGAAGCTGGAGGAGGAGTAGAGGAAGGAGGAAGCACTCCGCCTTGAAGGCCTAGAATCAAAGCACTTGGAGTTGGAACGTGCTTTCAGGCGGCAGCAGGAGCAGATCGACTCACTTAGCCAGGAAAGGGCGTCTCAGCGGCAACAGGAGCAGATCGATCCAGCATTGGATAGCACCGTCCCATCTATGCCGAGAACCAGCGTGGGTTCCGCCCCGGCCGATGATGCACTCCTGGCTACATACCCTGTGGATGATATCAAAGATAGGACTACTTGTGAGCTACACATGAAAGTGAAGAACATATCCATGAAGGTGGCGGACGGCTATGCTTTAACAAATCCCCCTGAAGCAACCTTCCATTGCAATTCGATTCCAGCTGGCTATGCCCGTGTCGGGGTTGATGAAGTGATGTCAGGATATTACGAGCTGGAGCTTGACATTCCTGGAGGTGACGAGGAGTGCACACTGGGAGAGGCCATACATCGTATCATTCTATGGAGAAAGGATTGCATCATCTTTCCAAGGCCACCGACTCCTGCTCCAACAAGTCCGCCGCGTCAGCCGACTCCTGCTCCTCCAAGTCCGCCACCGCGTCAGCCGACTCCTCCTCCTCCAAGTCCGGCACCGCGTCAGCCGACTCCTCCTCCAAGTCTGGCACCGCGTCAGCCGACTCCTTCTCCAAGTCCGGCACCGCGTCAGCGGTCTCCGCCGCCTCAGCAAAAGCGGAAGAGAGGCGCCGCAGCTACGACAGCTAACGGTACAACAGGCAAGAAATTCAGATATGGTCCAAGCCTCAAGCCTCTTCCGAAGTTGCCTTACCACCTGACTGTGGAGGAAAACAACGCCGTAGTGGCTGCCCAAGTGAAGACCCATTTTGGACCGAAACCGGCCCCGCCGCCAAAGGAGAAAGTACCTGAGGATGTCATACAACACTTTATTGATAATGCTCATCCGGCTGCTGTCAAGCATAGTGACTCAGACTATGAGCGCTCTATCAAGAAGTCATACCGTGCACAAAAAGAGAAGGAGTCAAGCTCGAGCTCGAGCCAAGGAGTTGGCAAAAAAAGTGGGAAAACTGTTCCGAACTCCCCGGGTTTAAAGAGGAGGAACTAAGATGGAAATATGTCCGCGGCCAACCTCTGGTCAAGCCTGAGCAGATCCCGCTTCTATCAATGAGAATGCGCAATTTGCATGACTGGTACTGATACGTCTCCAACGTATCTATAATTTTTGATTGTTCCATGCTGATATATGATCATTCTTGGATGTTTTAGAATGATTTCCTATCAACTTTATATCATTTTTTGGTACTAACCTATTGACATAGTGCCAAGTGCCAGTTGCTGTTTTCTGCCCTGTTTTTGATTTACAGAAAATCCATATCAAACGGAGTCCAAACGAAGCGAAACTTTTTGTGGATTTTTTCTGGGTCAGAAGACATCCAAAGGAACAAAGAACTACCGTAGAGGCAGCCCAGGGTGGGCACCACCCACCAGGGCGCGCCAGGAGGCCCTGGCGCGCCCCTGTGGGTGGTGGCCCACTCAGGCCTCCTCTCCACCGCCTCTTCGTCCTATAAATCGCCAAATATTCCAAAACCCCCGTATGTAACCCTAGATGAGAAGTTCCACCGCCGCAAGCCTCTGTATCCACCAGAAACTAATCGGGACCCTTTTCCGGTAATCTGCCGGAGGGGGAATCATCACCGGAGGCCATCTTCATCATCCCGGAGGTCTCCATGACGAGGAGGGAGTAGTTCTCCCTCGGGGCTGAGGGTATGTACCAGTAGCTATGTGTTGTATCTCTCTCTCTCTCGTGTTCTTGAGATGGAACGATCTTGATGTAAACACGGGGTTTGTTGCTATAGATGAATCATATGGAGTTCTTCCCCTCTCTATCTTCTCGATGAATTGAGTTTTCCCTTTAAGGTTTTGCTGTCGGATTGAGTCTTTAATGATTTGAGAGCACTTGATATGTGTTATTGTGATCAACTTGCGGGTTCCGTTTGGGATCTATGCATAGGGGTTGGCACCGCTTGATGCATGTTATTGTGATCAACTTGCGGGTTCCGTGAATTTGGGATCTATGCATAGGGGTTGGCACACGTTCTTGTCTTGATTCTCCGGTAGAAACCTTAGGGCACTCTTTGAAGTTCTTTTGGTTGGATTGAGTAGATGAATCTGAAATTGTGTGATGCATATCGTATGATCAAACCCACGGATATTTGTGGTGACATTGGAATATCTAGGTGACATTAGGGTTTTGGTTGTTTTGCATCTTAAGGTGTTATTCTAGTACGAACTCTAGTCCAAGATTGATCGGAAAGAATTCTAGTACGAACTCTTGTTCATAAGATTGATCGAAAAGAATAACTTTGTGGTGGTTTCGTAGCCAACAACAATTTCTTCGTTTGTTCTCCGCTATTAGTGACTTTGGAGTGAACTCTTTGTCACACATGAGGGATTTCCATATGATTCAACTATGTCAACACTGTTGAGAGATCGCACTAGTGAAAGTACGGACCCTAGGCCTTGTTTTTAAGCATTGCAATACCGTTTTTGTGCCCGTTTACCACTTGTTACCTTGCTGTTTTTGTAATTTCAGATTATAAAAACTCATATCTACTATCCATACTACACTTGTTTTACCATCTCTTCGCCGAACTAGTGCACCTATATAACTTACCATTGTATTGGGTGTGTTGAGGACACAAGAGATTTCTTGTTTTTGATTGCAGGGTTGCTTGAGAGATACCATCTTCAACCTACGCCTCCCGCGGATTGATAAACCTTAGGTCATCCACTTGAGGGAAAATTTGCTACTGTCCTACAAAACCCTGCGCTTGGGGGCCCAACAAAGGTCTACAAGAAGAAGGTTGAGTAGTAGACATCAGGTACCTGAGAGAAGCACTAAAGACCAATCGAGAGTCCCTCATGGTGAAAGTCAAGGCAGAGCATTACTTCCATGCAAAAGATCTGTGGGTTGAGTTTCAAGAAATGTTTCAGTTATTCAATAAAGACGCACTCGACAAATCTATCGTTAGTTGCTATTGTGTGTAAGTGATTTCTTTCTGTAATTTAAGTCTCTAGCTAGCTGTGCTCGTTCATTGCCTGTAATTATCCTCACTATATTCTTTTCTGTGGTATTATGCAGAATGAAGATGTATGAAATGAAAAGAGCTGAACACTATGGCATTGGGTTCATTGACCCAAATACCATTAATCAAGAGACATGGTCAAAAAAATGGTCGAGAAAAGACACAGAGACAAGCTTGCAACAGTTTTTGAAGCAACTAAATACCCAACCAGAAATACTATTTCCTTACAACTTTGGGTGAGTGTTACTATATCTTGTAATACAGATTCTATTTTTGCTTACTAGATGTTAATAAGTGTAGTTGATGAGTTATGCACATGCCCGCTTAATTATACAAACGTGTGCGCATGCAGTTTCCACTGGATCTTGTTAATCATTGAAGTTGACGAGGAAAAGTTCAAATACTGGACTCACTAAATACAGATAATAATGAATACTCAATCGTGAGGGGGATGGTCGACAGGTAATTTCAATCATTATCGCACTATGTCGGCCTCTTTAGTTCATTTCCTGATATCAACTAATTAATAACTCCTTTATTCATTTTCTTTGCCGGCGGGCAGGGCTTGACAAAAGTTCATCAAAGAGTTTAAAGGCGCATGGAAACAACAGCTGAAATTGATGCGACCCAAGGTAATTAATTAAATACTACTAGCTATGTCTGCGCATCTCTTTAATTCTACTTTGATCAATATCATTATCATGCTTGATTAATTATTATCTGATTGAATTCTATTCTCGTAAAGTGCATGAGGCAGTCGCTGGGGAATAATTTATGTGCGTACTACGTTTGCGAGAACATTCGCATGCTGACGTCCGAAAGGAGCACATCTGGAAGACAACTTTGGGTACGTTTGCCAGAACACAATTCAAGAGGAAATAGCGGGATTTTTGGTCGACCAGGTCATAGATCCCAAAGGAGAATACCATTACAAGCTGTAATGCCTGCATGTAATGGTCTGCAAATTGTAGGAGAAATTGTATGTACCAAATTGTATATATATATATATATATATATATATATATATATATATATATATGTGTGTGTGTGTGTGTGTGTGTGTGTGTGTTTGTATGTGAATGGTCGTACGAGAAATTCGATGATATATATATATATATATATATGATCGGTTCTACGAGAAATTCTATTTATATATATATAGTACCATAAAATATGTTTGAAATGAAAAAGAATTAAATGGAAAACACAAAATTAAAAGGAAAAATAAACCAAAATAAAAATGAAAAAGAATTAAAGGTCCCCCAGCCCCCGGCGCCGGCTCGTGCCACGTGGTGGGCCTTTGGTCCCGGGCCGTGTTGAACCGGGACTAAAGGGGGGGGGGCCTTTAGTGCCGGTTTCTGAACCGGCACTAAAGGCCCTTACGAACCGGCACTAAAGCCTGATTCTGCACTAGTGTTGGTGGTGATGTCGATGTCGAATGACGTCACGCCATCCATCTTCACGATGCCCTTCTTGACATTGGCCATTGCTGCTCAGGTCGATGAACACGATTTATCGTACTACCTTTTCCCGCACCATTGTCCATGGATGGAATCGATGATATGAATGGCACACCACTATTCCCCGATGGCTGGATCGACTCTTCCAGACTGCTCATATAGGAAAAGACTAAGCTTATTTGTTTCACTCCAATATCTCATAGCAATCAATTGTTCTATATGTGACTAAAACCGATCGAGGGGTGATTTCAAGATAAGTAGGAATCACTAGAATATGTAGCATCTATTTCATGATTGTATGCTTCCATCTAAATTTAAGCTATACGTAGCTGACTTACAACTACTATTTGGTACTGGAGGAAGGAAGATGCAGACTTCGTAGTGATGGACTATATATATATATATATATATATATATGTGTACCATCCAAATGCCTATCTAGATAGATCATCCGATAGCTATGGATGTAGTCATGAGTATATCACTCCACACCTAGCTAGCTTCATGCAATTCATTCATGACGTGTATTGTTTTCTCTTTCTTTCACATGAAGATTGCATGCATGCACAACATGTGTGACTCTTGTTGGATATCCCATCTTCTATCTACCTAGTGCTACATATGTTCAGATCTTTACACTGCACATGCATATTATCAAGACAACAAACTGGTGTAAAATGCCAACTAAAAAAGTCAAGCAACAAGTGCCAAAACTTAATCCATAAATGATACTAGTATGAAGAATTAGTATGACCAAACATCATATTACATTGAATGACAAATCATAAAAAGTGGTAGCTCCGCAATCCCAGTTGCTGCCCAAGCAAATCCATGCAATGCAACTTCGTTGTTGTCCAATTGATTACACAGTACACACCCATTTGTTTAAATATCTTCATAGTTGGCGTATGCAATATAGATAGGAGTTGTTAGTATCTTGCTATGATTGTATTCTATCCTCTCAACCTCCTGTAATCTTCCCTGTTCGGTTTCAACCGAATTCTCTGTATGCGCTCCAGGATAAGCCCTGGCCAATCAATAAACAACATGCGGCTTCCCCTGGGATGTAGACACACTTACATGGTAGTCAGAACCGAACCCCTTCCATCGCATCTAGCTTTCCCTCGTCGCAATAGCCATCATGTCTTCATCTTCCTCCTCGTCCAGCCGATCTGCCCTCAACAACAATACCTCTGAACCACTCACCCGTACCAGTTACATCTTATAGCGTGCTCAAGCTTGCTACCAAATCATGGGGACTGGCCTCTATAGATACATCGATCAAATTATCTAAGAACCCACCAAAATCATTAACTCCAAGAACGCAAAAGACAAGGATCAGATCGTGCCTAACCCTGCCTACAACCCCTGGCTTATCCAGGACCAGCAAATAATCACCTATCTTCTCAGCAACCTGTTTAAAAAATGTTAAGATTTTTTGAAATTCCAAAAAAATGAATTGGATTTTTTTATTTTTTTGACAATTTTCAAAAAAGTGAACAAAACTTGAAAAATGTGAACAATATTTGAAAACTTGAACAAATTTTTAGAAAATGGAACAGTTTTTGAAAAGTGCAAACAACAATTTTTTAAATCATAACGAAATTTAGAGCAATATTGTTTGAAAAAGAGAGAAAAATGAAACAAAGGGACAATAAAGAAAGAAATATAAACAGAAACAGAAAAAAGGACAAAAAAGAAAAAGAAACAGAACGTGGACTCGCCCAAACTGAGGCCTCGGGGTTGGCAGCAAACAGTAACCCCCCCCCCCCCCCCACAAGTCCCTTTTGGGACGGCCCATTCCACCTATTTTTTCTATTTTGTTTTTTTATGCTTTTCTTTTTATTTATTTAAATGATTCAGTATTTCATATAAGTTCCAAAAAAATTAACAATGTGAATTCTGAAACAAATGTTCAAAAATGAATTAAAAAAATTCATAGATTCAAAATAATGTTTGAATATCCAAAAAATGTTCACAAGTTTGAAAACAATATTTGGGAAACAAAAGAATGTTCATGATTATGGAAAAATGTTTGTGAAAATTAACAAAATGGCTCCCGGAAGTATGGGAGGAGAAGTTGTCGTTATCCGGCTGAGGATCAGGTGAGGTAGAGGGGAAGTGGCTGCAAGCGCGCCACCGGCGTTGACTCGATGGTGTCGTGCCTCGGCGGACTGGATCAGGCAAGGCAACTTGTGCTTTAATTTCCAAAGTGGTGGTTTGGACAGTACTATAACCTGATTTCGTTGGACACCATCGTTCCTTGTTAGGGTCGAGAAGACGTCGCTGATGAACTAGCAAGACCAAACCGCAATCCCGTCTTGTCTGATTCGTCTATGGTGTTATTTCACTGCTTTGAACGATCAAGTGGTTCATGTGCAGTGCAAGTACATGAACAACAAGTTCAACAATCAATACAAGGTGACTAACGGAGGTACGAATCGATGATGAACTCTTCATGTTGTAGGCCACAGATGTTACTTCTTGTTGTTTGAATATACAATAAGATCATTGTTCTTACAAATAGGAAGCAGGCCGTTAGGGTCAATGCTTAGAAAGTTAAGGTATGTTTTGCTTCCACAAAAGTGCAGTTGTTGGACCTTGGTGTCATCTCACTACATAACTAACTCCTTGGGTTTGCCTCTTCATTTCAGAGGCTTTCAGACACTTCCACTAAGGCAATGATCCCGGTACTATCCCAGAGTGTGTATAGAAATGAAACACATATTTGTTTGTTTGGCAAGTATAGCATCGGGATTGATAGGAACTGTGTATTTGTATCACCTTTATGTAATTTTCAGTCCTCTTCCACATATGTGCAAAGGGTTGGTGATGCTCTAGCTATTGTGATTTTTTTAAGGACAAGGGCGGTTCAAAAATTGATAAAGACAATTTAGGGGAGGAAACAGACAATACTCAATATTTTGGCCCTAAGGTAATCATGTCATAAAGAAGTTCTTCTCAAACTTTGGTGCACATAAGAACAAGGTATATAATAGTACTTCGAATGGCCCCTCCTTTCACTTCCAAGTGCACACATTTCTAATTGTACTTCAATTTTATTTCTTATCTTTGGTTTCTTATGCAAAATCCTCGCTATGGTATGAATTTCAGATAAACAATGTTTTACCCAAATATGTGTTGATGGGTCCCTACCACAAATTTTTTTTTGATTTTGCTTTTTCAGAATTAGTTGATTTAATTCTGTATACAATGTCCACGAAGGCGCCAGAAAAGTATCCAAGCGAAGACTACAGTTTGCACTTCATTGCTTTTCTTTCCTCGGTCTAAGGTCCTCCTTGCAAAATAATAGGACTTGGTTGTATTTTCTTTCTTTTGAGTCCGCAATAGAGCTTTGTATTTTCAATGATTTATATTTAATGGAAAGCTCTCTAGGTCCTTCTAGATCCATCTCTATGAAAAAAGCAATAATTTTTTTTGACAAATTTGGAGGGCAGGCTCCAGCATGTACCTTAGATTCATTGTTGGTGGCAACAAATGATGACATCAATTTGGTGGTGCTTCTCAAGTTCCGGTCTCAAAGCTCCGCGTGAAAACCCAAGTGCTGACCCTAGTTGAGTTTATCTGGCAACGATTTTTTCTCTTTTGAATAATTATTTTGTTGAAGGCATTGCTCTGAATTATTGCTCATACTTGATCTTTAGGGGAAAAAGTTCTAACATATGGCCTTTGGTTGCTAGATCTGGTGACGACAGCATTTGAGCGTCATTCTCTTCCTTAAGGCGCTACGTATGGATAACCTTTCTCATTGTATTTGTGATGTTAAGAGATGGTTCATGCAGATCTGGTCGCTGTGGTAGCTTGTTGATTAGATCGGAGTTTTCTTCTTCTTTTTACTCCACCAAGGCATACCTTCGGTTTTGTATGCCTTTGCTCTTTGCTGGCGTGATTTTTTATGTGTGCATTGATGTTGGTTGTGTGCATCTTAATTATGCAAGAATCGGGTGTGTGCTCATTATATTTGTATCCATTTGATGCTTCATTCCGAGGTAATAAAATCCGCTGAAAAATGGGGTGGGTGCTTTTTATCTAGCCCTGTTTGATCAAAATCACTAGTTACAAAGTACCGTCGCAAAGGTCCTCCCACCCCCCTTGTGGTGACTAGTGACACACTGGTTCTGTGGCACACCGACACTTGTCGCACCCTGACAGTTTTGTGCTTTTTTTGTCCATTTGTTTTTCAAATGTTTTTATCTTTTGATATGTGCGTCCAAATCATGAACAATTTTCATCGTTGCGTTTTTCGCGTCAAGATTTGTGAAACGTGATCCCGTGAGACATACCTTTTATTTGAAAAGGGGGAAGCCTGAAATAAAAAATAGAAAACAGAAAAGACTAGAACCAAAAACAAAAACAATGAAAAAACAACAGAAACTAGAAAAAAGGGAAAAGGAAACCGAAAGCATAATTGTGCCTTTTCATGTTTTTTGGAAGCACGGTTGTGCTTCTCCTAAAGTACAACCGTGCATTTCACTTTCGGAGAAGTACATCTATGCTTCACACGCACTGTGAAATGCTTCACATCGAAGCACAACTCCAAAAATGATTGCAGAGAAAATAAAAAAAATTGAAAAACCCCAAAATGCGCACAGAAAAGTAATCCCTTTGTTTCAAAATATAAGGTGCATATATTTTTTTTCAAAATATAAGAAGTAAAAAAAACGTATACCCGCTGGTCGTCCTTTTTTCCTTGAAGCCTAGACGACATAACACATACTAGCGGGTAAAGGCGCGGCGGCACGCTGCGCCCATCAAAGCCTGTGTGTGCGCCTATGTTGCTTTTAATGAGGGAAACAGAAACAATGCATTTGAAAGCGAGCTGATGGCTTGAAAATATCTGTGTATTTAGCGTGTTCATGCAGTTCCTTGTACTTTCTTATTTGTAGAAGCTAGGGAGGTCATAGCAACATGCAAGGAAGTTATTTTCCAAATGAAAGAGAGTGGTGTAATCGCTAACTATGCCAAGGATCCGGACAACATTGCTACCGCCAACGGGGAGAAGTTGGGGCAGAAAGATGGTTGGTTGCAGTGGCGGATCTACACCCCAGGCCTGGGGGGCCTGGGCCCGGGTCATGGCAGTGGTATCCTTCTTTGACTGTAGTGGTCGTGTTACTGTTGGTCACTGTACATCACTGTAGCAACGAAGTAGGCCCGGGGCCCAGCGCTAGGCTGGCTCCGCCCCTGGTTGGTTGTGCCATTGAAAGTCGGATAGTGTGCGAAGTGAAATAGTGCTAGCGGTGTATGTTTTAGATCTTGGCCACTCGTGTACCTATATTTATAGATCGATTTGTCATTTCCAGTCAATCACCAGTTTGATAACTGATCTTGGCCACTAATATTTGTTTCTATTTATTTATGCACATAACACGAGCATGTACATTCGTACATGCAAGGGAAGAGTTTCATTAGCAAGAGATCCTGGAGAAACTTTACTACGAATCTAAATGTTCAATCTTCATACACAAATTTAGGAGTGACATAGTCGATCTGAAATGTCTTATAGCCAAATAAGATAATAGTTCCACATATATATTCCAAGCGCCAATGCTTTTTGTAAGGAACTCACATACCTTTTTACATGATCAAACTGCATTTAGCCCCCATTGTACAAAAAGTCTAAGAAGAACATGAGAGAGGCAAAGGAGAGGTAAAACATCACCGATCACAAAACTGGGGCGGTGAGTGAGGCCACACTTACATCAACAATGAAATTTTCTTAAGCGAAAGTCGACTGCTAGCAACTGTAGAACCTCAAGAAACCAAGAATGGATAAATAATACGAATTTCGGATATAGTATGAACCTATAGAAGCAAGTAAAACCATGGATCAATGAATATCAGGTGAAAAAAATAGACATCAATAATTAGGCATATGTAAATAGTTTTTAGTAAACTTAGCCAAGATGTCCATACCATAAGGATAAGGAGTTCCCATCCAATTTCTTCACCTTCTAGCCGTCTATTACGAACTGAAACAACATGATCCCATGGGCACAACGAAATTCATGTTTGGTCTCTAGGTATCCAAGGCATACAAAACGAATCAGACGAACGACACTGAGACCTCAAAGAATAAATTACGTACCTAGACGAATAACACACAACGGTGCGCTGCTTCCTTCCACAGGCTCCGATGCCGCTCTCCGACAACCTCGGGCATGGTGTTTCATTCACGAACGCCAATGGCGTGGCCTCCCACCCGGATATCAAGTCGATTAGCGTGAAGAGTAGTGCCAACATAAACGATGCCCTCCAACTGAGGGTGATGCGGTGAGTTGCAACTCTCAGCCAACGGCTGAAAGAGTTTGAAGTTCGTCTGGGTGAAGATTTGTTCGAGGGGAGGGCGGAGCCCGACCAACCAAGGGCGACACGGTAGAACGTAGAGGAGAAATACCAGGACGCACCAAGGCTATTGGTTTGTCCAATGCCACTCGTGATCCAGGAAGGTGCAGCTTGCAAGTCACAACCGACTGTCATGGCCGCTGGGTGAAGGCCTAGCTGGGAGACGTCAGGGGAGATGCATCGTTGGACAGTTATCTGCATTGGCCAATTGTGTATGTGCTGTCACTGTTAACACACACACACGCGCGCGCGCGCGCACACACAGAGAGAGAGAGAGAGATTAAGTAGGATGCGGAAGTTATGGCGACCTTGTGACTCTTTCCATTAAGCGATGAGAAAAACCTAGATCAGTCAAAACCAAAAATATATGTGGTAATAGGTAACTACACCCACGATCAGACCTATGGGAGACATGGTGAGAAAGACATGGTGATTGAATAGTTAGGAGGACAGTAATATCCCCAGCCCACATTTTCCAGGAATTATTTCTGACCTTCTTGCGACGTGTGTTCATTTGGAGGAGACGTTTCCGTCGACTACAAAGACGTCTGTGATCCCAAGCCCACATTTTCTGGATTTATTTCAGACCTTCTTGCGACGTGTGTTCATTTGGAGGAGACGTTTCCGTCGACTACGAAGACGTCTGTGACGACGCAATCTCAAAATGATTTGCCGCCTCAGTCTTTCGGAGGTGCTCATGGTCCCCAGCCCACATTTTCCTAGATTTATTTCAGACCTTCTTGGGACGTGTGTTCATTTGGAGGAGACTTTTCCGTCGACTACAAAGACGTCTGTGATCCCAAGCCCACATTTTTCCGGATTTATTTCAGACATTCTTGCGACGTGTGTTCATTTGAAGGAGATGTTTCCTTCGACTACGAAGACGTCTGTGACGACGCAATCTCAAAATGGTTTGACGCCTCAGTCTTTCGGAGGTGCTCATGGAAGTAGGGTTAGTTTGTGTGCGTTTATAGGGATAAGTGTATGTGCGTATGTATGAGTGTATGTGTAGTTCAAAAATATATGTAGCATACACGAAAACAGTGGACCGGCCCTTAATAGAATGACGATGGACCATTCATGCAAGTAAAAAAATTCATAAAATCAAGAGTGTATCATAAAAAAGCAAAGACACGTGTCCATCAACAAGAGCACTCAGGCTCAACACTTGCAATGCATGTCGTTGAGGCTAGCTTAGCCACTATAATACTTGTATATATTCTGGGCCGGGATCCAACCGACCATCTCACCCAAAGCTGGCCACCTGGGCTGTACCTGCCAGGCTGGTCTGCCAGGCTGGTCTGCCAGCACGCGTGGCATGACCTGCCATGGGCCAGGCACGACACGGGCTAAATGGGTCGTGCCTGGCACGTGTCACATCTAGGGCTGTGCCTGCGCCTGGAGGCTGGGCTCGCCGGCCAACACGGCACGACCCGTTTATTATAATTTTTTCCAGAATTTTTAATAGGTATGACCTAAAATTCAGCCCAATAGACCTAAAAACAGCCCAACAGGCTGAAAACATACCGAAGGATAGAAAACATCGAAGCGCATATTTAATAGGTAAACCAACTTGTAACGCCCAATATGCGGTACTATCCTCGAGTAACTTGGAAGTCCCACCAAGGATAGAAGCGCATATCGAAGACGCTTCGCAAGGTGGATATCATTACAACATACCGTGTACTGAATAGATGGGAATACAAGATAAAGGCTTACACTCGCCACAAGCTACAACATGAACACCTCAATACATCAATACATAGAAAACATCATATAGAAGAGCAGGATCCGACTACGGATGAAATCAAACGAAAAAGAAGAACGACATCCACCCTGCTAATCCCGGATCTCCCAACCGGGAACCCATCCTATGATAGATGAAGAAGAAGCAGAAGAACTCCAAATAGAACAAGCATCGCTCTCACATCATAACAACACTTACCTGTACCTGCACCTGTTGTTGTAGTAATCTGTGAGCCACGGGGACTCAGCAATCTCATTACCAAGGGTATCAAAACTAGCAAATCTTAATGGGTATGGAATGGATAAGTGGTTAGGCTGCAGCAAGCACTAAGCATTTATATGGTGGCTAACTTACGAGTACAAGAATAAGAAGAGTAACTATGCATGACGGTCGTGACACTAGTAGAAAATAGGGCTTTGGTCCAGGCCAGATAAGAGCATTAATCCCGGTTCTGTTACGAACCGGGACAAATGGGAGCATCAGTCCCGGTTCATGAGGCCAGGGCGCCGGCCGGGCCAGGGTCCCAGTTCGCCCGGCCCTTTTTGTCCCGGTTCCAAACACGATCCGGGATGAAAGGGCCTCGCTCCTGGCGCAGTCCCTTTAGTCCCGGTTCGTGTCTAAAACCGAGACAAAAGGTTGTCCTTTAGTTCCGGTTTTAGTTACGAACCAGGACTAAAGTTTTGCCTATATATATCCATGTCCCCCGCCCCCATCTCCTCTGTTTTTTGGCCGTCGATCGGGTGGGAGTTGTGCTGCTCTCTGTTTCACCTCCTATGCACATGAGGTGTTTGATGAAATGCCGGAGCCACACTTAAGCTTTCTCCTCTCCAAGCTCGACCTCCAAGCTCCATTTCCCCCAAGATTTGTCTAAGTTTGGCGGCCCGTCCCGTCCCGTCCCCGTCCTCACCGTCGTCGATCACCTGCGCCGATCTCGCGCGTCGCCGGCACCACCGTGGTGAGCCTCTTGTTCTTATCTTCTTTGTAAAAGAAAACATTCTTACTCGTATGATTTAGATAGCTACTTGTATAATTTTCTTACTTTTATTATTGTTTGTTATTATATAGTGCCATGGTTTTGGTATCCGCCCCCGTCGGCTCTCGTCCAGTCTATGATTCGGATGTGGTATATTATCTTTTATAACTATTTGTTTCATTTAGTGTCTATGACAATTATGCCACCAACTTGACATAGATGTTTTTATCTAGGAGGTAGTTGAACCAGAAATTCCAACCGACTATGCAATTCTACTCGAGAGGTTAACTGAAGTTGAAAAAGAAAATGATATTTTGAAAGAAAAATTGAAAAGAACTGAAGAAGAGAAGATGGGATTGGA
The DNA here is from genome assembly GCA_039707655.1 of Elymus sibiricus. NCBI lineage: Eukaryota > Viridiplantae > Streptophyta > Magnoliopsida > Poales > Poaceae > Elymus > Elymus sibiricus. The sequence continues at coordinate 468,544,301 of CM077668.1, read as the reverse complement.
GTTGCATGTTGCCAATATCGTCGATGATCACAAGATCAAGATGGATGCAATGCGCTTGAAGCTTAGAAAGATTAGAAAATATGCCATTGATAAAGAGGCTTGGTATCATTATGCTGTTGGTTCAATTGTTACCTTAGTTGCGATTTTGATCGCATTTTTTGTTGCATTTAAATGTTTTACATAGTTGTATGTTAGTTTCAATGCATGTTTTAATTAGATGCTCTAGAGAGCTGTATGTTGTTCTATGACATTTGATCACTACTGTACTTTGGTTTTAATGTGATGATGAAGTTGTATTAATTTGGTCATTTCTCTATTAATTCATGATGTTCTGTAATGGTTTTAGATATACTTAATTATATAATGCACGCAGATGAACCAGCAATGGATGTACGGTGACCGACGCACCTCCGACTACCTTAAGGGCCTGCATGATTTTCTCGAAGTGGCTGAGGCAAACCAGCATAATGGTTTTATGTATTGTCCATGTACTATCTGTGGGAATACAAAGTCTCACTCTAACTCGAGAACCCTTCACGTCCACCTGATTGAGAAGGGTTTCATGCCACACTATAATGTTTGGACCAAGCACGGAGAAAGAGGGGTTATGATGGAAGACAACGAAGAAGAAGAGGATGATGACAACTATCCTATGTCCCATGAACACGATGATACTGCAACGGGGGAAGCTGAAGATCAAGAGGCACCAGATGTGCCCGATGATGATCTTCGCCGGGTCATTATTGATGCACAGAGAGGATGCGAAAGTGACAGGGTGAAGTTGAAGTTCAATCGCATGTTAGAGGATCACAAAAAACCGTTGTACCCAAATTGCGAAGATGGCAACACAAAGCTCGGTACCGCACTGGAATTGCTGCAATGGAAGGCAGAGAATGGTGTAACTGACAAGGGATTGGGGAAGCTACTGAAAATATTGAAGAAGAAGCTTCCAAAGGATAACGAATTGCCTGAAAGTACGTACGAAGCAAAGAAGATTGTCTGCCCTCTAGGATTAGAGGTGCAGAAGATACACGCATGCCCTAATGACTGCATCCTCTACCGCGGTGAGGAGTACAAGAATTTGAATGCATGCCCGGTATGCGGTGCATTACGGTATAAGATCAGACGAGATGACCCTGGTGATGTTGAGGGCGAGCGCCCCAGGAAGAGGGTTCCTGCCAAGGTGATGTGGTATGCTCCTATAATACCACGGTTGAAACGTCTGTTCAAAAACAAAGGGCATGCCAAGTTGATGCGATGGCATAGAGAACACCATAAGAAAAACGGGAAGTTGAGAGCACCCGCTGATGGGTCGCAGTGGAGAAAAATTGAGAGAAATTGGTGGCCGGACTTTGCATGTGACCCAAGGAATGTATGGTTTGGTTTAAGTGCAGATGGCATTAATCCTTTTGGGGAGCAGAGCAGCAATCATAGCACCTGGCCCGTGACTCTATGTATCTATAACCTTCCTCCTTGGTTGTGCATGAAGCGGAAGTTCATTATGATGCCAGTGCTCATCCAAGGCCCTAAGCAACCCGGCAACGACATTGATGTGTACCTAAGGCCATTAGTTGAAGAACTTTTACAGCTGTGGAATAAAAAAGGGTGTACGCGTGTGGGATGAGCACAAACAGGAGGAATTTGACCTAAAAGAATTGTTGTTTGTAACCATCAATGATTGGCCTGCTCTTAGTAACCTTTCAGGACAGACAAACAAGGGATACAAGGCATGCATGCACTGTTTAGATGACACTGAAAGTATATATTTGGACAAATGCAAGAAGAATGTGTACCTGAGACATCGTCGATTTCTGCCGATCAAGCATCGCTTAAGAACGAAAGCCAAGCATTTCAAAGGTGAGCCAGATCACCGAAAGAAGCCCGTCATCCGTACTGGTGCTGATATACTTGATATGGTCAACGATTTAGATGTAATCTTTGGAAAGGGTCCTGGCATACTATCTGTTCCGAGTGACGCTAAGGGACGCGCACCCATGTGGAAGAAGAAATCTATATTTTGGGAACTACCCTATTGGAAAGACCTAGAGGTCTGCTCTTCAATCGACGTGATGCACGTGATGAAGAATGTTTGCGTGAACCTGCTAGGCTTCTTGGGCGTGTACGGGAAGACAAAATATACACCTGAGGCACGGGAGGACCAGCAACATGTGAACGAAAAAGATGGCATGCATCCAACAAAGCAGTATGAAGGTCCTGCCAGCTACGCTCTTACCAAAGCAGAGAAGGAAATCTTCTTTGAATGCCTGCTTAGTATCAAGGTCCCGTCTGGCTTCTCGTCGAATATAAAGGGAATAATAAATGTGGCAGAGAAAAAATTCCAGAACCTAAAGTCTCATGACTGCCACGTGATTATGACGCAACTGCTTCCGGTTGCATTAAGGGGGCTTCTACCAGAAAATGTTCGATTAGCTATTGTGAAGCTATGTGCATTCCTCAATGCAATTTCTCAGAAGGTAATCGATCCAAATATCCTACCAACGTTACGGAATGATTTGGTCCAATGTCTTGTCAGCTTTGAGTTGGTGTTCCCGCCATCCTTCTTCGATATTATGACGCATGTCCTAGTTCACCTAGTCGACGAGATTGCCATTTTGGGTCCTGTATTTCTACACAATATGTTCCCCTTTGAGAGGTTCATGGGAGTCTTAAAGAATTATGTTCGTAACCGTGCTAGGCCAGAAGGAAGCATCTCCATGGGCCATCAAACAGAGGAGGTCATTGGTTTCTGTGTTGACTTTATTCCTGACCTTAAGAAGATTGGTGTCCCTCAATCGCGGTATGAGGGGAGACTGACTGGAAAAGGCACGCTAGGAGAGAATCCAATAATATGTAGGGACGGGCATTCTTGGGCTCAAGCACACTACACAGTTCTACAGAATTCTACCTTGATGTCCCCGTATATCAATGAACACCAGAATATTCTACGCTCCAAACACCCGGAGCAGTCTGACTACTGGATTACATGTGAACACATCAGGACTTTCAGCAATTGGTTGCAAACACATCTCATGGGTAACAACAAAGTTCAAGAAGACATGTACTCGTTGGCCAGGACACCATCTTCGACTGTATTGACTTTCCAAGGGTACGAGATAAATGGGAATACTTTTTACACGACCGCCCAAGATAAAAAGAGCACCAACCAAAATAGTGGTGTTCGCTTTGATGCAGCAAAAACCAATGGGGCAAAGGACACATATTATGGTTACATAGAGGAGATATGGGAACTTGACTATAGACGTGATTTTAAGGTCCCTTTGTTTCGATGCAAATGGGTCAATCTGACAAGAGGCGGGGTACAGGTACACCCGCATTACGGAATGACAACAGTGGATCTCAACAATCTTGGGTACACAGACGAACCATTCGTCCTAGCCAATGATGTGGCACAGGTTTTCTATGTGAAGGACATGCCTACCAAACCGAGAAAAAGAAAAGATAAGGAAGCGAATACATCATACGATGAGCCAAAGCGCAACATAGTTCTTTCAGGGAAAAGAAACATCGTGGGAGTGGAGGACAAGACAGACATGTCTGCAGATTATGAAAAGTTTCATGAAATTCCTCCCTTCAAAGTGAAGGTTGACCCAAGCATCATGTTAAACAATGAAGATTATCCATGGTTACGGCGCAATAAGCAAGGGACACACGCGAAGAAAAAGTGAAGACTTTCTCTCCACAACTATTCTGATGATGGCTTTGATCTAGAATATCACTGCAGTTACATGTCAAGAAATGAAATCCTTTTTGTAATAGATGAGTTTTCGTCCGAAACCCTGATACTTCGAAAGAGATTGTCCAGTTTGTACATGAAGTGCATCCAGTTTTTGCCGTAACCCTCTCAACTTTTTAGCACTTGCTATGTGGGTGAAATTATGATACCATGCCAAGTTTCAACCTTTTTAGAGTTCATTTGTAGTGCTTTTCAATTTCAGGGTCATTTAGCTCAAAACAAATCATTAAATGCATGAAAAATAGCAAATGAAGTCAGAAAAAGGTTGAAAATTGATGACGTGCCTTTGAATGGTGCATATTGAACACACAAAAAGTCTGGAGTTAAAATAAGTTATTAAAAATGAAATCCTTTTGTAATAGATGAGTTTTCGTCCGAAACCCTGATACTTCGAAAGAGATTGTCCAGTTTGTACACGAAGTGCATCCAGTTTTTGCCGTAACCCTCTCAACTTTTTAGCACATGCTATGTGGGTGAAATGATGATACCATGTCAAGTTTCAATCTTTTCAGAGTTCATTTGTACTGCTTTTCAACTTCAGGGTCATTTAGCTCAAAAAAATCATTAAATGCATGAAAAATAGCAAATGAAGTCAGAAAAGGGTTGAAAATTGATGATGTGCCTGTGAATGGTGCATATTGAACACACTAGAACAAAATTGTAATATTTTTTAATAGCAAAAAGAATCAACTAAAAAGCTTTTATAAACCTCTAGTTATTATCAAAATAATATTAACTTAAAATTATATAAAATTTATCCAACTAAAATTATCAAAGTATTTTTTGTTAAAAACTTTAATAGCAAAAAGAATCACTCAAAAATCTATTTTTAAAGTAAAGTTATTCACAAACTATTGATTCACACAAATTTCAAATAATTCAAATTTAAACTATTCAAATTTGAAAACTAATGACACTAACAGAAAATTTATAATTTTTGTGACCTAAAGCAAAAAGATTCACTAGAAAACTCTAAATATTGCCTGTTAGTAGAAACAAAAGTAAAAAAAAAACTGGAAAATAAATAAATTAAAAAATGCCCGCCTACTGGGCCCCCCACGGCCTGCATACGACTAGAAACCCAACTACTAGTTGGGCCAGGATGCAGGCCCGCACGGCCCAGTAGGCCCCACATGGCAGGAAAGGTTTGTTAGGCCCAATAGGCCTGCAGTTGAGAGGAGCTCGAGTGGGTAGCCGCATCAGAGCTTATAAACCACTCCGAGCCCCTCTCAACTAGCGAGGTGGGACTAACCTTTCGGCTACGCAGGACCAGGCCTTTCGTCCCGGTTCGTGGCTCAAACCGGGATTAAAGGCCCCCTTTAATCCCGGTTGGAGCCACCAACCGGGACTAAAGCCCTTTGCTTCCCGCCCTTTCGGCTGCTGAAAAGGGGCTTTAGTCCCGGTTGGTGGCTCCAACCGGGATTAAAGGGGGGCCTTTAGTCCCGGTTTGAGCCACGAACCGGGACGAAAGGTCGTGGTATATATATGGCACTTAGCAAATTTGACGAACTACACACCAGTTCTTCTCCTCCTCACCCGACGGCACCGACGACCTGCCCCGACGCCGCCAGGCTGCTCGACCTCGCCGTCGCTAACGCCCTGCCCCGACGCCTCTGCCGCCATCGACGCCCCCAGCCCGACGCCTCCGCCGCCCCCTGCCTGCCGCCTTCCTGCCCGACGCCTCCGCCGCCCCCGACGCGCGCCGCCGAGCCCCTGCCCGACGTCGCCGCTCCACAGCGCCGGCGAGGTACCCTCCTCCCTCCTCCCCTGTTCCAGCCACGGCGCCCCGACGATCGCCGGAGATGAGAGAGATGAGAGGGATGAGTTGATCTGTCAATTAAGATGATAGTTTTGTTTGTTTGTTTTGTGATGCATATATATTTGGTGAGGATCTGTCAAAAATTGTTATGTGAAGATGTTCTGTGAAGATGAGAGATTGGAAGAGAATTTTTTTTAGGTTTTTTTATATAGAGAAAAAATGTTAAAATTTGCATATATATATGTATATATTTGATGACATGTATATTTTGTATATATTGAGGCATATTGTGTGAAGATGTTAAAATTTGAGGCATATTGTTTATATATTGATGTTCCCGACGATCGCCGGAGGAGGCGTCCTCGACGATCGCCGGACGAGTCCCCGACGATCGCCGGACGAGGCGCCGATGATCGCCGGGCGAGTCCCCGACGATCGCCGGACGAGTCTCCATCACTGCAGGGACCCTCTTCTGGCTAGGAACAGGGTTCAGAATCACAACTGATTCTCTTAGTCCTTTAAGGGATTTATCAAGAATATGCCCCCATTATGGATGTGCACAAGTTGATCCAATTTTTTTCTGATCTCATCTACCCTTCTATATGTCACGTTGTCTAGTGTCAAAGGATTGAAGAAATGCATGGCTTCATCATTAGCCGGAAGTAACAGGCGCATGATGGTACGAAGCTCTTCAAAGTTGTTTTGGAAATGAGTTCCTGATAGGATAATTAGCTTTTTGGTACGAAGTTCAGCAAAGGCCTTCCAAATAGTGATATTCGGAAGGTTCTTGCTGAACTTCGTATCAAAACGCTAATTATCCTATCCGGGACTCCGTTCCAAAACAACTTTGAAGAGCTTCGTACCATCATGCGCCTGTTACTTCCGGCTAATGATGAAGCCATGTATTTCTTGAATCCTTTGACACTAGACAATGTAACATATAGAAGGGTAGATCAGGAAAAAATGGACCATTTTCTGCACATCCAGAATGGCGCCATTTTGTTAAATCCTTTAAAGGTTAAGAGAATCTGTTATGATTCTGAATCCTGTTACTAGCCAGAAGAGGATCCTTCCAGTGATGGACAAACATAGGGCAACAATTTAGATTCAGAATACAAGATATCTCTTACATATATAACTCCGCCTCCTCCGCCGCGTCAGCCGTCTCCGCCGCGTCAGCAACAGCGACGGAAGAGAGCCGCCGCCGCTCCGGCGGCTAGCAGTACAACAAGAGGGAAGATGTTTCAATATGGTCGAAGCCTCAAGCCTCTTCCACAGAGACCATATGATAGGTCTGAAGAGGAAAGCAATACAATCTCAATGGCCGAAGTGAAGGCCCATTTTGCTAAGAAACGTCCACCTCCAAAGGAGAGAATAGATCCGGAAATAGCGAGGCGTACACTGAAAAACCTTCAAAAACCACCACCGCCTCCGCCGCTATCAAACTATGACCGCACGATTCAAAAGACACATGCTGCAGCGGTGCGGTCGGGGACTACTAACAGTGATACCAGATGACGAACTGGGAAAACAATTCCCCAGCTCGGTGAACATGAAAAGCAATCGTGCCCCCCATTCCAGATCTCTAGCGATATCGCTAATGTTCCGGCGGGGGTAGCGCCCGATACCAATCCTGGTGATTACTTCCCCGATCATATACCGTTACCCGAAATGGCTGATGTAGTGCCCTTTTGATATGAGCGGGAAGCCTTTCATCAAACCCGAGGAGGTCCCGCATCTAGGGACGGTGATGTGAAAATTAAATAATTGGTACATGGATACCTGTAAGGATGGGACCTCTAGTTTCCTGATTGGAATTAGAGATGAGCACGACTTCGTTGGAGTTGATAGTATGCCGATTGAATTTGAAGAATTATGGCAGTTATACAATAAAGATGCCCTCGACAAACAAATGCTTACTTGCTATTGTCTGTAAGTATTGTTTCTGTAATTAAGTATCTAGCTCAGCTCGTTCATTTCATGTATATATAATTATCCTCACTATATTGTGCAGATTGAAGATCGTCGAATGCAAGAGACGACAAATCTATGACATTGGGTTCATTAGCCCAAATACCGTAAATGAATGGTCGGTACGGCAAAGATACGATCTGACATATGAAAACTTGCTACAATCATTACTTCGAAATCGAAACAAAAGTGAAATACTCTTTCCTTACAACACCAAGTGAATGTTAGTTACTGTCTTGTGCATATTCTGTTTCGCTTACTCGAGGTTAAGTGTAATTGATGAGTTATGCGTGCGCAGATTCCACTTTATTCTACTAGTCATTAAGCTTGACGAGGGAAAGGTTATTGTCTTAGACTCGATGCGTAAATGGCCTAAGCATTGGGCGGACATGCATCAAATGCTCCAGAAGTAAGTTCAATCATTATCGCACCATATCGGCAACTTTCGTTCATTTCTTGATATCAAGTATAATCATTTTCTTTGCCGGGCAGGGTTTGGAAAGAGTTCACCACAATGGTAAAGGGTCTACCGAAAGAGGAGCTGCGATTTACATACCCCAAAGTAAGTAGTACTAGCTAGTTCCGCATCTCTCATTGATTCTAGTTTCATCAATACCATTATCATGCTTGATTATCATTCTGATTGAACTCTATTCTCGTAAAGTGCTTGTTGCAGGCAGAAGGGAATAATTTATGTGGATACTACGTTTGCGAGTTTATTCGCTACTCGACCGATGAGCGGGGCATATTATCTCCACGACAATTTCAAGTACGTAAACAATATTCACAATTTTATTTTATTACCATCAATTGTGTTGAGTTTCATTCATATATATGTAATGACCCCCTTCTTTAAATTAGATCTGGGAGATGCGAGACGAACTCCTACCACATGATCGCATAAAAGCAATTCAAGAGAAATTGGCGGGATTCTTTTTTGAACACGTCATACCTAAAGACGGAGAATACCATCTGGAATTCTCATGCGAATTTGGTGGATGATGTTAGGGATCCTATAAGAGATGTTATATTGTATATATGCATCAACATGTACTATTGATAACCCACAAGTATAGGGGATTAGTTGTAGCCTTTTTCGATAAGTAAGAGTGTCGAACCCAACAAGGAGCTAAAGGTAGAATAAATATTCCCTCAAGTTCTATCGACCACCGATACAACTCTACGCACGCTTAACGTTTGCTTTACCTAGAACAGGAATAAAACTAGAGTACTTTGTGGGTGTAGTTGGATCGGTTTGCAAGATAATAAAGAACGGGAAAATAAAAGTTAGGTGCTGTTTAAATAAAAGAGCAAGAAATAAATAAAGCGAGTGTGGAAAAGTGGTGGTAGGATTTGCGGAATTGTCCCTAGGCAATCGATAGCAAGTACCGGTAATCATCTTGCAATTCTATTTTGAGGGAGAGGCATGAGCTAACACACTTTCCGTACTTGGATCATATGCACTTATGATTGGAACTCTAGCAAGCATCCGCAACTACTAGGATCATTAAGGTCCGGAAACCCAACCATAGCATTAAGTATCAAGTCCCCTTTATCCCATACGTCATACCCCCCTCACTCGGGTTTAAGCTTCTGTCACTCTAGCAACCCACCATGAGCGAACCATGAACATATTGCAACACCCTACAGCGGGGGCCCCTCACATTTGCGCGAGAACGGAGGGCATGGTAGGACATCACCAAAAATAGAATAACAATCATACCACCAAGATCACGATTAACCCATAGGACAACAAAAATCTACTCAAGCATCATAGGATGGCAACACATCATTGGATAATAATATGAAGCATAAAGCACCATGTTCAAGTAGAGGGTACAGCGGGTTGCGGGAGAGTGGACCGCTGAATATAGATGGGGGAAGGTGATGGAGGTGTTGATGAAGATGACGGAGTTGTTGGAGTAGATCGCCGTCACACGATGATTGCCCCGGCGGCGTTCCGGCGCCACCGGGAGAGAGAGGGAGAGAGCCCCCCTCCTTCTTCTTCTTCCTTGACCTCCTCCCTAGATGGGAGGAGGGTTTCCCCTCTGGTCCATGGTTGCCATGGCGGCGGAGGGGTGGGAGCCCCTCCGAGATTGGATCTCCCTCTCTGTTCTCTTCTGTTTCGCGTCCCCCAGATCTGGCCGAAAACCTTTTCTTAAATATTCGGAGATCCGTAACTCTGATTGCGCTCAGATTTTAACACGATTTTTTTCTGGATATAAGCTTCTTTGCGCCTGAAGTATAGCTCCAACCGACCTTCGAGGAGGCCACCACCCACCACCGCGCGCCGAGCCCACCGCTGGTGTGCTGGTGGGTGGTGGGCAGCGTGGGCTTCCGTTTGCGTTGATTCCAATTCTCAAAAATCACATATATTCCAAAATAATTCTCCATAAATTTTTATCGCGTTTGGACTCCGTTTCATATGGATTTTCTGCGAATCAAAAAACATGCAAAAAACAGGAACTGGCATTGGGCACTGGATCAATAGGTTAGTCCCAAAAATAATATAAAATGTTGCCAAAAGTATGTGGAAATTGTAGAATATTGGCATGAAACAATCAAAAATTATAGATACGACAGAGACGTATCAGCATCCCCAAGCTTAATTCCTGCTCGTCCTCGAGTAGGTAAATGATAAAAATGATAATTTTTGATGTGGAATGCCACCTAGCATAAACTTGATCATATATCCAATCATGGCATGAATATTAAGACACGAGTGATTCAAAGCAATAGTCTATCATTTGACATTAAGACAATAATACTTCAAGCATACTAATAAAGCAATCATGTCTTTCTCAAAATAACATGGCCAAAGAGAGTTATCCCTACAAAATCATATAGTCTGGCTATGCTCCATCTTCATCACACAAAGTATTAAATCATGCATAACCCCGGTTTTAGCCTAGCAATTGTTTCATACTTATAGTATTCTCAAACTTTTTCAACTTTCACGCAATACATGAGCGTGAGCCATGGATATAGCACTATAGGTGGAATAGACTATGGTGGTTGTGGAGAAGACGAAAAGAAGGAGATAGTCTCACATCAACTAGGCAAATTAATGGGCTATGGAGATGCCCATCAATCGATATCGATGCAAGTGAGTAGGGATTGCCATGCAACGGATGCACTAGAGCTATAAGTGTATGAAAGCTCAAACTAAAAACTAAGTGGGTGTGCATCCAACTTGCTTGCTCATGAAGACCTCGGGCATTTGAGGAAGCCCATCATTAGAATATACAAGCCAAGTTCTATAATGAAAATTCCCACTAGTATATGAAAGTGACAATATAGGAGACTCTCTATCATGAAGATCATGGTGCTACTTTGAAGCACAAGTGTGGAAAAAGGATAGTAGCATTGCCCCTTCTCTCTTTTCTCTCATTTTTTTTCTTTTTTTTCTTTTTTTTCTTTTTCTCTTTTTGGTGGGCTTCTTCGGCCTCTTTTATTTTTTTATGGGCTTCTCTGGCCTCTTTTATTTTTCATAAGGTCCGGAGACTCATCCCAACTTGTGAGGGAATCATAGCTTCCATCATCCTTTCCTCACATGGGACAATGCTCTAATAATAATAATCATCACACTTTTGTTTACTTACAACTCGATACTAGAACAAAATATGACTCTATATGAATGCCTCCGGCGGTGTACCGGGATGTGCAATGATCTAGCGTAGCAATGACATCAAAAAATGGACAAGCCATGGAAACATCATGCTAGCTATCTTACGATCATGCAAAGCAATATGGCAATGAACGCTCAAGTCATGTATATGATGATGATGGAAGTTGCATGGCAATATATCTCGGAATGGCTATGGAAATGCCATGATAGGTAGGTATGGTGGCTGTTTTGAGGAAGGTATATGGTGGGTTTATTGCACCGGTGAAAGATGCGCGGTACTAGAGTGGCTAGCAAAGGTGGAAGGGTGAGAGTGCGTATAATCCATGGACTCAACATTAGTCATAAAGACCTCACATACTTATTGCAAAAGTCTATTAGTTATCGAAACAAAGTACTACATGCATGCTCCTAGGGGAAGGGTTGGTAGGAGTTAACCATCGCGCGATCCCGACTTCAACACAAAGGAAGACAATCATTAAATAAATCATGCTCCGACTTCTTCACATAACGGTTCACCATACGTGCATGCTACGGGAATCACAACCTTTAACACAAGTATTTCTACCAATCCACAATTACTCACTAGCATGACTCTAATATCACCATCTTTATATCGCAAAAGTATTGCAAGGAATCAAACATATCATATTCAGTGATCCCTAAGTTTCATGTAGGATTTTATGACTAACCATGCAAATGACCAATTCCTGTTGACTCTCTAAATAGATATAAGTGAAGCAAGAGAGTTTAATTCTTTCTACAAAAGACCAGGCTCTAATAAATATAAGTGAAGCAAAAGAGCATTCTACAAATAACGGTTTTCTATGTGAAGAGAAATAGGCAATCCAAACTTCAAATGATATAAGTGAAGCACATGAAGCATTCTATAAAGCCACACTCAAAAGATATAAGTGAAGTGCAAAGAGCATTCTATAAATCAACCATGGACTATCTCATACCAGCATGGTGCATAAAAGAAAAATGAAAACTAAGCATAAAAGACGCTCCAAGATTTACACATGTCATGTGAACGAAACGAATCCGAAAACATACCGATACTTGTTGAAGAAAGATGGGATGCCTTCCGGGGCATCCCCAAGCTTAGATGCTTGAGTCTCCTTGAATATTTACTTGGGGTGCCTTGGTCATCCCCAAGCTTGAGCTCTTGCCTCTCCTCCTTCTCCTCACATCGGGACCCCCTCGATCTTCGAACACTTCATTCACACAAAACTTAACCGAACTTTTAGCGGGGTTAGTGCATATGATAAATGAAATCCCATCATGTACTGCTCTAACATTATTGTAAAATTATAATCAAACATTACCCACTGTATGCTATCACAATTCTATGGCCCCAAGTCAAGGAGGCATCAACAAGAATTCAAACATAAGCAAATAATGAAACTATAACAGCAATCTGTGAAAACAGGACAGTCTGTAAAGATCTGAACATTCACCATACTTATGTAACTCTAAAAATTCTGAATAATTAGGAAAAAATCAACAATTTGTATAGAATTATAGTGCAAAACGTTTCAGAAGCGTTTGACGTTCCAGTAAAAAATGTAAAATCACGCACTACAGCCAAAGTTTCTGTTTCTGCACTGCACATACCAACAAGCAATCTTATCATCCAAACGGTAAATCTTGGCACATTATTTTTATAATACAATGGATTTGTACAAGGGGATAATTATTTTTGTTAAAAAGTTTCTGTAATCAAGATTCACAAAGTTTCCATGGGCATGAACAAAGTTCAAGGGTACCCCCCACTTCAACGATGCTCGTCTTTCTCACTTTCACTTTTCTTTTTGAAAAAGTTTTGGGTTCCCCTCTATTTTCTTTTTGTTTTTAAACTTTATAAAAGCACTCAATAGAAATAAATGACTCTCTAAAACTTCCGGGTTGTCTCTCTGGCAGCGCTTTCTTTAAAGCCATTAAGCTAGGCATATAGTGCTCATGTCATGGATCCACCCGGATCCCAAGGTATATCAAAGCCAATTTTCATTAACAATGATTTGGCATTTAGTAGTGAGCACAAAGCAACATATATCAAGCAATTACGAAGCCTAACTCTCTTCCTATGCATCGGCATGTCATACAAGAACAATTCATGCACATCAAGCAAGGGCCAATGCATAGCATAAGCAGTTTCTTGCAATTTTATCGTATCGGAAACATAGAGAGGTGGAGATGTAGTTCCTCTCTCATAATAATTGCAAGTAGGAGCAGCAAGCACATGCATCTTATATTCATCAAAATCATCACGTGCAATGGTAAAAGGCAACCCATCAATGTAATCCTTAATAAGTGCAAACTTCTCCGATATAGTGTAGTTTGGAGAATTCAAAAAGATAATAGGACTATCATGTGTGGGTGCAATAGCAATAATTTCATTCTTAACATAAGGAACTATAGCAAGTTCATCTCCATAATCATCATTCATATTGGCATCTTGGCCACAAGCATAGCAATCATCATCAAATAGGGATATTTCAAACGAATCCAAGGGATCATAGCAATTATCATAGCATTCATCATTCGGTATGCACGAAGAGAAATTAAACAATGTATGAGTTGAAGAGTTACTCTCATTAGAAGGTGGGCACGGGTGATCAATCCATTCTTCCTCCATTTGTTCTTCGCTCTCCTCATCATCTTTCTCATCCAATGAGCTCACAGTTTCATCAATTTCTTCTTCCATAGACTCCTGCAAAATATTAGTCTCTTCTTGGACAGCAGAGACCTTCTCAATAAATTCATCAATAAAGGCATTGCATTCATAATTCTCATAGCAATATTTAAGTATAGCAAAATTTTCAGGCCTATAAACATCATCATCAAAAGCTTCATACTTTTCAAACAAGGATTCAATTTCATAGGCACCCTTGAAAGCAACAAATTCTTCTATTTGCTCCACATCATAGTAGTCATAAATACCATTAGCATAAGAAGCCAAGGTTCTATGATCATTAAATTTGCATGAAAAGGGAAGGTGTGGAGCATCCATCCTAGAGCAACAAGTAAAATCATATCTTTTGCATAGATCCCAAGCATACCAATGCAACATATAAATTTGATCCCATAAAATTTTCCCTTTTTGCGTCAAGCGATAATCCCTAAAGTATTCACGTTGATCCAACGTGACTCCCATCATCAAGTTGTATGGGGCTTTCTCAGGATTATCGAAGTAGTGCATAATATCTTTCACATAACGAGCATCGAGGATTTTAGGAGGTTCCCCATCTCCATGAGTAGCAAGTACACCTAATTTTTTTGGTATTTCGTGTTCCATATCCATAACTAAAGATAGAGAACAACTTAGAACAGCAAATAAAATCTAGTGGCAAAGCAAACAAGCACACACGAGAATATTCACCCCACGCTATTGCTCCCCGGCAACGGCGCCAAAAAAAGGTCTTGATAACCCACAAGTATAGGGGATCAGTTGTAGCCTTTTTTGATAAGTAAGAGTGTCGAACCCAACAAGGAGCTAAAGGTAGAACAAATATTCCCTCAAGTTCTATCGACCACCGATACAACTCTACGCACGCTTAACGTTTGCTTTACCTAGAACAGGAATAAAACTAGAGTACTTTGTGGGTGTAGTTGGATCGGTTTGCAAGATAATAAAGAACGGGAAAATAAAAGTTAGGTGCTGTTTAAATAAAAGAGCAAGAAATAAATAAAGCGAGTGTGGAAAAGTGGTGGTAGGATTTGCGGAATTGTCCCTAGGCAATCGATAGCAAGTACCGGTAATCATCTTGCAATTCTATTTTGAGGGAGAGGCATGAGCTAACACACTTTCCGTACTTGGATCATATGCACTTATGATTGGAACTCTAGCAAGCATCCGCAACTACTAGGATCATTAAGGTCCGGAAACCCAACCATAGCATTAAGTATCAAGTCCCCTTTATCCCATACGTCATACCCCCCTCACTCGGGTTTAAGCTTCTGTCACTCTAGCAACCCACCATGAGCGAACCATGAACATATTGCAACACCCTACAGCGGGGGCCCCTCACATTTGCACGAGAACGGAGGGCACGGTAGGACAGCACCAAAAATAGAATAACAATCATACCACCAAGATCATGATTAACCCATAGGACAACAAAAATCTACTCAAGCATCATAGGATGGCAACACATCATTGGATAATAATATGAAGCATAAAGCACCATGTTCAAGTAGAGGGTACAGCGGGTTGCGGGAGAGTGGACCGCTGAATATAGATGGGGGAAGGTGATGGAGGTGTTGATGAAGATGACGGAGTTGTTGGAGTAGATCGCCGTCACACGATGATTGCCCCGGCGGCGTTCCGGCGCCACCGGGAGAGAGAGGGAGAGAGCCCCCCTCCTTCTTCTTCTTCCTTGACCTCCTCCCTAGATGGGAGGAGGGTTTCCCCTCTGGTCCATGGTTGCCATGGCGGCGGAGGGGCGGGAGCCCCTCCGAGATTGGATCTCCCTCTCTGTTCTCTTCTGTTTCGCGTCCCCCAGATCTGGCCGAAAACCTTTTCTTAAATATTCGGAGATCCGTAACTCTGATTGCGCTCAGATTTTAACACGATTTTTTTCCGGATATAAGCTTCTTTGCGCCTGAAGTATAGCTCCAACCGACCTTCGAGGAGGCCACCACCCACCACCGCGCGCCGGGCCCACCGCTGGTGTGCTGGTGGGTGGTGGGCAGTGTGGGCTTCCGTTTGCGTTGATTCCAATTCTCAAAAATCACATATATTCCAAAATAATTCTCCGTAAATTTTTATCGCGTTTGGACTCCGTTTCATATGGATTTTCTGCGAATCAAAAAACATGCAAAAAACAGGAACTGGCACTGGGCACTGGATCAATAGGTTAGTCCCAAAAATAATATAAAATGTTGCCAAAAGTATGTGGAAATTGTAGAATATTGGCATGAAACAATCAAAAATTATAGATACGACAGAGACGTATCAATCAACATGTACTATATGTAGTAGCGTCGAATAGATATACGAAAACTTGTTGTTCGACCAACAAGCACGGAGAAAGAGAGTTCACTTCTCTCTATATATTGATCATGAAAATGTTGTGTAATTAAGGGTTCCTTCATTGCTTACTAGCTAGCGTCGAGTTCTCTCTATATGTAGTAGCTACCGTCGACCAAGCACGGAGAAAGAGAGGTCACTTCTCTCTATATTCATGACGATTTGTGTAATGGGGAAACACAATATGAAACCCCTAAACCCCCTAAACCCCTCCTTTAAAAAAAAACCAAAAACCCCAGCGCCTGGCAGCTGCTGACGCGTGGCAGCATTTTAGTCCCGGTTGGTGTTACCAACCGGGACTAAAGTTCCTCCTGCCTGGGCGCCCCACAACGGCCACGTGGAGGCACACTTTAGTCCCGGTTCGTAACAGAACCGGGACTAAAAGTGAGGACCTTTAGTCCCGGATGCTTAGTCCCGGTTTCAGAACAGGGACTAAAGCCCCTCTAGAACCGGCACTGATGCCATGTTTTCTACTAGTGTGAACTAGTAATGATCAAGAAGTGATCCTGAACACCTACTTACGAGTCAAACATAACCCCACCGTGTTCTCTTTCCGAACTCCTCGGAAAAAGACGATCACGGTTACACACGTGGTTGGTGTATTTTATTTTGGGTTTAGTGTCAAGTTCTCTACAACCGGATATTATAAATTTCCAAGTCGCCACATAACCGCGGGCACGGCTTTCTGAAACATTTAACCCTGCAGGGGTGCTCTAAGTAGTCCATTATAAATTACCAAGCGCATCCGATGGAATAACCTCACACCATGATAAAAACGGTGCTTACTATAAGGAATCCCGATGGACAAGCCACTCGTCAAAGGTAAAGTTAAACACAGCAAGGCCTCCCGATGTGCCGACGATCCTGATAGGAGCCACACGTATCTCGTTCTCAGGGCAACACCGGATGGGACATCCTACGAGTAAATAACCATTCCTCGAGTTGCCTCGAGGTGGCCCCGCAGTCTGCCCGTTTCGAACCAACACTCTTTTTAAGCACTGGCTCGGGGGGGGGGGGTGTTAATTAATTATCCACGGGTTAGCTAGACCCTAAACAATTTTAGTTGTTGTTAGGCAAATGGTAAAATCAATGTTGGGCCTTGCTGGTGGTCAGGGGGTCCCATAATACCCACGCATGTTAGGAACGCTCATCATGGAACATAACACCGGTATGACGGAAACTAGGGCAGCAAGAGTGGAACAAAACACCAAGCAAAAGGCCGAGCCTTCCACCCTTTACCAAGTATATAGATGCATTAATTAAATAAGAGATATTGTGATATCCCATGATATCCATGTTCCCAACATGGAAACAACTTGCGGCTACACCTGCAACTAGCAACGCTATAAGAGGGGCTGAGCAAAGCGGTAACATAACCAAACAACGGTTTGCTGGGATGGTGGAGGTTAGATGCTGTATCATGGCAATTTGGGAGGCTGACAAAAAAGTGGTAGGTAGCGAGACATAGCGATAGCATCGAGACAACTAGCAAGCAAAGATAGTAGTGATATCCAAGGTAATGATCATCTTGCCTGGAATCCCGCTTGGAAGAAGATCGAGTCCATGAAGTAGACGAACACGCGTAGTCGAACGAATCCTCACACTCCGAAACGATACCGAGAACTATCGAGAAGAAGCAAACAACACGGTAAACAAACATCACATAATCATGGCATGATGCACAACCAAGTATGATGCATGTTCGGTTTAATTTGGCATGACATGGTAAAGTGCACAAACAATCACTACACATTAAGTGAAGCTCAATATGCAACGAGATGCAACGAGTTGCATATTGACAAAACTCCACATCAATTATTTAGTTCACTCCTGTTTATGTACACATCAATATTAAATGTTGGTTAACATGGCAAGAGGTGAAGCATAATTAAACTACACTATCAAGGCATTTTAAATGAGGCCGGAACAACAAATAACAATTCCGGAAAATCCTCATATGCAAATTACGGTTTTGGAACTGTTCTGCCCTAACAGAATTTTAGAGTTGTTAAACAGAAAAATAAAATGTACCATGTAATTCTACACATTTTTCTAGTCCGTTTACATATATAGTTTATTTAATTCGGAGTTACGGTTATTTAGTTATGAATTAAACCATTTTAACATGACATATATGCAAATTAATGCAAACATCAATTATAAACATTTTTAACATGGATGAAAGTGGGATATTGTGGAACTACATGAAATTCTAAGCAAAATGCATATATGACATGTATTATTTGGATGCACCGTTATTTAATTATTAGCATTTTAAAACAGGGGCATTTTCTGTAATATGCATGTCCTGATAATTGCAAAATTCGTCCCTGGAAAAAAAACGTGGCACGGGCCGAATCTGGCTAGCCCAACAGTGCAGTGGAGAGGGGCTGGTGCGTCCTCACCTCGCTGGGCCGGATCTGCTCAGCGGCTGGAGAGGAGGCCGACTGGGCCTTGGCGACAGGGATTAAACATGCCACGGATTAGCACGGGCCTTGGCAACTGTGCACGACCCGTTTAATAACTAGGCTGTGCCTGGGCCGAGGAGCGAGGCACGCGGGCCAGTACAGCCCGGCCTGGCTATTAAACATGCCACGGATTAGCACGGGCCGGGCCGTCCCGTTTGGCCAGCCGTCCAGTGTATATCCCCACGCTCTAGGGAAAAAAACAATGACAAACTTGACAACGAGCCCAGAGGCCAAATTTTGAACCGAATCCGCTCCTCCCCGACCCCCAACCTCACCGCCGGCAGCAGAGCAGGCGACGCCTCCGCCAGCGCGTCCGGCGTCTCCCGCCACAGCTACGCTCGTCTCCGAAGACGGCGACGGCGGCCATGGAAGGGGACCTCGCGGGAGGAGGGGCGGGAGGGCCCGCGGCCGCGGATCTGCGCCGGGACATGGCGGCGGCGCGCGCGGCGTGCGAGCGGCGGATCGCGCAGGGCCGCGACCGCACCGCGGCGGCCGCCTCCGCCTTCCGCGGCGCCATCCTCTCCGCCCGCTCGCTCGCCAGCGGCAGCGTCGCGCACCGAGGTACGTGCCTCCGCCGTCGCCCCTCTTCCGTTTGGGGAACTCGCCGGCCGTCCTCTGGTCGACGCGCGCACACTGTCTCAAGCGTAGTACTACCAAGCTATTAGCTGCCAGCTCAGCGATGGTGGCGAGCCGATTAAACTTGCAAATCGATGTTTGCTTGTGCTTGTGCTTCAAATTCCTGCCGGCCGAGGGCCTAGTTTTCGCTTCCGGGACGATTAGTTAACCTAGGCCACACCACGATTTGTGAATTAACTTTGCTGATGAACGGACGAGGAATTAGTTTGGTTGAATCCTCTCTTTTTCTGATTGCAGAGAAACTCAACACTCTAAAGGACCAGCTCAGGGGACTGGAGGCAGATCTGGCGGAAGCTCTGTCCAGTAAGCAATCCAAGCATTTCTCAACTCTCATGTGCAATTCACACCCATGGGTTCTACATTAAACTCCAGTTGTTTCTTTTGGTTCACCGGCCGATATCATATTGTTCTCCTTGCCTTTTACTGCATTTCATGGAAATGCTCAAGTCTTGTGAGTTATCTCTGCAGCCCAAGTGAAGAAAGAGTCAGAATGTAAGCTCACCAGCGAGTCGATCTCGAACGCCACTGCAACGAACGAGCAGCTCTGGGGCCTGCTCTTGGATCAGAGGGCAAGGAGAGATGAGTTTGCAAATGTCATATCACATCAGCTCGAAGGTAAAAAACATTTACAATCTGAATCATGGATCTGGTACAATAGCTTAAAGTGTCATGGTATTGTTTGACCTGCAAAGTCTAAACTCAATAGGAAGGTTCAAAGTTGTTTGGTAGGGTTCAAAGATGTAAGTCCCAATACTCCAGTCTGAGGGGTTCTTTTGAACTATTAGCTGCAATATATTCTGGCCTTGAAGTTTGTTGTTATGCTGATGCCAACATTAAGTTTTTGTTTGAATATTTTTCTTGGCTACGCAGAATCTGGAATCTACATGCCTTGATACATTTTCTTTTGATGGCAGCTATCGAAGCTCTTGAAGCTAATGTTGATGTGATGGGGAAAAAGAACCTGGACGAAGCTATTATGTGGTACAATAAATTTCTTGGTTTTCGAGTTGTTGCAGGGGAAGGTAATGACAGTTTCCATAACATGTTCCTTTAAGTGAGCTTCAGGCCATAATGCGTGACATTTCTTCTCTTTTTGAGTGAAGGGGTTAAATTTGTCTTCAGTAAAGTTGACATGCAAAGTCCTGACGATGAGTATTTGTTTTGCATAAAAGTCAATAAAGACGAGTACAGCTGTGAGTTACCAGTTTCTTACCTGACCTGTCTAACATTTATATTGTTTGGAAATGTATAGTCATCAAAGTTATCATTTTATCTATGACAGTAATTCAATGTATTCCATTACTGAAAGACACCGAAGAGTTGGTGAAGGATTTGAACTGCACTAACGATCTCTTCAAGTTTGTTAGAATCTGAGAGCAAGATTCCAAGCGGCTGCCATCAAAGGTATTCCATGTTTCCTTACAAAACTGAAAATTGTATCAAATCCATTTTCCCTGAAACGCTAGTTAATCGAGTATGTCACTGTTTCCCCCAAGATTAACTCTGTTATTTTTCTTAATCGACCGAGTGTCGAGATGAACCATCCTGTCTGTATGATGTGAGACTGGCAACAGTTTTTACGAGCTATAATATGATGGAAACTTGAATTGTATCGTCCTGTATGGTGTAATCTCCCGAATAATCTTGGTAATATAATCATGATTTAGTTCTCTGCTCTTAAGATGTTGGAGTTCCACTTTGTTTTGCTGATTTCGTTCACAAATTTGTCAAATTTCAAGGATTTTTGAACTGCAAATAATCTGACTACTAATTGAAAGGAATACCAAAGTACTTACTGCCGTCTGCAGAGCAGTTCTTGTAATATGATGTAGGAAAACATCACCATGTCTTGTGTGCTTTCTCATAATTAGCAACACTGAGCATGGTTCACGGTAGTTCTGTTGAAAAATGAGCTATGCAACTCTTTGTTCTGTACTACCATGTGGAGTTCTAAATGCGCTGAATATTTCTTTGTTATTTCATCTTTGTCTGCAGGGGTTCATCCTGCAATTTCATTGTGCACCGACACATCATCCACAGCAATTTCATCACCACTGGCCGTGTCAGTTGATACGACAAGCGAAGGCACCACCAAACAAAGTCATTCCCGAAGCCAGTCAAAAAATAAAGATCTGCGTGCAAAGAGAGGAGCCTCTTCCCGATCAACGGCATCTCCCCTTACATCAGTATCTAGCACGCGTCGCTCCCCACGTTTTGCGGTAAGTATGCCATATCATCCCCTGTGAACAATTGTTAGCTGTCTATTATTATCATTTAGTCCAGGGGTACATCAAAATAGTATTTGTGCTGATGTATCAAGATGGATATTTCATTGGCAGGCTGCTGATGCAGGGAATAGGCATTAAGCAATAGACAAAACCCACTTGGGCGGCACCATATGATGCAGTTCACAGTTTAGATGGCCCTCATCGAGCAAATTCTGAGTTAGGCAAACTGAAGAAGAACGAAAATAAGCAGTGGGCAGTGTACTTGGTAGACACAGAGAGTTCCATCTCCAACTCCTCCATTCATAGTTTCTGGTCCTCTCAACCTAACACACCAACGACTCGCATGGATGTGTGCAGTGAAGTGGAGTATCCAGTAAATCTTTGACGAGCGTTGCAGCTGCTGTTAGCTTGGATTTGGGCCCTGCTATGCCATTGTTGGTGATGTATAATATGTTGTAATTGTATCAATTGTTAGACGTTTCTGTATGGCATAATAATATTTCGAATAATCTTGGTAATGCAAGGACGGTCGATTTTTCTGCTCCAAACCTGT
Organism: Elymus sibiricus; assembly: GCA_039707655.1. Classification (NCBI taxonomy): domain Eukaryota; kingdom Viridiplantae; phylum Streptophyta; class Magnoliopsida; order Poales; family Poaceae; genus Elymus; species Elymus sibiricus. The sequence goes on along the minus strand of CM077668.1, from coordinate 468,522,275 downwards.
GTCATAGTTCCACTGTGTGCTATCGATTTGGCCTTGAACATGTATATTTCTGATGCAAACGGACTTGTACAAAGTAGTCCATGGCATCTGATATATATGGCAATGTGCCTTATCAAGGCCAGTAAGAGTACCAGAAAAACAGCTATAAACCTGAATAATAAGCACTTCTTCAAGGACAAGTTCACTTGAATTAAACCATACTTTTATTTATGAGAACTATTGGCAACTTAAATAGTACTAGAATAATAGTAATATTGCTAAAACCATTTTCATGTAACATAAAATTTACATTGTTCTTGTTATCGCCTGATGAGTAGCTAACAGCATTGAAGTTTAATCACGTCTCCTATGTACTCCCTCCGTATCTAAAAACGTCATATATTTAGGTGCGGAGGGAGTAGCATGCAAGAGGTCACCTTGCTAGTATACCTCAGCTACAAGAAAGAGAAGAAAAAGGTCTGATGCTTTCACCCAGTCATCAGTCAGGAAGCTGGAATACAAGGTTTGAACCCTACATCTCCTCTTCTTTTTTCTTTTCTTTAGATGTATTCCTTTTGCTTTGCTTTTGCTTTGAGCAAAATCTGTATTCCTTCCTTGTTATAGTAACCCAGGCATCTGTGCCCCTGTAAGACACTGTCCTGCAGCGAACTCGTGTTGCTTCAGATATGCTACATCCCATTGTTTAAAAATAGGATTCCACCAGTTGTCTCTTCTAGTGATTACTTTTGAACAAAATCCCAAAAGGAACATGGTCATCTCGTGCCATCTGCAAATTTCTATGACCAGGTACATATAGATCTCATTGTTTAATATTTAGATCTTTTTAGATTGTAGGATCCAATTTAATACTTAGGATGTTTTCCTGCAAAGACCTTTTAGATCTTTCCCTCAAAAAAAAAGAAAAGACCTTTTAGATCTTTCATAGGAATAACATCAGCTCCAGCATTTCATCCACTCAATAGCGTTCACACTACTCTTATATTTTCCTCATGTTATTGTTAAATCCAAACGACTGTTTCGGCTAAAAAACATTGTGTGTTCTGAGAACCATGTTTCTTGAACTTGTTTTTTAAATCCGTTTCTATTAATATCTTAATTCTTATGACCTAAAGAGGCTTGTGATTAACTATTTTCAGGGCTCGATAACAACTACATATATGTAATGGCTCCTTTGGTTATAATTCTATAAACGTAGGGATAGAAAAAACACAGAAATAGGATAGTAATGCACGTGTAAAATAGAGCATTGCTAAACACATGATTTCTGTCAACTTGGTTGTTTGGCTCACAGGAGTTAAAAAAACACAGGAATCCAAAGAAACATGATCAAATTAAAGTCAAACCACATGAAAATGTATAGTTAGATTGTTATTATGTCACTAATGCACTTAGTTTTGTTCTTCATGCATAGGAATTTGAAAAAGAGGTCCAAGTGGATGTTAAAATTCCTACGTTTTTCCTTTGAAACAGACACCAAAGGAAAAATTCTTCCAGTTTCCTTTTGCACTATTTCTTTGAACCAAATGCATGAATAGTAGTATCATAAGAAAATTTCTTATTCCTATGTTTTTCCTTCAGTTTTCCTTTGAACCAAAGGAGCCCTAAGTATATTACGAGAATTGATTCTCTTCTCTTGCAAAAGCGTAAGGAATTTTTTGTTGACTTGTTCGGTTGAGACGAGGAAGACGAAATGTAACGACGCGGGATGCTTTGATCTAACACACGCACGACGACCGGCCAAATTTACGATGGTCGACCTGTGCCTAGCTCTCCCACGTCTAGATACATCCTTTGAGCGTCAGTTATTTTCGGATGGAGGAAGTAAAAAAAAAAAGCGTACGCGTGAGCCTACTTGCCTGCAGGCCTCTGTACTCCTCGGCCACGTTGCTGCCTCGCATTGGCTGGTGGCTACTGCCTCGGGAGTCAGGTCTGCATGCTAAGAGCATCTCGAACAGCAGCCCAATAATAGGGCACGAACCGTTTTTAGGGCACGAGAAGGCAAAAAACACCCTCCAACAGCTGCCCAATCCTAAAAAATTTGCAGAAAAAAATTTGGGCAGCCCACAAAAGGGCTCCTCATGCAGCAAATATACGACACTCGAGCGGCTGGCTGCCGTAAAACAGATACAGTAGCACAGGAGCCCCTCTGCCCTCGTTGACCTCCCCAATCCCTCTCTACCGCCGCCGTTGACCGCCCGATTCCGGCCAACTCTGACGCCTCCCCGCGCTACCACTCACTAGAACGGACCCCCCTCGCCCCACTACCGATTTCCCTCGACGCCGGCCATCCCCGCTGCCCCCGGCGAGCCCCTTGGCCTCCGAGGAGACGTGCTGCTCCGCCGGTTAGCACCTCTCCCGATTCCTCTCATCCCCTGCCTGGATCCGGTACCCTTGGCCACGCATACGCTCTCGACGACCTCGTGCTGTGCCGTTGGGCCTGCTCCGGCGAGCTCGGCCGAGTCCCTGTCCGCGGGCGTGCAGGCGCATCTTTCCGTCGAGCAGGGCCTCCTACGCCACACCGGACCACCACCGCCTCGTCCCGGGTGTGCTGCTGCTGCCCGGTGCTACCGCTGGGGCGTGCCGGGTGCTGCTGCCGGTGTGAGCACCTCGCCCTGTGCTGCTGCTGGGGTGAGCACCTCGCCCAGTTCTGCCGCTGGGGCGTGCCGGGTGTTGCCGCTGCGTGCGTTTTCTGAATTTTTTGGTACTAGAACAGAGCAAGTGTGGTGTAGGCACTCAAAAAAATAGCGCGGTATAGCGCCGCTAATAGCACCCTATAGCGTGTAGAGAATTGTCTCGCTAAATAAATCAGTGTACAATGTCTCGCTAATAGCACGCTATAGCGCGCTAATAACACAATTTAAGGGACGGCGCTATTTTGTATAGCGCGCTATTTTTTTCCTTGGGTGTAGGCATACTCGATATGTAAAGGAAGTCAGCTTGTACATGCTCTTGGAATTCCATACCTGAGCATAGACGTATCTAAGATAGTAGAACGGAGCAAGCGGGTTTGACAGTAGGTTCAGTTGCCGCAGGATGTTGATGTTCAGTTTCGACAGTTAAATTCAGTTTTGACAGTCCGACAGCAGGCTCATCTATGGATTACCGTAAATCTACACTAATTGTGCTCAATTATTTATTTACGACGCAACGCGGTTTCTGCTGCCTGACATGCCATCGTGCGCCCTAAATTACGACCGTTGGTCTTTCTCTGCGGTGCAGCATTGTACGACGGTAAAGAAAAAGAAGACGTGCAGATGCTCCGCTGCTCCCGTTCGTACCATCGATACTATCTCTGGGCTGCCCTGCCCAAGCACCCCTCCGTTGCCCCGCCCCCACCCCACCCCCACCCCACCCCACCCCACTCACTCAGCCAGTCCGTCGCCCAAATCGATCCCTGGATCCCATCCCCAAATTCCTCCTCTCACCCATCCCAAAATAGATCCCCACCTCGGCGCCACACTCCACCGCCGTCCCCCGCCGCCTCCTTGTTGTGGAGTTGCTAGTTGTGGTACAGTTCGTTCACCGCCGCCCCCTTGCTAGTTGTGCTACAGTTCGTCCGCGCCGACGGCTGTCCATTGCATATTTGCATCTGGAGAAGCAAAGAGAATAAGGTGCGTCCATCCATCCACTGGCTGGTTTGTTCATGCTTGCCGATTTTCATTTTATAATCAGACTAGTAACGCACCTAGAATTGACGGTGGTCATGTTTGGCGATTTTCCCTTCATAATCAGACTATCGGCGGCTACTCATGTAGTACGCATCATTGTATTTTCACTTCCCGCAGACCGCCGTTCAAACAAAACACACATGTCGGTGGTCAGTACCACACCAATAGCAAGTTCATCTGGAGGAGGACAAGGACAGCCACAGATGGACAAACGCCTCATGAAAGCAGCTACATCTGGTGATTCCACGTCTATGTAAGCCATGGCTTCACAGGACCGAAACATCCTTCTTGGAACAACTCCCGCGGGGAACACCTGCCTCCACATATCCTCCATCCATGGCCACCAGAGATTCTGCACCGATGTGGTGGCTCTGGAGGAGTCTCTCCTCTCCGCTGTAAACTTGGATGGGGAGACGCCACTTCTCGCCGCGGTGAAAAGCGGCTGTGTCTCCCTGGCTTCAGTTCTACTCCGATACTACCATGAACGCGAATGAGCGAGGCAATGTTGAAGCAGGACATTGATGGCTGCAACGCGCTGCACCATGCCATTCGCAGCGGCCACGAGGAGCTTGTGCTGAAGCTGATAGAAGCAGAGCCTGCTCTGTCGACACATGTGAACAGAATGAACGAGTCACCCATGTATATCGCGGCAATGAGGGATTTTACTGATATTTCAGAGAAATTGCTTGAAATTCCTGGCTCTGCTCATACGGGACCAAGCGGCGACCACGTTCTGCAGGCTGCCGTGAGAAATGGAAACGCAGGTGAGAACCAGTGTATGCATGCATGTATGTATGCCTTTCCTGAAGTTTTGTTTATTTTTAACTCGGTTGAGACACAATAGAAAAGTCTATTCCGGCGGTCGATTTGTTTCAGTTTTTGTCACGGGAACAAAGGCTGCATCTACTGAAGAGGGAGGCCCAGCCCAACCCAATGTACACGGGGCCCAGCTGGACTCTGTAATCGGGGGTACTTAGGGAAGCAGTGGTGCGCGTGGAGTGGGTGACGAAGAACGGAAACCTGGACGGCCGCCGCTGGGCGTGTACCTCTTCTCTCCCATCCCCTCGGCTCTATCTCCCGGACCCCATTTCTTGCTGATCAATCCTGTATCCAGATCCTGTATTGCTACTTGGAGTGAGTTAATTCCTGTGAGATAGCTTAGTTCGTATCATTTGGTAATCAGAGCCACCAAAATCACCACCTCGCTCACTGCCTTCCACCTGTTCGACGGAATTCCCGAGCCACCATTTTCCCCGAAAATTTCCACTTCCAGTGAGGAATCACAACCCTCGACGCTTCCCCCACGCGCAGCCTCAAGCAGATCATGGCGGAGCTTGATCTGCAGCAGCGGATGGTGGAGGCTGCTAAGGAGCGCAGCGACATCGCCAAGGCGCTGCTCGCAATTCAGTCGTCGTTGGACAAGATGGAGCCTATGGTGTCCCGGATGGAGCCTATGGTGTCCCGGATGGAGCACGTCCTAGCCTCGGTTGCACCGGCCATCAACGCCGGCGTGCATAAGGCGGTGGAGCAGCCCACCGAGATCGCCCACGACACGGCGCCCGCCTCCACGCCGACCGCGATTTCCACGACATCTACTCCCATCGTCGCGTCGGTCCCTGCTGCAAGGGCGTCGGCTTCATCAGCGACGAACTCGCTCATCCTCCCTGCAACCGGTGGCTGTTTCCCCAGGGCGCACACCACCTGTTCGACCACTGGTCTCGACCCCGACACCGGCCATATCCATTTCGCCGAGGTGCCCCTGCTCGTGATGTACAAGTTCCTGACCAGTCCGGCGCATGGGGAGCTCTCCTACTTCGGGCTCTCGCCCTCTGTGGGCATACTCTCGGCTGTTCGACCTCTTGAGGAGGTCGTGCACACACCATTTCGTCCTCCAGATTTGTGGAATTCTAGGGGACGACCACCTGGACCTGCCCCAGTCCCGAAGCCACCGTGGCTACTGCTTGGTACAACGCATATGTTCGAGGAAATACCTGCTACGGTTGTTATGGCAAAGAGACAGTCTCAGGATATTGCTATGGGGGAATTTATTCAGCCAATTTTCTCTCATGGCAATGCATGGGAGTTGCAGCATGTTTCTTGGTCGTCATTCCTCTTATACCAAACTGAAGCGCAGCAGACTGGAGTACTGTACTATCGCCGACATGAGCAGGTGAAGCATGGCAGAGAACATTGTAGTTTTCAGGTGCTGCGATCACCTTGGCCGCCACCTAGGCGAGAAGGCTTGCAGAATCCTTTGACTGAGAGTGCTTGTAGTCTGAAGGGCATCCCTATTGCAGTTCTGATTGTGACTTGTTCAAGTGAAGTAATGGCTAAATACCACATTACATGCAGTCACGTGGGAGTATTATGGGGCTATTTGTGCCGTGAGCTTCAGAGCAAGGAAATTCTAGTAAAGAGAGCATATTGGCATCTGATTGCGGAAGTACGTTTGGAAGCACTGAAGTTTTCATGGCTGTCACCTCAAGTGGTGCTGTACTGTAGTGGCGCAAGTGCTTCTTTATATGGTTCTGGCTATTTTACATGTGGAGTGGCCTTGCCAATTCAAGCCCCTATTCTCTACCCTTCTGGATTGGTTGAATTGCAAATTGCCTGGCTCTTGGTCGTACAACATTCTGATGGTGGTAAAATGTTCCAACAACCACTATATGCAGCTTCTGCACTTGATGGATCTCATCATTTTCCATGGGTCATAGCTTGGTTGTCGGGTGACTTCCTTTCTTGCTCAAGCTTGGTTGATGATCAGTTTCGTAGTGTCCTGTTTGTGCCGGTGTTCAGACTTGGAATTTCTTTGCAAATGCATGCTACAGGTTTAGTCCAGCACGTGTCTCCGGGGTCAGTTCTGCACTTATTCTGGCATGAGGCTCCACCCAGCTCTGTGATAACAATTTTCCTGGATGGTGGACATCAATTAGAAGATAAATCTCTGCAGCCTATACTCGCACTGAGTAATTTTTCTCTGAACCGCGCGTCGCCCAGTGTTGTCTACCTCGACCCCGACGGTCCCCTACTACACTGCACGCCGGGTGTGTACTCGAATATCAAGCAACAAGGGCAGGAGATGCGACCAAGGCCATGGCCATGGTTCAACTTGCAGTATCAGGCAGCCTATCTGAGAGAGCCATGCTCGGTTCTACTGGAAGGTACTAGTAGGCACAACGTTGGTGTTTGTTGTCTTCTGAGAGCTTCTGACCAAGAGAAGAAGAAGCTTACTTCTAATTCTGTCGCTGGCGATCAAGCTATAAGATTGTGCTATCTAGAACTGCGACATTCACCTTATTCTGTAACGCGTTTCGGTGAGCCCTGCAATTTTTGGCCACCACCTCCACATAAACATGGGACTGTACCTGCACATGAGAAAATTCCATGGTTCCACTCTTGGCTAGAGCTGTTGCTGTTCGGAGATGATTATTCCCTGGAAGCCTTGTTTGGCTGCCACCAGAGAACTCGTTTGCTGGACAAGTACATGGGGCTCACTCCAGGAGGGGCTACAGGTTATGGTGAGTGCAAAATTATCATTCCTTGCAGCCCTCGATTTCAACCTGAGCCACATGAAGGTAATTGCTGCTATGCTATCAGTCCTGCGATGCATACAATTAGCTCCTGTACTGTTCTTCATTCACAAGTTTTTCCTGAGATGAGACTTTTGTACTTTGAGCTGCCTGGCATGGGTATGTGTTGGATGTCTTTGCAACCTGGAATGGATTTCTGCTTGTTACTGCCAAAGCCCCCATGGACACTTCCCATTTCCACTACAAGTCAGCTAGTGCGTGAGCTGAAAACTTGGTCACCGTTTGTGCTCATGAGTGATACAACCTGGCTACTATTGGGACCCTTGTTGATCGCACGGGATGTGCTAGACATGCAGTTGCCCAGCTGGAATAGTATTGCTTTCAGTGGATGCAACACACCTGTACTTGAATTTATAAGCAATGGGGTTCAGCAGTGGAATCTGAATGTAGTTCCACTTCTTATGCAAGATGAGGGCGTTGATATTAGCAGTGCACATCTCTTATTATTGAGAAGGTTATGGGGAGCATGGATTGCTACTCAATTAGTTGCCAAATGTTATGTGTTAGCCAAGCCTAGCGAATTGGTTCGCCTCAGTACTGAAGCTGGTGTTGGTACAACACTCATTCCTAACCATCAGGGTGCACTGACAATAGTTTTCTGATGGGGCGTTACGGCTGCTGTGTGCAAGTTTCAGTTATAGCAATCATCAGGTTATAAGCATGCCACGGTGGTGGCTCTACTCCGTCAACATCTGAACCGTGCCCGACAACACATGAAGGACAAAGCTGACCGCCATCGATCTGATTGCGTGTTCGCTATCGGAGACTGGGTCAACTTCAAGCTACAGCCGTATGCCCATTCTTCAGTGGCGGCCCGTGCTAATCACAATCTCGCATTACGCTATTTTGGCCCTTTCAGGTTCTGCAGCGTGTGGGCGAGGTGGCGTACACACTGGACTTGCCGGAGCATGCTCGCATCCACCCCGTCATCCACGTCTCGCAACTCTGCGCTGGTGTACCGCCCTCCGCTACGGTGTTACCGGAGCTGCTGGTTCTCGACGACGACCTCCTTCCGTTCCAAGCTCCAGCAGCGATCCTCGATCGGTGCACGCTGCAGAAGGGTCATCGCCAAGTGGAGCACGTCCTTATCCACTGGTCTGGCTTCCCGGTGTCATTGGCTCCCTAGGAAGTTGTTGTTCCTTTGAAGGCGAGGTTGCCTCTGGCATTGGCTTGGGGTCAAGCCAAATCTAAAGGGGGAGGGAATGTCACGGGAACGAAGGCTGCATCTACTGAAGAGGGAGGCCCAGCCCAACCCAATGTACACGGGGCCCAGCTGGACTCTGTAATCGGGGGTACTTAGTGAAGCAGTGGTGCGTGTGGAGTGGGTGACGAAGAACGGAAACCTGGACGGCCGCCGCTGGGCGTGTACCTCTTCTCTCCCATCCCCTCGGCTCTATCTCCCGGACCCCATTTCTTGCTGATCAATCCTGTATCCAGATCCTGTATTGCTACTTGGAGTGAGTTAATTCCTGTGAGATAGCTTAGTTCGTATCATTTGGTAATCAGAGCAACCAAAATCACCACCCCGCTCACTGCCTTCCACCTGTTCGACGGAATTCCCGAGTCACCATTTTCCCCGAAAATTTCCAATTCCAGTGAGGAATCACAACCCTCGACGCTTCCCCCACACGCAGCCTCAAGCAGATCATGGCGGAGCTTGATCTGCAGCAGCGGATGGTGGAGGCTGCTAAGGAGCGCAGCGACATCGCCAAGGCGCTGCTCGCAATTCAGTCGTCGTTGGACAAGATGGAGCCTATGGTGTCCCGGATGGAGCCTATGGTGTCCCGGATGGAGCACGTCCTAGCCTCGGTTGCACCGGCCATCAACGCCGGCGTGCATAAGGCGGTGGAGCAGCCCACCGAGATCGCCCACGACACGGCGCCCGCCTCCACGCCGACCGCGATTTCCGCGACATCTACTCCCATCGTCGCGTCGGTCCCTGCTGCAAGGGCGTCGGCTTCATCAGCGACGAACTCGCTCATCCTCCCTGCAACCGGTGGCTGTTTCCCCAGGGCGCACACCACCTGTTCGACCACTGGTCTCGACCCCGACACCGGCCATATCCATTTCGCCGAGGTGCCCCTGCTCGTGATGGACAAGTTCCTGACCAGTCCGGCGCATGGGGAGCTCTCCTACTTCGGGCTCTCGCCCTCTGTGGGCATACTCTCGGCTGTTCGACCTCTTGAGGAGGCCGTGCACACACCATTTCATCCTCCAGATTTGTGGAATTCTAGGGGACGACCACCTGGACCTGCCCCAGTTCCGAAGCCACCGTGGCTACTGCTTGGTACAACGCATATGTTCGAGGAAATACCTGCTACGGTTGTTATGGCAAAGAGACAGTCTCAGGATATTGCTATGGGGGAATTTATTCAGCCAATTTTCTCTCATGGCAATGCATGGGAGTTGCAGCATGTTTCTTGGTCGTCATTCCTCTTATACCAAACTGAAGCGCAGCAGACTGGAGTACTGTACTGTCGCCGACATGAGCAGGTGAAGCATGGCAGAGAACATTGTAGTTTTCAGGTGCTGCGATCACCTTGGCCGCCACCTAGGCGAGAAGGCTTGCAGAATCCTTTGATTGAGAGTGCTTGTAGTCTGAAGGGCATCCCTATTGCAGTTCTGATTGTGACTTGTTCAAGTGAAGTAATGGCTAAATACCACATTACATGCAGTCACGTGGGAGTATTATGGGGCTATTTGTGCCGTGAGCTTCAGAGCAAGGAAATTCTAGTAAAGAGAGCATATTGGCATTTGATTGCGGAAGTACGTTTGGAAGCACTGAAGTTTTCATGGCTGTCACCTCAAGTGGTGCTGTACTGTAGTGGCGCAAGTGCTTCTTTATATGGTTCTGGCTATTTTACATGTGGAGTGGCCTTGCCAATTCAAGCCCCTATTCTCTACCCTTCTGGATTGGTTGAATTGCAAATTGCCTGGCTCTTGGTCGTACAACATTCTGATGGTGGTAAAATGTTCCAACAACCACTATATGCAGCTTCTGCACTTGATGGATCTCATCATTTTCCATGGGTCATAGCTTGGTTGTCGGGTGACTTCCTTTCTTGCTCAAGCTTGGTTGATTATCAGTTTCGTAGTGTCCTGTTTGTGCCGGTGTTCAGACTTGGAATTTCTTTGCAAATGCATGCTACAGGTTTAGTCCAGCACGTGTCTCCGGGGTCAGTTCTGCACTTATTCTGGCATGAGGCCGCACCCAGCTCTGTGATAACAATTTTCCTGGATGGTGGACATCAATTAGAAGATAAATCTCTGCAGCCTATACTCGCACTGAGTAATTTTTCTCTGAACCGCGCGTCGCCCAGTGTTGTCTACCTCGACCCCGACGGTCCCCTACTACACTGCACGCCGGGTGTGTACTCGAATATCAAGCAACAAGGGCAGGAGATGCGACCAAGGCCATGGCCATGGTTCAACTTGCAGTATCAGGCAGCCTATCTGAGAGAGCCATGCTCGGTTCTACTGGAAGGTACTAGTAGGCACAACGTTGGTGTTTGTTGTCTTCTGAGAGCTTCTGACCAAGAGAAGAAGAAGCTTACTTCTAATTCTGTCGCTGGCGATCAAGCTATAAGATTGTGCTATCTAGAACTGCGACATTCACCTTATTCTGTAACGCGTTTCGGTGAGCCCTGCAATTCTTGGCCACCACCTCCACATAAACATGGGACTATACCTGCACATGAGAAAATTCCATGGTTCCACTCTTGGCTAGAGCTGTTGCTGTTCGGAGATGATTATTCCCTGGAAGCCTTGTTTGGCTGCCACCAGAGAACTCGTTTGCTGGACAAGTACATGGGGCTCACTCCAGGAGGGGCTACAGGTTATGGTGAGTGCAAAATTATCATTCCTTGCAGCCCTCGATTTCAACCTGAGCCACATGAAGGTAATTGCTGCTATGCTATCAGTCCCGCGATGCATACAATTAGCTCCTGTACTGTTCTTCATTCACAAGTTTTTCCTGAGATGAGACTTTTGTACTTTGAGCTGCCTGGCATGGGTATGTGTTGGATGTCTTTGCAACCTGGAATGGATTTCTGCTTGTTACTGCCAAAGCCCCCATGGACACTTCACATTTCCACTACAAGTCAGCTAGTGCGTGAGCTGAAAACTCGGTCACCGTTTGTGCTCATGAGTGATACAACCTGGCTACTATTGGGACCCTAGTTGATCGCACGGGATGTGCTAGACATGCAGTTGCCCAGCTGGAATAGTATTGCTTTCAGTGGATGCAACACACCTGTACTTGAATTTATAAGCAATGGGGTTCAGCAGTGGAATCTGAATGTAGTTCCACTTCTTATGCAAGATGTGGGCGTTGATATTAGCAGTGCACATCTCTTATTATTGAGAAGGTTATGGGGAGCATGGATTGCTACTCAATTAGTTGCCAAATGTTATGTGTTAGCCAAGCCTAGCGAATTGGTTCGCCTCAGTACTGAAGCTGGTGTTGGTACAACACTCATTCCTAACCATCAGAGTGCACTGACAATAGTTTTCCGATGGGGCGTTACGGCTGCTGTGTGCAAGTTTCAGTTACAGCAATCATCAGGTTATAAGCATGCCACGGTGGTGGCTCTACTCCGTCAACATCTGAACCGTGCCCGACAACACATGAAGGACAAAGCTGACCGCCATCGATCTGATTGCGTGTTCGCTATCGGAGACTGGGTCAACTTCAAGCTACAGCCGTATGCCCATTCGTCAGTGGCGGCCCGTGCTAATCACAATCTCGCATTCCGCTATTTTGGCCCTTTCAGGTTCTGCAGCGTGTGGGCGAGGTGGCGTACACACTGGACTTGCCGGAGCATGCTCGCATCCACCCCGTCATCCACGTCTCGCAACTCTGCGCTGGTGTACCGCCGTCCGCTACGGTGTTACTGGAGCTGCTGGTTCTCGACGACGACCTCCTTCCGTTCCAAGCTCCAGCAGCGATCCTCGATCGGCGCACGGTGCAGAAGGGCCATCGCCAAGTGGAGCACGTCCTTATCCACTGGTCTGGCTTCCCGGTGTCATTGGCTCCCTGGGAAGTTGTTGTTCCTTTGAAGGCGAGGTTGCCTCTGGCATTGGCTTGGGGTCAAGCCAAATCTAAAGGGGGAGGGAATGTCACGGGAACAAAGGCTGCATCTACTGAAGAGGGAGGCCCAGCCCAACCCAATGTACACGGGGCCCAGCTGGACTCTGTAATCGGGGGTACTTAGGGAAGCAGTGGTGCGCGTGGAGTGGGTGACGAAGAACGGAAACCTGGACGGCCGCCGCTGGGCGTGTACCTCTTCTCTCCCATCCCCTCGGCTCTATCTCCCGGACCCCATTTCTTGCTGATCAATCCTGTATCCAGATCCTGTATTGCTACTTGGAGTGAGTTAATTCCTGTGAGATAGCTTAGTTCGTATCATTTGGTAATCAGAGCCACCAAAATCACCACCCCTCTCACTGCCTTCCACCTGTTCGACGGAATTCCCGAGCCACCATTTTCCCCGAAAATTTCCACTTCCAGTGAGGAATCACAGCCCTCGACGCTTCCCCCACGCGCAGCCTCAAGCAGATCATGGCGGAGCTTGATCTGCAGCAGCGGATGGTGGAGGCTGCTAAGGAGCGCAGCGACATCGCCAAGGCGCTGCTCGCAATTCAGTCGTCGTTGGACAAGATGGAGCCTATGGTGTCCCGGATGGAGCCTATGGTGTCCCGGATGGAGCACGTCCTAGCCTCGGTTGCACCGGCCATCAACGCCGGCGTGCATAAGGCGGTGGAGCAGCCCACCGAGATCGCCCACGACACGGCGCCCGCCTCCACGCCGACCGCGATTTCCGCGACATCTACTCCCATCGTCGCGTCGGTCCCTGCTGCAAGGGCGTCGGCTTCATCAGCGACGAACTCGCTCATCCTCCCTGCAACCGGTGGCTGTTTGCCCAGGGCGCACACCACCTGTTCGACCACTGGTCTCGACCCCGACACCGGCCATATCCATTTCACCGAGGTGCCCCTGCTCGTGATGGACAAGTTCCTGACCAGTCCGGCGCATGGGGAGCTCTCCTACTTCGGGCTCTCGCCCTCTGTGGGCATACTCTCGGCTGTTCGACCTCTTGAGGAGGCCATGCACACACCATTTCGTCCTCCAGATTTGTGGAATTCTAGGGGACGACCACCTGGACCTGCCCCAGTCCCGAAGCCACCGTGGCTACTGCTTGGTACAACGCATATGTTCGAGGAAATACCTGCTACGGTTGTTATGGCAAAGAGACAGTCTCAGGATATTGCTATGGGGGAATTTATTCAGCCAATTTTCTCTCATGGCAATGCATGGGAGTTGCAGCATGTTTCTTGGTCGTCATTCCTCTTATACCAAACTGAAGCGCAGCAGACTGGAGTACTGTACTGTCGCCGACATGAGCAGGTGAAGCATGGCAGAGAACATTGTAGTTTTCAGGTGCTGCGATCACCTTGGCCGCCACCTAGGCGAGAAGGCTTGCAGAATCCTTTGACTGAGAGTGCTTGTAGTCTGAAGGGCATCCCTATTGCAGTTCTGATTGTGACTTGTTCAAGTGAAGTAATGGCTAAATACCACATTACATGCAGTCACGTGGGAGTATTATGGGGCTATTTGTGCCGTGAGCTTCAGAGCAAGGAAATTCTAGTAAAGAGAGCATATTGGCATCTGATTGCGGAAGTACGTTTGGAAGCACTGAAGTTTTCATGGCTGTCACCTCAAGTGGTGCTGTACTGTAGTGGCGCAAGTGCTTCTTTATATGGTTCTGGCTATTTTACATGTGGAGTGGCCTTGCCAATTCAAGCCCCTATTCTCTACCCTTCTGGATTGGTTGAATTGCAAATTGCCTGGCTCTTGGTCGTACAACATTTTGATGGTGGTAAAATGTTCCAACAACCACTATATGCAGCTTCTGCACTTGATGGATCTCATCATTTTCGATGGGTCATAGCTTGGTTGTCGGGTGACTTCCTTTCTTGCTCAAGCTTGGTTGATGATCAGTTTCGTAGTGTCCTGTTTGTGCCGGTGTTCAGACTTGGAATTTCTTTGCAAATGCATGCTACAGGTTTAGTCCAGCACGTGTCTTCGGGGTCAGTTCTGCACTTATTCTGGCATGAGGCTGCACCCAGCTCTGTGATAACAATTTTCCTGGATGGTGGACATCAATTAGAAGATAAATCTCTGCAGCCTATACTCGCACTGAGTAATTTTTCTCTGAACCGCGCGTCGCCCAGTGTTGTCTACCTCGACCCCGACGGTCCCCTACTACACTGCACGCCGGATGTGTACTCGAATATCAAGCAACAAGGGCAGGAGATGCGACCAAGGCCATGGCCATGGTTCAACTTGCAGTATCAGGCAGCCTATCTAAGAGAGCCATGCTCGGTTCTACTGGAAGGTACTAGTAGGCACAACGTTGGTGTTTGTTGTCTTCTGAGAGCTTCTGACCAAGAGAAGAAGAAGCTTACTTCTAATTCTGTCGCTGGCGATCAAGCTATAAGATTGTGCTATCTAGAACTGCGACATTCACCTTATTCTGTAACGCGTTTCGGTGAGCCCTGCAATTTTTGGCCACCACCTCCACATAAACATGGGACTGTACCTGCACATGAGAAAATTCCATGGTTCCACTCTTGGCTAGAGCTGTTGCTGTTCGGAGATGATTATTCCCTGGAAGCCTTGTTTGGCTGCCACCAGAGAACTCGTTTGCTGGACAAGTACATGGGGCTCACTCCAGGAGGGGCTACAGGTTATGGTGAGTGCAAAATTATAATTCCTTGCAGCCCTCGATTTCAACCTGAGCCACATGAAGGTAATTGCTGCTATGCTATCAGTCCTGCGATGCATACAATTAGCTCCTGTACTGTTCTTCATTCACAAGTTTTTCCTGAGATGAGACTTTTGTACTTTGAGCTGCCTGGCATGGGTATGTGTTGGATGTCTTTGCAACCTGGAATGGATTTCTGCTTGTTACTGCCAAAGCCCCCATGGACACTTCCCATTTCCACTACAAGTCAGCTAGTGCGTGAGCTGAAAACTTGGTCACCGTTTGTGCTCATGAGTGATACAACCTGGCTACTATTGGGACCCTTGTTGATCGCACGGGATGTGCTAGACATGCAGTTGCCCAGCTGGAATAGTATTGCTTTCAGTGGATGCAACACACCTGTACTTGAATTTATAAGCAATGGGGTTCAGCAGTGGAATCTGAATGTAGTTCCACTTCTTATGCAAGATGAGGGCGTTGATATTAGCAGTGCACATCTCTTATTATTGAGAAGGTTATGGGGAGCATGGATTGCTACTCAATTAGTTGCCAAATGTTATGTGTTAGCCAAGCCTAGCGAATTGGTTCGCCTCAGTACTGAAGCTGGTGTTGGTACAACACTCATTCCTAACCATCAGGGTGCACTGACAATAGTTTTCTGATGGGGCGTTACGGCTGCTGTGTGCAAGTTTCAGTTATAGCAATCATCAGGTTATAAGCATGCCACGGTGGTGGCTCTACTCCGTCAACATCTGAACCGTGCCCGACAACACATGAAGGACAAAGCTGACCGCCATCGATCTGATTGCGTGTTCGCTATCGGAGACTGGGTCAACTTCAAGCTACAACCGTATGCCCATTCTTCAGTGGCGGCCCGTGCTAATCACAATCTCGCATTCCGCTATTTTGGCCCTTTCAGGTTCTGCAGCGTGTGGGCGAGGTGGCGTACACACTGGACTTGCCGGAGCATGCTCGCATCCACCCCGTCATCCACGTCTCGCAACTCTGCGCTGGTGTACCGCCCTCCGCTACGGTGTTACCGGAGCTGCTGGTTCTCGACGACGACCTCCTTCCGTTCCAAGCTCCAGCAGCGATCCTCGATCGGTGCACGCTGCAGAAGGGTCATCGCCAAGTGGAGCACGTCCTTATCCACTGGTCTGGCTTCCCGGTGTCATTGGCTCCCTAGGAAGTTGTTTCTCCTTTGAAGGCGAGGTTGCCTCTGGCATTGGCTTGGGGTCAAGCCAAATCTAAAGGGGGAGGGAATGTCACGGGAACAAAGGCTGCATCTACTGAAGAGGGAGGCCCAGCCCAACCCAATGTACACGGGGCCCAGCTGGACTCTGTAATCGGGGGTACTTAGTGAAGCAGTGGTGCGTGTGGAGTGTGTGACGAAGAACGGAAACCTGGACGGCCGCCGCTGGGCGTGTACCTCTTCTCTCCCATCCCCTCGGCTCTATCTCCCGGACCCCATTTCTTGCTGATCAATCCTGTATCCAGATCCTGTATTGCTACTTGGAGTGAGTTAATTCCTGTGAGATAGCTTATTTCGTATCATTTGGTAATCAGAGCCACCAAAATCACCACCCCGCTCACTGCCTTCCACCTGTTCGACGGAATTCCCGAGCCACCATTTTCCCCGAAAATTTCCAATTCCAGTGAGGAATCACAACCCTCGACGCTTCCCCCACACGCAGCCTCAAGCAGATCATGGCGGAGCTTGATCTGCAGCAGCGGATGGTGGAGGCTGCTAAGGAGCGCAGCGACATCGCCAAGGCGCTGCTCGCAATTCAGTCGTCGTTGGACAAGATGGAGCCTATGGTGTCCCGGATGGAGCCTATGGTGTCCCGGATGGAGCACGTCCTAGCCTCGGTTGCACCGGCCATCAACGCCGGCGTGCATAAGGCGGTGGAGCAGCCCACCGAGATCGCCCACGACACGGCGCCCGCCTCCACGCCGACCGCGATTTCCGCGACATCTACTCCCATCGTCGCGTCGGTCCCTGCTGCAAGGGCGTCGGCTTCATCAGCGACGAACTCGCTCATCCTCCCTGCAACCGGTGGCTGTTTGCCCAGGGCGCACACCACCTGTTCGACCACTGGTCTCGACCCCGACACCGGCCATATCCATTTCACCGAGGTGCCCCTGCTCGTGATGGACAAGTTCCTGACCAGTCCGGCGCATGGGGAGCTCTCCTACTTCGGGCTCTCGCCCTCTGTGGGCATACTCTCGGCTGTTCGACCTCTTGAGGAGGCCATGCACACACCATTTCGTCCTCCAGATTTGTGGAATTCTAGGGGACGACCACCTGGACCTGCCCCAGTCCCGAAGCCACCGTGGCTACTGCTTGGTACAACGCATATGTTCGAGGAAATACCTGCTACGGTTGTTATGGCAAAGAGACAGTCTCAGGATATTGCTATGGGGGAATTTATTCAGCCAATTTTCTCTCATGGCAATGCATGGGAGTTGCAGCATGTTTCTTGGTCGTCATTCCTCTTATACCAAACTGAAGCGCAGCAGACTGGAGTACTGTACTGTCGCCGACATGAGCAGGTGAAGCATGGCAGAGAACATTGTAGTTTTCAGGTGCTGCGATCACCTTGGCCGCCACCTAGGCGAGAAGGCTTGCAGAATCCTTTGACTGAGAGTGCTTGTAGTCTGAAGGGCATCCCTATTGCAGTTCTGATTGTGACTTGTTCAAGTGAAGTAATGGCTAAATACCACATTACATGCAGTCACGTGGGAGTATTATGGGGCTATTTGTGCCGTGAGCTTCAGAGCAAGGAAATTCTAGTAAAGAGAGCATATTGGCATCTGATTGCGGAAGTACGTTTGGAAGCACTGAAGTTTTCATGGCTGTCACCTCAAGTGGTGCTGTACTGTAGTGGCGCAAGTGCTTCTTTATATGGTTCTAGCTATTTTACATGTGGAGTGGCCTTGCCAATTCAAGCCCCTATTCTCTACCCTTCTGGATTGGTTGAATTGCAAATTGCCTGGCTCTTGGTCGTACAACATTTTGATGGTGGTAAAATGTTCCAACAACCACTATATGCAGCTTCTGCACTTGATGGATCTCATCATTTTCCATGGGTCATAGCTTGGTTGTCGGGTGACTTCCTTTCTTGCTCAAGCTTGGTTGATGATCAGTTTCGTAGTGTCCTGTTTGTGCCGGTGTTCAGACTTGGAATTTCTTTGCAAATGCATGCTACAGGTTTAGTCCAGCACGTGTCTCCGGGGTCAGTTCTGCACTTATTCTGGCATGAGGCTGCACCCAGCTCTGTGATAACAATTTTCCTGGATGGTGGACATCAATTAGAAGATAAATCTCTGCAGCCTATACTCGCACTGAGTAATTTTTCTCTGAACCGCGCGTCGCCCAGTGTTGTCTACCTCGACCCCGACGGTCCCCTACTACACTGCACGCCGGATGTGTACTCGAATATCAAGCAACAAGGGCAGGAGATGCGACCAAGGCCATGGCCATGGTTCAACTTGCAGTATCAGGCAGCCTATCTAAGAGAGCCATGCTCGGTTCTACTGGAAGGTACTAGTAGGCACAACGTTGGTGTTTGTTGTCTTCTGAGAGCTTCTGACCAAGAGAAGAAGAAGCTTACTTCTAATTCTGTCGCTGGCGATCAAGCTATAAGATTGTGCTATCTAGAACTGCGACATTCACCTTATTCTGTAACGCGTTTCGGTGAGCCCTGCAATTTTTGGCCACCACCTCCACATAAACATGGGACTGTACCTGCACATGAGAAAATTCCATGGTTCCACTCTTGGCTAGAGCTGTTGCTGTTCGGAGATGATTATTCCCTGGAAGCCTTGTTTGGCTGCCACCAGAGAACTCGTTTGCTGGACAAGTACATGGGGCTCACTCCAGGAGGGGCTACAGGTTATGGTGAGTGCAAAATTATCATTCCTTGCAGCCCTTGATTTCAACCTGAGCCACATGAAGGTAATTGCTGCTATGCTATCAGTCCTGCGATGCATACAATTAGCTCCTGTACTGTTCTTCATTCACAAGTTTTTCCTGAGATGAGACTTTTGTACTTTGAGCTGCCTGGCATGGGTATGTGTTGGATGTCTTTGCAACCTGGAATGGATTTCTGCTTGTTACTGCCAAAGCCGCCATGGACACTTCCCATTTCCACTACAAGTCAGCTAGTGCGTGAGCTGAAAACTTGGTCACCGTTTGTGCTCATGAGTGATACAACCTGGCTACTATTGGGACCCTTGTTGATCGCACGGGATGTGCTAGACATGCAGTTGCCCAGCTGGAATAGTATTGCTTTCAGTGGATGCAACACACCTGTACTTGAATTTATAAGCAATGGGGTTCAGCAGTGGAATCTGAATGTAGTTCCACTTCTTATGCAAGATGAGGGCGTTGATATTAGCAGTGCACATCTCTTATTATTGAGAAGGTTATGGGGAGCATGGATTGCTACTCAATTAGTTGCCAAATGTAATGTGTTAGCCAAGCCTAGCGAATTGGTTCGCCTCAGTACTGAAGCTGGTGTTGGTACAACACTCATTCCTAACCATCAGGGTGCACTGACAATAGTTTTCCGATGGGGCGTTACGGCTGCTGTGTGCAAGTTTCAGTTACAGCAATCATCAGGTTATAAGCATGCCACGGTGGTGGCTCTACTCCGTCAACATGTGAACCGTGCCCGACAACACATGAAGGACAAAGCTGACCGCCATCGATCTGATTGCGTGTTCGCTGTCGGAGACTGGGTCAACTTCAAGCTACAGCCGTATGCCCAATCTTCAGTGGCGGCCCGTGCTAATCACAATCTCGCATTCCGCTATATTGGCCCTTTCAGGTTCTGCAGCGTGTGGGCGAGGTGGCGTACACACTGGACTTGCCGGAGCATGCTTGCATCCACCCCGTCATTGACGTCTCGCAACTCTGCGCTGGTGTACCGCCGTCCGCTACGGTGTTACCGGAGCTGCTGGTTCTCGACGACGACCTCCTTCCGTTCCAAGCTCCAGCAGCGATCCTCGATCGGCGCACGGTGCAGAAGGGTCATCGCCAAGTGGAGCACGTCCTTATCCACTGGTCTGGCTTCCCGGTGTCATTGGCTCCCTGGGAAGTTGTTGTTCCTTTGAAGGCGAGGTTGCCTCTGGCATTGGCTTGGGGTCAAGCCAAATCTAAAGGGGGAGGGAATGTCACGGGAACAAAGGCTGCATCTACTGAAGAGGGAGGCCCAGCCCAACCCAATGTACACGGGGCCCAGCTGGACTCTGTAATCGGGGGTACTTAGGGAAGCAGTGGTGCGCGTGGAGTGGGTGACGAAGAACGGAAACCTGGACGGCCGCCGCTGGGCGTGTACCTCTTCTCTCCCATCCCCTCGGCTCTATCTCCCGGACCCCATTTCTTGCTGATCAATCCTGTATCCAGATCCTGTATTGCTACTTGGAGTGAGTTAATTCCTGTGAGATAGCTTAGTTCGTATCAGTTTTGTTCTAACACGGTGGTATGCACCAATAAATCCCATCAATAGTCAACACATAAATTAGTTTTTCTTCTTACAAAATACTCCATGCATGGTCGTTGTACCCACATCCGGCGGCCTGGTCTTTGCTGGCACTTGCTGTAGGCGCCGGAGAAGAAGGGTGGGGCGGATTGATTTAGCCGAGTGGGTGGCTAGTGCGAGCAACATGTTGATCAAATACCAAGTCAGGGCTGGGCTCGATAGTACAACCAGATGGTGATCTCGGGCTGTACGTAGACATCTTTTATTGTTTACTCTGTCTTTGCATGTTTGTAAGCTGATTTTCCCAGCGAATCTCTGGTCGTACTACTGGTCTTTTGTTACTTAATTAATCTAAAATTTTAAACTATCTACAAATAATTTAAATTCATGGTATTATCTAGAGAGCAGTACGTTGATGTTGTAAAACTATTCTAGTATATCGTTACCAGTCCACACAAGGACTATCATCATCCCTTTGCTTAATTAATCATTGTTCATGTACTAATTTGTTTTCAGTTTTGGCTAAAAGAATTATGGAACACGTCCTGTGCTGGCCAGAGAAGCTAATACCGGTGGGAGTACTCCACTAAGTGCAGCTGTATATTGTGACCAGATTGACGTGGTACGAGTATTGCTGGAACATGATTGCTCTTTAGGGTATGAGGTAAATAGTAACGGTTTTACTATCCTTGGTCAACCTGCACTTGGAGGTCATATCGATGTTGCTCAAGAGCTTCTTAACCACTGTCCTGATACTCCTTACCGTGTAACTCAAGCTCCATGTTGGACATCCCTTCATACAGCTGTGTACCAGGATCACGTGGAGTTCACTGAATTCATATTGAAGACCCCACAACTTCGCAAACTCGTTAACATGCAAGACATGAACCGGAAAACAGCTCTACATTTAGCAGTAGAGAAGTGCAATCCTAAAATCGTTGCTGCTTTGCTGTCTCATGAAGATATAGACACAACAGTGCTCGATAACAGGGGTCTGCCACCAGCTTGGGAGTTATTGTACGTGGATCATGCCAAGACTTTAAACTGGGTATGTATATTACCAGTATATTATATACATGTAAGACTATACACACGATTACTGAAAAGAAAAGAAAAACTACTTTATTGTATTGTAATCTTTCCTTCTATTCTAAAATCAACTCATCATAGAATCATCCATGCCGCAATGGGTACACATTTTGTAGTCCACTATTTGGCTCTCTGTTCTAAGTCGAATAACGGTATAGAAAAATGTTCCAACATTAACGGCTACTTTTGTTTATCAATTGAAATATAATGCGCAATTTTAATTTGTGATCACATTTTCTGGGTACTACACATGTGATAGAATTGCTAAGCTTTATTATTACATTATGATCTCCATTTGTAGCTTCCTTTGAATTTATGCAGAATAAAGTGAGCATGCTTATGCTTACAGCTGATCCCCGAGATGCCACCTCTCTTTATAATCTTCACATGCGTACCAAACAAAAGGTGACCGAAGAATCAAGGAAGGAAGCAAAATCACTAACTCAAACATACACAAGCAACACTTCGTTAGTGGCGATCCTCATTGCGACAATCACCTTCGCTGCTGCCTTCACCTTGCCTGGAGGATATAGCAATGATGCTGGAAGCGAGGGACTTCCCATCATGTCTAGGAAGTTTGCATTTCAGGCCTTCTTGATTTCTGACGTCTTAGCAATGTACTCCTCGTTTGCTGTCGCCTTCATATGCATCATAGCAAGGTGGGGGGATTACGAGTTCTTGATTTATTACAGATCGGTCACTAAGAAGATCATGTGGTTTGCATACGTGGCAACTACTACGGCCTTTTCAACTGGCTTATACACAGTGCTCGCTCCACGGGTCCACTGGCTGGCAATTGCAAGTTGCGTCATGGTAGCTTTGTTGCCCATTCTCACTAAGTTGCTGGGCGAATGGCCTGTCTTGAGGCTCAGATTTCGGTTGGGCAAAACTTTCAACTCCGATTTTCTTAGCATGGTTTGACCTCGTCAATTTGTCGTATGGTTATGCTTTCTGATAGTACTTTGTAATTTATATGTAATCAACATTGTTTGGCTGGCTACTCGTTTTGGGACAAAATATTATACTACCATTCTTGTACTATTTGTTTCAAACTTGGTACGTAAAAAATATTTTACTCTTATTCTCCTATTCCACTCAAATTTGATGCATTGATTTCATCTCTCTAGTCTCTAGAGATGATTCATGCCATCTGCGATAGCGATGGCTTTTATTTCTATTTTTTGCCATAAGCATCGTGCATTGCTGCATCAATCCATCAGCAGCGGCAATACAATTGTATTTCTCGCCAACATCCCTTTGAAAACGCCAAAACGGCAAGGTTGAACCATTGGGAATCCAAGGACGACTCACAGCACTGAACAAGAAACAGGAGGCAAATTTGCAAACAGACAGCTATCTTCAGCAGCAACGAACCCAACAGACCGAGCAAGCCAGTCGCTCCCAACAAGCCCAGCGAGCAGAACTGAGGAACATCAGGCACCATCTCACCATGAACAAACAGCTGTGCAAAAAACAACGCAATGCTGACCACCTAACTGACAAAGAAACCAACACCACAGGCTCTGCCAAGAGGTCTATTTCTGCCGAAGGCTGTGTGGAAGTTGTGCACAAGTCCATGTCATCTGATACAGCAGAGCACGACCGCGGCACTCCACTGGTTAATATTTATCGGTAACTTCAGTAGGTAAAGTGACTTCACATAATACGGGCAAATTAAAATCAAGGGGAGAAGCAATCTTTTGACGACGATAAAGGGTTTGCCCCGCTTTATATTATAAAGCAACCATCCGATACATCCAGCTCGCTGGGGCCACAGCACAATCAAGCCCAAAGGAAAAAAAACGAGAGAAAGGAAGAGAAAGAAATGCCTACACCGGCAGATCAACAAAGCGAAGATGATTGGCAACCGCTGCACCCTCCTGAGAAGTTCCACCGCGCACCTAGCACTCCGAATCGTCGCGTACCGAGCAACACCTTCAAGAAGGAATGCGACGACG
Organism: Elymus sibiricus; assembly: GCA_039707655.1. Taxonomy (NCBI): domain Eukaryota; kingdom Viridiplantae; phylum Streptophyta; class Magnoliopsida; order Poales; family Poaceae; genus Elymus; species Elymus sibiricus. The sequence continues at coordinate 468,498,718 of CM077668.1, read as the reverse complement.
ACGCCACCGCCGCTGCCCGGACAAGTCCTAGGGTTTCCCCCGGTGCACGGAGGGCAGTGGGGAACGGGTATACCCGACGCCTTTCAGGAAGGTCCGGTGGCGCCCGCAGGCGTCACCGCGTCGGTGCCGGACGAGCCGCCAGGGGTTTCTCCCGACCCAAAACAACCACCACCACCCCGGACGATCCACAGTGCACCACCCAACCTGCCGCCCACCAGCCTGTGCCACCACGGTCACCGAACCATCATCGCCGTCTCATTGAGGCCACCGACACGAGACCTGGAGGGAGGAGGAGGAGACAACGGGCTCGGGGGCATCCGCAACTCAGCCGACGGGAGGGGACAGCCTCCACCGCCGTCGCGGAGCCGACCGGACGCGACAACAGGGGCCTACCAGGCCCCTGCTGGCCCGGCAGGGCCCAAATGGGTCCGGACAGCCCCTGCCGCCACGCTGCAGCACGCCGGCCGACGAAGCCGCCACCACCCGCAGACCACCGACGCCTCGCCACCACCACCAGGGAGCAGCGCCGCCGCGCGCCAAACCGCCGGCCCGTCCCAACCCAGATGGGGCCCAAAAGGCCCCAAATCTAGGCCGAGCGGCGCCGCTAGCCAGCAGCACCACCACGCCGCCCCGCGGCCAATGGCCGCGCCGCTGCATCAAGGGCACCCGAGGCCCGCGGGATCCCTGCCGCCGAGCCACACCGCCGCCGGCCGAGCAGCACCGCCACCATCAGGAGGTCCCCGCGCCCCCCTACACGCGCGCGGGGAAAGTCCGGCACGCCGCCGCTAGCGCCCCGCGGACAGGGCCCGGCGGACCACGCCGGCGGTGGCGGCAGGGGAGAACGGCGGGGAGTGGGGGGGGGGGGGGATCGAGGGTTCGCCCGTCGCCCGCGGGAGGGGGGGGGGGGGTGGGGGGGCGAGCGAGCGAACGGGAAGGTGTGCGTTAGGTTATCCAGTCCCTCGGGAGAAGCAATCTTTTTGGCAGTAATAAAGCTTCGTATATACGAGTAGTAATAAGCACTTGTGCACTACTGCACTTCTTGAGGAACAAGGTTTACCTAAATTAGACGTATGTATATATGAACCTCTTGCTTGACCTCATTCCAGCTATGTCCTGCAGGTTCCCTCACTACCCCAGCACATCAGCCCGCTGTCAATTGGACCGCAGCTGGATCAGTCGACCTCCATTCAGTAATTAAACCGCTTGCGTTGGCAGCATGCGGTGTCTGTAAGCAATCACCCTGCTTCGTTGTGCCCCGCTGCCACCGCGGGATCCATCATCCACTTGCCGTCTTCGGACAGAGGTGACCGTGCCACACCTGCTGCCCGGGCACGACATGCATGGACGACGCCGTGTTGCGGGTCTGCACCAAAGGCGGCACCTCATCTTCTACGTTCAGCTTTGCTCGGTCCGCAAGCCACTGACCGGCACGCCAAGTACTGTGTGCGCAGACTCAGCACTCAGGAAACGTGTTATCTACCTTGTAGTTTCCTTTATTGTATGGCTTGCGTCCTTAGGCTCAACTCCTGCACCTGTTGTACACAACCAACCAACATATCTCTCAGGTCAGTCAGTGACTCACAACTCACAACATGATATAGACTTAGAGTATGTATGTAGCATCCTAGTGACGGTGTATATATATCCTAATTAAGAAATGGTGATCAATCCCATCAAAAAAGAAAAGAAAAGGTGATCAGGAAAAAAAAAGGACCAAGTTTTTACTTGTAGGGCTGCTGCTGTAGCAATGAGTTCCCTGCATTCCTTCAGTGCAGCGGCAACAGCCGAAAGCTCTGTTACCACAGGGAGTGTAGCCCCCATCTGCACACCACAGGTAAATGTGCTTGGTAGTTATATACCTCGAGACATGTATGTAATCTTTCTCTAATAAAGTATATCTCCAGTCTACTGTTCCTTATTTGAATTGCATAATTACAATAAGGTGGTGGCAATTAATACATCAATCTAGCTACTTCCATATTTTGACTTGCTTCGACACACACTTATCCTTGCTCTTTGACACGCCACTAGAGGTGGGTGGTTGCGATGCAGCCGACAAGGTTGGAGGCACAGCAAGATCCATCTTCTTTGGCCCATTGTTGTCGTCAACACCATCAAATGCAAGACGTCTTATTGTTGTCGACAACTTACGAGACACGGCTTGAGTTGTGCCTCATCTTTTTGAATGAATTTGGTGTTATTCAACCCACCAGTACCAGGTGCTAGCAGACTTGTCCTTGTACACACACGTCGTGATGCTGCCAGGGCCGGTCCTGAGATGGTTTAGGGCTCCCAACGGCCTTGGGCCGATTGACTGATGAGCAGTTCGAGCATATACCAACGAGGGTTAAAAAGTTGGTGAAAGGTTGGTGCCCGAAACTATTAAACGTTTAACAGTGCTGGCCGGGAGGTCCTTATCAAATCGATTTGCCAGGCAATCCCAACATACTCTATGAGCTGTCTTAGGTTGTCCAAGAATATGTGCAAAAAGATAACAAATATCATTGCTAGATATTGGTGGGGAGGAGATGAAGAGAAGCGGAAGATGCACTGGAAGAAGTGGTCTGATATTGCAATTCCCAAATCTGATGGTGGGATGGGATTCAAGGATCTTGAGCTTTTTAACAAAGCAATGTTTGCTAAGCAAGCCTGGAGGCTAGTTGCTCATCCTGATTCTTTAAGTGCAAGAGTATTGAAAGATAAATACTTCCATGGGACGGATTTCATGTATGCTACTAAGAAGAAGAATTCATCACACACGTGAGCGAGCCATTCTCCATGGGAGGGAGGCCCTGAGCTTAGGTTTGATCAAGAGAGTCAGGGATGGCAGTAATACACGTATCTGGGAGGACCCCTGGCTTCCCGACAATCCCTGTTTCAAGCCAGTCCTTAAACCGGCGACCGCTAATGCAGTAATGGTGGAGGATCTCATTGATCAAGGCACTGGCATGTGGAACATAGATGCCTTACATGCTAACTTGATTCCTTCTGATGTAGAGAAGGTTCAAAGAATTCCTATGGGACGTCTTGAAGAGGACACATGGGCCTGGCAGTTGGAAAATTTTGGTAACTTCACGATGAGATCAGCGGCAACAGCCAAAAGCTCTGTTACCGCAGGGAGTGTAGCCTCCATCTGCACACCTCAGGTAAATGTGCTTGGTAGTTATATACCTCGAGACATGTATGTAATCTTTCTCTAATAAAGTATATCTCCAGTCTACTGTTCCTTATTTGAAATGTATAATTACCGCAAGGTGGCGGCAATTAACACATCAATCTAGCTGCTTTCATATTTTGACCAGAACAATTTGGCAGAATATCAAGGAAAGGCTGGTCTCAATAGTTAAATTTGCATAATACTTTAATTTTCTTCCATGAACATGCTCTTCTTGACCAATGCAGTAGCAGTTTGGAGTTCGATAGCAAAAAATCTAGCAGTGTCAATTTTGGAAGAAAGATTCTGAATTTTACCTTTGGCAGCAAGTGGCAAGTGGATGAGCCCATTGCTTGCATAATGTCAATTGCGGAGTCACAGATCTGATCTTTCGGATTTGATGAGTTTTGTCAGTGTGTCTTGGTGCTCAAAAATACACTAACTCCAAAATAAATAATCAAGACATCATTTGTGGCAATTCTCCTTGTGGCAATCACCTTCACCGCTGCTGCTTTCACTCGTCTTGGAGGATATAGCGATGATGCTGTAAGCGCTAGACTTCCCATCATGACTAGAAAGGTTGCATTTTCAAGCATTCTTGGTCTCTGACACATTAGCAATGTGCTCTTCATTTTTTGTGGCTTCATATGCCTCATGCAAAGGGGGGAAGATGATAAGTTCATGACTTCATAGCAAGGTTTTTTTTTCCGTTTCCAAAAGTTTTCCGGCAGGGTCGGAATATCCGGTTTTCTAAAAATCTCGGGAATTCCGGATTTTTTTCGCCCAATTTTTTCAAATGAATTTTAAATTCAAAAACATTTAGCGTCAAAATATATTGAGTTTAACCCATTCTATACATGAACTCCTTCCTGTTCTAGTGGCCAGTGCGCCTGATTACATAGGCAAGCTCGCGAGTTCTACTCTCTTTTACCGCACCGCGACCAATTTTTTTCCATAAGTTCGAATTACGCAAAAATATTGGCAAACCAGAGACTCGAACCTTCGACCTCGGGATGGTGCGTAGCAAGCCGTACGACTAGTCCAACTGCTTTGTTGTGATAGATATGCATACGATGCCTATTTGACATCATTCTGTCGTTTAAATTCAAAATATTCAAAAATTTCGGACGGCAAGACATTTTTCCGGGGCCACCGGAATTTCCGATTTTCGACCAGTTTCCGAAAATTCGGACCAAGAAATAAAACCTGCTTATTACAAATATATGTCACTTAAAAATGTTTTGCGAAACGTAACACCAACACTAATAAAACTAACAAAAATATAAATGATTTTGCTAATGGATACATGACCCTGTCAACTATGAAAATCTAGTTATTAGGCTAGGGGGCCTAGCCCCACCCCCACCTAAGTGGTGATGGGTGGGGGGGGGGGGGGGGGGGGGGGGAGGGGGCTCTAGCCCCCTTCCTCCGTCTCGTGGCATCACACTATATTTTCAGTAATTGCACATGTTCAAGCGCATATTTAACATACTATGTAAGAGGGCCAAATTTACCATCACTATGTACAAAGTTCTGCTCAATAATGCTCGCAGATGGGTGTTCCTGGCGATGATGGCATTGCTCTATTTCCTCACCGAAATTCATTAACCCCTGTGCTTCGTGCTATGGATTCTTATATACCTCCGCTGAAAAATTTCTTACGTGATCACCTTGATGTTTCAGTTCAGTCGTCAATGTTCCATTAGACCGCAAAACATTTTCTGAGATCTGCAGCCTACTCAAGAATGACGACTACATCATTGTGCTCACCTTCTTGGCCGCCGCTTCTCATCAGCTTAATCTTCTCTCATGGAATCCTTCCGTCAGGGAGCTACACATGCTACAGTTCCTCCGCCACTCCTATCTAATTTAGACTCCCTCGCTGATACATCAATCGCTCTCCGATGTGCATGTATTAGCCATGGTTTACCCATCGTTTATACCACTCAATAGCTACATAAGAAGTTAGCACACCTCTATTGCCATGGCCAACCAGCCAACATTTGCACCAGTCCATCCTATAAGGTATGCAAAGATCAAGAATGGAGCAGGTTTTCGTTTTTGACGAATTTTCTGTTGTGCATCCTGCAGTTTGAGACTTGGTCTGTAATGAGCATGCGTTCATTAGTTCCAGAGCTGTCATAGATACTGCGATGGGTAAGATTTGTAGGTGCTATATATACAATTCAATTTGGGGATTCAATCACTAAAGATGTGGATGTACATCTGCACTGTGAACTCGACCATCTCTTCTAATTTTGTTGGAAAGTGGATAAGTCATTTTGAGCATTACTTGGTTTGTTAAATTTACTTATCTACATTTCTTACACGTAAAATATATGGTTTTGTTAACTTGGATCTGTTCTTTCAATTTTATGCTCACGCAATGATCCAATAGATATATGTGAATCTTAGAAGCATAAATTATGCTCTATTCTGATGGAATTTCTTTTGATAGTGCTATTTGCAGACTTGGGAGTGTATATGCATTCAGAAGGTCAAGAAAGTGGCACCTTAGCAGTATTTATTCAAAGCAACAAGGAACATCGAAAACTGATGCGCAAGTTAACCTCTTGGTAGTTCTTCCTCATATTTTTTCTACTTGGTTATTTTAATGTCGTCCCTTTGCCAAATTGATGTACTAAACAATAAAGAACAGGCGTGAGTTCATTTTCGTGTAGTTTACGTATTCTCTTGTATAGTGCTCGGACTTGCTTAGTAAGAGTTGCTATGTATTTAAGATCTGATTAGTAACACCAAAAACTTCCAAGAAATGTATATGTACTGACTGATTCCATGATACTAAACTGTATGTTGTTATAGTTGTTATCTATGTTATACATACATGTGCAGACATTACTAGACACACATCGTGAGCAGATACAGTTCAGTCTCTATTTCTTTATTTAAGCAGAATATATGGATTTTCATGCATCTATTTCCATTATTCTCATATAACTGAAAGAGCATAATTAATACATAATAGATAAACGGGAGGACGGTATAACCTAATTAATTCTGATATCATATTCGATAACCTTTGTCTTTCTTTTACAAGGACGAGATGATTATGAAGAGATGCTTGGTATGTACATTCAGGATGCTCTCATGTTTATGCATGCCAGATTTATCTTAGTTGTTTCGTTTGCATGACACATTGAATGACAATTAAATTTTATCAAATCATCGAAAGCTTAGTTGGCAAGTCATTAATTTGTAACTCCGGTCATCTTTTAAGTACAGGCATACTTGGCTGAATATTTATTGATGCAAACAGATCGTTCCGCCCTATTTATATATGAGATCGTGAATTAATAGATTTCCAAAATTTCTAAGCTCGCCCTAATCTCTTTGCTAATTGCTCTATAATTTTCTGTCTTCTAAATAAATAGTGCTTCCATGCCTTATTGTAGGCTGAACAAACTAATGGCCTCCACCATATGTACTAGATTTGTCGAATGGAAAACGAAGTATCAACAAACTGGGTGAATGTGTCAATGCTATTACAAAAACTTATCTATATCACATTAGTCATGTTGAACGGTTACTTTTCGTAATCTTATAACTACGTTTTTTTTTTTTATTCTATGCATAAAATATATCGTAAAGGATGCAATATATTTGTTTCTTTTTTCTGACACTGCATGACCCTTAATTTCTGCAAACCTTTGTCGTGTTGCCTTGGTGTCTTGGCTTGATTTGCCTATCAAGTGCTATTTCGTATTTTAGTTGTGCAATATCACCATGATGGTGCAACGAGAGTTTGTCCCTTATTCACTGCAGTTTTCCATTTTTTACATGATTGGATTCATGGGAATGGTGAAGGACTGCTAGACAGCTATTACGTGGGTTCATTTGACATAGAATGATGTGCCGTGTGCACATTCAGCGTCAAGTATGTATAACAGTAACCCATTTCTTGATGGACTGTTAATATTGACAAAATCAAGGCATAATCTTGCAGCATGCTCTTCTTCTGGATGATTAAGTAGTTCCGTTTTAGCATTTCAATCTACTTTGAGTTTTTAATTAACTTTTTTTTCCGTAAGTGCGTGTCGGCATCCATTGTTGAATTTTTCTTCCAATTCAATGTAAACTGTGCAAAATCACATGATAATTCTTCAAAATACCAAATAAGTGATATTGCTTTAACCAATTCATTCATTTATTGTCTTGGTAATATATATAGTCGGTAACATGTAGCGGAATAGTTGACAGAGCAATACATTCGAGCTTTTGGGTACATGGTTTACCAGTGCTACACTGTCCATCATTTAATGGAAGCTCGCGTGTAGCGCTGGAATGTAAATAACTTGCCCGTGCGAATGCACAGGTTGACGACTAGTAACCATAATTTGTGCCAGAAGGTAACAAATGAACAAGTTCATTCCAAAAAACCAGCAACACATGGTGGACCAAAAACCATCGTAGTTCACATGGGCCTCACGCACTCGCGCCGTCACCGTCGGCACCACCATTGCCGCCGCCATCAAACTTAGCCAAGATCTCCCCACGAGTGAACTCCAAAAGAAGAGGTTCAAGTTGAGTGTTAATGTTGAGATGACCCTCCAAAAGAAAAGGTTCAGGTGCCAATTTGTACAACGATAAAGGTGGCAAGTACATTGTTCTAAGATCTTATGCAAAGTGGCAACTCCATAGATTTCCTTTTCCATGCCTTTCCAAGCAATCAAATACAAGATTCTTGAGCTCTATTGTTTTGTAAAATTGCGTAGGCCCCACAAATAAAGTTCAGGTACTTTATACCCTGTAGGTAAGAGTACAGAGGTTCCTAAACATCCTTCCTATTCAAGTAGTTCACCTTCTCATCCTCCACGCACACGTTGATGCGCTGCCCAACCCGCCTTTGTGTACCACAATCACATTCTTCTGAACAGTAAAATCTGGAAAAATAGTAACAAAATTCAAAAAATTCTGAATTTTTTTGGTAACAAACATTGATGTGTGTTTCACATGCATGCAAATTTTCGAGATGGAATCACATTCGTGGAGGTGTGGGCAAAAAAAAAATTTCGATTCTCCAAAAATACTGTTTTTGGAAGCATCGATTTTGTTTTTTCCCCATGACTCCACGAATGTCATTCCATCGCGACACTTTGCATGCAGTCTAAACATTCAACAATGTTTGTCCCAAAAAAAATCAGAATTGTTTGAAATTGTTTCCAAAAAAAAAAAAAAAAACTGTTCATTTTTCATGCCAAATGCATATGAGCTCGCGACGAGAGGACTTTCGTAGCTACCATGTCTTTACTGAACCTCATCAATTTGTAAGAAAACACCACAAAGCTATGGGACGCACGTTCCTGTTTAGGTGTTGCTTGTGTGTCCTGGTACGGTATTCATTGACCAGTACTCACCCTATAAGGGACGGCTGGGTGGGACCAACACCTGAGCAGACAAGACCAGACGCTATGTTCTTCTGCTCTACTTATAACTAGCTGGGCAGAGGCGCGACGCACGCCGCGCCCGTAGAAGCACCGGTCGATGGCTGAATTGCAGCTTAATTCATCGGTGCTCTTTTTTTTTTATTGTTCACTGGGCTTTACTAAGTAGCGTGAGAAGAGTACAGTAGATGATAATGTAGATTGTTGGGTCAATTACAAAATCTGGTGGCATATAGAGAGATGAATGGAAAAATACAATGAACTGAACATTCGACCAAGAGGTTACACTTTTGTAGCTAGATGCAATGGTGTACATATCTTGATAGAGAAAAGTTTGGTGTAGTAGACTACCACTTCTTAACATTTTGGACAATTTGCTTTTGATCTTCATGTCTTGGATCATCTTCATCCATAAGAGGCAAGAATTGGGGCCCTTGTCTAGTTATATCCATGCTAGCCTTTTCAGTGGCAACATGCAAATTATTTCAATTGTGGCCAGGCCTTAGCTATCATATCTCTTGTTATATAACCGAACGCATTTTCATGACTTGCTGCAAATGAGAACATGTATGATCTGAAAGACAGCATAACAGTAAGGACAGCCTTGATTTATAAGGTGCTATAACAATGCTAAAAATAAATAATAGAACTGTCAGAAGTCGGCAATTTTGGTGATTTTGATTTTTGGACAATTATCAGAGGAACACCAGCAACCAAAAGGAAAGCAAATAGTAAAATGCATGAAGATTTATGAATGTCTCTATTGAACGTTTAAAACAAACTCACTTCAAATATACAAAGGCAACTTTATTTCGAATAATCAAGAGATGCTTTGGCACTCATGACATATAATTATGGAAGATACAAAATGCTCATAGTTCTTAAGTAATTTGGATCAACAATACAAAAAGTTCAAAAAAAGATCGACATAGATCTGGACTTTGGAATGCTCTCAAGGGTAAACATGTAAGCAGCATATATCTGCTGTCCAACATATATCTACTATCCAGATCGACATATAATAAATTCTATGCACCATAATCTCCAACCGAGATATCACTTTTCTAAGTTTGTCCATTTGTTTACCCTAGGCATTCATGAACACACTTTGCATATAACTAATATCACAAGAGGAATCTGCAACAGAAAAGGTTGGATCATCACTTGGTAGCAATTGTATAACTCAAAAAGATGGACAATATTGGTAGCTGCCATCTGGATGACAGACATTTTGGTGACAACACTTCACATGGGAAAATTGAAAGAGCATGTAGTAAAATGTATAAAGAAAGGGATCTATTACATACATCTCATGGATCAGAACGTTGACGTACTGACTTGTATTTCTGCTAGGCTCTGAATATGTTGAAGCATTGAATTACATGCACCAGTCCCTCTTTTATCATGTTTTTGAATAGATCAATCCTGTTGACCGGTATCCCTCCCTCCATTGTGCCACCCTGTAAAGGCGGAGAGAGATTAAATTATGCAGCTTACTGAATTACATCTGTGGCAAGTGCTTTGATATTTACCCTGTGGTCTATCACAATGAAGTTCAGTTCATAGAGTTCAATAGATTCCATCCATGCTCACGTATTCCCAGATCTTTGCAATTCAAACAATAAGCTTGGGGCGATAGAACTCTCTTGTTATATCCTTTAACATCGACCTCCTTTATCGATTAAGTCTAGTTCATGGCAGACACAGAAATCACAGCAGAATAGCTATAAGTTAGTCATCAGCTGGGGAATTATGAATAGTCAAGCAATGCATGTATTATTGCTAACAAATTTCAAATGTAACAAAATATGCAAAGAAAATAAGGTAGTGTTCGTTCACTGTTTAGCGGCAAGGAAAGTGCACGGACAGCTGTGACATTCTGTCATGTGTAATTTTTTCTACAGTTAAATCATCTATTCTGTTGCTGCCCAGAAATAACAAAACATACAAATTGAAGCATATTGTTGCACCACTTACTCAGTACGATTAACAAACCGAAGAGAATCTGTAGCTTGAAGCATGCAAATAATACTGAATTTGTGAGGTTAAAGCAAAATGATGTCCATAACAAATACTATTATTCATGTTTCGCTAAACGAAAATTACAGAAAATAAACAAGGATATTAATAACACATTCAAGAATATATTTTAAGGGGAATCATTACTATATAATCAATTATAAGTGTCCTTCACTACACAGATTTGAATTAGGTGTTTGGACTTGTAACAATTCTCAGTTTCTTCGCTATGCACTATACATAAGAAAAAGAACTTTGTGCCCCTTTGCTGTTACTTTCTGGCCTAAATGATTGGTGATGACCCCAACCTAAAACACATTATGGATGTCCTGCAGCAGAGGTTATCAAATTTATCAAGAATTGGTACAACATCAAGTAGGGTTTTCAAACTGAAATTGCTTAGCTTGACGACCTGATTTCTGTAAAGCTCGGTCGTCGGAAGAAACTTAGTATGCTAGCATCTTAGCCATGGAACAATATGGTAGTGGCACACAAGGTTAAAGACAGGACGGTTACAAAAGGAAAAAAAATCAGACACTATTAACTCAGTAACAATACCAATCTGGCTAATCACACCAGTAAATTTAATCAGGGGTGAAAGCACATAATCTTATACAACATGAAAATCTACAGGAATTAGTTAGTTGGGGATATATGTTGTTGTACTGAATCATAAGTAGAACTTGTGCAATCATAAAACATGGCATGGTTGTGCAGAGGAAAGCTGGCAAGATGTATGTTCTGTTATCTGTAGGCAAAAGGAAACACATTCCCTTGCTTACGACTTTTGCATACAAACCCTGTATAAAAATAGGATAAGCCATGTTATGGTTTGGGAAAATTGATAGAGGAAAGATACTAATGCAACTAAGATTAGTATTCTTTATTTTTCACTCAAAATTAATATTATTAACAGCACTACGCCTCCACCAATCGATCCGAAAAATCTTATTTAATTGAAAATACCAATGAAGGAGTATATGAGGATAGAAACACTTTTATGGAGAGTTCAAAATCAATTTTGCGGAGAAAGAAATCTGAAGACGAAAGGCGGATATCATTTGAGGGCATCAATTTAAATAGGACTCATATTGCCGAATTAACATGTAAGCATAATACATTTCCCGCCTTTCTCTAATCTGGTACAGAAGTATTAAGTATAATGACATGTTCTGAAGGTGAATATTATGCATTCCAAAAAAATTGCCATGGAACAGGGGAAGCATTTTTTTACTTGAGAAATGAGCCCACCTGAACAAACCTGAATGTAGCAAAATTATTATAAGATGCACAGCACACATGTCCATGTATAATTTCCAGCAATCAATTTTTTTTACATCATCCCGTTGGAATCTACTCACACACACATTTAACTAAAATTTAGCAATAGGATTGTAGGCAACTAAGGTAATCTACCTATACATAACACCTCACTGAACTTTCCAGGTTTGGAAGCCCGAGCTTTATAATTGAAGCAAGAATCAGAGGATGCTGCTCCCTGAGAGACTCCACGGATTCAATTCGAATAGAGAAGAAGCTTTCTTGATGAATTCATAGGAATAATTGAACGATGTTTTCTTTCTTAGACAAATTCAGCATGGAGGTTACCTCATTACCAATCCATGTACTGATTACATAATCAGTGCAACATCAAGGAATTTGATGCTCGTGCTGAAATTTTGCATCCACCTCCAGCTTGAGTCCCTGATTATGCATATGTTGTACTTGCATCAGTAACTAATTAAAATCTACTAAATAGCTAACCAAGCAAACATACAGGAAAGAGATCGCACAAGTATAGGAAAATGTTCTAGGCATTTTAGCAAGAGGAGGAGGGCGTTGCCTTGGGATATGAGTAACGGAGCTCAGGCGGTAGCGTGGAGAGGCGGAGGAGGCTGGCGCGGACAGTGAGGGGACCCTGGGCGGAGTCAGAAGACGGTGGGGCCTGCCACGGCGACCATGGGCTTCTGCCTTCACATTTGCTGGCTCGGGCGATGCATCCGAGCAACCATGCACCATCCAGTGGCACAACTGCGAGCACGATCGACGACCTCGGCCTCGAGTGGATGAAACACAACCCCAACAACAGCAGGTCCTGCAAACCCAAAAACATGGGGTAATTAGAGAATTTATTGGCTTCAATCCATGGGGAAAATTATGGAAATAGCACCAGAGCAGAAGGAGCCGGGATCCCATACCTTCGTCCCCCTGTCGCCGGCTGTGTCGAGAAGAGACCGATCTGGAAAGTTGCACGGAGCAGGAAAATTAGAGGAGCATCGCTTGTACTGCTGCTCTCTTAAACACGAAGGAGAAGGCCGTACTGGTGCGGAGAGGTGGCTCGAGGAGATTGGAGGCGAGGGGCGGCGCCGCCGCAGCTAGATCCGGCGTGGCCGCCGGAGGGGATTGGATCAGGATGCAAAGGTCGTTGGAGGAGGCCGGAAGCGAGGGGAAAGCGTGGCCGCGGCTCGCGAGCAAAAGCGACGGAGGGCGCGGACACAGAGCTGCCATCGACAGAGAAGAGGGGAGGACGACATGCTTCCCTCTCGTTATCTCTCCGATGACGAATAAGGAGCGAGAGGATAAGGCGGCGAGGTTGGACCGTGCAGTTTGTAGAGCTTGTGAGAAATATCTAGTTTAGTTACCCCACGTAATTCCTCCATGTAAAGAAACGCCACGTAGCTTCCTAAGGATGGACACGTAACTTTTTTCTACAGTACAGTAAAAAAAAGTAAAAAAAAAAATGAAAAACCAAACCTCTCCCGCTTTAGTATAGTAACTTATTTGTCTATACTCCACCTTAATCATGTTCTACTTCAGAGATCAACAAATATCCTACTCTACCCGTGGTCTGCATCGACGGAATCTGGAAGATGGTGGATCGTGTGCTGGGTTCATGGTTCGTGGCTGGCAGGTATGGTTTACTCCTTCGACGTCTTAGTCGTGTGGGGGTGCCAGATCTGGAGTTCGATGGCGTGTCCGGGGTGTTGCCCCGGTTTGATTCGTTCAACGGCGATGACTTCGCCTTTAGTGAGCCACCTTGAAGGTCCGCAAAGCTGCATATCAACGATGGAGCCGCGTCGAGCTCGGGTGAGGAGGTGATCCGTCATTTTTTTTTCTTTGGTAGTTGTGGTGGTGGTGCCGGAGGCATGTGACGGGCGTTGGTGTCAAGCTCAGGGGATTCTTGGGTCTTGATTGTAATTTTCCTTCTTAGCTGATGTTCCTTTGTGCCAAGTCTAGCGTTTTGCTGTCTTTTCAGTTTTGCCAGGTCGGTGTCTACGTGACTTGTATTATGATCTTTATGTTATAAATGAGACACGTGTTACTATGAAAAAAACCAATATCCTTGCTGTACCCGTGTCTTTGCATAATTTACTTTTTATTCGCTTCACCTTTTACTGAGTGCGAACCAGTTGGACACGGCCACGGCACGGGACAATGTACGTGCACACAGTTCTCTGTGTTTCACGTGGGGCTACTGGAGCTAATGGGAACGGAAGACTTGTAGGAGTACACAAGTCAAGTGATTCGTCGTCCAGTCTTTGTGTCAACTCTACCCAACTGGCCAGGCTTGCATTAAAACTTGCAAGCATAATTTTTCTGGATCGTGAGTAATTGCCATGTGGCGTGTTATGGAGGATGTAAATAAACAAACTCTATTCTCCTCTTAATTAATTGATGAGGCAAATCTTTTGCCTCCGTTTCGAAAAAATAGTTTTTCTGGATCGTTGGATTAGCTGGCGCTGGCAGCTTCTCCTTATTGGATATGCTGTTCTTATCCGCATTTCATCATTGTTTTTAGAAGAAGAAAAAAGGTGCACCAATCTTTGAATTGTTTGAAAAAACGTTTGCGTCAGTCGATTTCCTGTGTGAGGTTGGATATGAAAGGAACGTTGGATATGAAGTAGCTCTGACGTGGCGCCCGAGCCCTCTATCGTCCTCTGGTACTTGACAATCTCCGTTGTAGCTCCAACGTTCGTCGTGCTGCTTCGTAACTGGCGAGAAGCTGCTGGAGCTTACAACGATGGAGGAGACCGTCAGGGTACAGCCGCTTCAACGTAGCCATGGCCACGAGCTATCAGGGGTTGAAGGAAAAGAGGGGCCGTGGGTAAGATTGTTAGGCTTTGGGGGGTCTTTCTACAAAATGATCTATCATTTGCTATCCTGGTGATTGGACATCAAGTCCACATGGCACCGCCCAAGGGGCCACACATGCTGGTCAAACATGATCTGTGTTGCATAGGACCCGTGACAAACAACTTACAAACTTTTGGGATCCGATTCCGAATATGCACTTTTGTTGTTTTTGGACTAACTTGCCATCCCTCAAATAGTTTTAGGACCTTCGATTCATTTGACATCTCATATCTATTTTTACATTTTTGTCCCTATGGTATTTGTTTGTTTAGTCAAACAGAACACATGGATCATCTTGAATGCAAGCGCCAGAGTCAACAATTGATTTACGGTGAACATTGAGCTTGTCGTTCGGCTGATCCATGTAATGCAGATCCATCACATGAAAACCTTAGTCTGGAAGGTAGGCAGCAGTGCCATATCATAGTCGCTTTCTCACGGTAGCTTTCATTGTCAGAGACCAGTCATGCCGGATGCTCCTTCGCGTGATCTCCACAACTCGCCTCATTGGTCACCTCTTGCTCGCTCATGGGCCGAGGTTGCGGCACTGCCGCCCATGGGGGTGATCGCTTTGCATTGCTGCAGCATCTGGAGGTCCAGGGCGTCTTTCGCCATGTTGAGGAGCACCACAACACTTCCGATACCCGTCGTGCCACTGTTGTTGTCTGTGATGGCATCGATAAGGCTGCGTTGGATCATTAGTTGCAGGCTGCTTTCGCAACTCAGTTGGCGTTGTTTCGCTCGCAGATCCAGGACATGGTGGTTGAGGCGATCCGGCCTTTGCGAGGGGAGGCTTCGTCCTTCAGGCTTTGGTCGGAACGTATTGCCGGCTTGGACCCTGCTCAGGTCACCTCCGTCAACGTCGGGCTAGATGGCTTCTTCGGTCCTTGCTCCTCCGTGCATCGCACCTCGTCACCTTCTTCGATGGTGGAGTCGATCGCGGCCTGTCGTGCAGCTAATGCGGATTGTCGTGCGGCTTATGAGGATAGGGCTTTGCCTGTCATAGTGTGCTCCAAGAAGATGCATAATGTTGCTTTACCTGAGAATGGCACCGTCGCCCTTGTGGAATACCAGACTGAAGCTTCGATTGAGCAGGCATGTGCTTCATCGACGGATGTGGTGGATGTCATGACTAGCGCAGACTTGGGTCTGGCAGAGGTTCGTGCTAGTGTCCGTGATGACAATGATCCTGACATTCTTTCGGTTGAGTCCATCGGTCCAGTGGAATATGTGGTTGATGATGTTGGGGTGAACTGTTTGTTGGCACCTGTTCCCGGGAGCCACTTGGTTGACGACAGCTACTCCAAGCTTTGTGATTTTTTTGCCAAATGGGATACTAATCACCCTGGATCCGGCAAGACAGTTGTCTTCCTCCTGAAAGAGAAATCTGACAGGGAGAAATTGAAGAGGAACAAAAGCAAGAAGGGTGGCACCAAAGAAAAGGCGTTCATGTTTTCATGATAGATGGTGCTCAGATTTTGGGTCGTTGGCGTCTGAGGTGTCGTTGTTGGTGTGCTCATTTCTAGTTGCAGCCAGTTGATGGAAGTATTTGTGTGATGTTGCACTCCATGTGTTGGGGGGTTTGCAGGAGTTGCGTGTCGGGGGCATTGCTCGATCTGCTTTTGTTGTCGTGTTGCTTCATGGTTCGAGAGTAGTCCGCATGCTGTGTCGGTCTTTGGCCCCCGCTTTCAAAAATAATAATTGTCAGAGACCAATGACACCAACCGGAAGAAGCAGAGGACCACTGCATCTAATGTGTACTAGGAGGACTGCATTGTCTCAAAGCAGAACAGGAAAGTTTGGTGGTGGCTAATAGTCCCTGTCTATTGCCAGGGAAAGTATCCGGTGTTCCCGGGAGTGACATGCCCCAAAGCTCCCGGAGAGCCTGGTGCGTTGGATTTCAGATGGACTGACGCGATTGAAGCCTCTCTCGTTCACACTGCAAATTTGTAGCAAACACCCTCAGTAGTTCTGTAATTTAGCGTAGATCTACACTTCAATCATGTCGGATGTGGTGGCCCTGAAGGAGTCTCTCCTGGCCACCAGGTATTTTACACGACCCAGTGCGCTTTTCGGGCCGCAATCAAGCACCGTCGCCGTAGTTCCCTTACAAGTGATGTTTAATACTCTATTTTATTCTAATTTATTCAATGTAAACATAGTTTTTTTTTTTTTTTTTTTTTTTTTTTTGCTTTGAGGTTGCTCACCACATACGCCATGTGGTAATGTTAACATAGCTTGTATGGCATTTTAAGTTTGCCGATCGTACAGATGCATATATCAAATTATATTTGGACATGTTAAATGGTACATATATTGTTGTATTTATCATGTTATATTTGAGCTGTTTATTTAACTTTATTGGTATATTTAGCTTGGTACACGTGTCTTAGTTGCCGTGTATTTGTTAAGATTTTATTAAGTGTTATAGACTATTGATGATATTTAAAATCTTGATATATTAAGTACGTGTGTCTAGCTTTTGCCAAAAGTGTTGAGGAGTAACTGAAAATCCTTAACTCGTGCGCTAAAAGGTAGCACACACTTTATGTACTATATAAGCGTGGCAAACGTCCAAGGGTGTACGCATTCGAGAGTGACATTCATTCATTCCGTTGCGCAAGCGGCGTTCACATACCCCAGAAGTAAAGAGACGGAAGAAACTGAGGCCTGGGAGAGCTCAGGCACTCTCGGCCGTCCGATCGGAATCTCTTTGCGACGCCAGCCGTTGGATCTCACGCTGATTTCATCTGGGCCGTTAGATCTCGAGGCCGAGCGCTGTGAACCGTCTGATAAACTTCCAATTGCATCCCTTCGTAAATTCCATGCCCTACCGGGGTATTTTTGAGATTTCACATCGTGACATATAAAAGACAGTAGCGCCAGTGGTAAAACCCTAGTCGTGCCCATGCGGTGAAAAAAATCCCCCCGATTCACCCACTCCACCTCGAGCTCTCCCGCCGCCAGCGCCAACCCACGCCTCCGTCATTTCCTTCCCCCAGCCGGCCGCTGCCTCGCGACGCCACCCCTCTTTCTCCTCCTCTGCTCCGCTCCACCCGTCCACTCACGCCAGCGGCAGCCTTCTCACTCGCATTGGCCCCTGCGCGCGGCGGGTCCATGGCCGCGGCGGCGATCCGCTTCCCGCCTTCCATCTCCTGGTGCACCGCACCTACCACCACCACTGCCACCCGGAAGACAGCGTCAGCTACCCTCAGGGTCACCGCGTAGCCTGACTCCGCCTCCACCTCCAACTCCGACGAGCTGCCGAAGTTCTCCCCCCCCAGCCGGGTTCGCGCCTCCGGTGCCCAGGCGCTTCGTGGTCAAGGATGGCCAGCTCGGCAGTGTCGCCGGCGCGTCCCTCGCCCTGCCTTTCTGCCTCGGCACCAGCCTCTTCGTCCTAGGGTTCGTCTCCTCCAATACTCCTCCAGCTGGACTTACAACATGCAAATCTGTTTTGTTTCACCCACCAAATTGAGCACCACAGTGGAATTTGGGTGTATTCATCTCTTTCTACTTTGATTCTATCCAAATCAGCTGCAGTAAGAGGAATGTGTAGTTGCTTTGGTATCAATAATTAGCAATGCGTAGTTACTTTGGTGTCAATAATTCGAGAAAATTAACTCAGCACCATCGCGAAGAAGTGAACTCCCTCTATACCGTGTAGTTGAATCACGGGCTTAAATGGCACTGGTTGCTTGGGGAGGCTTGAAGACCCACGCAACCACACTTTCTTCGTGGTACTGCCGGAGGAAGCCCCCTGTGCGGACTGACCCCCTGCTTGTCCTCCTCGTCATCCTTGTCATCCTCGCCCCCCCCCCCCCCCGCGCGGATCCGAAAACACCTCCTCCTCCTCTTCCTCCTAAGACTCTTCATCCACAGTAGTGGGGGTATAGAACTAGTAGGGGAAGACCGACCAGCTCCGCTACCCCCCCATCACCCCTCGGCCTCTGCGCTCCCCTCTTCCTTATTGGGGTCTTCCCCGGCCTCTCTGTGTGGATGCTTCTCCTTCTTCCACCCGTTTGCCCCTGAGATCCCTTTGAGTATTGTCGTATAAAGAGTTTAGAGTTTTCTTGATGCCCCTGTCGCCGCCTGTCATGTTTCAATCACCTGCTATGAGAAAGAGTAAACCAATTAGTATGAATGATACAACTTGACGTAAATAGATGAATCATACTAAAAAATCATGCAAGTGAGAAAAAGTAAAGCTATTAGTATAAATGCAACAACTAAGTTGAAAGAAAGGGTCGTACTAACAAAAACTTAGCAATGGCAAAGAGTAAAGTGATAATATAGGTGCAACAATACAGTTTAAGATTGCAAACAGAGTAAAACAATAATACAGAATATATAATATCAAAAAGTAAAAGGAGAACTCTCATGCCATATCTTTATTATATAGTCTCACAGCAACGGATACATCGATAATATTGCTCTAGGGAGCAATAGCACACTTTGCACTAGAATTTCAGAAAATAAACATGCTACTAGTTGTTACAAATAGTCGTCATCACACTTTGTGGCATGCATACAACATAGAGTTGTTAGAAATAGTCATCATCATTGGGACCAGCAGTTGGATCAGGAGTGTCATCTTCGCTATCACCCGTGTACCAAAATTCACCCTGGTAGTCTGGAGGTGGAATGTCATCATCACTATCATTGCCTATATGTAATCGGTTAAGTAATTCCAAGTGCTTCTCATTCCGAACCTCCTCATCTTCGTCTTCTGCATTGCCTACTTCCATGCCCTGAGCATTCGGCAAGGTGATATCGAAATGCCCTGTGAGCCCATATTCTTGAAAGAACTCTCCATCATATGTGTTGGGGTTTATGTGGTAATCTTCATCATTTGGGGCAGGTAGTTTACTATGCGGCGGTACCTTGAACACAACATCTCAGCCCTATAGATTCTTCGCAGTTTTGCATGGTATGAGAGATAATAAACTTGTGACGCCTGTTGAGCCACGATATGGACATCCTCTCCTGGATAGACAGTTGATGGTTGAATTTCGACCAGCCCAATTTCAGCGGTCCGTCTCACTACGCTAGGTCGAACCAATGGCATTTGAATACAACGGGATTCAGAGGCTTGATCCCACCAAAATCCAATACCTATATGTTTTCGATTCTTCCATAGTACTCAAGTCCATCTACCCCTAGAGTAAAGACTCAACTATTTGTTGTTCTTCGATTGGGCCGATTCCGCTGGTGCATTTCTATATGGAAGTGATACCCATTCATGTGATAAGCATTAAATGACCTAACCCTATAGGAACAACCACCAGCAACTTGTATCAATTCGGCATTCATAAGAACGTCGGTTTTTGCCTACAAGTTTAATAGGAGAATTTTGGTGTTTTAGTTTCATGTAAGACCAACTTGGAATGTCAGCAATAGGAGCCAAGTTAGAAAAGTACTTTCTTGAGAACTAGGAAATGAAACCGGGCGAGCCACCTCCGGCACCATTTCTTAAAAGGTCTGAAGCTTCCTCGAAGGTAGGATCCCTTGATTGCTTCCAGAATTCATCTTTGAGTTCCCTATAGCAATGAGAAGAAGTGGAGTTAGACACAAACTTGTGACTAGTTGCGAAACCATATATTGAGCACTTATTTTATGTAGGGCTCCACTTCCGTCAAGACATACAACATAATAGTGTGCAACTCTTCATGCCACAAGGTCTTGTTACTCGGGCCACTTGCACTGCCACCTTGCCCTCTGAAGAGGCTAAGCTGGGGTTCATCTTCTAGGTTGCGAGCATTGTAACAAGAGAGTGGATTATGCAAAGTGGGAAAATTGATACCATAGTACAATGTCATGAAGTTTGACACCTCCTCGAGTATGTATGCCGCAGTTATGGAGGCTTCGATACCGCATTTATTCTTACATTTGACATGAACATTCTTCTGCTCTCTCTCAACTAGATACATCCAAGGGTACTGCATGCCCCCCCATTCGTGCCTTGTATGGGAGATGCAAGATCAGATGTTGCATCGGATTAAAGAAGACTGGTGGAAGGATCTTCTCTCACTTGCAGAGCAACACGGGTGCCAGTTTTCCCATATGTTTTACCATGGTATGATCTAATTCTTTAGCACAAAGCTGGTGGAAGAAATTGCTCAACTTGTCCAGCACTAGCCAAATATCCTCGGGGATAGCCGCGAATCATCACCGGCAATAGCCGCTCAAGCCATATGTGATAGTCATGACTCTTTGAGCCCATTGAGTCACAATGTAGCAAGATTCTCTCCCCTCCTTAGATTCACTGTGTACCCATCAGGGAACATCAATGTTAGGAACCACTCGAGTATTTCCTTTCTTTGGGGCCTTGTAAAACAGAACGGGGCCTTTGGCCATGTTTAGGTCAAGTCTATCGCATAGCTCCTCTTGATCGACTCTAGCCTTATAGTTATCCATCGTCTTCTCAGTGTCGAAGATTGTGCCAAAAATGGCCTCAGCGGCATTCTTTTCAGTGTGCATTACATCAGAGTTATGTGGAAAGAGGAGATCACCGAAGTAAGGGAACTTGCACAAGCCTGGAATGTGAGTCCAATTATGTGTCTTGGAATATCCCACAAGACCATTCGTCTCGTCGTTGGGTTGGAGACCATCTAACTGAGCACGAACCTGGTGACCGATCATCTTAGGTGGTGCTAGACCATCGACAACAACACCTTTCATGAAGTTCACAGTGTATTGTCTGAATTCATGTTCAAGAGGAAGGAGTTATTGATGCTGGTCAAAGAAAGAATACTTGCCACCCTTCTTCAGCCAAATGAAAGTTAGAGCCGCCTTGCATACTGGGCAAGGCATCTTCCCATGTACACACCAGCCGCAGAATATCGCATACGCAAGTAGGTCATGCAGGGATGTCTAGTACCAAACATGCATGAGGAAGTTCTTCTTTGTTGCTCGGTCGTATGTCCATACCCCTTAATACCAAGCACAGAGCAAGTCATCCAACAGCAGCTCCATGAACACACTCATATTCTTCCCCGGATATTTAAGCCCTGGAATTTTCAGCGACAGGAATATGTTATGTAGTTGCATGCAGATGCCAGGGGGAGATTAAAGGTAATAACAAACATGGAAAACATCAGTATGGGGCAGTCGTCAGACCATATGGATTGAACCCATCGGTTGTTACCCCAACTCTTACATTCCGAGCATCTTCAGCTTTTCTATGATGAATTCTATCAAACCTCTTCCATGCTTCACCATCCGACGGATGTACCATCCTGTCAGGATGGTATCGACGCCCATCTTTGTGCCGTTTCATCTGTTTGGTAGTATCCTCAGTCATATAAAGCCGTTGGATTCTTGGTATGAATGGAAGATACTGAAGGATTTTTACGAGGACTATGAGCTGCCTCTTCTGACCATCACTAGAGTCTACCTCGATATACCAAGAGGATTTGCACTTGACATAATACTTTGTGTTCGCATGTTCTTTCCTAAATAACATGCAATGCTTTGGACAGGCATGTATCTGCTCATATGGCATCTTAAGTGCACCTAGGATTTTGTTCGACTAGTACATGTTCTTTGTGAAATTGTGATTTTCTGGGAGAAGGGTACCAATAACAGTTAAGAATGCATCAAAGAAAGATCTGCTGAGGCTAAACTGGGACTTGGCCACCATTAGGCGTGCGATGGCATCCATTTGAGAAATTTGTGTATGCCCGTGATGGGGTTTCTATGCCGCAAACAACATATATTAAAAGGCCTTCGTGGTTGGCTCTGATTCCTCCGTCTTCGCCTCTTCCTCTTCCTCTGGAGGTGCAGGCGCATGTGCATCATGAAAGTCATCTAACATGTCTCCAACGCCAGTATCATATTTGGCGATGCGCTATCGCAGCATCTCCGCACTGGCACATTTGGAGTCACCATGGAAGACCCACCAGGTATAGCCAGTCGTAAACCCATACTTAGCAAGGTGTTGATCCACAATCTTCTTTGTTTGTTCATGATGGTTACAACAATGGCTACAGGGGCACCAAGTTCCACTAGGTCCCTTTTAACTACCAAAGGCTAATTCAAGGAACTGATTGGTCTTCCTGATCCATTCAGGGCTCATACCCTCCATACTAGGTCGGCCAGTGTACATCCACCCATGACAATCCATCCTCTGATATACTAGATGATACCCCACATGTTATTGCGGGAATGTTTGCAATATGTTTCAATGAGAATTGATTGTATGGAACATGAATATTTGGAGTAATAATATTAGAACTAAAGCTGAAAATACATATGATTTATTGTGTTTTATTATTGTATAATATAAATATCACAATAGAATGGAAATTCTCATGCATGTTTGCATGTTGGGGTGTCTTTTTCTTATGCATGATTGCATGTTGTGGTTGGCCTTTTTTCCATGCATGTTGAATGCTGAGATGACATGCTTGCATGTTCAGAGAAATAGGTTAGTGGGGGCTAGCTATTTAGATATAGAAGATTGGGAAAACACACATATAATGTTTTTCATTCAACCGTTATTTCCATCCAGCATTTGTTCGATTAATTACAACTATTGAAATACTACTATAGGTTTTACAGCATGCACTAAACTATCTAATAGGTAAAGATAGGCCCTAATCCCACCCGAGGATGTGCAGACTGGGTCATTTCCATGCTCTACTCCAATCCAAGACAAAATTTTGGCAGCACCTCCTCGCTGTTCTCCAAATACATGTCTCGGCAACAAGCCAAGGGAATGTGTAACCGAAGAACAACCAGGGGATGCTACCGAAACTCTGTCTCAGATTGGAGGAGAGCATGGAAACGAACCCAGTCTACACATCCTCGGGCTGTCCAAAAATCATGGACAATTTGAAAGGGTATTTTATAAATATGCAAAAACCTGCATATTTATAAATATAACTCTTTTGAATGAGAGACACCTAGGTTGCGTGACTAGGTTATCTATAAATAAATAAACCGTAGGTAGGAAGATTATAAGAGCAGTGGGAGATTATTATCCTTGAAGCGTGGTCGGCGACGAAGATCAGGGCCTCTCCTGCATGAAGACCTATGATGACGGTCACACCCCCGGTATCAACATCGAAGCCGGTCCTGCATATGCACAAATTTTATCACATAGCAAAATTAGCAAATGCACAAATTTCATACAAGCACTTGTCATACACATATATACCATGGCAGCAAAAAAGAGTTGCCATGGCAGTAGAAATGCACTGCCATGGGAGCAAAAATGAGTTGTCGTGGCAACTATATTTTGCTACCATGGCCACCCATTTTTGCTGCCAGGGTAACCCATATTTTTTGCCATGGCAGCCCGGGAATAAGATCATAGCAATTTTATGGGATAGCCCTAATTCCCAAGCCCCCCAAAAATGCCTCCATCTCTAACAGTAGCCTCTACTCTTTTTTCTCAACCATGTCAATATGCATTCTATGTTTATTCCTAATTTAGCACCATAATATATCAAACATATATAATGCTAATGCATAGAATTTAACCATATTCAGATCCATAATTTCAAACACCATAATTCAAGTTCAAATATTTTGAATATGGAAATGGCACATCCTAGTAGTAAATGTCATGCAAACATCACAAATAGTTCATGCAAACATCACAAAATAGTTCAACCAACATAAATATAACATATAGCATCCAAAAGACCCACCCATGCATCACCATGTAGGTCAAATATAGCATCCAAAAGTACCACCCATGCATCACCATGTAGGTCAAATATAGCATCCAAAAGTACCACCCATGTGTCACCATGTAGGTCAAATATAGCATCCAAAAGTACCACCCATGCATCACCATGTAGATAAATCCAACATAAATAGAACATATAAATATCTCATCTCTCAATCTCATCTCCTCTCTTCTCTTTTATTTTTCTTTTCTTCCTCTTTCCTTTTCTTTCTTTTACTTTACTTCTCTTTCTTTTTTATTTTCTTTAGCATATAGCACATATGTCATCACATAGCAAAAAATTTCATCACATAACAAAATTCATTACATACAAAGAAGTCATCACATGGCAAAAAAATTCATCACATAGCAAAATTCGTCACATAGGAAAAAATTTCACACAAGAATTGCAAAATTTCCTTCATGTAAAACATTATTGTTTCATCTATGTAATCAAAAAAATTCATCACATAGCAATGCAGACGTTCTCCACACATATCAATTGGAAAGTAAAATGTCCACTGTGTAGCTCAAGTGGCAGCAGCTAGCACACGCATGAGAGTAGAAGAGGGGCACACCGAGGTGGCGTCCGGTGATGTGGCAGTGGGAGGCGGGTCATTGTCAAGGAGGGGTGTCAGTGTCGAGGTACCGGGCGAGGGAGACGGCGCCCGACATGGTCAGGGGCTCGATGATGGAGGATAGCAGGGGAGAGATGGCGTCCGGTGGCAGGAGGCGGGGGGAATGGTGGCTGGTGGGGAGGGCAACGGCGGCTGTTGGGTAGTTCGTCGGTGTACCTGTAGTAGACAAGAGATTGAGAGAGGGAGAGAGAGAGAGAGAGATAAGTCACGAGGGGGGCAAGTTCGATCCTTACCCGCATCGGGAAGGAGCTTGGTGTCGGTGTGGAGCTATGCGTCGGGGAGGACACGGCGGTGGTGGGCAGGAGCTCGGGGTCGGATAGGAGTTGGTGGCGGTAGGGAGGAGGAGGTTGGATCCAAGGAGAGGGCAGCGGCGGTGGGGAGTAGGAGGTGGATCCAGGGCCTCCGGTGAGGAGAGGCTGGTGGGAGAGTGGTGGTTGACAGCGGTGGCGGTCATAGCTAGCTAGGTCGGGGTCGGCGATGGGATCGGGTCGGTGCGGGGTCCGGGTCGGCGAGGTGCGGCGATGGGGCGGCGACAAGGTGCGGCTAGTTTTAGGTCAGGCGGCAGGATCAATTTGGGTGAGGCGGATGGGAGGGGGGTATTTTTCTCTAAGTACTGATGTGACCTTTGCCGAGTATTAGCTGTTTGCTGAGTGTCATTTCTCGGGCACTCGGCAAACTTGTTAAAATTCTTTTTCTTTATTTTATAATTTTTCTTTGTTTCTTTAATTATTTTTCTTTATTTATTTAACTCTTTTTCTTTGTTCCTTTAATTCTATAATACTTTCTCAAATAGCTTTAATTATTATTTAATTCTTTTTCTTCTATTCTTTATTTACTTTGGTGGCCGAGTCTTGGCCCCCTGGTGTCTTGGACTCCTCTTCTTATGTTACATAAGGCCTAAACATGGACTAAAGACCACAAATAGGATTGGCCAGTAGATTTCTGGCCATTATTTCATGTACCTTTAGTTCAAACCTGGACTATTGCCATTAAAACCCTGGAAATGCACTTAATGGCCGGAATATAGCAAACGGGCCCAGAAAAAGGCCAAAATTTGACATGTGTGATGTAATTGTGAATGTTTACTGTAAAAAAAGTTTCAAGGCCAACAGACAAAGTGGTCCGTCGCTTTGCATGCAAACCTGACCCGTTCCCTCTCGAAACGAAGATTCTTCCTCGGAGATGGTCTGGTTTCTAAGAAGTATACGTGACAACTTTTGTGAAACATTCTCATTTTTTTGCCACAACCACTATGGGCCATATGATGACACCATCCCAAATTTCATGATTTTTTTCTTTGTTTGAATTTTTAAGAATTAAAAAGCCAACAAGCTCCATGTTGGTGGCCGAGTCTTGGACCCCTGGTGTCCGGGACTCCTCTTCTTTTGTGCGTACGGACTAACCATAGACTAAGGACCACAAGTAGGATTGGCGAGCCATTTTTTGGCCATTATTCATGTACCTGCCGTTCAAACTTGGATTATACCTATTAAAACCCTAGAAATGCACTTAATCGCCGGAATATAGCAAACGGGCCCGAAAAAAGGCCAAAATTTGACACATGTGATGTACTGGTGTATGTTTAGTGTAGAAAAAGTTTCAAGGCCAAAAGACAAAGCGGCCCATCACTTCGCATCCAAACCTGACCCATTCCCTCTCAAAACCTAGATTCTTCCTCGGAGATGGTCCGGTTTCTAAGCAGGCTATGTGAAAACTTTTGCGAAACATTCTAATATTTTTACCACAGCCTCTATGGGACATATCATGGCACCATGCCAAGTTAAAACCTGGCTTTGTTTGCATTTTTGAGAATTAAAAAACCAACAAGCTCCATGTCGGTGGCCGAGTCTTGGCCCCCTGGTGTCTAGGACTCATCTACTTTTCTTGTATAAGGCCTAAACATAGACTAAATACTAGAAATTTGATTGGCCATCCCATTTCTAGCCATTATTCATCTACCTACAGTTCAAACCTGGATTATGCCCATTCAAACACTAGAAATACACTTAATGGCCAGAATATAGCAAACGGGCCTGGAAAAAGGCCAAAATTTGACATGTGTGATGTAATGGTGTATTTTTAGTGTAGAAAAAGTTTCAAGTCAAACAGATAAAGCAGCCCATCACTTCGGATGCAAACCTAACTTGTTCCCTCTGGAAACTTGGATTCTTGCTCGGAGATGGTCCGGTTCCTAAGCAGTCTACGTGACAACTTTTTGAAACATTCTCAAATTTTTGCCATAGCCCCTATAGGCCATATCTTGACCCCATGACAAGTTTCATGATTTTTTTTTGCTTTATTTGCATTTCTAAGAATTTGAAATCCAACAAGATCCATGTCGGTGGCCGAGTCTTGGCCCCTGGTTTCTGGGACTCCTCTTCTTTTGTTGCGTAAGGCCTAAATATAGACTAAAGACCACAAATAGGATTGGCCAGCCCATTTCTTGCCATTATTTCATGTACCTATAGTTCAAATCTTGGTTATACGCATTAAAACCCTAGAAATGCACTTAATGGCCGAAATATAGCAAACAGGCCCGGAAAAGAGCCAAAATTTGACATGTGTGATGTCATGGTGTATCTTTAGTGTAGAAAAGGTTTCAAGGCCAACAGACAAAGTGTCTTATCACTTCGCATGCAAACTGACCCATTCCCTCTTGAAACCTAGATTATTCCTTCGAGATGATCGGATTTCTAAGCAGTATACGTGACAACTTTTGTGAAACTTTCTCAAATTTTACCACAGCCTCTATCGGCCATATCATGACACCATGCCAAGTTTCAAGATTTTTAGCTTCATTAGCATTTCTGAGAACTAAAAAACCAACAAGCTCCATGTCAGTGGCTGAGTCTTGGCCCCTGGTGTATGGGGCTCCTCTACTTTTGTTGAATAAAGCCTAAATATGCTCTGAGATGGTCCGTTTTCTAAGTAGTCTACGTGACAACTTTTGTGAAACATTCTCAAATTTTTACCATAGTCTCTATGGGCCATATCATGACCGCATGACAAGTTTCATGATTTTCTAGCTTTGTTTGCATTTCAGAGAATTAAAAAACTAACAAGCTCCATGTCGGTGGCCGAGTCTTGGCCCCTGGTGTCTGGGACTCCTCTTCTTTTGTTTCAAAAGGCCTAAACATTGACTAAAGACCACAAATAGGATTGTCCAGCCCATTTTTGGTCATTATTTCATGTACCTATAGTTCAAACCTGGATTATACCCATTAAAACACTAGAAATGCACTTAATGGCAGAAATATAGCAAACGGGCCTGAAAAAGGCCAAAAATTGACATGTGTGATGTCATGGTGTATATTTAGTGTAGAAAAAGTTTCAAGGCCAACAGACGAAGTGGCCTGTCACTTCACATGCAAACCTGACTCGTTCCCTCTCGAAACCTAGATTCTTCCTTCGAGATGGTCCAATTTATAAGCAGTATATGTGACAACTTTTGTGAAACTTTCTCAAAGTTTTACCACAACCTCTATTGACCATATGATGACACCATGCCGAGTTTCAGGATTTTCTATCTTCGTTAGCATTTCTGAGAACTAAAAAAACCAACAAGCTCCATGTCGGTGGCCGAGTCTTGTCCCCGTAGTGTATGGGGCTCCTCTTCTTTTGTTGAATAAGGCCTAAATAAGCTTTGAGATGGTCCGGTTTCTAAGTAGTCTGGGTGACAACTTTTGAGGAACCTTCTCAATTTTTTACCACAACCTCTAGGGGTCATATCATGACACCACGCCAAGTTTCATGTTATTCTTACTTCGTTTGAATTTTTTAGAATTAAAATGCCAATAAGCTCCATGTTGGTGGCCAAGTCTTGGCCCCCTTGTGTCTGGGACTCCTCTTATTTTGTTGCATAAGGCCTAATTATAGACTAAAGACTATAAATAGGATTGGCCAGCCCATTTGCTATATTTCTGCCATTAAGTCACTTGGATGAACTCATCAAAAGATCTTCAATCAAACTCTCTTAAAAATCCATATGATAGGCTTGAAGCATAGAGAGATGAACACAAGTAAGGGGTTTAAGATAGGTAGGAGCTTGGCCCCGAAACACTATATGTTCTGCTCTCAAAACTCTCAGAAAAATAGCTCACATGTCCTCTTCCAACGAAGAGGTATGGTGGGTCTATCTATAGAGAAATTAGAAATCTGACCGTTATTCAGGGAAAAGTAACTAGCCTAGAAGTACCAAAAAAAATCCTCAGTACAATCGAACGCTTTAAAAAATTGAACGGTCAGAAGGGAAACACATGTTACCGAAGGTGCACGGCATTCGGAG
Source organism: Elymus sibiricus (assembly GCA_039707655.1). Lineage (NCBI taxonomy): Eukaryota > Viridiplantae > Streptophyta > Magnoliopsida > Poales > Poaceae > Elymus > Elymus sibiricus. Next base: position 468,469,413 of record CM077668.1, on the reverse strand, counting down.
GTGCCGGGTTGTCCAGTAAGCCTCTCAAAGATCAAAATACCAGGAGGTACCAGGAACAAAAATCTTGGAGGTACCAGATAAAATAGGTAGCTCATTTCTGCGAAAGACCTGTTGTTGTCCCAAGCTTCTTCTTCTTCTTCTTCTTCTTGTTCACATCATACAAGCACTCCATATTTTACTTTTTGTATTTCTCCTTTTGATGCACTGTCTCAATGTTATCAGTCTTTGTAGCTGGCACTTCCAGAACTCTGGCAAACTCATAGGAGTCTGAAGAATACTGACTGCCATTTGACATCCATGTGAAGAACTTGTAAGAATTGTTTTCATATTGCACTGTGGCATAAAATTGCGGAATGAGCTCTTCATTCCAATCTTCCTTCATAGCCTGGAACTTGGCCACTCCACATATCTCACCGTTAGCATGAACATTGGAGAATAGAGGCTTGGAGTTAATGTATTCCCAGTCAACACAGTACCATAGAATTGGTTATAGGTGGGTCATTACCAGTGGCAGGCAGGTGATATGTCTCCAATGTATCTATAATTTTGCATTTTTCATGCCATATTTCCATCACTTATGAAAAGTTTTTGAAGTTTATTTAGACTAACCTATTAATAAAGAGCCATGTGCCAGTTTTTGTTTTCCATTGTTTTTGATTTCAGGGAAAATAGGTATTTTTGTCCTTAAAAAAATCCAGAAAAAATACAATGACAAGTTTTGAACCAAGAAGCACCCAGGGGGCCTAGGCCCCACACCTGGAGAGGCCCATAGGCCCTAGGTGCTCCTAGGCCAGGTGCCTAAGGAATCCAGGAAGCTTCTGGAGCTCTCCTTTGGCCACAAACTTTCCCCCGAAGTTTTGGAACTACCCTATTTTTTCAGATTTTTCAGAGTTGCGGATCTCCGGGAAAAGATAAAACGGTGACAGGACTAAGATTTCACCATCCAGAAATAGCCCTCCTAGAAAGTCAGATCCAATCTCGAGGGAGTCTCTCGTCCTCCACAGCCATGGCAACCAAAACCCAGAGGGAAACCCTTCTCCCACCTAGGGGGAGGCGAAGAAAGAAGAAAAAGGAGGGGCCCCCTCTCCTCCTCACGCCGAAATGCCGCTGGAGGAACCGTCATCACCGACATCACCTCCAACAACTTCACAGCCGTCTCCATCACCATCTTCAACCTTTGACCAGAGGCTTCACCATCCATAATCCTCTGTAATTAATCCATTGGCAAATAATGATGTCTTGTACTATAAATTATTTCCCCATGATCTATCACATCTTTACGTCAATGTTTGAGTAGTAACTTATTCCATGGCTTTGGTGAAATAAAAATATGATTGGTTGAACTTTTATATGTTGATTTCTATGCAATCTTTTGTGTCTTATGTATGAGTGCATGCATGCATAGGAAGAACACTAAAGGTGCTGCAATGTGTTATAATAAATATGTGAAAGGCGGCAGGAGTGACATAAACCATTCCAAACATATAGGAATTATAACATATGGGAGTTAGGGGACCCTAGAGGAAGTTATGACTATAGTTGGGTTTTTACCTTAATAAATCTTAGTATTTCCGGATGCTTGCTAAGAGAACAATTATAAGTACATGTGATGCTCGACGTAGCAGCATGTTAGCTTATGCTCCTCCCTAGAAATTGACAAACCTACACTTATTGATGGGAGCACAAAGTCCATCTTACAATGTAGTGCCTTGTCTGCCCACGTGGTGAGATAACCTTTAAGTTACATTAGGGAGTAATCACCTAGGTAGACCATTGAGACACATCTTTTGCGTTGCCATTAGACTTGTTCCCAAGAAAAGAAAATCAACCATGAATATAAAAAATAAAAAGCCAATTGTCAGGAACACTTGCTCCCATTCGATACCACTACATTCATCACAACCACCACATACTCAAACTCCCTTTTACTTCTTGTAATCTTTTATTAACAGCCCTAACATTTTATTTTTGTCTTGCTAAGTACTTTAGTTACCTCCTTTAATCCTATCCTACTAAGTACCCTATTTACTACACTTGCAACCTATCTTAGTTTTAGAGAGTCTAAGTAAAGTCAACACTAAAGTGCAAGGATAGTTGTGTAAGTGGCTTACATAACTTGAGAGAATAGGAAACCTAGCTTTAGCTCCTATGGGGTATTGACGCTCATATTCTTCCACATCCACATTGGAGAGTGCTACAATAACTCCCTGCACTTGGGGATTACCAAGCTCTTTTCTGGCGCCGTTGCCGGGGAGCATAGCGCTACGTTGAATATTCTTGTTTGCACTTGTTTTCTATGCTATTAACATAATATTAACCCTCTGATTTTTATCTATAAAAATACCAAAAAGATGTATCTCTGTGATGACTTGCTCTTTGGCTATCTTAATAAAGATAGCAACAATACTTGTGATGTTCCCGCTGCTGCTACTAATGATTTTGATGAAGGAAGTACCACTCTTGAAAGTGAAAGACCAATGGAACTAGCGGCGGAAAAATGGATTAGCTACCCATGCATGCCTCCCAATGAAGATGAAAGTAACTCTATTGCTCAAAAACTCATTACTGCTTATTTATCTAGTCCTAATAATGATTCTTTTATTAAAAGAACTCTCTTGAAGGAAATTTTTATGAGAGCCGATAAAGATGAATTAGATATAGATAAGGATCACACTAGGCTTGATTACCCTCCATGTGGAACAATTTTGACTAGCTTATGGGAGGATGAAAATAATATTGATGACACACAAAGCTCATTGGATGAAAATTCTTTTTGTGATGACTATGATCAATGTTGGAATAAACCTTATGATGAATCTATATATGAATTATTTGAAGATAAGTATGCTACTATTATGAATGATGATTTTGCCCTCACTTCTGGAAACCTTATGTTGGTTTTGAACTCTCCCAACTACACTATAGAGGAGAAATTTTCTTGTATTGGGTAGGATCGATAAGTATGTCTAGAGTGGGGTGAATAGACTACTAAGCCAAATATGGACTCTTTTCCCAAATTTTAATTTCCTTGGCAATTTTAGGCTTTTCTAGCAATATATCAAGAACCCTACACATGCAAGTCTACACGAGTATAGGTAGCGGAAAGTAGAGACATGCAAGTGAAAGTAAACAAGTAGAGTTAGAGATACACAAACACGGGTTGGCTCGGTGAAGATTTTTCCCATGGTTCAGATAGTTGGCACTATCTTACATCCACGTTGATGGAGGCTTTGACTCATGAATGGTCTAAGATCACAAGGATCTCGATTGCGAGATTCCACGAAGGAACGGACCACGAAGGACACTGACCCACGAAGGTTCAATGAAGGAGCAACCAACCTATTCCACCAAGGCGTACGCCCACGAAGGACTAGCCTCACTAGCGTAGATCTTCATGAAGTAGGCGATCTCCAAGACCATAAAACTTCTTGTGTTCTTCACAATCTTTGAAGGCTTCCAAGCACCCTCTAAAAGTAACAAGATTGAGGTTGCTTTGTGATGAATCCCTTGCTCTTGTGCTTCAAAAGGTAATCTCCTCAACACTCAAACTCTCTCAAGATTTGGCTATTGGATTGGAGAAGTAGGAGTGGAACGCAAGGGGGCATTACATCTGAAAGGATTGGAATGGATGGTTGGAGTAGAAAGCCCTTTGAAATCAGTACAAGGAGGTGGAGTTCTTGTAGGAGATATGCCCTAGAGGCAATAATAAATGTTTTTATTTATCTCCATGTTCGTAATTATGTTTATATTCTGTGCTATAACTGCTATGGTTCTCGAGTCTACAATAACCACGAGGGTCGGCAAAAAACTCATATGCACGTGTGGAATAATAAATGGTAAAATGTATTCCTAGTAATGCCTCTAAGACTAGCTCAAGTGTTGCATGATGATTATGTTTTCCTGATCATGGGCATGTCTATGCCGGCAACTTTGAGGACACTATGTTAGAAGAACACTTGTGTTGAATCGACCCAATTGATGTTATGCTATGAGATACATTCGTCATAAGTTGATAGTATATAACACAGAAAAAGTTAACGTTTGCATAATTCCTTAGACCATGAGAGTATCGAGTTCCTTCATGCCGGCTTCATGAACTTTGGGGTTTGTTAAACGTCATCCGTAAAAGGGTGGCTATTACGGCGGCTTACGGGTTCATGGAAAAGTATGGCACAGAACTAGATAGCTCAAGATTGGGATTTTCTCCTTTGACGATGGAGAGATATTCTTTGGGCCCTCTTGGTGTCATGGTATCCATCATCGTCTGGCCAGACACAGCGTGATTTGATCATGGGGATGCCGGAATACGAGAACGAAAAAAGAGAACAAAACCGGTAACGAGGAAGCTGGCATAGTGGACAAAGTTGTTGATCCACGGGGATGCCAATAAATCTCACCTCAGGTTTTTGCAACATATCGCAAAGCAACAGGAATAGCACACAACAACTACAGGTTCACTCGAATAATCATTCGTGTGGGCATAGGGATCAATATGGATGTCCATGGTTCCGCTATTGATCATTGATCAGAAAGAGTTTCGGTCATGTCTATATTTCACCGAACCTATAGGGTCACCCACTTAAGGGTCATCTATCTGCCGGGTACTGGACAGGGAGTCCGAGAGAAAGTCACCGGAAAATGTTTCGGAGGTAAAAATCATCCTACCGGAAATGTTTCGAAACGCGTCCAGAATTATTTTAAGGGGTGCCGGAAATGTTCTGGACCTTCGGAAATATTTTCGGATTAAACGGTCGCGAAAAAATATTTCATGAATAGTTCTCATGAATAGTGGGATGTATAGTGGCAACACTATTAGGGTACTACCACTATTTGGTTGCTTTTTGGAAAGCCACCTTTTAGGGCTTTGTCCCAAAAGTCAAGGGGATGACATGGGGTGGTGGGACCCCCTTTGGGGGGGCCCCACACATGGTGGCCGGCCATGGGGGGAGCTCCTCCATGGAGCTCCATTAGCCACCCCATTTTGCCCTTATGAAGGACATATGTCATGGGCATTTTTGTATTTTCAAGTGGCCTCTACCCCTTGCCTCACCTTATAAATAGAGGTGGAGAGGAGCTCTCCAACTCACTCAAGTTCTCTCAAACACATGCCATGCAATGATCTGGCTTTCTTCTCCCCCTCACACGAAATAGTTTCATAGGACGAAAGGCTATCTAGTTTTCGGTAGGGCCTAGTTCTGGATGGCGAAGCCCTGCCGGATAGCTGACACCGTATGTGTGCAACTTCGTAGAGAGGTCGTAGTTTCGATCTTATATTCGAGGGGCCTCCTGAAGGGCTATACGATGGACCATCCGAGAATTTGTTCAAGGGCCTCCCGAAGGGCTGTCCGAGGGTCCGTCCGAGGAGCTGTCTGAGGGAGAAAATCCTCCCGGTTGGGAGGTTGTAAATTCCTAGCTGCGGGGATCTGTACCAACAATCTTCACCAACTCTACTTCCGCTGCACTACGAGTTGGAAATGATCAGATCAAACCTTGTATGCATCTTCATAGTGCTCCTGGGCTGGTGCGTAGGACGGAATTTTTTTGTTTTCTGCTGCGTTTCCCTACAGTGGCATCATGAGCCGTGCTATGCGTAGATGCAGGTTTCGATCTAAAATACATGAGATGTATGGGTGTTGCATAATATAATTTTGTACTAGATGCGATCTATTGCTAAATAATATTTGTGCGGGTAGCAGATGAAATCTATTACCCAATGTTCTTGTTGCTTCCCTTGAATTTGCGTAGTTCTGATCTTAACGGCATGGTGGAATCTTGTACAAAGTTCTACCAATCCGTGATCCTTCTATGCTGCTTCTGAGTATGCTGGTTGATAGATCAACGAAGTTCTTCAGTTCTTTGGGTTCCGCCATAGTTAAGAAATATGAATGTTTTGTAGACTAAAGGGCAATGCAGATATGATCTGCACGGGGTTCTTGCGTATGACGAAGTTCAGTATGGGGCTCGAGATTTTTATCTCATGTTTCTTACGCCCCGTGAAGTTAATCTAGCGACTTGAATAATTATACTTGATGATGAACGTTGGTAGCTTCGGTTTATTTTGAAACCTTAGAAGCCACGTAAAATAAAAGCTTGTATGAACCGATTAGAGGCGTCTAAATTGGTTTACAGGATGTGCATATGATGTGGTATAGTGTTCATCATATTTAATGAGATTTTGTATGAGATGATTATATGATGTAATTAACATGACCTGCATGTCATGATTCGGCATGATGGCTGGAGCCATATGATTGTCACTTTAATGACCTGCATGTCAACCTCAATGTAATGCATTAATTTTATTAGCTATAGAGATAGCAATATTATTTGATGCATCGACAAGGTGGTGGCAAGCTTTGTGAAGGTGGTCACCGACGCAAAAGCCGAAGATGGAGAAGAAGGAAAAACAAGCCTTGGCGGAACGGTTCTGCCACGACAGTAGTTTTAGAAACTGCTGCCACGGCAAAGTTTTGGCTGAATTTTCATGAAGACAATGAAGAGTTCTCTTTCAGAAAGGGCTATACCATATCATGCTATTGTGAATTGCCTGAGATGTTTATCCCTTTTGATTGCATGGTAGTCGCTTTTATTAGGGTTATCTCTCACTTAAAAATATCAAGTAGTTAGTGTTCTCCCAAGTGTAGCCTCCTCACAACACATATCTTTTTGGGGTGCCACATGGTTGCATGGGCACGAACGATTAGAGAAGTGTAAGGCGAGTGAGGTCAGACCTCGCAGCAAGATCACTTGGTTGTCTTGATGTTCGGCCAGGATCGTCCTAAGCTCGGAACATGCGCATCGAAAGATGAACAAGAGTCACATAAAGATGTGATCGGCAAGTTGGCCAACCGATTGAAATTCCTGTCCTGAGATGATGATTCTATGGCGATGAATTGAAATGTGGATCTTGAATCATTCACAATAAATTATGAGAGATATTGATTTGAGTGGGAGTACACTTTAGAATTAAAATTGTTTAAATCTCAGTGTAATTAATTATTGGACATTGTCCAAAGTGTAAATTGCATTATAGTTGTAGAATATTGGCTCGCGTTTCCACCTTCCCTGTTGGAAATTGTATAGCTGTAATTTATCTGGTTAAAACTTTACGATTGGTAATGTAATGTGAGGATTGTCCTCAAGAGTGCCGACAAGGATTTTTTTCCTATTGCATACTTTCGGTATTCTCCCGCTGATGCTATGGATGATGTGACTCTCGTCCTTTGATCCAATAGCTAGAATTCTGTTACGGTCAAGTGCAATATATTTGCTTCCATGAGACCCGAACTTGGAAAGTTTGGGATAGTTATGTGATATCCATGGAACTAAAAATTAGTTTCAGATACAAACAAAGGCTAAAAGATATGAGATATCCAAAGCAATGTTTGTTTGCAAGTATTAGTGAAGTGTTTGCAATACATTAGATTGATAAGATGGGATCCAGAAGAACACATGTCATGCGATGAAGGTGAATAAAACAACAACTTAAAGAGAAAGGACAAGTCCAAAGGGTGTCAGTGAGACTTGCATGCCTAGGAAGTCCGGGGCTAACACCACTCTTAAAGTCGGGTGCTTCTTCTGAGAGTAGGAGAAATATTGGAAGTAAAACTCTTAGAAGTATAAAGGCATAGAAAGAAGACTAGAATGTCCAGCTCATGTATGAATGTCATACGAGTTATAGATGTTTAGAAGGCTGGTCAAAGAAGTAATTCTTGGGAATTGTGATTAAACTATTAGTCACTGATTCTTGGGCATTATGATTAAAAGTTAATCACAAGGATACTGATACGTCTCCAACGTATCTATAATTTATGAAGTATTCATGCCATATTTATATGAGTTCTACATGGTTTTGGTGCACTTTTATATGATTTTCATGAAATAACCTATTGACCCAGTGCCCAGTGCTAGTTGCTGTTTTTTGCATGTTTCTGATTTTCCAGAAAATCCATACCAAACGAAGTCCAAATGCAACAAAAATTTACGGTGATTTTTTATGGAAAATAAGAGACCAATGAAGCTCCGGAGGAGGACTAGACGAAGTCCAGGGGAGTCACGAGCTCACCTGGCGCGCCCCCCTTAGGGCGCGCCGTCCGAGCTCGTGGGTCCCACGAGACCCCCCTGATGTGAAACCAACGCCAAAAATTCTTATAAATTGGGAAACCCCCAAAAAGAAACCTAGAACTTTCACGCCGCCTCCGCAAGCCTCTGTACCAAAGCGATCTCATCTGGAGGCCTTCTCCGGCACCCTGCCGGAGGGGGAAATCATCACCGGAGGCCATCTTCATCATCCCGGCGGTGTACATGGCAAGGAGGGAGTAGTTCACCCCCGGGGCTGAGGGTATGTACCAGTAGCTATGTGTTTGATCTCTCTCTCTCGTGATCTTGATAGGGAACGATCTTGATGTACCATGAGATTTGTTAATATAGATGAATCATATGGAGTTGTTCCCTCTCTTTGTTGTGATGAATTGAGTCTTGCCCTTTGAGGTTTCATTGTTATCGGATTGAATATTGGATTTGAGATCACTTGATGTATGTCTTGCATGTGGATACCCGTGGTGACAATGGGGTATTCAATTGAGTCACTTGATATATGTTTTGGTAATCAACTTGCGGATTCCCGAGGTGACATTGGGGTAATCTAGGCACATAGGTTGATACACGTTTTCATCCTACTTTCTCCGATAGAAACTTTGGGGTAATCTTTGAAGTTCTTTGTGTTGGATTGAATATTATGAATCTGAAATTGTTTGATGCATATCGAATAATTAACTCACGGATAGTTGTGGTGACATTGGAGTATCTAGGTGACATTAGAGTTGATTGATGCGTATCATAGGGTGTTATTGCAGTACGATCTCTAGGGCTGTTTGTGACACTTATAGGGATGGCTCAATAGATTGATCGGAAAGATAACTTTGAGGTGGTTTGCTACCTACAACAATTTCATCTTATGTTCTCCGCTATTGATAAGAACTTTGGAGTGATTCTTTGTTGCACGTTGAGGGATTGTTATATGATTCAATTATGTTAGCACTGTTGAGAGATTGCACTAGTGAAAGTATGAACCCTAGGCCTTGTTTTCAAGCATTGCAATACCATTTGTGCTCACTTTTATCACTTGCTACCTTGCTGTTTTTATTATTTCAGATTACAAAACCTATATCTACTATCCATACTACACTTGTATCACCATCTCTTCGCCGAACTAGTGCACCTATCCAATTTACCATTGTATTGGGTGCATTGGGGACACAAGATATTTCTTGTATTTGATTGCAGGGTTATTTGAGAGAGACCATCTTCATCCTACACCTCCCATGGATTGATAAACCTTAGGTCATCCACTTGAGGGAAATTTGCTGCTGTCCTACAAAACTCTGCACTTGGAGGCCCAGCAGAGTCTACAAGAATAAAGTTGTGTAGTAGACATCAAGCTATTTCTGGTGCCGTTGCCGGGGAGGTGAGTGCTTGAAGGTATATCTTTAGATCTTGCAATTGAATCTTTTAGTTTCCTGTTTTATCACTAGTTTGGCTTACAAAAAAAAACTACAAAAAAAATGGAAATGAAGTACCATCAAGTGCTTTACCTTTATGATGTCTTTCTTGAAAATATGGATTTCGATAATTGTGCTCAATTGTTAGAGGAAGAATTTAATAATTTTTTAATGTGAGTTCCTTGAATGATAAGCATGATTGCAATGTTGCTATTATGAATTCTTTGAACATCCATGATGCTAATGATATGCAAAGCTATAAGTTTGGGGATGCTATGTTTGATGAACAAGATATTTTTAGTCCCCCTACTTTTTTTGAGAATATTTATTATGATGAAAACATGCCTCCTATTTATGATGATTACAATGATGAAAGTGGGTTTGGAAGAGTGTCAACTTTATGTAATAATGATGCCACTATTTTGGAGGGTGTTGAATGTTATTGTAATGATAAAAGTGGATTTAGAGAGGTCATGAATTTATTTAATGTTGAATCCACTACTTTGGAAGAGGTTTCAATTGATTATGATGAGAACAAAATTGCTACTTATGATGAATATTGTGATAAAACTTATGCTAAAAATAGTAGTAATAATTATTCTTGTGAAACTCATCATAATTATGGATATCCTTTTACTGAACAATGCTCTTTTAATGTGGAATCAATTTATAGTGTTCAAGTTTTCTATGATACTCTCACTATTATGAATGAGAGGAAATTTGCTTATGTAGAGAGTAATGAGTTTTCTATGCTTGCGGATCATGAAAAAGGTGCTTCATGTGATAGTTATATTGTTTGAATTTGTTCATGATGCTACTGAAAATTATTATGAGGGAGGAATAAATTCTTATAGATATATCAATAACATCAAGTTTCCTCTCTATGTGTTGAAAGTTTTGAAGTTACACTTGTTTTGTCTTCCTATGTTAATTCTTGCTACAATAAATTGTTTGCTTATGAAATTCCTATGCATAGGAAGTGGGTTAGGCTTAAATGTGTTCGCTATATGATTCATGATGCTCTCTTTATGTTTCAATTCCTATTCTTATGTGAGCATCATTAAAATCATCATGGCTAGCTAAAAGGTATTAAAGAAAAGCGTTTGTTGGGAGACAACCCAATATCTATCCTTACTATTTTTGTGTGTTTACATGATTAAGCTACTGTAGTAATCATGTTTTGTATATTTTATTTCAATAAAGTGCCAAGTAAAGCCTTTAGGTTGATGTGGATGCTTGTTTATTTGGTTCTGTGCAAAAACATAAAGTTTAGCGTCTAGTGCATGAATTTACATTATGTACTGGAACATGATAAAATTCTGAAATTTTTACATAGTACTTCCATGAAAAAAAATTACGTTGTACTAATTTTTCAGAATTTTTGGAATTACAGAAGTACGTAGAATATTAGTGTGACGCCCCCGACTTAATCGTGCACTAATCATACACGCAATGCACACGATCAAGCCTAGGGACTCACTTGAAGATATCACAACACAACTCTAGACACAAAATAAAATAATACAAGCTTTATATTACAAGCCAGGGGCCTCGAGGGCTCGAATACAAAAGCTCGGGTTACACAAGCATCAGCGGAAGCATCAGATGTCTGAGTACAGACATAAAGAGAAAACAAACAACGGCTCTGAACAAAAGAGGCAAAGCCTCCTGCCTGGGAGCCTCCTATCTACTCCTGGTCGTCGGTGGTCTCCACGTAGCAGTATGCTCCTCCAGACGGGTAGTAGTAGTCGTCGACTGGGGCAGCTGACTCCGGGGCTCCATCATCTGTTCGCAGCAAACGGGTATGGGGAAAAAGGAAAGCAAAGCAACTGTGAGTACTCATCCAAAGTACTCGCAAGACTTACATCAGAACTATTCTAATATGCCTCGGTATCAAAGAAAGGCTGTATATGTGGACTGACTGCAGAAATGCCAGAAAAGAGAGATAGGCCTAGCCTATCATAGACTAGCATCTTCAGGGTCTTGCAGCATTTAGAAGAGTGCAGATTAGTAGTATATAAAGTAGCAAGCATGTAGTAGCAAAGCCAAGAGATCCTTCCTCGACTCCCTGCGAGAAAGCGATCCCGGAGCTTCAATTAATTAACATGTATCCAGTTCAAGTTGTAGTAGATCGGGATACAACACTGAGCGTCCTATTACCGTGGACACGGCTATTCGAATAGATAACTTCCCTGCAGGGGTGCACTACTGTTACCCAGCACACTCGATTACATCTGGCCGGACACACTTGCTGGGTAATGCCTGGCCTCGGGTAATCGACACGACGTAGTCCTACCTAGGCTCAGCAGAGAGGTCCCCACCGGTCTACATCCTAAGTGCTCAGGGATCTTGGGCCCATCGCCCTTTGCACTCCAGGTCGTTGCGCACATGGTTAGATCCAGGCACCACCTCTCTCCTGGATGGCGCCGATCCTGCCGTGCCGCAATGCTGAATTGGACGTCTGACAGAGCTTTCGGCTCATACATACGGCGTGGTGGTAGTGCGTATAGGGCCAACGACCCACTCAGATCAATACCCAAATCTGTTAGTGCATTATTAATTTTAGTGATGGCTGTCGGGACAAGTCCGGAGCTACCACCACAACCTGGGTGGTACCGCTAAACAGCCAGCCGCCACAGTAACTCTCGCGGGTGCTCTCCGGGCCCGCCCGACTTTCATATGTATCTCTCGCGGGTACCCCTCGGGGTCGACCCGACTTTATCAAGTAACTGTAGTAAAGTCAAAGTAGCCGTGTGTCCATAACTTCAAGGTGGAATCCGAGGAATCACCCTCGTTGGATTCCCACTCGATGTACCCGTCAAGGTGAACCCGGAGGAATCACCCTCGATGGTATTCACACTTGCGGGGTTGCACGACAGAAGCTTCATCGGAGGTGGTGAAAGAGGAATCACCCTCGGTAACCCACAACCGACTAGCTACGCCACAGAGCTATCATCAGGAGTGAGTTAGGAGGTATCACCCTCGACACTCGATAGTAGCTCTGCAGAGTCGAGCAACTTAGGGGTGTGCGGTGATGTGCTGGTCTCAGCCCGTCGATCACCTCGATCGGGGCACTAGTAACTAAGCGGGGCAACTAGGACAAGTATGAGGGGCCACAGATGGATTACTACCAACTTACACTAAGCATTTAGGATACAGGTAAGGTATCAAGCAGTTTACAAAAATAGGCTATGCATTAGAATAGGATCAATCAAAAGCAGTAGCAATTTCTAATGCAAGCAGGAGGGAGAAAGAATAGGTGATATAGGCATGCTCAAGGGGGTTTGCTTGCCTGGAAGCTTTGCCGGAAAGGAAGAGTTGTCGGTGATGAAGTAGTCCTTAGGGGCTACGTCGGTGCTGGAATCTACCGGAGAGAAGAGGGGGAAGAAACAGATAAATACACAACATACAAAGCAACACAAAGCATGACAAGCTAAAATGTGGTGCAGGGGTGACCTAATACATCTCTAAACCATTTTAGTTATTTTAGGATTTAAGTTGGAATTATTAACTGGTATGTATGCACTATTCATCTACCAGAAACAGACGAAAAGTTACGGGTTCTCCTACGTAGAGGGTCCTGACATGAATGCAAATGACATATTCGGATTCGTTGGATTTTTTTGAGCAACTTTCATGTAGAAAACTTTTTCATCCGAGTTACGGATTATTTTCTACGGATTTTACAAATTTTAGCAATATTCTGAAATTATTTAAATTAACAGAAATAGTCAGAAATGGAATATGACGTCATGATGATGTCAGTACTGCGTCATGAGTCAACTGATCAGCTGACTGGTCAAACTGACAGGTGGGACCCACCTGTCAGCCACAGTGAGGTTTAACAGCGCTTAACTTAAACTAACAGGGGATTAGCTAGTGGACCGGCCTGTCAGTGGCTGATTAACCTACATCGCAACTAATCTAACTGCTACAGTAATTAAGTCAACCGGGGCCCACATGTAAGCGTCAGGGGGGAACAGTAACCCGCGTTGACTAAGGTCAACAGGGTCAAAAGTGGTCAGGGGGCCCACATGCAGTGACACCGGGTGGGTCCCGCGTCCATCCACATCAGCGGCCGGCGCCGGTGTTGCGCCGGCGAGACCCAAACGCGGCGGCGATCGCCGGAGAGGCTCAGGTTTTCGCTACAGAGGCTCAAACGCGACGCGGCTAGTTGCTTTCGAACGGCCAGACCAGCGCGCGTCTAACGGTGGCAGCACCGGACCGAATGGTCGCCGGAAACAGGGCCGGCGACGAGGTCGGCGGCGGTGGCGCTACGGGCGAGCTCGGGATCTTGCTACGAGGGATCATTTCGCGCGTTTTTCTTTTGCGCTCGAATGGCTACATCCTACCGCGTCGATCTACGGTGCCGGAGTGAGCAGGGGAGGTCGGCAGGCACGCCGGCGTCGAGCAATGGCGGCGGCGGCGCTCGGGTCTTTGCGGGGCCAGCGATCTAACGCGCGCGCGAGCAGCTAGAGGGATCAGCGGAGAGGGCGGAGGCTCACCGAGCGGCTACGGAAAGCCCTTGACGGATTTGGAGCTGCGGGGGTCGCCGAAGATGACGGTGGTCGTTGGAGACAGAGGCGGAAGGGTGGGCGCCGGCGGTTCTCCTGGCCAGCACGGTGGTCGATGGAGGTCCCCGGCTCCGCCTGAGGGCACCGGACGAACGGGCGGGCGCCGGCGGTTCTCCTGGCCAGCACGGAAGGGCGAGCAGGCGCCGGCGGCCGCGGATTCAACCGGCGCGCGGCGTCGGCTGCGCTTGAGCAGAAAGGGAAGGAGGGAGTGGGCGCGTGAGAAAGAGGGAGAAGTGGTGAGGCGATCAGGGGGGAGAGCTTGGGGCGAGTCCTTATCCCCAGCCCCACCTGCCCCGGCGCCGTGGCAGCCAGCGGCTGGAGCTCGAGCTCCTGGCCATGGCAGAGGCGCCACGCAGGAGGGAGCAGGTGAGGGAGGCCCAGTTGGGCTGGGCCGGCTCTGCCCAGAGGCCAGGTAAGAGCTTTGCCCACTGTTCTTTTCTGTATTTTTCCTTTTATTTATTAAACAAAGGCAGAAAAGATTAGTTGGGGCCACCTAACGACCTGGGAAAAATGTGGAGCTGGCCCACAAATATCCATTGCATGTTTAGGCACTGCCACAAAAAGTTTGGGGCATATTAGAATCTATTTGAATTTTGATTAAATGGAAAAGTATTAAATAATGCTGTTTTGGCACTGTTTTGGTTGCTAGGGTCAATTTGGGAATGCAAATAATGTTGGTTTTATTTTTATAATTGCTTTGGAATTATTTGCAATATTGTGAACTATTTTGTTTTAATATTTGGAGAAGTAATAATTTGACTTGCATTTGAATTTGGAATTTGAGTTTGTATTATTTCCTAAATGCAATTTAATTAGGATGATCATGATGACATGGCAATTTAATTAGCTTAATGACAGGATTAAGATCTGGGGATGTTACAATTAGATCTTTACAGACTGTTTTGTTTTTGACAGATTCTGTTTTGTTTTCTTAGTTTGCTTGTTTTGGAGTCTCCATGACTTATATTGAGTAATATAAATTAAGGAAATGATAGAATACAGTAGGCATTATGTGAGAACAATTATGAATCTTGTCTTGACGGTTTTGTGTGATTGAAGTTTTCAAGTTTTGGGTGAGATATCGATATGAGGAGAATAAGGAGCGGCAAGACCCAAAGCTTGGGGATGCCCAAGGAAACCCAAGGTAATATTCAAGGAAGACTCAAGCGTCTAAGCTTGGGGATGCCCCGGAAGGCATCCCCTCTTTCGTCTTCAACATTATCGGTAACCTCACTCGAAGCTATATTTTTATTCGTCACATGATATGAGTTTTGCTTGGAGTGTCATTTTCTTGGCTTTGCATGCTGTTATTCATAATCATGCTTTGTATTTCAGTAAAAGTGTCAAGTATAGCCTTTACCATGCTCAGTTTGCAAGTTTATGAACTGCAGTTTGAAAACAGAAAGTTTTCTGTTATGTCTTGAATATTCCTGAATAGTAAGAATATGATAAAATCTTGAAATTTTTACACAGTAAGGATGCATGAGTTCTCTGCCACGTGGTAATTTTTCAGAATTTTTAGTGTTGGGGAAGTATGAATTTTTATTCATCCTTTACAGACTGTTCTGTTTAGGCAGATTGCTGTTATAGTTGCATTGTTTGCATATGTTTGCTTGTTTAATGTTTCTATTAATGGATAGGAGTATTAAATATGCAGAGACATTTAGTATGCAATGTTTAATTATAATTTTATTAATTTGTTACAGTATAGAATGTTAAGGTTTTGAATCGATTTATACTAACTTATCTCACGAGTCTTGTTAAGTTTTGTGTGGATGAAGTTTTTAAGACTTAGGGAAAGCCGTGATAAGAGAGGAATTAAGGAGACACAAGAGCTTAAGCTTGGGGATGCCCAAGGCTCCCCAAGTTAATATTCGAAGTAGTCTCAAGCATCTAAGCTTGGGGATGCCCCTGTAGGCATCCCACCTTTCTTCATCAACACCTATCGGTTAGTCTCGGTTGAGCCTACGTTTTCATTTGTTCACATGATATGTGCTATTCCTGGAGTGTATTTTTGTTTTGTTTGCTGTTTAAGAAAATCATTACATTTGAAAGTTTTGAATTGGAGAGAGTCCTCACATAGCTACTTGATTTTTTAAATACTCATTGATCTTCATTTATATCTTTTTGGAGTAGTTTGCCATTCACTCTTGTGCTTCACTTATATCCTAAGAGTAAATTGTTGAATGAATTGAATATCATAAATTAGAAATTATGCATGTTCCATATGCTTAGCAATAGTTTCACATTGGGTTTAGAAAGTAAAATCTATTGAAATTTGGCAATCACTATATCTGTCATACAAGCAATTCATGAAAGATTACTATAAGGAAGAGAAACTTCACATACAAATATATTATCTTGGACATCTTTTATGATTGTGAATACCCATTAATTATTTTCAAACTTGATCAAATAAGTTGAAGTTGTACATGGAAGACAACGTAATGAGTTATGTTTGGGTATATTTGCATAGAAGTTATATTGTTATGGATCGTCCAACATGTGGTGCTTTTTTATAATCTTTGCTAGCCAAAAATTTCTGTACTAAGCGGGAATACTGCTTGTACATCCAAAATCCTTGAACCAAGTTTCTTCCATGAGTGTCCACCATACCTACCTATATATGGTATTAACCTGCCGTCCTAAGTAAATTTGCATGTGCCATCTCTAATCATTCAAATAAACATCTGTTTTGTGTGCCCGTACCGCTCATGGAGCGACGGGGCGGTCAATATCTTCCATGCTAAGTGGGTTATTCTCACGACGAGAGTTCATTCACTCATCTTGCATGAGAGAGGCTGATATTTGGGATGCCCAGTCCCGTTAAACAAAAACAAAGAAAAATACAATAAAACAAACTCCCCCTGGAAAGTTGATTGTTTGGAGGGCACCCGAGGATTCGGCTAGCCATGGATTGTGTCTGTATGGTTGTGGGGGAGTAAAACTTTTCCTTTCTGCATGGGAACCGCCAATAATGTGTTTAGCATGGAAGATGTTGAAATCCTTTGTCGAGACATTGACAGGAAAAGTACACCTCTCAAATGAAATTATCTCTGTTTTAAGCAATGAGCTCTGGCACATAAGCAAATCCCTGCTTCCCTCTGCGAAGGGCATATCTATGTACTATTCATGTTAAGTCAACTTGTTATTCCAACCTCAATTATTCTCACTTGGTAAGCATCATGTGGTGGGGAAAGATCCAGGCACATATATCCAGTCAAATATATTTGATCATGAATTATTATTGTTAACAATTATCTCTATGATAAGTAAGTTGGGAGGCGAAACATTAAGCCCCTATCTTCCTCTGTGTCAGATGGATGTTGTTTGTTCTAAAAATATGCTTTGAGTACTAGCAATCATAGAAGACTATATGATAATTGAGTATGTGGAGCTCTTACTTAGAAAATAATATGAATTGTAATTGTTTGGTGACTAAGAACATAGGTTGTTAAGTTTCAAGAGAATGCATTGTTTGAACCATAACATGTGAATTGATTGCTACTTTATCATGATGAGTTTTATGAGAAAGAGTTGCTGTTTATGATGCTAGGAAAAGTGATTGAAATTATCATTGATCAAACTTATGCACTATGCTAGCATTCACACTTCATAAATTATTTCTTTTATCATTTACCTACTCGAGGACGAGCAGGAATTAAACTTGGGGATGCTGATACGTCTCCAATGTATCTATAATTTATGAAGGATTCATGCCATATTTATATGAGTTCTACATGGTTTTGGTGCACTTTTATATGATTTTCATGAACTAACCTATTGACCCAGTGCCCAGTGCCAGTTGCTATTTTCTGCATGTTTTTGGTTTTCCAGAAAATCCATACCAAACGAAGTCCAAATGCAAAAAAAATTACGGTGATTTTTTATGGAAAATAAGAGACCCACGAAGCTTCGGAGGAGGACCAGACGAAGTCCAGGGGAGTCACGAGCTCATGTGGCGCACCACCCTAGGGTGCGCCGTTTGAGCTCGTGGGTCCCACGGGACCCCCCCGACGTGAAACCAACGCCAAAAATTCTTATAAATCGGGAAACCCCCAGAAAGAAACCTAGAACTTTCACGCCACCGCCGCAAGCCTCTGTACCGATGCGATCTCATCTGGAGGCCTTCTCCGGCACCCTGCCGGAGGGGGAAATCATCACCGGAGGCCATCTTCATCATCCCGACGGTTTCCATCGCGAGGAGGGAGTAGTTCACCCCCGGGGCTGAGGGTATGTACCAGTAGCTACGTGTTTGATCTCTCTCTCTCTCGTGATCTTGATAGGGCACGATCTTGATGTACCATGAGCTTTGTTAATATAGATGAATCATATGGAGTTGTTCCCTCTCTTTGTTGTGATGAATTGAGTCTTGCCCTTTGAGGTTTCATTGTTATCGGATTGAATATTGGATTTGAGATCACTTGATGTATGTCTTGCATGTGGATACCCGTGGTGACAATGGGGTATTCAATTGAGTCACTTGATATATGTTTTGGTAATCAACTTGCGGATTCCGGAGGTGACATTGGGGTAATCTAGGCACATAAGTTGATACACGTTTTCATCCTACTTTCTCCGATAGAAACTTTGGGGTAAT
This sequence comes from Elymus sibiricus, assembly GCA_039707655.1. NCBI lineage: Eukaryota > Viridiplantae > Streptophyta > Magnoliopsida > Poales > Poaceae > Elymus > Elymus sibiricus. The sequence continues at coordinate 468,450,739 of CM077668.1, read as the reverse complement.
CTTTGAAGTTCTTTGTGTTGGATTGAATATTATGAATCTGAAATTGTTTGATGCATATCGAATAATTAACTCACGGATAGTTGTGGTGACATTGGAGTATCTAGGTGACATTAGAGTTGATTGATGCGTATCATAGGGTGTTATTGTAGTACGATCTCTAGGGCTGTTTGTGACACTTATAGGGATGGCTCAATAGATTGATTGGAAAGACAACTTTGAGGTGGTTTGCTAAATACAACAATTTCATCTTATGTTCTCCGCTATTGATAAGAACTTTGGAGTGATTCTTTGTTGCACGTTGAGGGATTGTTATATGATTCAATTATGTTAGCACTGTTGAGAGATTGCACTAGTGAAAGTATGAACCCTAGGCCTTGTTTTCAAGCATTGCAATACCGTTTGTGCTCACTTTTATCACTTGCTACCTTGCTGTTTTTATTATTTTGGATTACAAAAACCTATATCTACTGTCCATACTACACTTGTATCACCATCTCTTCGCCGAACTAGTGCACCTATCCAATTTACCATTGTATTGGGTGTGTTGGGGACACAAGAGATTTCTTGTATATGATTGCAGGGTTGTTTGAGAGAGACCATCTTCATCCTACACCTCCCACGGATTGATAAACCTTAGGTCATCCACTTGAGGGAAATTTGCCGCTGTCCTACAAAACTCTGCGCTTCGAGGCCCAACGGAGTCTACAAGAATAAAGTTGTGTAGTAGACATCAGATACCCGTTTGATTACATTCTGATGCAACTCGAGGCAAGAACTACTACGGCCTAAAAGACTAGCTGAAAATGAGGTTGAGATATGCGTTGGGAAAATAGTAAAAGTTACTATACCTTCCATCAGCATATTACCTCTGGAATTATTTTCATATTTCATTTTAGAGTTTTGTACACTCTAGCCCGTTGCATATAGTATGATGCAAGGAGGTTGTTCATAATAGAACAATTATTGTTCGGTGTTATGAATAGCATAAGGGACATACTTCCATTATGAATGAGATGTATGTTATGAATATTGATGATAATATAATACATCCATAACGCTGACGCTAAATGTCGTGAGACTAAAAGAATACCACTTATAGTGGCACTGCATTTGGTCACATTGGAGAAACCGGAATGGACAAATTCCATTATGTTGGATTTTGAAGTCATTTGATTATGAATCATCTGACACTTGCAACTTTCATCCAGAAGCAGAGTGACTAAAATACCGTTCATGGGCCATAAGGAACGAGCAATGAGCTTAATTGTAATCTTTCATATTAATGTGTGTAGCCCAATAAGTAATGTTGCTAGTAGTGGATTTGTCTATCTTCAGAGATGACTCATCTAGATATGTGAATATTTGCTTAATGAGACATAAATCTGGATCCTTTGAAATAGTTCAAAATGTTTTCAGAATGGAGTAGAAATTATTGTAACAAGAAAATTATGTTTCTGCAATTAGATTGCGGAAAGAAATATTCACTACTGGAATCAAGGTCTTTGCCATCTGCCAGCTCTTTGCCGTCTGCCAGCTGATGGCAAAGAGGCTGTTTGCCGCCTGTCTTGTCAAAGCAGACGGCAAAGAACCAGCTGATGGCAAAGAGGGTCTTTGCCATCTGCCACTACTTTGCCGTCTGCTGGCAGACGGCAAAGAGTTCTTTGCCGTCAGCCAGCAGACGGCAAAGTGCAAAAGTGGGCCCCACGGGGTACTGCACTGGCTAGGTCACACGGGCCACTTCTTTGCCGTCTGCTGGCACACGGCAAAGATGTCTTTGCCATCAGCCAGCAGACGGCAAAGAGGTAAGGGGGGCCCACAGTGTCACGGCGGGGGGGGGGGCGGGCTAACGGTCACCCTCTTTGCCGTCTGCTGGCAGACGGCAAAGAATTCTTTGTCGTCTGCCAGCAGACGGCAAAGAGAAAAAAACAAAAAAAAAACAAAAAAACAAACAAAAAAAAAGCAGACGGCAAAGCCTACAGCAGACGGCAAAGCGAAAATTCCCCCCGCCCCCCGCGCGCGCCATCTCCTCTCTCCTACGCGCGCCTGCCTCTCCTCACTGCTCCTTCTCTCTCGCGCACCCGCCACCGCCCCCTCCTCCCTCCCCGCACCCGCCGGCGCCCCCTCCTCCCTCCCCGCACCCGCCGCCGCCCCCTCCCCCCTCCCCACCTCCGGCCCCGACCGCCAATCCCCGCCTCCGGCCCCGGCGGCCCCGGTCGGCCGTCCCCACCTCCTCCACGGGCCTCCATTCGACTGGAACCGCGCCGAGTCACCGCCGTCGTCCTCGTCTCCGACCTCGGCCGCCGCAAGGTCTCACCGTCGATCTCCGCCACCACGAGCTCTCCGGCCTCCCCGAGACTCTCCAGAGAATCAATGTGAGCCCCCGGTCTCGCCCGACCTCTTTCCCCCTCCGTTCCATGCCTCTGTGCTCGATCTCGCCGAGCTCCAGCTCCGGCCGCCGCCCGTCCCCGTTGCCACGGCCGGTTTCGGCCATCCCAGCCGCTGCAGCTAGTGCAGTTGGACGCGCGCGGGCTTCCCGGTTTTGTCAACTAGTTGATACCCCGCGCGTTGCTGCGGGATATTTGCTTTAAAATGTTTTGAATTTGTATGTTTAAGAAAGAGAAAAGGCAGTGACTGAACAAAGTTGCATGACACCGGGCGATGCATTGCTCAAAAACAGTTAAATTGTAATGTGCCATGAAGTTAATTGTGAGAAATTAAATAGCATAACTCAAATTTGACACAGAGCAGATGGAGAACTCACAATACATGGCTACGACACAATACACGGTTACTACAGTATGGTTTTGATACTGTCTGACAAAAATATGTAAAGAAAGAAAAGTTAAATCAATCCGAAAGTTGCACACTGAATTTTAGTGTACACACATACGATGGGGCTGGGAGTTGAAAGTAACAATATATCAAATGGAAAGAAGTAACTAAAAGTTGCATAATTGAACCAAAAAAATCTATATCAGTTGACGCATTCCGATATACATATATACAAATCCCAGTTGTATAGCAGTTGTAGCTGGGAGCATTAGACGATATCCGCTTGGAGTGCAAAAGATACATGCTTAGTTGAAGCATCAGCCTAAGAATTGAAGAACCTCTTCCTCTGAATATACTTGCAAGTATATATCAGCCAAAAAATTTAAAAGCAACTTGAGTGGATATGAGATAAACAATCATTAATTGTAGTACTCCATTCCCTGAAACAAATATAACAGCATGTAAGTATATAACGTCCTATCTATCCATATCTTGTGGTAAAACTACCAAATCCAAAAATTGCTAAACAATGTCACAACACGAACAATGCAGAAATGCACTCACCTGTCCAGACAACATTCCAAAAATACAGAAGGAGCTCAGGGTATTGACTTAGTGTGCAATGAATTAAAGGAGGCGGAGTGGAGAAACTGAATCTTGAGGGGAACATAATGGCATCTACATGTTGTCAGCAACATAGAAAACCATGGTGGTGGAGTCTCCAGCCAAGCTTCTTCATAAGGCTAGAAGGCAATCATTTTGCAAAAATCTCATTGATGCGTTCCAGAAATAAATAGATGTTAATTGGCAATAATTAACTTAAAGGACCATACGGCTTGCCATGTAAGAACGGCATGTGGGAATTCTGGCTAACTTTAAATATATACAAATATGAATGCAAGCTTGGTTGTATGTCAGATTTTAAGCCTTTATAATGCTACATAAAGATTATGAAGATTGTATATATCATACCTATCAAGAAGAGAAACCAGAAATTATTGCTGCGGTGGCTTCGTCCGTGTGGTTTCATGGATGCGACGACCTCGTCGAACAACGAAACTTTGCTGAACCCTCCTCTTTATAGTCCTGCAATGGGAGGTAGAGGAGTACGTAAGATTTGGTCGAGAAGGTGGAGAAAAGAGAGAGGGAGAGAGTTTGCCATGGAGAAGATGGGAATTGTCGTGGAGAACCAATCAGTTAAATATAGCACTTCCTTGTACGTTTGCAAGGTAATGAAAGGCAATGAATCCTGCCGTTTCAACGTGTATTTGTGGTGCCGTTTCATGGCCATGAGTGGAGAGTCGTCATGGCAGCGAACGAAGGTAGAGCGACGCGATAAGAGTTGTATCAAGGAAGATGAAGCCTGAGCAACGTACTGAAAGTCTGGAATTACATGGGCTAACACCAGGATGAAGTAAGGAGCACGTAAGGCTTGCGTTAATTACATGGGCTGGCACCATCGACCAAGCCAGCCCATTTGCAAAGACTGCCCAGCTGCTGGCTTAAACGTGACCCACGCAGTAGCAACGGGCACAGCAAGAAAATCGTGCGGGTGCAGCTGCAAGAAAACTGTGCGGGCGGTAGCGCCAGGAATAGGGATGACGTGGCCTCACGAGGTGCCAGGAAAATATGGTAGTGGGGGGCTCCTATTTAGATATAGAAGATGCCACTCTGGTTATAGTATGTGTTAATGATGATGTCCTAATATCACTGAAATATTCATTTAGCTGCAATGATAAGATATCCTAAATTTTCGAAAACGCTGCTGTGGCGGAAGATGCTTTTGTATCTATTATTTACTGAAACATTGGCATCGATCATGTGATGAAACCTGATACTTCAGTGTGGACAAACTGAGCATATCAAGACTATTTTCAAGGGAATATCTTGTCTAAAGTTTTCATAGTCAGTTTAGCAACATATTTCGAATATAACACATAGGGAAATAGTAAGAGGCTATGAAAATACATATATAGCAGTCTGCACGTACAAATTTAGGATAAAAACAATTGAGGAGGTCACTTACAGTGTACACAAACACACATGTCAGTATGCTGCTATCTTGTAATCATGAGGAATGATTGGTGATATATCTGGTGACATGAGATTTTACGGCCTGGATCTGGCACACCTGCATTCGTGGGAAATTCAGCAATATCTAAGCTAGCTAGCAGAACTGTCCATAAAAATATTTTCTATAGCCTCCAACACAATCATAGTTCAGTACCACTTGAGCTCCAACATCTTCGCACAACACCCTGAAAAGAGAACATTTCGCATCGACTACTAAAAAATTCTCACAGTTCAAATTTTAAAAAATGCTCCCATTAGAATAATTAGTAGCCCAAGAATTTACAGAATTACGTAGCGAAAATAATAATTGTGAAACCACCATTAGGATGGGATCTTACTATGATTGACCATTAGTCAATATATACTCCCCCTTCATTTCCATGCCATCCATAATCAACTATCACATAAGCTCCAACACTATTAAAAAATGCACACCGAAAGATCAAGCATGGCCTTTCTGATACGAAACTTGATAATTTGAGTTTCTAGGAGTCAGTATTCTTTTCCAGATTTTAACAACTCTATGACACCCAAATTTCCAGTGCTCTCCATTTGAACGGACATGGGGACACACCCCTGAGTTTCATTTCAATTAACCTATGTATGTTGACCCATGGGCAAGTTTCGCTTTTGCAATTCCTGAAATGGGCTGACCATCTTTTTTATCTTTTCTAGCAGAGTTATGAAATAAATCTTGTTTAACTAAGTATTCACTGATGGCTCCAAATGAACAACCATTGAATGAACAAATTTGTAGGTGTGGAGCAGTACATACACATAGAGTTACATACCTATAATTCAATCATGCCACTCAAGCCTGTCCTCCTCCCCACCCAAGTCAAAACAGCCTCCAAGGAGCGCTGGTCCTCTCCTCACATCCGCCACCAATCAATCGTCACAAGTCACAAAAAGAAATAATTGAAGAGCTGAAAAAGAAATAACTGAAAAGAAATAACTGAAAAGAAAATTTAGGTTAAAAAAAGTAATAATAACAATAGATAAATAGTTAGAGTAATAAGTTAATTAAGTAATTAGCTAAGTTAATTGAATCTGTTTAGTTAGTGTATCAATGTCATGTGGCCCCCCTCCTCCAGTTTAAGATAGTATAACTAGTTGTTAATTAACACATGTGACACTTAGAAAAAAGAAGAAGAGGAAGAAGAAGAAAAAAGAGGAGAGGAGGAGAAGAAGAGGAAAAAGGAAAGGAAGAAGAAGAAGAGGAGGAGGAGGAGAAGAAAAAAGAAGAAGAGGAAGAAGAAGAAGAAGAAAAGGAAAAAAGACCCCGACCCCGACACCCGGCACCCCGACCCGGACACCCCGACACCCCGACCCCGACACCCCGACACCCCGACCCCGACACCCCGACACCCCGACCCCGACACCCCGACCCCGACACCACGACACCCCGACACCACGACACCCAGACACGACACCCCCGACCTCGACACGACACCCCGACACCCCGACACCCCGACCCGACACCCCGACACCATGCCACCCAGACATGACACCCCCGACACCACGCCACCCAGACACGACACCCCCGACACCTCTTCGGCCTCCTGTTGACCAAAAAGGTGCTCTTCGGCCTTCCAGAGGCCGACGGGGTCATATATTTGTGAATTATGAGTTAGGAAGTATATTTCCCGATTTTGTTAAGAAAAACATCATATATATTTGTGTTGATCGGGTGGATTTAAATGTGCAGTTCTTTCGTTGCTGCGAGGGTCTGGTGTTCGACGACCTCCCCGTGCGTTCGACGAGCTCCGCCCCTGCGTTCGTGCGGAGACCAGCTCCGATCCTGAGATATTGCCTCGTGCACGACCAGTGGAGCTCCAATTCAAGGTTAGTTATATGGAATCAGATACCTTTCCTCCATTACATTGTGTGTGCGGCCGTCGATTATTACAATGCTAATGAGTGGTGTTGCAGGCTGCTATTGAGGCAGAGAGAGCGAAGACCCAGGCTGCTATTGAGGAAGAGAGAGCGAACATGCAGGCGCTTCTAGCGGAGAGGGACCGGCAGACGGCTAAGCTCTTGGAGGAGGAGAGGAACCGGAACATGATGGCTACCCGGGCCCTATACGAGATGTTCGCGGTAATTTTCTTTTGCATGTTAGCCAAATCATGCACGTAATGTTCCTTACATTAGTATCTAATATGACTGACTCGTCAAAACCAAATGTGCAGACCATGTGCGAGAAGACCGGCACGACTCCTCCGGCGATGCCAGACATTGTTCCGGTGGGCATGGTGAGTTTCATTTGAATGGTCATTAGTTACTAGTCTTCACATTTGAGTTGCATCATGCTAACGATACATTGGAAATGATCTTTGGTGCAGCATAACTCCCGACAAGCATTGACTGATGCTTCTCCGTCTGCCACTGGCGCGACCGGTCCTACAGCTACACCTCGATGACGGTAAGTTTTTCCCAAGTGTATACTTAGCTTAAGAAATGACCTAGTCGTGTGCCTTTGGTAGCCTTCCATACAGGGAAATGCCTCCTAGTGCTTCCACTGAGCCATGGTAGTTCGCTACTGCTCCGGAACACATGGATTGACCGGCATGTGTCCTTCTTTGCTCCTGTGTCTGTCCCTACGGGGAAATGTCACGCGGTGTATCACCGAAGTCCTTGTAGCTTGCTACGACTTGGTTGCACTCGCTGATGACCGACACGTGCATTGCTGGGTCATGTATGCCTGTCCCTGTACGTTTGTGCCACCTTGGTTCTATGACTAGTCATGTCGACCCGGGTTCTCTGCCATATGGATACTAGCGACATAATCATATACTTAGCATTTTTTCCTCCAAAATGACTCAATATGCTTAGCTAGCTCAAAAATGACATAATAAGCTTAATTAGCTAAAAAATGACCTATTTAACCTAGGATGGCTCTAAAATGACCTATACTTAGCATTTACTCCTCCAAAATGACTTAATATGCTATAAAATGACTTAATATGCTCCAAAATGACTTAATATGCTCCAAAATGACCTATGAAGCTCCAAAATGACCTATTTAGCTCCAAAATGACTTAATATGATCCAAAATGACCTATTTAGCTCCAAAATGACCTATTTAGCTCGAAAATGACTTAATATGCTCCAAAATGACCTATTAAGCTCCAAAATGACCTATTTAGCTCCAAAATGACTTAATATGCTCCAAAATGACCTATTTAGCATATTAAGTCATTTTGGAGCATATTAAGTCATTTTGGAGCATATTAAGTCATTTAGGAGCATATTAAGTCATTTTGGAGCATATTAAGTCATTTTGGAGCTTATTAAGTCATTTTGGAGCATATTTAGCTCCAAAATGACCTATTTAGCTCCAAAATGACCTATTTAGCTCGAAAATGACTTAATATGCTCCTAATTGACCTATTTAGCATATTAAGTCATTTTGGAGCATATTTAGCTCCTAAATGACCTATTAAGCTCCAAAATGACCTATTTAGCTCCAAAATGACTTAATATGCTCCAAAATGACCTATTTAGCATATTAAGTCATTTTGGAGCATATTAAGTCATTTTGGAGCTTATTAAGTCATTTTGGAGCATATTTAGCTCCAAAATGACCTATTTAGCTCCAAAATGACCTATTTAGCTCCAAAATGACTTAATATGATCCAAAATGACCTATTTAGCTCCAAAATGACCTATTTAGCTCGAAAATGACTTAATATGCTCCTAAATGACCTATTAAGCTCCAAAATGACCTATTTAGCTCCAAAATGACTTAATATGCTCCAAAATGACATATTTAGCATATTAAGTCATTTTGGAGCACATTAAGTCATTTTGGAGCATATTAAGTCATTTAGGAGCATATTAAGTCATTTTGGAGCATATTAAGTCATTTTGGAGCTTATTAAGTCATTTTGGAGCCTATTTAGCTCCAAAATGACCTATCTAGCTCCAAAATGACTTAATATGCTCCCAAGTGACCTATTTAGCTCCAAAATGACTTAATATGCTCCAAAATGACTTAATATGCTCCAAAATGACCTATTTAGCTCCAAAATGACTTAATATGCTCCAAAATGACCTATGTAGCTCCAAAATGACTTAATATGCTCCAAAATGACTTAATATGCTCCAAAATGACCTATTTAGCTCCAAAATGACTTAATATGCTCCAAAATGACCCATTTAGCTCGAAAATGACCTATTTAGCTCCAAAATGACCTATTTAGCTCCAAAATGACTTAATATGCTCAATAATGACCTATTTAGCTCCAAAATGACCTATTTAGCTCCAAAATGACCTATTTAGCTCCAAAATGACTTAATATGCTTCAAATTGACCTATTTAGCTCCAAAATGACTCAATATGCTCCAAAATGACTTAATATGCTCCAAAATGAGCATATTAAGTCATTTTGGAGCATTTGGAGCATATTTAGCTCCAAAATGACCTATTTAGCTCCAAAATGACTTATTTAGCTCCAAAATGACTTAATATTCTCCAAAATGAACTATACTTAGCTTATTTAGTTCATTTATGACATACTTAGCCTATTTAGGTCAAAAATGGCCTATTTAACTAGGTTAGCTCTAAAATGACACAAGTAAGCAATAAGAAGAAGAAAGGGAAAGAGAAGAAAAATTATGCTTCTTTTTCTTCTTCTTCTTCTAGTCTTCTTCTTCTAACTTTCTTCTTTCCCATTTTGCAGATTTGCTTCAGATCACGGAAGCTTGCGTTGGAGTCTATTCTTCTCCTTGTCCTTCCTTTTTGTTTTGATTTTGTAGGATGAACAATTTGAAACTTGCTACGTATATATGTATGGATGGATGGTGGCTATATTGTATATGAACCTTTTGCTTAATTGTTGGATATGTTGGACTTTTCATTTGGTGTATATATGTGTTGGATATGTTGGATGATCCATATGGCAGGGATATGTTGGCTATATGTACTTGTTGAAATATTTTGAAATGAATATATATATATATATATCTGTGAAATTGATTGAATTTAAGAAAATACAGGGGCTATATAGCCAATTTGCCGTCTGCTAGCAGACGGCAAAGAGGTTTGCCGTCTGCTAGCAGACGGCAAATTGGCCACGTGGCAACAGGCTGTTCAACCTGGTCTGGCCTATTTGGCCTCTTTGCCGTCTGCCAGCAGACGGCAAAGAGGCCAAGGTCTTTGCCGTCTGCCGGCAGATGGCAAAGAGGCCAAGGTCTTTGCCGTCTGCCGGCAGACGGCAAAGAAGCAAGGTCTTTGCCGTCTGCCGACAGACGGCAAAGAAGCAAGGTATTTGCCATCTGCCGGCAGACGGCAAAGAAGGAAAGTTCTTTGCCGTCTGCTGGCAGACGGCAAAGAGCGCCGTTAGCCCCCTAACGGGGCTGTCACCTTTTTTGTGCCGTCCACAAGCTTTGCCGTCTGCTAGCAGACAGCAAAGAACTTTCCTTCTTTGCCGTCCGCCAGCAGACGGCAAAGCGGCCTTTACCGGCATCGGCTTTGCCGGAGTGTTTGCCGTCTGCTAGCGGACGACAAAGCCTTTGCCGTCCGCCAAACATGCCTTTGCCGTCTGCTTTGGCAGACGGCAAAGCAGCTGATTCCAGTAGTGATTTGAGTTACAAGTTTAGCGAATGTCTGATGAGTTGTGAAAAGAGTTTCGTAAGTTATACCTCCTGGAACACCACTGTGAGTGGAATGTCCGTGAAGATGTAATCACACCATATAAGATATGGTAAGATCAAAGATAACATAAATCAATTTGCCATTATCCCTTTTAAAGTAATGCTTTAGAGACTGCGTCTTTTACACCGAAAAGAGCGCCATCCGATCTGCTGAAATGACATCATGGTATGGTACGACCAACCATGTTATGTCTTTTCTTAACATTTGGAATATGAGGCTTGTGTAAAATGTTCACAAACCTATTCCAAATCAGACAAGTGCTACTTTGTAGGTTATCCCAAATAATTGGGTATTCCTCCATCACTATACCGAGGCAAAAGGTTTGCCACAAAGAGCGGTATGATTTTGAAGAAAATGTTTCTAGCAAAAAGGTGAGTGGGAGGACAGTGCAACTCGACGAGATAACAGTATCTTTGTCGCCAGTTCATAGGAAAGAAACCTTGGAAGTAATTTCAGAGTTTCCTACTACGACTGATACAGAAGCCTCTACATGAGATGTATGGACTTCAGTCAAACTTGCAGCTAAACCACGTAGGCAAAACTCGTGCAAACCTCTCAGGTGCACATACGAGATATTGTTGTTAGGCAACAGTATACCTACAATACACAAGGAAGCGTTGATGGGCCCTGACTTCGGAATTGGCTAAATGCCAATATAATCCGAGATAGTACCCATATAAATGATTCAAGATTAGATCTTGATAAACCCTTCGGAAGACATAGAGTCTAAACGAATATTAATGGAACTATAAACTGATATGGATAAAAATGTTTTATCCATAAAGCTCGACTTGTTACTTATAACAAATTCATGGAGTTGACTACGGCGAGATTGTCTCACCATAGCGATGCTGAAAGTCAGTTCGGGTTAAACTAGCAATTAATACACATTTCAATCATGAGATATGATAAATGGATGCCAAAATTATTTCCATGAGATGGAAATACAACCTAGGACTTGTATGTGATATAGTCCAAAGTGTTTTGTCGATCCAGAGGATGCTAGTGAGTGTGCAAACTTCAGAGTTCCAGAAATGGACAGAAGCAAGCATAATGTCGTTGAGTACTATAGTAGCATTGATGACATGTTTCTCGCAAGCAGAGATTATGAAGTGCTCATTGTAAAGAGTTACATCGATATGGTCTTCATCAATGCTCCAAGCGATTTTTGATTTAAATTAAGAGTTTTGTGTAATACAGGATATGGTGGCATAGTAAGTTGGAATTGTTCCAAACAGGTTACTGTGGCGAATTCTATAAATGAAGGCTAAGTATGTTGCCGCTTGAGAAGCAATAAAAGAAGATGTTGAATCATATAGTTCATTCATGAACTTAGTATGGTTTCAAGATGGCTTTGGTCAATGGAACACTATTATAGATAGTTGCTCCATAGCTCAGTCTGAGGAATCAAGGTTCAACCAGTGATTCACATATATAAAAAGCCAAGTCCACACAAAATATGAATTTTGTGAAAGCATGAAAACGCGAGGATATGCAAAGATACACACGAACCTGAAGTTGTCAGATCCGTTGGACAAAGACTATACCACAAGCGAAGCATATTTTACACCGGTGTGCCATAGGTGTAAAGTGCATTAGCATTGACTAGATTATTGACTCTAGTGCAAGTGGGAGTCTGTAGGAGATATGCCCTAGAGGCAATAATAAATGTTATTATTTATCTCCATGTTCGTAATTATGTTTATATTCCGTGCTATAACTGCTATGGTTCTAGAGTCGACAATAACCACGAGGCTCGGAGGAAAACTCATATGCACGTGTGGAATAATAAACGGTAAAATGTATTCCTAGTCATGCCTCTAAGACTAGCTCAAGTGTTGTATGATGATTATGTTTTCCTGATCATGTGCATGTCTATGCCGGCAACTTTGAGGACACAATGTTAGAAGAACACTTGTGTTGAATCGACCCAATTGATGTTATGCTATGAGATACATTCGTCATAAGTTGATAGTATATCACACAGAGAAAGTTAACGTTTTCATCATTCCTTAGACCACGATAGTATCGAGTTCCTTCATGCCTGCTTCACGAACTTTGGGGTTTGCTAAACGTCATCCGTAAAAGGGTGGCTATTATGGCGGCTTACGGGTTCATGGAAAAGTATGATAAGGGACAAGATAGCTCAAGAATGGGATTTGCTCCTCCGACCATGGAGAGATATTCTTTGGGCCCTCTTGGTGTCACGGTATCCATCATCATCTGGCCAGACACGGTGTGATTTGATCATGGGGATGCCGGAACACGGGAATGAGAAAAGAGAACAAAACCGGTAACGAGGAAGCTGGCATAGTGTACAAAGTTGTTGATCCACGTGGATGCCGATAAATCTCACCTCGTGTTTTTGCAACATATCGTGAAGCAACAGGAATAGCACACGGCAACAATAGATTCACTCGAATAATCATTCGTGTGGGTCTAGGGATCAATATGGATGTCCACGGTTCCGCTATTAATCATTGATTGGAAAGAGTTTCGCTCATGACGTAATTTGGATGCATCCCCCACATCTACCCATTGGAAACACATCATAGCAGTGTCTACCAGGACCATGTTGGAAATCAAGACGAGATACCAAACACAAGTGTAAGGTTGTAAGTAAAGTCCTCATACCCATGGCTATTTCATATCATTGTTGAAAATCCTAAAAATAGGTACTCTATTAAGGTCAAGGAAAACTAGAACTTTATACGAGAACGATAACTTGCTTGGCTCTCTTTCTTGTAGCACGGTCTGCCGTGGGTTTGATGCCCAGGATCATCCATGGGGAAAAAGGTAAGGGACTATCTACAATCCGAAACTGGATCGTAAAAAAGTAATCAATGCTTCTCATTAGTCTTCAAAAGCTCTCTATGATCCTCTAGTTGAGTTTGATGAGCCAACATAAGAGTATCTTGCTCTTTAGTTAAGCTTTCATTCTCACTCGTCGCATTAACAAGCAACTTTTCTTGTCTATTACACATGTTAGCAACAGCGTCATAGCTCACATTACAATCATCTTCCTCATCAAGTAACTCATCTTCGTCACTATTGAAATTCACAAACTCGGGGTGTGTTACCTTAGGGCCATTAGCCATGAAGCTTCTCGAGGATCCACCAATTCCTTCATTAGGTGAATCAAATGAGCACTTCAACTTGGTAGAGACAAGAGCAATTTTGGCAACACCTTCATCTTCACTATATTCAGAGTTGGAGTGATAACTAGCTTCGGAGTTGTTGTCGGATTCGGAACCGGATACCCATTCACCAATGTTTGTTCTTGAACCTCTCTTGGAGTACTTATCCTTCCTTTTTGTTTCCTTGCTTCATCGAGATCTTCTCTCATTTCTATCATCTCTACTCCTTCTCTCTTTTCTTGGTGAAGAATCTTTCCTTTTGGGAGGAGCCATACAGTCCGTTGTGAAGTGTCCGGGTCTTCCACAATTGTAGCAATTTTGATCACGACTTGAAGATCTTGATTCATCATCTCTTGACTTGGAGTAGCTTCTATCCTTGAACTTGTTCTTGTAGAATTTGTTGAAGTTGTGAAGTATGAGACCAAGTTCTTCACTGGAAACATCCTTTAGCTTCTCACTTGAAGTGTTGGGGGTGTCACTAGTGACCTTGTAAGCACCACTACTCGATTGACAATGTTCTTCTTTGTCCTTGAATGTCATCTCATGTGCCACGATCCTTCCAATTACTTTGGTAAGTTTGAGATCTTTGTAATTTGGCGTCATTTGGACCAATGTACACACGGTGTCATATTTGCTATCCAAAGCTTTGAGAATCTTCTTGATGATGAACTTGTCCATCATTTATTTGCTTCCTAAGCTAGCAATCTCATTGGTAATGAGTGCTAACCTAGAGTACATCTCTTTAACGCCTTCACCATCTTTCATCTTGAACTTTTCTAGCTGACCTTGTAGGAAATCAAGCTTGGACTCCTTCATGGACTTGGTACCTTCATGCATTTCCACCAAAGTGTCCCAAATTTCCTTTGCACTCTCAAGGCGACTGATCTTGTTGAATTCTTCAGGGCACAAAGCATTCAAGAGGATGTCACATGCTTGATCATTATGTTGAAGCATCTCCAATTCTTCGGCGGTTGCTTCAGAATCTGGAACTTTTCCACCTTGAAAGAACTCACCTTGCAAGCCAATATGAACAATAGCCCAAATGGCGGGATTATGAGCAAGAATATGCATTCTAATCTTATGTTTCCAACTAGCAAGATTAGAACCATTAAAGTAAGGACCTCTACGGTGCTAACTTCCCTCACTAGACGCCATACTCTCTGAGGCAGTAAAGCCAAAGAAAAAAAGTCAAGTTACCAAAGATTCACTAAGGGAGGACATTGCTACGGAGACCAAAGCTTTGATCGCACTTGTAGGATCGATAAGTATGTCTAGAGGGGGATGAATAGACTACTAAGCCAAATATGGACTCTTTTCCAAAAGTTTAATTTCCTTGGCAATTTTATGCTTTTCTAGCAATCTATCAAGCACCGTACACATGAAAGTCTACAATATTATAGGCAGCGAAAAGTAGGGACATGCAAGTGAAAGTAAACAAGTAGAGTTAGAGATACATAAACATGGATTGACTCGGTGAAGATTTTTCCTGTGGTTCGGATAGTTGGCGCTAATGGTGTCCTGAACTAGGGGGTGCTTGCCATGTCGGCTCCCGACCAGATGTGCTGGGCCGAGGACCCCTAAGATTATCAACCAGTGGGCTACGTTCGTCGGGCTATGGAAAGCCAAGGTTCCGAAGACTTGGCGCACACTCCAAGATTTAGAGGGCGTCCTTGTCACGACTATCCTTAGATGTAACCGACCTATGTAAACCCTAGGCACCCCCTGGCATCTATATAAGCTGAGGGGTGAAATACGTAGACGACAACACACACACACACACACACCATCTCTTGGTAGATCGACTTGTACTCTGTACCCCAATTATATCAATACAATCAAAGCAGGATGTAGGGTATTATCTCTTCGAGAGAGCTCGAACCTGAGTAAATCCTATGTTTCTGTTACCATCATGCCAAGGCTACCAGATCGAGACCCCCAACCTGAGATCTGTTAGATTTGACTCCATCATTGGTGGCCCATGCAGGTCCCTCTGAATAGTCGAAGTGGTTTGATGGCGCACCTCCAGATCGACGATCAGGTCGGCTGCGACATGACCTTTGTGCCGGGACAGATCTTCGTCTTTGGCACCATCACTCTCTTCGCAGACTCGACCGGCCACCTCGGCCAGGTCGAGAACTTCGCTCCGGGATGGATCGTCAGATTCGGCAACCTGGAGTGCGCCGCAGACTCTCACGGCGAGCTTGACTTCTCCAACTGGGTGTCAGACCAGATCAAGGAGCACAATGACCTACCCGTCCAGACCTCGGAGTGAATCCCGGCGTTGGTTGATGGTACAACCCATACCCCGGATCCGGCGTTGAGCCACAATCTGAGCATAACCCCAGATGATCAGGCATCTAGTCTGGTTCTTGACAAAGAACCCAGGTCCATGTCAGATCGGGCCTCGGTGGAACTCCCTCTGGTCCCGGTTCTCGATCAGACCATGGATGAAAGTGAAAAAGCTTTTCTGAACAAGATGTTAGATCGGATTTAGAAGATCGCGATCTCGGACGATCAAAACTTGATTTATGATCGGATCTGGGAAAAACTAGGAGAGGTAGGAATTTTCGACCCACCCACCACCCACCTAGTCACCAACGTCAGAGATTTAACCGACGTCCTAGCAACTGCCTCCAAGGAGGAAACCGATATGGATGATGATGTGGGAGAGTCCTTGGACAATGCACCACTGGCCGTCAATAATACAGGTCGGTGGGCCGCAACAATATCCACGTACGATGTCTACATGGTGGACACACCAAAGAATGGGGGAGGAGATAGTCGCAATAAAAACGGTGGCGGCAAGGGCGACGGCGGCCCCCCTAAGGGAGGGGACGGCAACAACAACAATGGCGGTGGCCATAAAGGTAGTGACAGGGGCCAGGGAGGCGACGAGGACGACGGAGACTACAACCCCGATGACGACCTCGAAAAAAGCCTCGGCTCCGAAGACGAGGACAATTTGAATGAGTCACTCGGCAGTCCCAGCCACGACGCGCTTCTAAGGCTGGTTAGCACCGCCAAGAGAATAAAAAATGCGTCTCAACGTCTTCGAGACAAAGAGAACTATCTGAATGACCGGTGGAACGAGCTCCTCCAAGCTGAGGAGGCCCTCAAAGCCAAGCTAGGGCGGATTGATGCCAACAACCATCCTTCGTACCCCTGCTGGAACCTCATGGATGAGATGGATGCAGCGGCCGAGGACAGCGCCATATCCAGGCGCAAGTGGGCCGACGACCTCAAGCGACCCACTAAAAGCCGACCTCCCCGCATTACCGAATGACAAGTCGGCACATATAAGTGCGTTCCCAAGATCCCAGAGCGCAGAAGTGGGCGCAACCCACCATGGGATGGCTCAAGACCAGACCCCCGGGATAAGAGGCCGTTAAGACCCGAGAACCCACCTAGGTCGATCTACCCACATCGGGGATACCTAGATTGGTTAGCCAAACACAGTGATGTACGTGACTACACCAGAAATCGAGGTGTATCCATGTCGGACGTACGTTATGCCACGACACGTGTCCGAGGAGCTGCACACCCTCAATGTTTCATGGACAAGGTCATGCAGCCCCAGTTCCTGGACAGGTTTAAACCCACAAACATTGACCAGTATGACGGGATAACAGATCCCTCGATATGGATTGAAGATTTCCTCCTTGCCGTCCACATAGCAGGTGCAGACAACATCCATGCTATCAAATACTTGCCATTAAAATTAAAGGGCTCGGCCCGGCATTGGCTGAACAGTCTCTCACCAGATTCGATCAGTGAATGGGATGACCTTGAAGACGAATTTATGGCCAGTTTTCAAGGCACTTATGTCAAACCTCCGGATGCCGATGACTTGGCCCATATCGTACAGAAGCAAGGTGAATCGGTCCGCAAATAATGGAATCACTTCTTAACGAAGAAAAACCTGATAGTGGACTGCCCCGACGCAGAGGCCATCGCCGCATTCCGGCACAACGTCAGCGATGAATGGCTGGCCAGGGAACTTGGGCAGATAAAACCAAGGATGATGGCAGACCTCACCCAGCTGATGACTAAATTCTGTGCTGGTGAGGATAACTGGCTTGCTCGAAAGCTTTCATGGTGCGTGTGCAAAACACACGCAAGACACCAAGGACTGGAGACGTCCCTTGCCGATTTGGGAACGAGGCGCAAGGCGCGGATCTATCTCAACAAGAAAAGGGTAGAAGCCACCTCGATCTACACAGGTTCGGGCCGCAGGGTTGCGTACCACCCTACACCTGCTTTGTGTGCATGGTTTATTTGGTGGACAGAGAGCTACAAATCCTCCCGGGAACGAGAAGTGTAGTGTTGCTCCTACCTAGGATCTACCAAGTGTCCAACCCTAGCCTTGCGTAGATCTGGTCTCCTCCTTTTTTTCTCTCTCCTCTCCCGTAAGTCGGTTCTCCTTTTATATTGCAAGGGACACCACAGTTGCTATGGTCGAGGGTACCTACCACGGAGTGGGTAGGTGAGCTTTGTTAAATGCTTGATGAAGTGTCGCCGTCTTCTGTCCTCCGGGAGCGAACGCATGTCTTATCACCACCGCCCACGGTGATACCTGGTTTGGGTATGACACGTACCCTCCCAGGTGTACAGCATGCGGTGAAACATCAGGACGATTCACCCCTTGCGTCTTGTCATTCCATGGGTGTGCCTGCATCCCTGCCACGTGCCGTAAAAGGCCTGCGTGCACAGAACTGATATACCACACGTGGGGTGCGGTGGCTTGCTGTCTATGCTTGCCGGGTGCGGGCCAGGTGGAATGGTTGTTGCCGGGCGTAGTTGTTCCCGGGGGTCGACTGCCCGGCTCGTTGCCAGTTGTCTTGGACTTGTTCTTTCCAGCACTTGGAGAAGAATGTAGCAGATCTTGACAAAGATCTGCATGCCTCCACGGAGCCTGGACTCATCCTTGATTTTGTTGTTGTTGACGATCTTGACGAAGATCTGCATGCTACCACCGATTTGTGGTAGAAGGCTTGTTGCCGGAGAGCTTCTTCATCTGTTCTTCCTTGGAGGGGAGGCCGCTATGGCCCATGCGTAGTTGGTTTCGTGAGCCCAACGGTCATGGTAGTGATAGAAGCCCCCGGGCCTGGGCCAGACGCATGCCTCACATGTTGTCAGGGTCAGGCCCTTTTCAACACATGGGCCACACGTGTCACGAGCCCCCTTATCTGGTCAAATCAGTTGCAGAAGATAGTTTGAATGGCAGTGGTAACCATGGGGGTAATTGGAGCCTAGAAAAGCGCGCCCATCACTGCGAGACTCGGAGTCTAGCCCCCGAGCGCTTGCATAAATGCGAGAGATGGCGTGACCTAGTCTTCTTTTCCCCATTTACCACCGAGCCATTGCGTTCCTCCTCTGCCGCCGTAGTCGTCTCCTTAGATCCACAAAGCGGTGCCTTCTTCGAGCATGTTGTTTGCCAGCTTGAGGAATACAACAAGGGGTATGTTGGCAGAGTCGTGAAGGACGTCAAGGAGCTTGTTGGGGTTGTCACCAAGAAGACCCTCTCACGTATCCATCATTAGGATCCGAAGCTTGACATTTAGGTGATCGGCAAGCCCATCACCCTCCTGCTGACGCCACGACAGCAGAAGAAGCCGTCGCCCACCATGTTGCCTGCATTGTCTGGAAATGTTCCCGGACGGAGGGCAACCCGCCAGCCGGAGGCAGCAGCCGAGCTTGAGCTCCATACCCTTTACCTGCATTACTGCAATGGCAAAGAGTGCCAAAACAAATATTCGATGTATCAGACTTTAATTAGCCTTAGGTTTATGCTTCGCACACAGACTGTGTTACGACTGCTCTTTGACTTTTTGCTTCCGATCAATTCCTTTTTTTTCGTACTAATGAGTGCTCTGCGTTGTTGGAATGTCCCCAAGTGCGCATGCCCAGTCATGGCGCTTTTAGGAGCGGGTCCTAGTATAGCAGTCCACTAGGAACGCCGCCTTCCCGGGGTTTAACAATCCTAGAATGAATCGTTGCCGCAAGGGTATTGCCGGGCGGACCGGCACACGTCCGAGAGCGCGGAAAAGTCCCAGGAATGCTCCATTCGCGTTCAAGCTAAGTACAAAACTTGAGGAATTGCCAGAAAAGGCAACAGTCTATCTAGAAGCTTGGGAAACTAAAGTGAGAGTTATTCACTTAGCTTTCTGTTTTCTTGAATGTCATCGGGTGACTATGTCCTTAGGCTCCGAAGCTTCCCCGCCGCTGGAGCGGATTTCAGCTTCCTGTCCTAGGCATCCCTTGAAGCCATTGTACGATGCAACGCCTTTCTGGGCTTAAGTAACCAGAAAGGTTGGTCTGCCGAGAGTGGCAAGATGGACCATGCTATTGTGAGTGCACCCATTGATGCCAAAGTATCTATTATTACTAAAGCCTGAAGAGAAGCAATCATCCGTGTAGCCAAAAACATCCACGACATGAGGGATAGGCCCAACACATGTCTAGTTTTCTAGCTTAAGGATTCCTGGTGGTATCTGGGCTGACCATGAGTACAATCACCGGCATGCTCTCGGGTTCGCAGCTAAAGGTAGATAACATTACTTTGTACATCGACAAGGTTGCTCACAACAACACGTTCGTTCTTCCACAAAAGACAACAGTACTGCATTTTACATGCTGCAATGGAAGTACTTATCCTTGGCATGCCCTTCATGGGTGTGGAGCCCACTTGGCAGTTGCACCAGTGCTTGGCTGCCTATCGAGCTGGCAGGTTGGCATCGATGGTGACCTCGCGAGATGCACAATCTTGGATAGTGATCTTGACGGTAATGAAGCCTCCCTTCTGGCGTTCCTGGCCCGCTCGTCCGGCCGGGAGTATCATTCCCGTGCCTTGTCCGACGTGCCTGTACCAGCCAGCCCCCGGAGGGATCCTTGCTTCCTCGGCCTGGGCACACCTATATGCAATGCGACAAAGCTCTGCGACGGTGTGTACCCAGCGAGCGGCGAGCTTGCCGCGAACGTTGGTACTTCGAACGTTCGCATAGAACGCCGAGATGACGGCAACATCGGACAGATCATGGATCTGGCACTGTATCTGGCGGAAGCGACGGATGAACTCCACAAGATGTTCACCAGGCTTCTGCTTCAGCTGATGGAGCGCGGAATGTGGCGGTCCGACCGTCACAAGATTCGGCCGGGTAGGGGAGGCATTTTCCTCTGCCGCGCATGGGCAGAGTGGATGATGCCTCCTAATGACATGTACAAACTCCGTCGTCTCCACTGAAGACATGCCCATGGACGGGCTCCCTTTGGGAGACAGCGCGGTGCTCCGCTACCGGCGGGCATGGTGCAGTTCACGCCCGTGCGCCTGCTGGCCCACATCAGCCTGGGAACGCCATTCTCCCGCCATCTTGGTGGGTTGATGAATAGGTCAATGAAGACGACGATGAAAATGATGTCGCAGAAGACGTCGGCGGCTGTGTTGATGTAGATCTGCGCGAGCACGCCCCTACCTGGCGCGCCAAATGTCATCGCGCGTGTACAGAACACATGCGAGACACCAAGGACTGGAGACGTCCCTTGCCGATTTGGGAACGGGGCGCAAGGCACGGATCTATCTCAGCGAGAAAAGCGTAGAAAGACACCTCGATCTACCCAGGTTCGGGCCGCATGGTTGCATAACACCCTACTCCTGCTTTGTGTGCGTGGTTTATTTGGTGGACAGAGAGCTACAAATCCTCCCGGGAACGAGAAGTGTAGGGTTGCTCCTACCGAGGTTCTACCAAGTGTCCAACCCTAGTGTCAGGACCCCGATCCTAAGTCACACCGATCTAGGATAAGACACATCATATCACTTTGCGGCCTCACGCACGGTAACCCACGGCTGCCGCCTTTACCTTGGCCGGGAGCGTTTGTGCTTTTTGGCTCACGTATATGATTATGATGCTAGCATCCATATGACAGAGAACCCGGGCCGACATGACTAGTCGTAAATCAAGGTGGCACAAACTTACAGGGACAGGCATACATGACTCAGCAATGCACGTGTCGGCCATCAGCGTATGAACCCAAGTCGTAGCAAGCTACAAGGACTTAAAAGAATACCGCGTGACATTTCCCTGTAGGGACAGACACAGGAGCAAAGAAGGACACATGCCGGTCAATCCATGTGTTCCGGATGGAAGCACTAGGAGGCATTTCCCCATAAGGAAGGCTACCAAGAATAAACAACTAGGTGTCGGATCCCACACATACCAAAGCATTTTATTAACATACACACAATATGCTCGATATGTGTAGATACAACATGGCATCATAACATAACTCTATGACTCAAAGTATTTCTTTAAGAGGCTCCGAGGAGCCATACATGGCATGATATTACAACCATGGGTCTCATGACCCAACATACAAGTCATACAAGCAACAGAAGCAGAAACCTGTCTCAGTACAGACAGCTGAAAAGAAAGCCTGACTATCTACAAGACCCTCCATAGGAACCAGACCGCTGTCTGGGATTCCCAAGCTAATCGGTCAACATCGAACTTGTCGTTGAAAGCACTAGTGAGACTAACGTCTCCTCTGCAAAACATAGATTAAGCAAACGTGAGTACAATTGTACTCAGCAAGACTTACATCAGAACTAACTACATATGCATCAGTATCAACAATGGGGTTGTGGAGTTTGACTGCAGAAAGCCAGCTTTGACTCAGTGGCTATCCTGAACTACAACCACAAGTACTTTCTTTTGAGGTGAGAAAACGCACACGAGTCCACATATTCACCATATCAATACACCACTATGGATCCGCTCCCGTCTCCCCACGAGAAGGCCATCCATAGCACTCACACTTATCTTGCGCATTTTAGAGTATCCATTTCCACTTGTCTATGAACAACATAAGCTTTCCAAGTAGTCCATATCCGCGGACGTGGCTATTCGAATAGATCATATTACCCTGCAGGGGTGTACTTCTTCACACACGCTTTCCCCACTTATCGCCATGTACACGTCATGTATCTCGGCAACCTTCAAGCGGAAGCCTGGTGAGGGTGTCGGCCACGACCTGACTAACCACACAAGTCTCTAGTCCAGGTTTATCGCCTATTTGAGTCCACTCCGCAAGGAAGTCCGTCCGAGGTTTCCACTACGGCCCCAAACGATGTGTGCAGGGTTCCCAAGTCCACCATCCGGGTGCCACTTGGTACACGGGGCCACGGTGCCTAGTCTGTCCCAAGCCCACCTGTACCGGGTGCCACTTGGTAGACTACTAGCACGACCTACAAACACCAGAAACTAGTTGCAACTCCTGGACAGAGATCAAGGCGATTAATAAGTCGAGAGAGCTTGGAGTGCCCGGAGCCCAATGTGTGGTAGTAACTGTCTTGGATCACAAACACGGAACTCAGTTCCTGAGGACGGTCCCAATGAGACAACCCACCATGTACTCCTACATGGCCTCTCATCGCTACCTTTACCAAATCGTGTTCACACACTTAGCTCTCACAACGTGGGACATGTTCATCACCATTCCAATTCATCCCAGATGAATTAGACCTGACACAACTCTAAGCATCGCAGGGATAACAAGCAGGCATGAATGAGTAGGGACATCATGGCTCAAACAACTCCTACTCATGCTAGTGGGTTTCAACTATTTACTGTGGCAAAGACAGGTCATGCAGAGGAATGGGTTCAACTACCGCAACAAGAAACAGTTGAATCATTGTTGTCATAATGCAGTAAAAGAGAGCAAGACTGAGAGAGTGGGATTGTATCGGAATGCTCAAGGGGGTTGCTTGCCTGGCACTTCTGAAGATAGTAAAGCTCTTCGTCAGTGTCAACGATCACAACGTCGGAAACGTCTTCTACCGAGGAGGAACAAACACCGGCAAACAGGAGGAAACACAATCAATGCAATGCAACAGTATGATGCATGATCATGACATGGCAATATGCTGTGATTTGGGCTAGTGCAACTAGCAACAATTTAAATGAAGTTGGCTTGAACCCAAGATTCAAATTCAAACTCCACATAAGGCATTTCAAATGCCAGTTATTCAAATTGTCATATACAGCAACTTTAAGTTGTTCAAACATGCATGAAAATGCCATAAACAGATTCTTCATGTTTTTCTGATAATTTTTCATGTATAAATTATTTCATTCTGAGCTACGGTTAACTTTCTATGATTTTTGAAAGTTTTGACTATTTTCTGAAATTGATAAATCATTTCTGATTTATTTAAAATCCAGAAAACATTTATGATGTCAGCACTGCATCATGCTTACATCATCCAGTCAACAGGGCCGGTCCAGGTCAAATTTGACCAGTGGGTCCCATTGGTCAGTGTCACAGTGCTGGTTAGGGTCGCTGACAGGTGGGCCCGGTCAACGGCCACGTCAGCATAGTTACTTCTGACGCGTGGGTCCCGCTGGGTTATAGACTAATCTAAACAGAAATAAAACAAGAGTTAATTAGGCGTGGGGCCCATCCGTTAGTGGCATAGGAGGTTAGTTAGCCCCGTCATTAGTGCTAATGACGGTGCCACGTCGGCTAACCGGCGATTAGCCGCCGGCGAGCTTCCCGCGCGGTGGAGTCCCATCGGGACGGCTCTACGGGCGTCGGCTGGATGCGCTCGAGGCACCGCTGGGCTGCTGGCGCTCGTGCGCGTCGAATGGTGGCGGTGGCTGGTCGTGGGGTGGCCGGAGTAGTCGGCAGCGACGACTTCCGCGGCGGACGGAGCATGGCTTGAGCGGGCGCAGGGCTACAGGGCATGGAGGAGCTCTCCGAGGGGCTTAACGGACTCCTGGTGAGGCTAGGAGCACGATGACGCGCTCGGGCATGACCAAGGCACGCTAACATGACGACGGCGATGAGGACGCCGGCGGTGAGCTCGGGAGCTTGCGGAACGGCGGCTACGGGACGTGAGCGAGGAAAAAGATGGAGGGGAGAGGGTCAGTGGCTCACGGCGAGTCGGCCGGTCCAGACAGCGGGGCCGGGGAGGCTCTGGACGCCACGAATCGAGCGACGGCGGCCGTCGGTGCAGAGGACGTAGACGGCATCGATGGCGACGTCTCGGCGTTCCCCTGGACGTGTACGTCTCCGTGGAGATGTACCGGAGCTCTACGGAGCGTCTGGACATGGCGGAAGGTCGAGGCGACGACGGTGGCCGCGGTGGTGCTCGGCGCCGTGCTGCGGGTGCGCTCGGGCGACTGCGCGAGAGAGAGAGAGACAGAGGAGGGGAGAGAGAGCAGCGAGTGAGGGAGAGGAGGGAGAGGTCGCTGGGCGTCTCCATGGTGCGTCCAGAAGGGGCGGGGCATCACGGTGGAAGCAGGTGCTGGCCGGCGCGTGCCGGCGTGCGGCGACCACGCGCCCTCCTGCCCACTGGCAGGAGGTGGGAGACGGTGCGGCGGCTGGTGGGCTGCCAGGTGGCTGCAGGTATTCTCTCTCTCTGTGTCCTTTTCTAATTCTTTTCTATTTTCTATTTTGTTTCTCTGTTGTTGATTTAGTAAAAATACTAAACCATTTTCGAAACTCCTGAAAATAATTGTGGGCCCTATTAAAATTATTCCCAACGCCCTCAACTAGTTTCAGAGTTATTGAAGCATTCAAATTATTTATAGAAATTAAATGCCCCAATTCAAATACATTATGGCTTAATTCAAAAATCCAGAAATGTTCCAAAAATGTGTGCATCATTTTTAGCAGAGGTTTGCACCTTTTCCAAAAATGATGAACTTTTCTGAAGGGCATTTTGGATTCATTGAAAATATTTTTAGGTTGAACCTATTTGAATTATTTTGGTGCTAGGGATTGGTCATCCCCAATTCAAATTCATTTGAATTTTAACATGATGCATGGATGCTGATGCAACTATTTACAACCATTATTCTAGGGCTGTGACACCTAGCCTGGCGTATATCTGGTCTCCTCTTTTTTTCTCCCTCCTATCCCGTAACTCGGTTCTCCTTTTATATTGCAAGGGACACCACAGTTGCTACGGTCGAGGGTACCTACGATGGAGTGGGTAGGTGAGCTTTGTTAAATGCATGATGAAGTGTCGCCGTCTTCTCTCCTCCGGGAACGAACGCACGTCTTGTCACCACCACCCACGGTGCTACCTGGTTTGGGTACGACACATACCCTCCCAGGTGTACATCATGCGGTGAAACATCGGGATGATTCACCCCTTGCGTCTTGTCATTCCACTGGTGTGCATGCATCCCTGCCATATGCCGTAAAAGGCATGCGTGCGCAGAACTGATACGCCACGCGTGGGGTGCGGTGGCTTGGTGTCTTTGCTTGCCGGGTGCTACACTTGGGAGAACACTAACTACTTGATATTTTAAGTGAGAGATCACTCTAATAAAAGGCGACTACCGTGCTATCAAAAGGGTGCATCATAAGAGATTTACATCGCAGGCAATTCATAATAGCATGATATGGTATAGCCCTTTCTGACGGAGAAGTCTTTATTTTCTTCGTCTTCGGCATTTGCGTCGGTGTCCACCTTCACGAAGATTACCACCACCTTGTCGATGCACTAGATAATATTGCTATCTCTATAGCTAATAAAAATAGGGCATTACATAAGGTTGACACGCAGGTCATTAAAGTGATAATCATATGGCTCCAGCCATCATGCCGAATCATGACACGCAGGTCATGTTAATTAATTTACATCATATAGTCATCTCCTACATAATCAAATTAATATGAGTATTGCTATACCACATCACATGCCATCCTACAAAACCAAGTTAGACGCCTCTAATCGGTTTATGCAAAAATTTATTTTACATTGCTTCTAAGGTTTTGACTTAAACCGTAGGTACCCACGTTAAGCACCAAGTATGATTATTCAAGTCGCTAGATTAACTTTGCGGGGCATATGAAACACGAGATAATAAAATCTCGAGCCCCATACTAAACTTCATCATACGCAAGAACCCCGTGCAAATCATATCTGCATTGCCATTTAGTTTGCGAAACATTCATCTTTCTCAACTATGGCGGAACCCAAAGAAGTGAAGCACTTCGTTGATCTATCAACTAGCATACTCAGGAGAAGCATGGAAGGATCACGGATTGCCAGAACTTTGTACAAGATTCCACCATGCCTGTAGGATCAGAACTACGAAAATTCAAGGGAAGCAACAAGAACATCGGGTAATAGATTTCATCTGCTACACGCACAAATAATTATCAGCAATAGAACTCATCTACTACAATATTATATTGTGTAATACCCATACATCTCATGTATTCTAGATCGAAACCTGCATCTATGCATAGCACGCCTCATGATGCCTGTTGGGGAACGCGACAGAAAACAAAAAATTTCCGTACTACGAACATGCCGAGGACCACTATGAAGATGCATACAAGGTTTTGATTCGATCATTACCAACTCATAGCGCAGTAGAAGTAGAGTCAATGAAGATCGTCGGTGCAGATCCCCGCAGCTAGGATTTTTCAACCTCCCAACCACGAGGATGTACTCCCTCGCCAGCTCCTCGGACGGTCCCTTGGACAGCCCTTCGGGAGGCCCATGGATAGCCCCTCGGACGGTCTTTCAAACAGCCCTTCGGGAGGACCCTCAAACAGCCCCTCGTGCAGAAGATCAAACCTACGACCTCTCAATGGGGTTACACACATACGGTATCAGCTATCCGGCGGGGCTTCGCCGTCCAGAACCAGTTCCTACCGGAACCCAGACAGCCTTTCGGCTCTACAAAACTATTTCGTGTGGGGGAGTGAACAAAGCCAGATAATGCATGGCATGTGTATGAGAGCTTGAGGGCCAGTTCTTTTCCCCAGATTCTGGGATTCTCCCAGAATCCGACCTCCCCCCAGCTTCTCCCAGAATCTTTTAGATTATGGGATTTTACAATCCTATCTAGTTAGACCCTAATTAGATAGGATTGTAAAATCCCAGAATCTAAAAGATTCTGGGAGAAGCTGGGGGGAGGTCGGATTCTGGGAGAATCCCATAATCTGGGGAAAAGAACTGGCCCTGAGTCAGTTTGGAGAGCACCTCTCCACCTCTATTTATAGTGTGGGGGCAAGGGGTAGAGGCCACTTGGAAATACCAAAAAAGCCATGAGATGTGTCCTTCATAAGGGCAAAAAGGGGAGGCAAGTGGAGCTCCATGGAGGAGCTCCTCCTTGGCCGGCCACCTTGTGTGGGGCACCCCCAAAGGGGGTCCCACCATCCCATGTCATCCCCTTGACTTTTTGGGACAAAACTCCAAAGGAGTAGTTGTACCCTAATAGTGCTGCCACTATTCACACCACTATTCATGATAAAATATTTTCAGTGTCTGTTTAATCCAAAAAAATTCCCGAAGGTCCAGAACATTTCCGGCACCCCCTAAAATAATTTTGGACGCGTTCCGAAACATTTTCGTATGATGTTTTTTCTCCAAAACATTTCTGGTTTTCACACTGAAACTTTTCTGTCGTCTCTGAAACTTTTTCGTCGACTTTCTCTCTGGAACTATTCCAGTGTCTCCGAAACTTTTCCAGTGACTTTCTCTCAGAATCCCTATCTAGTATTCAGTAGATAGATGACCCTTAAGTGTGTGACCCTGTAGGTTCGGTGAAGCATAGACATGACCGGAACACTTTCTGATCGATGATCAATAGGGGAACCGTGGACATCCATATTGATCCCTATACCCACACGAATGAATATTCGAGTGAACCTGTAGTTGCCGTCTGCCATTCCTGTTGCGTCGTGATATGTTACAAAAACCTGAGGTGAGATTTATCGCCATTCCCATGAATCAACAACTTGTCCACTATGCCAGTTACCTTGTTACCGGCTTTGTTCTCTTTTCTCGTTCCCGCGTTGCGGCATCCCTGTGATCAAATCACACTATGTCTGGCTAGAGGATGATGGATACCATAACACCGAGAGGGCCCCATGAATATCTCTGGATCGTCAGAGGAGCAAATCCCAATCTTGAGCTATCTAGTTCCTTGTCACACTTTTCCATGAACCCGTAAGCCGCCATAATAGCCACCCTATTACAGATGACATTTAACAAACCCCAAAGTTCACGAAGCAAGCATGAAGGAACTCGATACTCTCATGGTCTAAGGAATTATGCCAACGGTAACCTTCTCTGTGTTATTAACCATTAACTTGTGACGAATGTATCTCATAGCATAACATCAATTCAGGTCGATTCAACACAAGTGTTCTTCTAACATTGTGCCCTCAAAGGTGCCGGTATAGTCATGCCCATGATCAGGAAAATAGGACCATCATGCAGCACTTGAGCTAGTCTTAGAGGCACGACTAGGAATACATTTCACCGTTTATTATACCACACGTGCACATGAGTTTCCCTCCGAGCCTCATGGTTATTGTAGACTCGAGAATCATTGCAGGTATAGCATGGAACATAAACATCAATTACAAACTTGGAGATACAAAATAACTATTATCATTGCCTCTATGGCATATCTCCTACAGACTCCCACTTGCACTAGAGTCAATAATCTAGTTACATGGCTTCCCTAGCACCAATGGCTATCCGATGCTGCTCATGCTTTGCTCATGGTAGAGGCTTTGTCATCGGGTCTGACATGTTCAGATCCATGTGAACTTTGCGTACTTTCACAAAACGCGCTTCAACATGATGTCAAATGAGTTTATATTTGTGTTCAATATGTCTTGTCTTATGGTGGGAACATAGTTCCCTTGCCTGAGCCACGGCGCCACTATTATCACAATAGATCTCCACTGGGTCCGGAGCACTTGGAATCACACAAAGGTCTTCAAGAAACTGCTTGATCCAAACCACCTCCTTGGAGGCTTCTAAAGCCGCAACATATTCCGCCTTCGTTGTAGAATCCGCCATAGTTTTTTGTTTGGAACTTTTCTAGTCCACTATGCCACCGTTCAAAATGAAAACGTAGCCTGATTGAGATTTGAAGTCATCTGGGTCAGTCATGAAGCCTGCATCAGTGTAACCATTTACAATGAGCTCTTCATCACCTCCATACACAAGGAGCAAATCCTTGGTCCTTCTGCGGCCCTGTGTTCCAATCCTAGATCACTTTGGTACCTGCTCCTAACACTTAGTGCATAGGAAACATCTGGTCTTGTACATAGCATGGCATGCATAATTGAACCAATTGCCGAAGCATATGGAACATCATTCATTTGTACTCGCTCATCGAGAGTCCGAGGACACTAATTCTTGCTGAGCACTGTGCTAGGTGACATGGGGAGTAGGCCTTTCTTGGCGTTCTCCATATTGAACCTTTTCAACACCTTGTCAATGTACATGCTTTGGCTAAGCGCTATCAGGCATCTGGATCTATCTCCATAGATTTTGATGCCCAATATGTATGCCGCTTCGCCCAAGTCCTTCATTGAAAAACTCTTCTTCAATGAGTCTTTTATTTCACTACGAAAATTCACGTCATCTCCAATCAACAATATGTCATCCACATATAAGATTAGAAATGATTTTGCACTCCCACTAAACTTCTTGTAAACACAAGATTCCTCATCATTCCCAATGAAGCCAAACTCTTTGACTACTTCATCAAAACGAATGTTCAAGCTCCTTGATGTTTGCTTCAGACCATAAATGGCCTTCTGAAGCTTGCATACCTTTTTAGCATCCTTAGGATCGACAAAACCTTCAGGTTGTAGCATGTATACATCCTCTTTGAGCTTTCCATTTAGGAAAGCCGTTTTGACATCCATGTGCCATATTTTGTAATCGAAATAAGCAGCAATTGCTAGTAGTATCCATACAGACTTAAGCATAGCTACGGGCGAGAAAGTCTTGTCATAGTCAACTCCTGGAACTTGTGTGAACCATTTCGCGATGAGTCTAGCTTTATGGATAGTAATGTTACCATCCGCATCTGTCTTTTTCTTGACAATCCATTTACAACCAATGGGCTTTACGCCTTCTGGAAGTTCTACCAAGTCCCAAACTTGGTTTTTGTACATGGATTCCATTTCGGATGTCATGGCTTTGTGCCATCGCTTCCTTGTAGTGCGTAGGTTCATCGTCTTCAAGGATGAAGATTTTGTTATGAACCCACTCAGGTGGCTGGATAGCCCTACCTGATCTGCGCGGTTCAGTTACAAACTTGTCAGAAGCTTCCGCATCACATACGACAACCTCCGGCTCGGGTGTAGGGATAATTTGCGGAATTACTTTTGGTTCCTTAGCCATATCAACGGTTGCTGAAGATTCACTAATCTCATTAAGTTGTACTATCCTCCCACTCAATCCTTTAGCGAGAAACTCTTTCTTGAGAAAGTGTCCAACTTTTGCAACAAACACTTTGCCCTCGGACTGGTGGTAGAAAGAATACCCAATGGTGTCTTTGGGATAACCTACAAAGTAACATTTGTCTGATTTGGGATCAAGTTTGCTTGGCTGTAAATGCTTTACGTATGCCTCACAACCACAAATCTTGAGATGCGACACACTGGGTTTCGTCCCATGCCACATCTCATGTGGTGTCGTCTCAACAGACTTAGACTGTGCTCTGTATAATGTATAAACGGCAGTTAG
The DNA here is from genome assembly GCA_039707655.1 of Elymus sibiricus. Taxonomy (NCBI): domain Eukaryota; kingdom Viridiplantae; phylum Streptophyta; class Magnoliopsida; order Poales; family Poaceae; genus Elymus; species Elymus sibiricus. The sequence goes on along the minus strand of CM077668.1, from coordinate 468,419,586 downwards.
TAGTGTGTGACACCAAAAGGATATCGGCAGATCTATAAGAGACATCATCAACCTTACCATGTCTAACAGGGTTCGGTTACATCGCCCGGACACTCCGTTTCGCTGTGGAGTTCCGGGAGGCGTAAGCTGTGAAATGATTCCACGGTCACTCAGATGTTGGCTAAACTCATGACTAAGATATTCGCCCCCACGATCTGATCATAGAAACATAATCCTTTTGGTACGATGATTTTCTACCTCATTCTGAAATTCTTTGAACTTTTCAAAGGTTTCCAACTTATGCTTCATCAAGTAGATATATCCATACCTACTTAAATCATCAGTAAAAGTCATGAAGTAGAAATACTCACCCCATGCGGTTGTGGTCATTGGACCACATACATCACTACGTATTATTTCCAACAATTCACTCGCCCGTTCAGGATGACCCGTGAATGGCATCTTGCTCATTTTCCCCATCAAAGAAGCCTCACATGTGTCAAATGATTCAAATTCAAAAGATGGTAAAACTCCATCTTTGTGGAGTCTTTGGATGCGTTTCTTTCTGATGTGGCCAAGATGACAATGCCACAAGAAAGTGGTGGTGGTATCAGCCTTCTTAAGGCGTTTAGCATTTATGTTAAAGACACCATTTCCACATTCAAGATTCAGTAGGCCCCCAACAATGGGTGCAAATCCATAAAACATATCCTTACAATAAAGCGAACAACCATTGTTCTCAGACTTGTAGGAATACCCATCGTGTATCAGACATGATCCAGAGATAATGTTTCTACACAATGCCGGAACAAAATAACAGTTACTTAGTTCTAAAATAAATTCTGAAGGGAGACATAGAGGCATGATGCCGACGGCTTGAGCGGTGATTCCAGCATTGTTCCCGACACGCATCACGACTTCATTGTTTGCCAGCTTCGCACCTTCTGAAGCCCCAGTATCGAGTTGCAAATGTGAGCAACCGTGCCAGTATCAAATACCCAAGACTTAGAATTTTTGCTAGCAAGCAAAACGTCAATGACATTAACATGCATAACAGTCATACCTTTTCCGGTCTTTCCAGACTTCTTGTCTGCCAGGTACTTCTTGCAGTTTCTCTTCCAATGTCCGGTGCCCTTGCAGGAGAAGCACTCTGTTTCAGTGTTGGCTCCGCCCTTAGACTTGCTTTGGGAGCCGGTCATACCGGCGCCCTTGCCTTTCTTGGACTTGCCCTTCTTTTTGAAACTGGCGGTTTTCTTCATGAGCAACACTTGCTTGTGATTCTTCTGCAGTCATGCTTCAGCAGTTTTCAGTATGGCGAGCAACTCGTTCAGTGTCTTGTTCATCCCATTCATGTTGTAGTTCATGATGAAACCGTCGTAAGATGGGGGGAGTGAAGCAAGAAACATGTCCACCGCGAGTGCTGGTGGAATCAGAAATTCCAGGGTTTTAAGCCTTTCAGCATAGCCAATCAATTTGACCACGTCTTCGCCAACTGAACTTCCCTCAGCCATCTTGCACTCCATCATGGTCTTTGTTACGTCGTAATGTTCAGACCGTGCATTGATTTTGTACAGAGCATCCATTTCCCGGATCATATCTCAAGCGGTGTGGGATTCAAAATGTTTTTCAAGCTCTGGACTCATGCAAGCCAGCATGAGGTACTGCACTACAGTGCAGTCATCATCCTTAGTGGCCCAGACATTTCTATCATCTTTCGGGGCAGTTGCTGCCGGTTTAGCTGGAAGAGGCGTGTCAAGCACATACTCTTTTTGAGCACTCCTAAGGACAATCCTCAGGGTACGGACCCAGTCCACATAGTTGCTTCCAGTTGCAGCTAACTTCTCTTTCTCTAACATCGGGCCTAAGCTGAACGTAGCATTGCAAGCCATGTGATCTAAACGGTAAACACAAGTTTCACTTAGACTTTGTTCATAATTAATTTGCAATAGTGATTAAACAATTTAATTCTAAAGTGCGCTCCCACTCAAATCAATATCTCTCATAATTGATTGTGAGTGATTCAAGACCCATATTTCAATTCAACGCCAAGGATGTATCCATCTCAAGTGACAAGAATTTCAATTGGTAGGCCAACTTGCCAATCACATCTCTATGTGACTCTTGTTCATCTTTTGATGGGCGTGTTCCGAGCTCAGGACGATCCCCCAGAACATCAAGACAACCAAGTGATCTCCCTACGAGGTCTCAACTCACCCGCCTCACACTTCTCTAATCGTTCATACGCATGTATCCATGTGATACCCTGAAGAGATAGGTGCTGTGACGGTGCTACACTTGGGAGAACAGTAACTACTTGATATTTGAAGTGAGAGATCACCCTAATAAAAGGCGACTACCGCGCAATCAAAAGGGTGCATCATAAGGGATTAACATCTCAGGGAATTCATAATAGCATGATATGGTATAGCCCTTTCTGACGGAGAAGTCTTTATTTTCTTCGTCTTCGTCATTTGCGTCGGTGTCCACCTTCGCAAAGATTTCCACCACCTTGTCAATGCACCAGATAATATTGCTATCTCTATAGCTAATAAAATTAGTGCATTACATAAGGTTGACACACAGGTCATTAAAGTGACAATCATATGGCTCCGGCCATCATGCCGAATCATGACACGCAGGTCATGTTAATTAATTTACATGATATAGTCATCTCATACATAATCAAATTAATATGAGTATTGTTATACCACATCACGTGCCATCCTGTAAAACCAAGTTAGAGGCCTCTAATCGGTTTATGCAAAATTTTATTTTACGTGGCTTCTAAGGTTTTGACTTAAACCGTAGCACTACAGGAATCAGCTAATTTGCCGTCTGCCTGGGCAGACGGCAAAGGACCATAAAGCGGACGGAAAAGGTATTTGCCGTCTGCCACAGACGGCAAACGCTTCCGGCACTGGAAGCTACACTAATGAGCTTCTTTAACGTCTGCATTCGTACAGCGGACGGCAAAGGCCTTTGCCGTCAGCTTTCCTGGCCAAGCGGAGAGCAAATAAAGTGGACGGCAAAGAATAGACGTTAGCCACGTTAGGTGGCTAACGGGAGACTTTGCCGTCTGCCGGCGGACGGCAAACGTGCTCTCTCCTTTGCCGTCTGCTTCCTGACGTCAGCAGACCCGTGGCATAACATCACTCCTCCACGCTCTTTGCCGTCTGCCGCTCTTTTTCTTTGCCGTCCGCTTGCAGACGGCAAACTACCACTCGCCTTTGCCGTCTGCCAGCGGACGGCATAATGACCAAATGGGTCAGACCCAATACTCCCAGGTTGCACAGGTAGCTGCCACATGGCACCTTTGCCCCCCGCTGGCTGACGGCAAAGACCTTTGCCGTCAGCTGGCAGACAGCAAAGTGCCTGTAATGCCCCTTTTTATTCTGTTTTTTGTTATATCCAAGCATTTTCACAGCAAATATATGATATATATATATATTTCACAGGGCAAACAGTATGTGCAAGTTTCACAGCAAGTATATGATATCCAACACATAAGAAACTATATCCCTGCCATATGGATATGATCATCCAACAGATATACCAAAACAAAATGTGCAAGTTTCACCATATTACAATAGTTTCATCCATAGGTAGCAAGTTTCCATTGTTCATGGATACAAAATCAAAACAAAAAGTAAACACAAGCACTCCATCAATGCAAGCTTCCGTGAAGTGAATCAAATCTGCAAAATGGGAAATAAGAAAGTTAGAAGAAGAAGACTAGAAGAAGAAGAAGAAGAAGAAGAAGAAAAAGAAGACTAGAAGAAGAAGAAGAAGAAGAACAAGAAGAATAAGAAGAAGAAGAACAAGAAGAATAAGAAGAAGAAGAAGAAGAAGAAGAAGAATAAGAAGAAGAGTTTTTCTTTTCTTTCTTTTTCTCCTCTTGTTTTTCTTCTTCTTATTGCTTGTTTGTGTCATTTTAGAGCTAACCTAGGTAATTATGCCATTTTTGAAATGAATAAGCTAATTATGTCATAAATGGACTAAATAAGCTAATTATGTCATTTTGGAGGATAATTAGCTAAGTATGTCTTTTTTGGGGAAAATAAGCTAAGAAGAAGAAGAAGAAGAAGAAGAAGATCTTCTTCTTCTTCTTCTTCTTCTTCTTCTATTCCTTCTTTTTCTCCTCTTCCTTATTTTTCTTCATCTTATTCCTTATTTGTGTCATTTTAGAGCTAACCTAGGTAAGTATGCCATTTTTTTGCTAACCTAGGAAAATATGGTAAGTATAGGTCATTTTTGTGCTAACCTAGGTAATTATGTCATTTTTGAGCTAAATTAGGTAAGTATATGTCATTTTAGAGCTAACTTAGGTAATTATGTCATTTTGGAGGATAATAAGCTAAGTATATGACATTTATAAGGTAACCAAGGTTATTATGCCATTTTTGCAACGAATAAGCTAATTATGTCATAAATGGACTAAATAAGCTAATTATGTCATTTTGGAGGATAATTAGCTATATAAGTATGTCTTTTTTGGGGGAAAAAAGCTAAGTATGTGGCATAATAGAGAAAACTTACCGGAGGTCAAGCATCGGGGTTCGTCGGGCCGGTTTCACCTGGAGAAGGGTTGTGCGATGCGGCTTCGGAGTTATGCTGCACCAAAGATCATTTGCAAAGTCTCGTTAGCATGATGACACTCAAATGATAAGACTTGTAACTAACGACCATTCAAATGAAACTCACCGTTCCCGCTCTAGTAATGACCGGCATCGGCGGAGGGGGCTGACCGGTCTTCTCGCACATAGACTGCACATTTGGTTTTGACGAGTCAGTCATATAGGTTAGTAATGAAACGAACATATTACGTGCATGATTTGGCTAATATGCATAAGAAACTTACCACGAGGAGCTCGTAAATGGCCCGGTGAGACGCATCATTCCGTGCCCTCTCCTCCTCCAACAACTTAGCCGTCTTCTCCTCCGCCAGCCGGTCCCTCTCCTCCAGAAGCGCCTGGGTTGTCTCTCTCTCTTTATGAAGAGCAGCCTGCAACACCACTCCTCGTTAGCATTTTAATCATGGATGGGCACACACACAATGTAATGGAGGAAAGATATATGAATCTGTATAACTTACCTCGATGGCGAGATCGACTGGTTGTGGACGAGGCCTTATCTCAGGACAGGAGCTCGTTTGGCGCGCCTTGATCTCCGAGAGAGTGCGAGGACAACGTATAAGTCCATCTCCAATGGCTATCGAGCCATGGGGCCTCCCGCCACCAGATATCATCACCAGCTCTGGATCAAAGGGATGCTGGCTCAGGTTAAAGTCCTCCCCTTTCCTCGCCTTCCCCTCATCTCTGTACCTCATGAGCTTGTGGTGGGAGGAGATGTTGGTGAAGTTCGCTGGATTATCGAGGTCAGACTCAGAGAATGCCTTGGCCTTCTTGTACGAGGCAGTATGGGCCATGGCATAGAGGTCGTAAACCTCTGGCACCTCCGTCTTATTGTGTCGCGCCTAAAAGAGAGGAACAAAGTATTAGTAAAGGGCACAAGCTAGCATCAAGAATGAATTGCATGAATCATAAAGCAAACCACATATCCAGTTCCGCCCGAACTGAAATAAGTTCGCGCTGCCTTGATGGTGTGGCACACCAACCATTTGGGCACGCCGGTCCTTGGCATCGTTGTGGACGGCTCCCCAGCGGCCTGTGCACCACTCATCCACCAATGCCTCCCAACAATCCATCTTATCCGCACACCATCTCGGGGCACCTAAGTTAGTAAAGAGAAATTTGAGCGCTACGCCTACGAATCAAATCAAGGAAACTAAGTACAATGCCTTCAGAATAGTTAATTACCTTCATGTACTGATCCTTCTTCAGAAACTTAGCCCGGCACGACGCCTTGTCCTTCTTAATAACACGCGAGGTGTAGTAGTCTCGAACAGCCTGCGGCCGAGCCTCGTGCCGTAAGTTTTGTAGTAGGCGCCTGCACTCGTGGTCGATAACATGTGCCGCCTCCTCGTCGTATCCCTCCTCACACCTGTAGAAGGTCTGCAATCAAACGAGACAACATTGATTAGTAAAATAACCCGTGGTTTGTTAATTTTTAATTGTGCAAAGGAGAAATTACCCAAAAGCTTCTGATCACCATCTCGGCAATAGTGTGGCACAAGACACCATCGATCATGTGGTCCGGCGGGGCCTGGGCAGCCAAGTAGTGCTCCCAGCTCAATCCTAGCTCTGCAAGCTGACCCTCACCGGGCAATGTGACAAACCCTGGGAAGTTTTGCCGGCAAAGCACACCAAGTACGGTGTTGGGCCTGCGGACTCCACTGGCGTGTACCCAACCCCTGCAATATGACAAGGCCAATGCATTAGATATTTGAAGAAACCTGAAGGCAAAAGGTACAAAAAGAGTAAATGCACTTACTTCTCCCCATCAGGCCTAATCACCGGCCACAGCTCGTGGGTCGCCGGCACGGGCGGGAGCCATGTACCACCACGCTGGTACACAGTGGCCCCCTCAACCACCTCGCCCTCACTATTAGTAGAGGGATCATCCCCGCCACCATCAGCATGTCCACTCGGCCCCTCACGCAGATCCGGCCAGGCACCCCATCCGGACGTCTCCCAGGACGTAGCCTGGTCCGGAGTATCGTGGGCCGAAGCCTCTGGGTCCGGAGTCTCGTGGGCCGAAAGCCCGTCGACCCGAGGCTCGTGGTGCGGAGTCCCCGTAACCTCCACCTCAAACGGGTCCACCCTAGCAGTAATGTGCTCGGGTGAATCAGCTGGGGTTGGCGGCGAGGAAGCCGTAGCAGCCTGCCTACCTCTCCCGCCCCTGCGTCCTGATCTACCTCCTCTCTTCTTCCCTCCCTGACCTCCTCTCCCGGTGGGCAACGACGCCGACGAAGAAGCGCCCGGTGGTGTCCCCATACTGTCTAACAACGCTCTCCGGAGAGGTACGGGTGGAATGGAAGTACCCCTCCCGCGGGCCGCCACCGAAGAAGTACCCGCGGCGCGCTCTGGACCCGCGCCCACCATCTTTCAACACCTGCCATGACAAAGAGTAAACAAAATTAGTACAACATAAAAAAATTGAATAACTGACATGAATAATAATATGTATATAATTTATGTTGGGATGCATACAAACTAATAAACGCCAAGTTGTAAAAAAATGATTCGCACTGCTCGTTCCCCGCAACAACCCCTAACCTAAAGAGTTATCATTTAGGGTTTTTCCGTCGACACCGAGGCACCCGCTAACCTAAACAGCTGTCATTTATTGTTCCATCGACGCCGAGGCACCCCCCTCCCCCCCTGTTCCATCAACATTTCGTCAAAACATTGGCACTCATTTTGAATCCCTGAAAAAGAAGCTAACCCCCCTCCCCCCCTGTGGCTCGATGGCCGGTACCACAACCCGTACAATTCCCCTCGGCTCGATGGCCGGTACCACCACCTTGTCACATTGCACATACACATATGAAAATATGTAGCAACTTCTTGACTATGCAAAAATATACACATACGAAAATATGTTGCAACTTCATGACTATGCAAAAATCAGCCAATGAATGTGGATGCGATTGACCAGCCATCTATACTTTAGCATTATCAAAACTTGACGCTCTTTCATGCAATTAACAGGTCCTACGGATTCCATTAACAATCATGCTTTATAAATTTCTTTCCTCCTATTAAGAAGTAATTGTGTTCTAATTTGAAATTTGTTAAATGAGCTGGATATATTGAACAAGACTAGGTCATATATGTGATGAGATAGAGAGCTCAAATACCACTATACCAAAGATCAAACCATGCCATAAAGCCATATCAGAAAATGACAGAGCCAAATTAATTGCCTAGCCTACTCAATTGTGTGACAGAACCATTTCCAAATTAAGTCCTACTCAATTGTATCATATATTGATACTAAAAGAGCAACCAGACCACATTTGAACACCTATAGTAAGCCTATGAATAGCAAAGGAGATTGAACAGTGAACCCTAGATGGGAGCATATACAATTAGCAAGCCAGAGGACCATTAGCTCATGTAGCAAGACTTAAACATTCTAAAACCAAGCACAACATCATCAATAAGCAAGGACTGTAACACCAGAGGCCAAACCCTAACCAAACATGGCCATGGTATGATTGCTAATGCTTCATCCGCCACCACTTCTCTGAAATAGTGTGCATAGAATTTTTCATCTTTATTTTTATTCTACCTAATCTAAATAACCTAACCTAAATAACCTTTTTTTTATTCTACCTAATCTGAAAAAAAAAACAGAAAAAAAAACAGAAAACAAAACAACTCACCTGCAGGGCGGCGGGGCGGCGGGCCGGGGCGCCGGGGCGGCCGCAGCGACCCGCGGGGGCGGTGGGGTGTCGGGGGAGGTGGGCGGCTGGCTGATGACCCGCAAGCGCACGGGGTACAATTGTAGTCCTTTCGATAAGTAAGAATGTCGATCCCAACGAGGAGCAGAAGGAAATGACAAGCGGATTTCAGCAAGGTAATTTCTGCAGGCAAAATAGTAGTAACAAGTGTTTAGTAGCAAAGTGTTTCGTAACGAGCAAGTAACGGTGACGGTGACAAGTATGCAGCAAGGCAGCCCAATCCTTTTGTGGCAAAGGACAGGCCAGAACGGTTTCTAATAGAGAGCAAAGTGTTCTTGAGGGTACACGGGAATCCATCTAGTCACTTTCATCATGTGTAGTTGTTCGGTGTTCATTACTTTGATAGTTTGGTATGTGGGTGGACCGGTGCCTAGGTACTGTTCTTACTTGAACAAATAACCTACTTATGATTAACCCCCTCGCAAGCATCCGCAACTACGAGAAAGAATTAAGATATACATCTAACCATAGCATTAAACTTTGGGTGTCCAAATCAGCCCCTTACGAAGTAACGCATGAACTAGGGTTTAAGCTTCTGTCACTCTAGCAACCCATCATCCAATATCTACTCCATAATGCATCCCCTTAGGCCCAAGAGTGGTGAAGTGTCATGTAGTCGACGTTCACATGACACCACTAAGGGAATCACAACATACATAATATCAAAATACCGAACACATGCCAATTTCACATGACTACTAACAACGTGATTTCTCCCGTGACCTCAAGAACGAAGTGAACTACTCACACATGGCAAACATGCTCAAGATCAGAGATGTAATGAATATGAATATGGATCTGAACATAATCTCTTCCACCAAATAAACCATCAAGTATCAACTACAAGGAGTAATCAACACTACTAGCAATCCCCCAGGTACCAATCCGAGGTTTGAGATCAAGATCGGATACAAGAGATGAACTAGGGTTTTAGATGAGATGGTGCTGTTGAAGAGGATGATGAAGATAACTCCCCCAAGATGGGAGAGTCGATGGTGATGATGATGACGATGGTTTCCCCCTCCGGGAGGGAAGTTCCCCCGGTGGAATCTGCCCGCCGGAGGGCAAAATAGCTCCTGCCCAAGTTCCGCCTCGAGACGGCGGCGCTTCGTCCCAAAAGTCCTCTCCTTATTTTTTTCCAGGTCAGAGACGAAGATATACCAGAAGGAGAGCACCGGAGATGGGCTGGGCTGCACACAACCCAGAGGGGCGCGCCCAGGGGGCCTGGCGCGCCCTACTGGGTGGTGAGCCCATGGTGGCCCCCCTCGGGTAGTTTTTCCTTCCAATAATTCTTATATATTCCAAAAATATTCTCCGTGAAGTTTCAGGTCTTTTGGAGTTGTGCAGAATAGGTATCCTGACGATGCTTTTTCAGGTCCAGATTTCCAGCTACCGGAATTACCACTCCTTGTGCATACCTTGTAAATTATGAGGGAAAAGGCATTAGAATTACTCCAAAAACCATTATTATGCATAAAAACATTATAAATAACAGTAGGTAAACATGATGCAAAATGGACGTATCACTGGCCGGGGCGGCGGGCCGGGGCGGCGGGGGGTCAGGGGCGGCGGGCGGCGGTGGGGGTCGGGGGCGGTGTCCGGGTGTGGTGGAGGTCGAGGGAGAGAGGGACAGAGAGAGAGAGAAGAGAGAGAGAGGAGTGGGAGGTGGGGGTCGTTAGGGCCGTTAGCTAGTGATTTCTTTGCCGTCCGCTAGCGGACGGCAAAGAATCTTTGCCGTCAGCTAGCGGACGGCAAAGAGGTGGGCGGTGGGCCATTAGAGCGTACTGCCCGGCGCTGGCCTCCAGTGGACCCCACCAACCTCTTTGCCGTCTGCTTTTGGTCACTTTGCCGTCAACTAGCGGACGGCAAAGAACTAGCTGATGGCAAACTGTATCTTTGCCATCAGCCAGTTCTTTACCGTCTGTTTTTCGAAAGCAGACGGCAAAGACCTTCTTTGCCATCAGTTAGCAGACGGCAAAGAACTGGTTGATGGCAAATTGCCTGATTCCAGTAGTGTAGCTACCAACATTCAGCACCAACACTACAAGAAATATGTCAACTTGTGACCTTCTGTCAGTGACCCTGGAAGAAATGGTCGTAAATCTATGACCATTTGAGACCAATTGGTCGTAAGCTGTTAGGGGCTCCAAACCCTAAACCATAACGACCATTTTGGTCAGAAAGGTCGTAATTTCCTTACACGAAATGGTCGTAAAGCAGACAGCACTGGTCCGCTGCCTTATTTCTAGCTGATCACGACCAATATGGATGGTCATAGCCTTGTAAATTGTGGTGCATTGCTATGACTAGGCGCCACCTCATCAGTTTTGCCTATGTGTCATGTCCATGTGTCAATTTTTGCCAATGTGTCATGTCCATGTGTCAATTTTTGCCCTAGGTTGTGAAGCAGCCTACATTTCTGTCATTCCCAAAATTCCAAAAAAATTCTCATAAATTCTTTGGATCATATATTCCTCAAATATGTCAAAAACCTTCCTTGTCTAGTTCAAAAATAATTCAGGAATATTCATTTTCCTATTCTGTTCAGAACATTACTTTGTGAAGGAAGTGCTATTTATATTTTCTTGATTGCTCTCAAAATTTTTGGGCACTTTTTCCTATCCAAATCATTACCTCATGACAAGATTCAGCTCCATTTTCCTAGTAAATCTTCCTCAGCAAATTTCCAAAGTTTCTATTCAGCTAGAAGCTTTGTGAAGGAAGTACTAGCTAGACATATCCTAATGAGTTGAATTTTTGCCACATCTTCTATACGCCCAAATCATTGCTCTCCACAAAATTTGAGCTCCATCTAACAATCCATGTAAGCTCACCATCCAATCTTTGTTTCTGGTAATATTTTCAGTTTGTGAAGCAACTATATTTTATATTGCTTTATAATTGCTGAATTTTTTTAAAGTGCCTTCATATGCCCAAATTATCATCCTCCTCCAAATTTCAGCTCAATCCAATCATCTATGTGAGCCCAGCTTCAATATCTATTTTCTGGCCAGATTGGCACATTGGAAAGCAAGTGCTATCTAGACCCCTCCTATTGCACTCAAACATTTTGGGAACTCTTCCAAATCCAAATCATTTCCACATGCCAATATTCAGCTCCATTTGCCTAGTAAATCTTCCTCAGAAAATTTCCAAAATTTCTATCCAGAGAGAAGCTTTGTGAAGGAAGTACTAGCTAGGCTTATCTAAATGATCTGAGATTTTTCCAAATCTTCCATATGCTCAAATAATCACTCTCCACAAAATTTGAGCTCTATGCAGCAATCCATGTGAGCTCATCATCCAATATTTTATTCTGGTCATATTTTCAGTTTGTGAAGCAACTATATTTTATATTGCTTACTTATTGCTGAAATTTTACCAGGGCATGATCCTACCTATATAATTTCCCTCCACCAAATTTTAGCTCATTTCATGTAGCCAATTTCTCTCAATAATCTTCCCAAGTTTCTGTCCAGAGAAGAGCATTGTCAAGGAAGTACCACTTTGGCATGTCAAATGGTATCAAATTTTTACAGTGCTTTCCTATGTCCAAATGACCATCCTCCACCAAATTTCAGCTCAATCCATTCATTCATTTGAGCCCAGCTTAAACATTCATATTTCTATCCAATGTGGTACTTTGCAAAGCAAGTGCCACCTAGGCTCCTCCATTTGAGCTGCAAATTTGCCAAGACAGTCTCCTTAGTAGATGATCATCCTCAGCCAAAACTCAGGCCCATTGGCCATGTGCATTTCCCCCACCTCTAATCAAACACTTGGCTGCTAATTCATGTTTGAGCTTAGTTTAGTCTCCTCGTGAGATTCTCCTATTGTCTTTTTCTTCCTAACACCTACCGGGGGAGTGGCCAACCCACCAGACATGCCTAGGCCGCCCAGAACACGTGGCAACGCCACGGTCACGCGGTGACCACGCGGCCGGCATGCCAATTTACGCGCTCTGGAGTTGGGGCCCTCGGCCACCGTCCAAACCTCGACGTCTCGCCCACCACACCATGTATCTCTGATTAAATAGATACTTATGTACCTAGAAATGATTTTTGGAAAAAATAAAGAGCAAACTATAAGGCAGATGCAGTTCAAATTTGACCCGCTTCCTCCTGAATCGGCGGAAATTTGTCTTTTTCATGAGAGGTGGATCAAAGCTTTTGACACCCAACCATTTGGTCAATTTTACATTAAATATGGCCTAATATTTTAGAAAATTGATTTGGTCCAATTTTGCAACAAATATATGGTAGGTCCTTCACAAAAAAACTCATTTTGGGCACTCGAAAAATGGAAAATGAATTTTTCGTCCAAAGAAAATGAACACTTCCTTAGGCAACATTGTTTTCCATTCTAAGATGCACCCTTGTGCACAATATTAGATCATTTGAACAAACTATGCCATGAATGTGGCCATAAGGTTGATCATTTGGCTTGAAAGCCATGAATCTTCACACATGATAGCTCATTTCTGAGAACACTTTTTTAAAATAACTGTCGTATTACAAGTTTATTATTTTTCCTGGTAACTTGGTCACATATAATGACACAATGCGAAGGTTTTCCAATTTTTTGATTTTTTTTGAATTTTTCATGCCCAATTCAAAATGCAGTCAAAACGGCGGGCATGACCGTTCCTAGCTAGTGATTGAATCTTGGAAAAATTTTGGTGTTTCTCTGATTAAATAGATACTTATCTACCTAGAAATGATTTTTAGAAAAAATAAAGAGCAAACTATGAGGCAGCTGTAGTTCAAATTTGACCCGCTTCCTTCTGAATCGACGGAAATTTGTCTTTTTCACGAGAGGTGGATCAAAGCTTTTGACACCCAACCATTTGGTTATTTGTACATTAAATATGGCTTAATATTTTAGCAAATTGATTTGGTCCAAATTGGCAACAAATATTTGGTAGGTTCTTCACAAAAAGCTCATTTTGGGCACTCGAAAAATGGAAAATGATTTTTTCGTGGAAAGAAAATGAAAAATTTCTTAGGCAACATTGTTTGCCATTCCAATATGCACCCTTATGCAAAATATGATATCATTTGAACAAACTATGCCATGAATGTTACCATAACAATGGCCATTTGCATTGAAAGCCATGGATCTTCATATATGATAGCTCATTTCTGAGAACACTTTTTCAAGACATTTGTCGTAGTCTAGGTTTGTTATTTTTCCTGGAAACTAAATCACATATGATGACACAATGCGAAGGTTTTGATTTTTTTTGATTTTTTTTGAATTTCTTGTGCCTGTTTCAAAATGCGGACAAAACGGCGGGCATGACCGTTCGTAGCTAGGTGTTGAATCTTGCAAAACTTTTGGAGTATCTCTGATTAAATAGATACTTTTGTACCTAGAAATGATATTTGGAATAAATAAAGAGCAAACTATGAGGCAGCTGTAGTTCAAATTTGACCCGCTTCCTACTGAATCGGCGGTAATTTGTCTTTTTCACAAGAGGTGGATCCAAAGCTTTTGGAACCAAACCATTTGTGAATTTTACTTTAAATATGGTATAATATTTTTTAAAATTGATGGAGTCCAATTTTGCAACAAATATTTGGTAGGTTCTTCACAAAAAAACCCATTTTTGCCACTCGGAAAATGATTACAAATAGCTAGAAAGATCCGAAATGCATACAAATTGGTGCTCATAAATAAAATGTGGTCTAACTTGAGTGAAAATTTGTGTGGTGCCCTTTTGCAAAATATTTTTGATAGCTGCTTCACAAAACCCCCCTATTTTTAGTACTTAGAAATTATTTTAAATCACAGATTTTCTGAACCAATCAGGACTCTTCCCACGGATCACCCCACTGTAGCCGATCTGAACCGTCCACACCTGGTGGATCCAACGTCTCTCACTCACCTCTCAGCAGCCCAACCTAAACCCTAGCAGCCCACGGCACACTCTCATCGCTCGATCCCCTTCCTTCCCAAAAACACGCGCCGTCGCCTCTCTCTTCCTCTCCAATCTCACCAGCAGGTCCCTCCGCCGCCACCCCCTCCCCCCACATCCCCGGACATACTCCCTTCCACCCCCTTCTCCTGTCCTGCCGGCAACCAACTACGCCACCACCGGCGCCCGCCAGATCCAACCCAACAGCAGCTCAGGTCAAACCCCTACCCCGCGACCATGGCAGGGGGAGCCCAAAACCCTGCCCCATGGCGGCTAGGGTTTCGGTCGCCTCCAACTCCGGCTATGCTCCGGCGAGTCCAGCTGGTCCTCTCTGGCGACTCCCGAGCCCTCAAGCGCCGCTCCGTCTCCTGGATGGCCTCGAGGATGACCTGTTCTTCCTCAACCTCCTAGGACGCGCGCCGGCAGCCGCCCATCTCCGGCGAGCCCACCCATGGCGACCTAGCACCGGATCTGGTATGAATCCCCCCCTCTCCCTCTCTCGATGTGTGTGTAGGCACTTCCTCACCTCACCTTGTCTCCTTCCCAGATCGACCAGAGCACGTCCACCATGGGAGAGGAAGGCCTCGGGACGCCATGCTAGGCTACTCCTCGAGACGCCATGGCCCTTCCTCCCGCTGGTTCTCCTCACTCCTCAAGGGCCGACCCATCTCCTCCTCCTCTCAGATTTCAATTTCTGATTTGGTACAATGGTGATTTGCAGCGGCTGTTCAACAAGGTCACCCCCAACCTCTGTTCCATGGAGTCAGCTCCAGCTTCAAGGACACAACGGCAGCAGCAGCAGCAAGGTTCGCCCCCCCTCTAGATTTCATCTTCTTCCATTCCATTGCCTGATGCTCGTTTACTCAACCGTGGAGAAGGTCCCTCTCCCTCTGTTTATTTTTGACAAGTCTAAGCCAATGTTGTTGTCATAATGTTGCAAGGTGCCTGATGCTCGTGGACACAATGGTAGCTGCAGCAGCAAGGTGCCTATCAGCAGCAACAACAATGTTGTTGTCATAATGGAAGGAACAATCTTCTCATGTTATGTGTCTACACTAGATTTACTCCTACGGTGATGATGATGTGTCTGATGTTAGTATGCTGCTGTTGATGCCATGCTTTTTGTCTTGTCATGTGCTGAAATTAAGTGGTAGCATCAGATGCAAATTTATCAGTGATGCTCCATAGCTGACAACTACTAGTTTTAATATGCAAACAACAACAGTGCTAGATATGCTATGTTATATTTAATGTATACTTTGTTGTAAGTTCTTGCTTATATTAGTGTCTTTCATTTCCGTTCTAATTAATGTGTAACTGAGAATGAACGTATTTCTCTCTTTTTAGATTGCTAGATTGTACAAGTTGAACGATCTGCTCTAGTTTAAACAAGTTGGGATCCATCAATACAATAGGACTATGTTTGCATTTCACCTAGCTTGTAAACAATATCCTTACTGCCAATTCACCTCAAGTTTATCTGAACATGGTTGAAATGGGCGCTGTAAAGTTTCATGTCTAAAATCAATTTTTACCCCAAGTCCTTAAGTAATTATTTTGATTACATCACAGTTAACTGAGAATATTAACTTGAATATTTTATGTATGCCCTGATGCATGTACCGAGTTGCAGCGGAACAACCTGGAGCTAGAGAACTTCAAGGACAAGATCAAGGAGGTTCTTACCTTGTTGGCAACATTGTGAGGTTTGTGCCTCATTAGGATTGCTTGAATGATCTCAGTACTGTCATTGTGATGTTCCATACATGCTCTACTTGTTGTTCCTCACCTCCCTCTTTTCTCTATCTAGATCATGACCAAGCATGACAAGAAGGAAGGCTCGTCAACCACCTCCCAGCAAACCAATCATGACCGATGATGAGACGCTGAAGAAGGTGTGCTTCTTGTTTATACATTCTTTGCTTGGTTGGTGTCATGGAGATATGCATGTGCCATGTGTTGTATGACCTCTCTGCTCTTGTTTCTTGTCATCTGTACTTTTCTGTTGGCTTGTCCTGATGTAATACCCACATGGACTATCATATTGGTGGTTGGCTAATGGATTGCATTAGAAATATATTGTTCTTCATCACCTAATTCTTTTGGTTGTCGACAACAGGACTTATAGTTAGTAAGCCTGCAATTAGCAAGTTATTTTTTATGGTCTATCATGTTGAAATAGAAAAAAATGCTTCGTGTCACATGCTTAACACACTTTGAACTATATATACCTGGTTCACTTTTAGAGAAAAATGCACCTGGTTGTTTAACACACTTACTGAACTAATCAGCCTACCAACTCAAACTACCATCAGTATCCACCAAATTGCTGTGGAAATAACTTTTGAGCTTAATCCTTTGTTTTAAACATGTACTAATATCTTGGCAGGACAAAAAGTTGCAAATTCTTATGCTGGTTTATGTTCTCGCTTTTAGGTTATGAGAGATGCTGCTGGAGAGATGCCCTTACCAAACTGGAAGGGCTGCAACCAAATCCAATCGACAGCATGGCAATGATCTCCGAATATCTAAGCTAGTGGTCATCTTTTCAGCGATTCCTTTTCTGTTTGGCCTTCTTGTAGGTTTGCACATAAGCAGAAGTTGTAGTGTATATTAGCAGTCGCAGGAGCTGTGATGGTGATCTTTTTTTTGTTATTTAAACCTGGTTGTCGTTTGTTATAGATGACAATCTTTTAGTTGCTGCTTCTTATGTTTATATAATGTGATGAAGATGTAATACGGTGAAACGAATGTTGCTTTGACAGAAAAACTGAAAAGAAAATAGTCAATTGTTTCTCTGTTGTCCAGTCCTTTTGAATTAGTGCGCTGGAAATATTAATGGGCTGGAAGAGGCCTTGGCCCAAACAATGTTGGACAAATTAATTATTGGGTTACAAAAGGCCTTGGCCCAAATGGTATTAGGTTGGAACATTCTTTATTTAAAAAATGACTCTAAAAAGGCCGAGGCCCAGGATAGAAAAGGACTAGAAATATTTTACTTGGGCCATATAGCCAGAAAAATCAGGCAGAAAAAACACAAAAGGCCGAAAAGTTGGGCTAGGCCCATGTAAACCACCAAACTGGACTGGCTGATTCTTATCAACGACCAATTCAATTAGTCGCAATTTTGCCACGTCAGCTTGCCACGTTGGATCTGACGTGACCTGGGCAGACTGCCAGTGACCAAAAGAATTGGTCGTAGAATCTACGACCTTTTATTTTGGTCGTAACCTTCTACGACCATATCACAAAGAACGTCGTTAAGTTTCATTAAAGACGGCCAGCTTTTGACCAACTATGTTTGGTCACAAAAAGGTCATAAATGGAAAACAATGACCATTCAGTGACCAATATTGATGGTCGCTGATGCTCGTGGATCTTGATGTTGAATTGCGTTGTGGTTCCTCGAAGCGGAAAGGATGATGCAGCAAGCGGTGAAGTATTTCCCTCAGTTAAGAACCAAGGTATCGAACCAGAAGGAGGTCCTTGCACCACCACGTATTCAGCCCCTACACACAAGAAAACAAATCTCCGCACCCAACGCGATCAAGGGGTTGTCAAGCCCTTGCCGGTAAGGTGAAAGATGAAAAGTAGATGGGTTTTTGATGTGAATTAAAAGACGGATCAGATCTGAAAAGTTCGAAACAAAAGCAATGGAAAGCAAGATTGAAAGCAATAAGATGGAAACAAGACCCCGGGGGCCGTAGGATTCACTAGTGGCTTCTCTCAAATAAAAATAGCAACGGTGGAAAACTTTTACTGTTGGGCAATTGATAGAACTTCAAATAATCATGACGATATCCAGGCAATGATCTATATATAGGCATCACGTCCAAGATTAGTAGACCGACTCCTGCCTGCATCTACTACTATTACTCCACACATCGACCGCTATCCAGCATGCATCTAGTGTATTAAGTTCATGAGAAAACGGAGTAATGCAATAAGAACGATGACATGATGTAGATCGGATCTATTCATGTAGGAATAGACTCGATCTTTTTCTCCTTAGTAGCAACGATCTACGCGTGTCTTGCTGCCCCTTCTGTCACTGGGAAAGATCACCGCGAGATTGAACCCACTATCGAGCACCTCTTCCCATGGCAAGAAAAATCAATCTAGTTGGCCTGACTAAACCAAAGTTTCGAAGAAGAAATACAAGACTATAAGAAATCATGCAAATAAGAGATCAAAGAACTCAAATCACTTTCATGGATATAAAAAGGCAAATCTGATCATAAACTCAAAGTTCATCGGATCCCAACAAACACACCGCCAAAGGCGTTACATCATATGGATGTCCAAGAGACCATTGTATTGAGGATCAAAGAGAGAGAAGAAGCCATCTAGCTACTGCCTACGGACCCGAAGGTCTACAATGAACTACTCACGCATCGTCGGGGAGGCACCAATGGTCATGGTGAAACCCCCCGAGATGGCTCTAGATTGGATCTGGTGGTTCTGGAACTTGCGGCGGCTGGAATTGTGTTTCGGAGGTACGCCCGAGGGTTTCTGGATTTTAGACAATTTATAGAGCCAAAGGTCGGTGGAGAAGCTTCTCGAGGGGCCCACCACCCCCTAGGGCGCGCCAGGGGCCCATGGCGCGCCCCTCTGGGTGGTGCTCTCCTCGGGACTCCTCTCCGCTTGTTTCTTGGCCCATACTCTTCCTTCTGGCCCAGAAAAAATCCACAAAAAGTTTCGCTACGTTTGGACTCCGTTTGATATGGATTTTCTGTAAAACAAAAACAGGGCAGAAAACAGCAACTGGCACTTGGCACTATGTCAATAGGTTAGTTCCAAAAATTGATATAAACTTGATAGGAATTCATTCTAAAACATCCAAAATTAATCATATATCAGCATGGAACAATCAAAAATTATAGATACGTTGGAGACGTATCAGTCGCAAGTTAGCATATTTCTTGTAGTGCAAGTATGATTATTCAAGTCGCTAGATTAATTTTGTGGGGCATATGAAACACGAGATAATAAAATCTCGAGCCCCATACTGAACTTCGTCATACGCAAGAACCCCGTGCAGATCATATCTGCATTGCCCTTTAGTTTGCGAAACATTCATCTTTCTCAACTATGGCGGAACCCAAAGAAGTGAAGCACTTCGTTGATATATCAACCAGCATAGTCAGGAGCAGCAAGGAAGGATCACGGATTGTCAGAACTTTGTACAAGATTCCACCATGCCGTTAAGATCAGAACTACGCAAATTCAAGGGAAGCAACAAGAACATCGGGTAATAGATTTCATCTGCTACCCGCACAAATAATTTTTAGCAAAAGAACTCATCTACTACAAAATTATATTGTGCAATACCCATACATCTCATGTATTCTAGATCGAAACCTGCATCTACGCATAGCACAGCTCATGATGCCACTGTTGGGGAACGTGACAGAAAACAAAAAATTTCCGCACTATGAACATGCCCAGGACCACTATGAAGATGCATACAAGGTTTTGATCCATTCATTACCGACTCGTAGCGCAGCGGAAGTAGAGTTGATGAAGATCGTCGGTGCAGATCCGCACAGCTAGTATTTTACAACCTCCGAACCGCGAGGATGTACTCCCTCGTCAGCTCCTCGGACAGTCCCTCGGACAGCCCTTTGGGAGGCCCTTGGACAGCCCCTCGGACGGTCTCTCGGACAGCCCTTCGGGAGGATGCTTGAACAGCCCCTCGGGCAGAAGATCGAACCTACGACCTCTCTATGGGGTTGCACACATACGTTGTCAGCTATCCGGCAGGGCTTTGCCGTCCAGAACTAGTTCCTACCGGAACCGAGACAGCCTTTCGGCTCTACGAAACTATTTCGTGTGAGGGAGAGAAGAAAGCCAGATAATGCATGGCATGCGTCGCCCACAAGCCACCCCCCTCTCTTCTTTTACTAGTAGCCTTGTCATCTCTCCACGTAGCTAACGCGCACGTCAATTTGGCATTTGATGAGTTGCAGAGGGAGATCAATTTTCACCACCGCCAATCCTCGCCAGAGACGACACCGGCGACATTGATGGACGTGCCGATGACTGCCCATTGACACCGACACCGGCGGCATATGGAGATGCCTTATAATCGATGATGGTGTGAGGAGTAAGGATTGCCATGCAACGGATGCACTAGAGCTATAAGTGTATGAAAGCTCTCCTAATGAACTAGTGGGGTGTGCATCCAACTCGCTTACTCAAAGACCTAGAGCACTTTGAGGAAGCTCATCATGGGAATATGCAAGCCAAGTTCTATAATGTAAAAATCCCCAACTAGTATATAATCATGAAGCATATGAAAACTCTCTATATGAAATGCAATATGGTACATTGAAGCACATATGTATGCAAAAAGGATAGTAGTGTGCCCCTCTCTCTTTATTCTCTCTCTTTTTTTATGGCCTAGGTGGCACTTTTTTTGGGACCTCACCAGGTAGGGGCAGCACTCTATAATGACGATCAATACAATAACTATACTTATAACTCAATAGATAATAAACATGATGCAAAAACATCTACTAAATGCATCTGGCAGTGTACCAGTAAGTGCAATGATCTAGCGTAGCAAAGACATCAAAAAGGGACAAACCTTGTAAATAACATGCTAGCTATCTTACGATCATGCAAGGCGATATAACAATAAATATCTCTAATCATGTAATGAATGATGATAGAAGTTGCATGCCAATATATCTCGGAATGGCTATGGAAATGCCATGATAGGTAGGTATGGTGGCTATTTTGAGGAAGAAAGGTGATTTATGTGTAGGAGATCAATAGGAAGTTCTCCCATGGGGTTTGGATGTATCAGCGAATGATGCACCAAATCTCGAGGTGAGAGTGGGCAATGTGCGATACCGAAGAGGATAGAAAGTATGGATAGGTGGAAGTGCAAAAAGATCACAGCAAGCAATTTGAAACATTCATCAAGCATATCATAATCTACACGAGAACTGTCATGAAACCAAGTTACTCCTGGGGGGGGGGGTGTGTTTGGCATAGCAGAAGCCCGTTGCGCATCCCCGACCCATTCTACGTGCGCGGTTACTTACAATGTTTTTCAACTTAGGCCTCTTTGCAACAATGTTCTCACTTTTATGTAAATTAATGAAGAAAGAGCATTCACTTGCATGATTGACGATGCATAATCCAGTCAGTACCATCGGTAGGGTAGCGAATGTGGCCGAAAGTACCAGATCAGAGGTCGCACCGGTGGTTAACCTAGGTTCGGGCCTCCGATGAGGAGTAATACCCTATGTCATGCTTTGTGTTTGTATTAATGGTGGGTATACCTCATGCGAGGTATTACAATGGGGAGATGAGTTGGCTACCGAGAGTCTTGGTCTATGGAAGTAGATGGATCATGAGAGTTCCTTAGCCTCCTCCTTATATAGGCGAAGGGGGCTAGGGTTTTACAGGAGACAGATCCCATCTTGGCCACCGCCGGGTAGACTTGGGGGCCAAGATGGTCTTGAGATATCTATCCAATCCTCCGAGCTCCTTCCTGTCGCTAGCTCCTTGGTGGGCCTTCCGGGCCCCATGGCGGGCCTCCTGCCAGGCTCCCCTCGTAGAGGCCACCCTCGGGGTGTCACACCGTCAGTAGCCCCCGAGCGTCTCTAGAGTTGGAGTGGTTGGTCTTCGAGAACCCAGGCGGGCTCCTTGTGCTCATGCCGGTTACCGGACCTCGTCCTTGGGAGCTTGACCTTGAGGATTCCTGCGGGCTTGCTCACTGCGAGGGCTCCTGGAACACCATCTTGGTTGATGTAGGAAGAATGGCAGGGGCTCCTGGAATCAGGAGCCCTCTACCGAGTCTTGTTCGTGGCCTCGACCCTGACTCTGTCTTGCGAAGCTCATCTGCCCTGGCGCGGCCCCGCATTGCTATGACGCGGAGGCTCTCCAGAGGCTATGGCCTTGCGGGCTGAGGTCTGATGTCAGGCTTCCCATGGATGGAAACATCACGGGACAGCCCCGTCTCGTCTTGTCAGATCGGGCTAGTGGACCGTTGAGGGCGCCCGTTGGTTTTGCACCGTCATGATGATGACGCCTGAATTCCCGTGCCCATGTCTCGCAAAATGGGAAACTGCAGAGGACGTGGGGTGTGTGTCACGTCGTGAGGGTCGCCACATCAGTTTTACCGTGGCAGCTATAAAGGGGGGAAAAGAGGGTTTCTTTTCCCTTCGGCTTCCTTCATCTTCAACCTCACGCTCCCTGCCTCCTTGCCTCCTCTGCCATTGCCAAGTATTTACAGCTCGCGTCCTCTTCCAACCTCCTCAAGCCCGCTGAGATGGCCAAGACCAAGGCCGGAAAGGGGCAGACACGCACCCAAAGCACAGCTCAGGCGACCATAGCCGCGGAGCAGAAGCAGAACAGAGCCGCCGCCGCCGGCGAGAAGAAAAAATGGGTGGCAAATGAGACCACAGGGAAGTGGTTCCCATTGGCCATCTGCGCCAAGGAGCTCGAGCAGCTGGTGGCAGAGAAGTCAATGCCGGCGGATCTGGTGCTTAGATTGCTTGGAGGTGCAGCTCTGCTGAGGCCGGCCACCGATGAGCATGTGCTCCATTTGGAGTTCTTCGGACGGGGCCTCGGCTTCCCACTGCATCGTGAGTGGGTTCCTCTTTTTCTTTGGCTGCCAGCTGCATCACCTGATGCCAAACGGAGTTCTCCACATTGCAAATTTTATCATGTTCTGTGAATGCTTTCTCGGGACAGCTCCCCACCTCGAGCTATTTCGTTACTTCTTCCGGGTACGGGTGCAGAAGAATGGGGAAGCTGTCTGTGACCTCGGCGGGGCAAGCCTGCAGCTCCGGTCCATGACCAAATTCTTCCCAGTCGCCTTCCCGAAATCAGTGCGGGAATGACACAAGGTCTGGTTCTATGCCTCCAGCCTCGGGGAGAGCCTGCCGGCCTTTGCCAACGCACCCCCGAAGAAGCTGGGCTCCTGGGATCCCCTCGACCACCTGTCCAAGAATGCCCAGGTGCTCGCTAATGCCACAGCTCTCCTGAAGGACCGTGGGCTCAAGGGGAATCACATCCTCAGGACTTGGGTGTCGCGCCACGTCTTCTCACTGGCAGCTCGGGAGACAACAATGTTTGCGTATACGGGGCCTGAGGATCCGACGCGGGTTGCCAGGAACGAGCTCGGGCCGGTCGAGATTCGGCGCTTTATCAGCATTTTGACCGGTCTGGACCCGACGAAGGTCCTCGTGGGGCTCATCGTGGAGCCCTTCCATGTCGAGAACCCACCGAGTGACGTAAGTTTGTTCTTGATCATCCTGCTCCTGCACTGGATTTTGCGTTTGTCTTCTGACCTACTTTCTATCTTATACGGGTTCGCGGCCTTCACGGCTTACCTATCGTAGCCCCCACTGTCGGGCTAGCATCTGGACCCAGCGATGCAGAAACTACTAGAGCCGGCACCACCGCAGGCCCCTAAGGCCGGTAAGGCTCCTCCCACAAAGAAAAGGAAGGCCGCCGTGGAGGCCTCGGAGGAGGAATCAGAGGCTGAGGCCTCCAGTGATGAAGATGAGGCCGCCGCATCTCCTGGGAAGGAGGAAAGCGGCGATGATGGTGATGACGATGGCGAGGAGGCCTCCGATGTGGAGGAGGATGAGCTCGGAGAGGTGGTCACGATGCTGCATCCTCACCTGCGGCGGTTGAAGAGAGGCCGCGTTGAGGGGGCCTCCTCTAGAGAGGTTCGGGCCAAGGAGCCGCGGTTGGAGTCGCCGAAAGTTAGTGAGCCAATTGAGGGCTCGGAGCCGGCTTCGGAGCTCCTCATCCCTGTGGCGGTGCCGAGGCCGGTGAGGAAGCACAATGTCCTCATGAAGGCCCCGTAAGTCTCCCAGTCGACCTCCTATCTGTCGTCCCGCAACGGTATTCAGTACCATTCTTTCCTGGTCTTCATGTATTCATAGGGCCACTCGGTCCAGCTAGGAGACCGCGCCCGCGGGGGGCTCTGCGGTGTTGCTGGAAGGGCCCGCAGCCCTCGAGGCCAGCGTGCTGGGCATGTCAGGGAGCAACCAAGAAGTGCCGCCTGAGGCCACCGCCGTCGACGTAGGTAATCTGCTTCCTTTTATCTCTTCGTGGCCTTGACCGTGCTTGGGCCACCTTCTTAGCTCTGGGGCCTGGTGATTTGAAGGCGCTTCCGATCGTCCGGCGGCATTGGAGACCGCCGGTGTGGTCGTGATGGAGGTCGGAGCGATGAGCTCGGCGGACGTCAATGGAATTGCAAATCCCGCGGCCACCGCAATTGAGGAGTCAAGGGACGCCGATGCTCTAGATGTCGAGGGCCCTGCATCCCTGAGACTACGGCTCTGCCCATCGTGGAAACAGTGTTGAAACCCGCGGCATCGGTTGCGACCACACTGGAGGTGCTGCCCAAGCCTGTCGAGAAGGCGGTGGTCGGCTGGTCGCACCGGTGGCGTCATCCACGCTACAAGGGCGGTGGTCGTGCCGGTGGCGTCGTCCAAGCTTGTGAAGCCTGCGCTTCTAACTTCGGGCAGCGGAAGAGGAAGGGGACGGAGCCGGACCCTGAACTGGCACGACTGCCCTCCTTCTTTCCAGAGGCCAGCAAGTTGGAGCCCGACGCCCCAGAGGAGCTGAAGGCCGCAATCGAGAGCGTCGGGGAGGAGATGAGGTATTTCTCCTCCGTCATCCGCAAGGTTGGGCTCTCAGTGGAGCCTGGTTTCAAGGTGAGCCTTTGCGATCATTGTAGTGTTCTTGAGGTAGTAGTAGCCCCCGGGACTAAACGTGGTTTCAATTTGGAACTGGGCTTAGTTTCTTGTAAAAAATGCTTGCGTTCTTTCAAGCCCCCGGTTGTGATTAATTTGCCTCTTTCCTCTTTGTCAGGGCCTTTCGCAGCGGAACCAGGAGCTTGACGCTGAGGTCTTGTGTGTTCTTGAGAGAAACCTTGAGTTGCGAGGGTTGCGAGGGAGACAAGAAGAAGCGGCGCTGCGAGGAGGCGGCGCCAACAATTGGCATCAGAGCCTTGTCGACGTCGAGGAAGAACACATACACGCAGAGACCTTTTGCGGCGCCAACAATTGGCATCAGAGCCTTGTCGACGTCGAGGAAGCTTTTCTCTCTGTCTATTCCTCTTATTTGTACTGAACTTACAAAAGAAGGGATCAACCACGCACGCGAGCTGACCGGTCGTGCCATCCCACGACGCTCGCCATGCGGGTGATGGGTGCGTGCCGCGAGCTGCGCTGCATGCCATCCCATGCATCACTAACGGCCGCACCAAGCTAGCTAACTACTAACTGAAACTACGATCGGCCTCATCGTGTACATGCACACGTAACTTGGCCGTTTATTTGCTAACTGAAAACAAACTAACCTAGCTACTGAACCGGGCGACGGAAGTACAAGTTCAACATTTCACCCCCTAATTCTGACGCCCGGTGCTCACCACAACGACGCCAACCTTCTGTCGCATTTCAACAAACTTGATCCGCCCAAGCGCCTTGGTGAGGAAATCAGCAAGCTGTCCGTCAGTGCCGACGTGGTCGACTTCCACCTTGCCGTCTTCGATGCACTCACAAATGAAATGATATCGAATGTCAATGTGCTTACTTCTGTCATGGTGCACCGGATTTTTGCTGAGAGCAATCGCTAGCAAATAAACGGCCAAGTCACGTGTGCATGTACACGATGAGGCTGATCGTAGTTTCAGTTAGTAGTTAGCTAGCTTGGTGCGGCCGTTAGTGATGCATGGGATGGCATGCAGCGCAGCTCGCGGCACGCAACCATCACCCGCATGGCGAGCGTCGTGGGATGGCACGACCGGTCAGCTCGCGTGCGTGGTTGATCCCTTCTTTTGTAAGTTCAGTACAAATAAGAGGAATAGACAGAGAGAAAAGCTGCAAGGCAGTACGCAGCACAAAATCACCTGAGTCTTTGCCTCCTCTCGCCATTGCCTACGTGAGCTAGAGCTAGCAAGTGTCCCTGGTTCCAACAAGTGGCATCAGAGCCGCGACGTTCTTTGGTGACCATGGCCGGCTCGACATCCCCGGCAGCTGGCAAGAGCGGCGACGACGGCGCGCGCTAGCCAACCCCCGACCGCGGTCGTAGCCGTGGTCGAAGCCGCATCCGCAGGCACGGCAGGGAGGTCGTCGTGCATGAGCGCACAAGGATCGACGTCGACAAGGCTCTGTTGGAGCAGTCCAAGGATCGACGGATACACACATGCGAGGACGCAGTGGACACACCTACACTTCTCACGTTGTACACAATGGAAAGGAAGAACACATACACGCAGAGACCTTTTGCAGCACACACACTTGTGCCTTCTCTTGTATTTCTTCATCTCTCAAATGACACAATGCAACGACATGGGCTTAAGTAGCCAGAGTTACCCGGCCAACACGCAGCCACACACCCACTAACTCCACGCACACACATATGGTCAAGGCACTAACTACTTGACCCACTAATCACTCCACTAACCAGCTGCATGCACGTACAACTTGAGTGACAACCAAGTCTGCAGAACCTTTGGATGCCCACGTTCAGGACCAAGTCACAACTAATGGCTCCCGATTCTTGCTCCACACTTATCTGCCACGCGACTCGGCTGCTCCTGCTCCGCAGTGTATGGGCGCATGCAGCGAGCTGACTAACACGTGTCCATGCAGAACTCTATAACACAAAGAAGTAACCATGATAAACTACTGACTAACAAGATTAGTTCCAACAATCACCTGCAGGAGCAACTGGCAGCGAAGTGCAAGGAGAACAAGAGCTTGGAGCACCTCCATGATAGCGCCATCTGTAAGTATAATGTCTTGCGATGTACTCCTGCCTTATTTAATGTGTCTCCTTTAAGTTGTGTTTTGCTTCTTGCTTTGTCAGCTCCCGAGGAGGCCACGAGGCTCCAGCGCGAGCTGGATGATGCAAACCAGGTGCGTGACAAGGCCCTAGAGACTGTCCGAGCTCTCGAGAAGGAACTTGATGGTCTTGTGACGGCCAAGCACAACATGGAGGAAAGGGTCAGGGCCGAGCGGGACGCATGTGCAGAGCTGCGAGTTCAGCTCGATGAGAGCAAGGGCGAGCAGGGCCGCTTGCGGAACGAGACTGGGACCCTCAAGGCAGACTTCCAAAGCTGTGCTGAGCGCTACCAGAAACATGAGGAGGAGATCTTGCAGCTCTTAAAGTCTAATGTGGATGCGACCACTTAGCTGAGCGAGGCGCATAAGCATTGTGAGGATCTTGAGGCCACCGCCCGACGTGAGTATTTTGATGTGCTTGTCCATCTATTTCTCAATACGTTAGTCTTTCTTGACTAACTTGCTTATGTGTTTTGGCATTTCCCATCCCTAAGATCCGCAACGACGATGCCGAGGCCCGTCTTTGGGAGGTCGCGGAGATCTCGCAGAAGATGCAGGTCGCTCTTGGTGCCGTAGTCGGAACCCTCTGGTACAATGATCCAAAGCTCCGGCATGACCTGGACAGCATGCTTGCGCTCCTGGAGAAGTCTCTTTGTCGCATGAATGGGTGGCTCTTCTCGGCCGCCTTCGAGGGAGCACGCCAAGTTCTAGTAGGCGTGCGGGCTCACTTCCTAAACCTCGACATTGGGCCGCTCGTCATGACTGTGCCCGGCGATCGGAGCCCGGAGACGTTCTTCGAGGAGGTCCGTGATGATGCCAAGTTTGCTGCTGGGGCCTGCGAGCTGCAGGCGATTATCGAGAAGGATGACGCAAATGTAAATGAATCCGCATGAGTGTTGAAACAATTGTTTCTCTTTTCCTCCTGTGTTTGTATAAACAGTTGTCCTTTCATGTTTGTATCTAGTGAAGTCTATTTATTTGCCTTGAGAATGCTCCACTTCAACCAAGCCGGTTTGCCGTAGCTGCGGTTTTGCGAAGTGGGAGCCCTTTTGAGAGCCCGGCATGCGTGTTCCGGCCTTTGGCCGGCACAGGCAGCGGAACCAGGGTAGGATTCTCAGCATTTTGCTTAAGACTTTAGCTCTTAATACAAACGAAAAAGAAGGCCGGCTTTTTAGCCTGGCTGGAAAGCTTTGGTTGTTGTGATGACGCAGGCTTGTGTACCTTGATGCAGCCCCCGGGTCTGTTTGAGGGGTCATTGGATGCAGCACCTATACTAACTATGTGAGGGTCCAAATTATGATACAACCCCTGAGTCTAGTAAATACGAGGATCTCTTAGACTCTTCCTCGAAACGTTCTGCAGGAGGTTCAGTACGTTCATGTGCATGTCTCAGCAATCATACGTAAAAGAACAATGTGATTTGTGTGGAACACCTTTATTCATGACTTTTGATATGATCGATCTAAGGGACGAGAACACGAACTAGAAATTAAATTTTGTTTCAAATGTAAAAATGCTAAGATAGGAAACAACACAACTGATTTGGTGTTCCGTCTTGGCGTCATCCGGGCTCTGCATGGGCTGGTTGACGCCGTTCCTTCTCGTGGGGCTTCTAGCCTGTGGGGGCTGCGACCTCCCAGTTGGAGCCAGATGGCTCTACTGGTGGAGCCCACGCCTCGGGTCCCTTGTCGTTGGGGCGAGGCTTCTTTGTTGTCGCGATGGCAACCTATTCAGTGGTTGTACTGGTCTCCACTTTGCCACGGCAAGCGAGCTCTGCCTCTGCGTGCTCGAAGTTGGCGACCTCTACTTCCAAGGCATTCTTGGGGTCGCCAGAGACTGTGATGATGCCATGAGGCCCCGACATTTTTAGCTTCATGTAGGCATAGCATGGTATCGCCATGAATTTGACGAAGGCTGGGCGCCCGAGGAGGGCGTGGTAGCCTCCCTTGAAGGGCACCACGTCAAAACAAAGCGTTTGTGCCCGGAAGTTTTCCTCTGATCCGAAGATGACCTCCAGTCTGATCTAGCCGAGGGGGTCTACTTTCTTCCCAGGCACGATCCCGTGGAAGTATGTTGGTGAAGGGTGGAGGCAGATTAACAGGAGCCCCATCTTGTGCATTGTACTGGAATACATTATGTTGATGCACGACCCGCCATCCATCAGGACCTTTGAGAGCAGGCAGCCCTCGATGATTGGGTCCACGACGAGGGCGGTCTTGCCGGGGTTCGGGATGTAATCTGGATGGTCTGCTTGGCCGAAGGATATCATACATTCTGACCAGTCGAGGTATTGGGGGACTCCGGGGACGAGGGCGTAGACCTTCTTGAGAGCCTGCTGCTGTGCGCGTTTTCACTCGAGCCAGCGGAAAATCATATTGACTCAGTGAACGTCCTTTGGGAAAGCTTTCTGATTACCTCCACCCGTGCTTCAGGCCTGTGATCCTGGCCGGGCTGGCGGTGGTGGAGGACTGCTGTCATCGCCGGTCTTGCCATTCTTCTCTTTGGCGAGCTGGTCGTTGAGCTGTCACTCTCTGGTTGAGTGAGATGCTTTATAGGTCCCGTGACTATGGTATGTGCACGGACAACTCATAATCTCCTCTTAAGTGCGGGCTGGCCCCCTCCTGGGCTTGCTGTCCCCCCTCTGCTTCTTCATGCCAGCCTGGCTGGCCTCATTGGCCGCTGCCACGAGCTCGGAGTCTTGCTCCTCCTTCTGCTTGCGGTCCCTGTTGCGGTTCCTGTTTCTCCCTCTGGAGCCCTCGCCGTCGGTGGGCTCCGGGGCCTCCGGGACTGGCATGGGTCGGCGGCCTGCTCGTGCAGTTTCTTCGCCCGTGGCATAGTCATTGGCGACCTTCATGAGCTGCGCCATCGTGGCCAGCCTGCCGTCGCCCCGCTTCTTGCCGAGCTTGTGATGGAGAAAAGGATCTTACACGCAGTTGATGAAGGCATATATCGCTGTCTCATCGGAGACATTTGTGAGGGTGTTCCTCTTCTTTAACCATCATGCGATGAAGTCGCGGGCGGTCTCGTTATTGCCTTGAATGCAATTGTGGAGGTCATATCCACTCCCAGGGTGTTGGTATGTGCCCTCAAAGTTGTTGATGAACGCTGCCTCGAAGTCTGCCCATGTATGGATTGAATTGGGCTAGAGACCACTAATCCATGTGCGGACTAAGCCTGTGAGGCACAGGTGCATGTAGCGCAGGGCATTGCCGATGTTGTCGTTTGCCATCTTGACCGCCGTGAGGTAGTTGTTTAGCCAGTAGTCGAGCTTGGAGTCGCCGAAATATTTCTCGATGCCTCAGACGATGAACGGCTGCGGGAAAGGGTGTGTTATCGCCTCATAGTCGAAGCATGGGGGAGCGATGCCGGATGTCAGGGCGGATGAGCGTGACACTGTTGCCTCATAGTTGTTACCGTAGCATTCCATCTCGCGGGCTTGGAGGTGGTCGCAGAGGTCAGGAAAGTGACCCAGGCGGCCGTGCACCGTTGGGGCCCGCGGTGGAAGAGTCGCCCAGTTCTGTGCTGCGACAATGGAAATAGCTTGACGATGGTTTCTGGCCTCAACCCCTAGCGGGGCTTCCAGTCGGGGTACCGAGCCCTGGCGGTTGTCCTAGGGCGGGTGTCCTGTGGCCAAGAGGACACTGTTAGTGCCGGCCAGGCGCTGTCTTGACTGGCTAATGTTATCCTGGAGCTCCACCATGTTGCGGAGCACCTTTCTAAGGCTTGCCAGGATATCGGGTCTCCTGCGTGTCGTGGAGCTTGTCGGCCAACACCGCGGTGGCTTGGAGGCCGTGGGCTGGACTTTGGAGTAGGGCGACGTCTGCGGGCTCGATGCAGCCCATGCTAGCCTCGCGGCCTAGGGTTGCAAGAGCTGTAGTGGTCGCTCGTGGCCGGTGTCGAGGTCGGCGCCGGTTCTCATTCATCATTATTTCGGGCCACCGCACCTCTCGCGTGGCGGCCTCTAGCATTCCTTGCTGGAGCTGTAGGCTGGCGGCCAACGTTGCCTGCCGGAGGGCCTCCATTTGTTGCGCCGTGGGGTTGCTCCCAGGTATGGGGGTGTTGAGGAAGCGCAATGCGTCTATGGTGATGATGGGCGCCGTCATTGTTACTCCGGCGTGGCAAGAAATTCCAGCCCCCGGCATCACAAAACCCGGGGGGCCGGTGCCGATGGTGTTGAAGGAGCCCAGAGGGTATCCGAGCGGAGGCGGTGCCAGGGGCGCCGATGGAGTGAAGACCACCGACTCTGATGCCGGATGAGGGGTGGGAGGCCCTCCATGTGCTGTCGCGGCCCCGCTGGTGATTGGGATGGCTGGAGCCGTTGGTTCTGACGATGTTCCGGCAGGTGCCGTCATCATGACCTGCTGAAGGGTGATGGTCCGTGGGGCCTCATCGTCATCTGACACACGTACCGATGTTGAGGCCAGTGGGCCGCCTCCAGCCCCGCAGCTGGGGTCGAGGGCTCTCCATCGACCTCTGTGTCTGTGATGGAGATGACGTCGGCCTCGCTGGCCTCGTCGGAGATCGAGATGAGGTCGGCGTAGCTGGAGCTACAGTCGGAGATGGACCCGTCGATGATGCAGTTCTCCGGTATGTGGTTGATGAAACAGTTGTCACACACCATGGTGACGAGATGAGATGTTGGGGCGGGTTGGTGGAGCTTCCTGAGATCGGCACATCGCTCCGGTCTAAAGACCGAGGCCCGAGGCCCGATCGCCGAGCTTGCTGGCGTAGGATTGTCGCCCTCCAAGTCGAAGGTTAGTGGCGAGGATGTCGTGTAGCTAGGCGAGTCTGACCAAGCCTTGGTTTTGCCATCGATCCAGTCATGCAGGCGTGCCTGCATCGCCTGCTGATATGTGGCTCCGGCATTCTAGAGCCCGAAGATGCCTCCTGGGCCGGAGGCCGGCGGCGAAGCTGCCGCGACACTTGATGAGACCGCCGATGCGATCTGCTGGGGCGGTGGGACCCACATGCGGAAGCCGTCGTGGATGTTGATGACGAAGGCCAGTGCGCCGAAGAAGATGGTGTGGACAGGGGAGGCTAGTGGGTTGATGTCGACCCGGCCCATCCTGTCCGCAGTGAAGGTGAATGAGCCGAAAGTTAGGCTTTCTCTCGGCAGGAGGCTGCTGGAAGTTGGTCAAGTTCCGATCTGGGATCGATCTCCAACCGACGCAGCCCGTGCCTGGCACCCCAACTGACGGTGCATAATCCGGTCAGTACCCTCGGTAGGGTAGTGAACGTGGCCGGAAGTACCAGATCGGAGGTCGCACAGGTGGTTTACCCAGGTTCGGGCCTCCGATGAGGAGTAATACCCTACGTCCTACTTTGTGTTTGTACTCATGGTGGGTATAACTCGTGCGAGGGATTACAATGGGGAGATGAGTTGGCTACCGAGAGTCTAGGTTTACGGAAGTAGATGGATCATGAGAGTCCCATAGACCCTCCTTATATAAGCGAAGGGGGCTAAGTTTTTACAGGAGACAGATCCCATCTTGGCTGCCGCTGGGTAGACTTGGGGGCCAAGATGGTCTTGAGATATCTATCCGATCCTCCGGGGTCCTTCCTGACGCTAGCTCCTTGGTGGGCCTTTCGGGCCCCGTGGCGGGCCTGCGGCCGGGCTTCCCTCGGAGAGGCCACCCCCGGCGTGTCACACCGTCAATGATGTTTATAGCTTCTCACCACTACTTTACTCAAACTCTTTTACCAACACATCCACCTATTACTCCCATTATATCTCAAAACTATTGCAGAGAATCCAACCTTCAAATTAGTGATTCTAGATTAATTCATGCAATTTTAATTATACCACCAAGCATACTTATCATTTTAATCACCAACAAATTAACCAATGCCAACTACCAATTACTATTCAACTCTCCAAACGAATATAAGTGAAGCAAGAGAGTTCTACTCATTTCTAACAGGATTACTGCCATGCTCTAACAAGTATAAGTGAAGCAATAGAGCAATTCTTTAAATGCATGGACTATGGATAACTCCCAGAGATGTTTACCAAAATATGATGATTGATTATGATCACAAAAGAAAACAAAAGACGCTCCAAGCATAACACTTATCATGTGAATAAATAAAAACGTAGGTCCAACCGAGACTAACCGATAGTTGTTGATGAAGAAAGTTGGGATGCCTACGGGGGCATCCCCAAGCTTAGACGCTTGAGACTTCTTGAAATATTATCTTGGGGTGCCTTGGGCATCCCCAAACTTAAGCTCTTATATCTCCTCTATTCTTCTCATATCACAGTCTCCCCTGCATCTTAAAAACTTCATTCACTCAAAACTTCAGAATAACTCATGAGATAGATTAGTATAAATAAATTCAAAACCTTAACATCATGTACTGTAGCAAATCATCAAAATTATAATTAAACATTCAATACTACATGTCTACACATGTTTAACATCTCTATCCCCCAATAGAAACATTAAAGGAGAAACATAGCAAACAATCCAACTATAACAGCAATTTGTCAAAACAGGAGAGTCTGTAAACTAGGAATTTATTAAAATACTTCTGCAACTCAAAACATTCTAAAAAATTACCACGTAACAAAGAACTCATAAATGCTTACTGTGTAAAACTTTCAGGATTTTTTCAGATTCTGACTAACCGTGAATATTCAGAATATGACAGAAAACTTTCTGTTTTTTAATAGCAACTCATAAGCTTGCAAACTGGGCATGGTAAAGGCTACACTTGGCACTTTATTGAAGGCAAAGATACAAAACATGATTCCTACAGTAGCGCTAATCCTATAGACAATACATTCGGGTTGTCTCCCGCAAGCTCTTTCTTTATAGCCATTAAGATAGGCTTGAGATTTTAATGGTGCTCACATAAAAATAGGGATTGAAGCATAAAAGAGAGCATCAAAAGGCATATATCAAACACATTTAAGCCTAAGCCACTTCCTATGCATGGGCATATTATAAATAAACAAGTTATTAAGACAAGCAATCCCTAGCTTAGGCAAGAGAGGAGAATGAAAATTTAAAGCTTTCAACATAAAGAGAGGTGATTTAGTAACATGAAGATTTTTATAAATATATTTCCCTCTCTCATAATAATTACATGTGGAATCATAATCAAACTCAATGATACAGCTATCACCTAAGACACTTTTCTCAAGATCCACATGCATATAGATTATATCATCCTCCAAAATAGTGGGATCAACATTAATACCTAAAGTCATGACCTTTCCAAACCCACTTTTGATAATATTTTCATAAGATTGAACACTCTCCGAACATGTGGGATTCTTTCTTCCTAAAGTTGATACTCTTCCAAACCCACTTCCAAGAATATTATGATCATTATTATCAAATATGGACTCATCATTGGTGCCAAATAATTTTTTAAGGTCACAAGAACTATCATAATTATCTCCCCAATCATGATCATCATAATAAATAGTAGGCATAACAAAATCATCCTCAATAGTGCCTACTAATATATCATCACCATAAAAAGTAATACTTTCATCACTTGAATCATAAAGTTCATCATGTTTATTCAAATATTATTTAGAAATTGATGAGCATAGCCAATGAGCCCCTAATTATTTAGTTATTTGTACAAAGTATGTAATACCTTTAAGAAGTTCAGAAATTTCCAATGTTTTTGTGTGCCAACAAGATTAATGCTACAAAGAATACTAACATGCCCAAATTTCAATATTATTGGTCTTTTTGAGTTTTTTTAGAAAGCAAAAAGCAAAATAATAAGCAACAAAAAGTTTCTAAGCAATATAGAAAACAAGGAAGTAAAGTAAAGGAGTGTAGGACCTATGATTGTGATGTAAACTCCCCGGGAATGGCGCCAGAAAAAGGCTTGCTTCCTCTCAAATAGGAAGGTGTTGGGCCCCCAAGTGCAAGGGTTTGTACCAAGCAGGAATTTCCCTCAAGTGACCTCAAGGTTTATCGAACCAACCAGAGCTCAGTACCACAATCAATGATCCGCACCTGCACACACAAATACAAAACTTTCCTCGGCCCCCAACAGGACTAGTGAGGTTGTCAATCTCACTACCTTGCTAGTTACAAGGATTAAAAGCAGCAACCGAACCAGAAAAAAGCTTGAACTTAATGGAAAGTTGACGGGAATGTAAAAGCAAGGAATTAAAAGAGCGTTGATTGAGATTGAAAGTTTATAAGAAGAAGATAGACCGAGATCCATAGGTTCACTAGTGGTTTCTCTCCAAAAGAAAGCATGGTGTGGTGAAGAAATTACAGTTGCGTAGCGATTAAATTGCAATATTTATAAGTATGACTATCCATGGCATAATTAACATATGAGCATCACGTACAAATCCTATATACCTAAGAGATTGATCCCCACTATAAGTAATTATCTCAACATGCAGCCTATCCAACTCAGCAACCTGCCACATCATCAACTCCTAAGGTGCATGATGCTACATTGAACGTTTTGTTAATAGCGTACAGAACAACCCTAAAAAAAAAACGGGCGTACAGAACAGACCGAAGCACTATCTTCCGTTTCCCTCATCAAAAAAGAAAAAAGAAGCACCATCTTCCATTACCAGCGCTCATCTGTTTCCAGCCGTAAATCACGGACTCTGCTACAACGAAGTGAATGCACGACGCTCTGTTCATGGACCCTCACCAGTTTCCAGCCGTAAACCACGGACTTTATTTATCCCTCAAAAAAACCGATGATCCCTCGCTCCCCCAAACCCCAATATTTCCCCTGTCTACAGCAGCAGGGCGCCGCGCGGATGGGTGCCGATCTCTGCATCAGGGTGCTCCTCCGGCATGACTGCCGATCCGGCAGGCCTCCGCGGCTCTCCGATATTCTATCGGGCTACGTTCACGTTGCTGGCGTGTGCCCTGCATCGTCGAGATGGTGGCCTCGGTGCCCTGGTCGTCCCCTCCATCTCTGCGTCTTTTCCGGCAAAGGTAGCGGCGTCGCCGCTGGGGAAGTTGGTTCCGCTCGGTTCCACCAGAACTGGACCGGTCGCTAGGGAGATTGGAGTCCGGAGCTGGCTTTATTTTCGGCCGGAAGGGCCGGGCAGGGCCTCCGTTGACAGCGACGATTTGGAGGAGCGTTTCATCCACCGGCGTTCAACGATGTGTCGCCTCAGCTGATTACTGCAGCAATGGTAGCCCTTTTTTTTCCAAGCTCATTTCCTTGCAGCTGGGGAGGGAAGCCGACCAGGGTACTGCTTTCTTTCGATGATGAGTTTGCAAGTAGGGACGGTGAACTTTGTTTGGAGTGCGGTGACTAAACGATTAGTGGACTTCCTTCTGCCTTCTCTATTCTCCACGGAACAACGGCGGCGAGCGGCTCTTGCCATTAATCAGCAGAGCTACTCCATGTTCGCTGTCTCCATTGTAGTTTTTTTTTTTAAATGGTCTCCACTGTAGCTGGTTAGCCAGCCTGTGCTCCCGATCTAAATCCCAACCGCCATGGGTGAGCCATCCCTTTCGTCTTCTCCACCTTCTCTATGACAACTATCTCCAACGTGAGCTTAGTTTTTGATTTCAAAGTGCCACCATACGACGTCAACATGCTGGCAGGTCATCCAATCTCATAGAGCTGATAGCAAAATGAAGCTGGATGGGATGAATCTGGAGCCCTCAGTGTTCGCCGGTGCCTATTTACGTTCTGTCATGTATCAGGTTAGTCCAGATTCCCCCAACTAATGTCTTGCTGCTTTACTGCCATAATATTCTGCAGATTCTGATAACATTGTGCATATATCCATAGTTCCATGTCTCGGGTTAACAAGGAACACGGGGATTTTTAACTTGATGTGCCCTGCTACGGCACCATCTGTAAGTAACCTCTATCTCTTCGGATATATTTTTGTTAGAGATCTTGATGTATACACACAAAAAAGGGGCACTGGATTCACTGAAACCCCAGGGTAATTTTTTTTTAATTTTTTTTTTGCGGGGAGGTAAAAAAAAAAGTTGCTGAAATCTTGCAATGATTTGTATTTTTTTGCATGCTTCCGGTGGACAGATTATAAACATAGATTATTCTTTTTTTGAATAAGAACATTTCTATCCCTAACCTTTTCCACTAATTGTGACCTTATATAATTAGTGAATGTACATATACATGTATATCTATTATTGATATTATGTTTGAATTATATATGTTAATATTCAATCCAAATTACTCACACTATGAATGCCGCAGCAACGCTCGGAGTATTATCTAGTATCAATAGACCGTTATCCAACTGCATCTATAGCTAATTCTCCACCCAAGACCGCTATCCAACATACATCTTAAAGTATTAAATGAAAAACAGAGTATTGCAATAAGTATGATGACATGAAGTAGATGATATATTGTCTTCACCCTGCATTCAAAGGACAACTACACAATCATCTTTTTATCCCTAGTGGCAACAACACAATACAAGCGTTTTCCACTTTCTGTCACTACGATAGATTACTTGCAAGGTTGAACCCAACTATCATACACAACTCTCTCTTGAAGATCAAACCCCAAACTTGGCCAAAGAAAGAAAAATAGATCGAAGAGCATATATGAATAAGAATTATGCAGCAAAGAAACCAAATAGATCTCAAAAAGATTCATGGATAAATCTGATTATAAAGTGATAATTCATCCTATCTCAACAAACACACCACAAAATTACATCAGATGGATCACAATCATGTAAGGCAGCTCATGTGATCTTTGTATTGACAAGCAAGGGAGAGAGAACCATCTACCTACTGCTATGGACCCATAGGTCAAAGGAAACTACTCACGGGCGATCATGGTGGCCTTCAAGTTGATGTAGATGGTCACCGAGAAGACTTCCCCCTCCGGTAGAGTTCCAGAAAAGGCCTTCAGATTGGATTGTCGCGAAACAGAGGTGTGCGGTGGTGGAAAAATTAGGGCGTAAAATTCCTCGAAGGTTTCAGAGGTATATAAAGGCACAGGGACCGAGAGGCGGTGGAACGGAGCACCAGGGGGTCCACGCGGTAGGCCCACACGCCCCCTGGGGCGTGGTGGTGGCGCGTGGGGCCTATGGGTGGCCCCTCGGCCTATATCGGTTGCCACCGGATGCTTCTAGATGCAAAACTTCCGCTGATTTTTTTCTGGATTTTTTCTGAGCTTGATAAAATTGATTTTCCAGAAAATCCAAAAACATGCAGAAAACAGCAATTGACACTGGGCACTGAATTAATAGGTTAGTCTAGACAAATAATATAAATTGGTGCCAAAATTATGCCAAAATTATATAAACATGGCATGAAACAATCAAAAATTATAAATACGTTTGAGACATATCAACGAGCTCTTCTCAACTCTCGAAGGAGAGCATGGCGGGACCCGATGTGTCCGAAGATATGAAGTCTGCGCTACGAGAGAGCTGGACCTGTGCTCAAGCTCTGTCCAGATCTCTATGGAGATTAGGAGAGGCTATCCAACCTGGAATGCAGGTGAGCTTGTTCGCTGTTTTGTAAAAGCTTTGCTGGCGCAAGAGATGTATCCCTAGTAGCCCCTGAGCCTTGAGCGTGGTTTGAAAAACAGGGTTTGAGGCTTTGTTTCCTGTCTTTGACATAGTTTTAAATAGCCGGCTATAGCGGCCGGCTATAGCCCGCTATAGCCTTTTCAGCAGGGTGCCGCGAAATGGTCTCATGTACAAATAGCCCGCTATAGCTGATTTTGATGTCCGCCGCTATTTGGCATAGCCCGCTATTTAAAACATACTCTTTGTCTTATAACCTTGTGCCTTGTGCATTGTGGCATTCTGCTTGTTGCAGGTTTTGTGCCAACAGAGGAGCCAATTGGAGGTGGAGGCCTCGGAGCTTCGTCGCCTGTTATCCGAGGAGAAGGCGAAAACCGCCGGCCTCGAAGTATCCGTCACGAATATTTTCTGTGAGTGCCTTTTCCTAGAGCTGTACTACCTCCCTTGCCAATCTTTCTGTTTGACAATCTGTTTGCTTGATGTTGCGAAGTAGTGGAGAAGTAGTAGTGTGAATCCAGCAGGCTCCTGGGCGAGGCTCGGAAGGAGGAGAGGGATCTGCGGGATGCCGCTGACGTTGCTCGTATGGAAGCCCTTTTCTTCCGGGAGTTCATTCCTATGATGGAAGCCACGGTGAAGTCCAATCAGAAGTAAACAGAGGACTTCTGCGCCTTTATGGGTGAGCATCGTCAAGCTGAGGACGCTCTTCGACAGTGGGTCGCGGAGCTCCAGGCCGGAGTAAAGGCTTCCAAGGAGCGTGAAGTTGGGCTGCTTGCTGAGGTTGAGCTTTTGCGGGACTCCAGATGTCGCGCTAGCCTGGACCTCTCCGATGCGCGTAGTGCATCCGGAGGCTGGACGAAGCCGCGAAGCATAAGCCTCTTCTTCTGCATTTGTTTTTGTCCATTTTAGTTTGCTCGTGTTTCTTCTCTGCGACGTTTCCTCCCGCAGTAATCTTTCCCGGGCTGCGAACTTCATCTGCCGATGAGAGGTTGCAGGACACTGCGGCCATTCTTAAGCGTATGGTCCAGGCATTAGTGCGCTAGCCGGAACGCTTTGGCTTCAAGGGGAGATAGATTTCTGACTGCACGCATTAATTGACCTGGTAAACGCCTGCCCGGATAGGCTTACAAAGTGGCAAGAGTCAGCAACTTTCAAGGGAGCCCGTATCGTGTTGTCACGACTTAAGGCTTTTTGCCCTGAAATTTGTATCCCGGAGGTCGCCAGAATGATCCCCGATGGCTGTGAGCCGTCGGATTTCTTTCAGGATGTTGCGGAGCTGGCGAAGCAGGTTGCCGCTGAATGCGACCTGGAGAAACTCATGGAGAAGTATAGGTGTTTGGTTGTGTGATCGTGATGCGCATGGAGTGCATTTTTGTATTGCGACTTTATTAATACTCGTAGTACTTGAATTTCGGTTGTTTATGATTTGACCAAGCTGTGTGCTAGCCTAAGGTCTTTAAAGTTTTGTTCTTTTGATAACCAGCGCGACCAAGTTTGTAGTCTCTGGTTTAGCGAGTTTATGGCGATGCCGCCATATGTTCTTACGTCGATACAGTCCCAGGTTAAGCACCCCGAGAGGTCGGTAAGGATGAATCAGCCCCCGGGTCTGGAAAAAATAGAAGGAACGCTACGATGCAGCCTCCGTGCTGGGGGGGGGGGGGGGGGGGGGGGGGGGGGGGTGGGGGGGTCCGCTATACGCGATGCAGTCTGGCAGCAGAGGGGTATGTTTGGTTTCAACTTCTATGTCTATCCCGGGGTGCTCATTTGACTATGTTTAGCAATCAAAAGAAAATCAACATGCACAAATGGACGAGATATAAATTCTTTATTCACCGATTGTTCTGATCGAGCTAAACATGCTTATAAAAATCAAAAAAAGAATGTAAATGACTTATGCGTAAAAAAACGTAGCTGGGCGGCGTTCCATGTGCGTGGCGTAACCCGGCTTGTCTTGCGGTTGCTGAGTCGGTAGGCTCCGTCGCTAAGCACCTCGTGGATGATGTATGGTCCCTCCCATGGGGAGGAGAGCTTGTTCTTCCACGGCTTCTGCGTGAGGCGTAGAACGAGGTCGCCGATGTTGAATTCATGGGATCGGACACGCCGGCCTTGATACTGACGTAGCTTTTGCTGGTACACGGCGGTGTGCTCGAGGGCG
Source organism: Elymus sibiricus (assembly GCA_039707655.1). Classification (NCBI taxonomy): domain Eukaryota; kingdom Viridiplantae; phylum Streptophyta; class Magnoliopsida; order Poales; family Poaceae; genus Elymus; species Elymus sibiricus. The sequence goes on along the minus strand of CM077668.1, from coordinate 468,378,870 downwards.
ATTAATCTGGCCTCCTCTTTGGCGTCAATGCCATCCTTTCTGGATTCTTCGGCGGCCTCCTCGTCGTACGCGCGGACACAAGGGGAGTCTTACTCGATGTCGGAGGGGAGCGCTGCCTCAGCCCCATAGACCATGAAGAACGGGGTGTATCCTATTGATCTGTTTGGGGTAGTGCGAAGGCTCCAGAGGATGCAAGGCAGCCCCTCCACCCATTTGCCTACCACTTGCTTTAATGGGGTGATACGACGGGGCTTGAGGCCCTGCATGATGAGGCTGTTGGCCCACTCCACCTGCCTGTTAGACTGCGAGTGTGATACTGACGTGTAGTCGATCGTTATTCTGCGATTGTGGCAGAATTCTTTGAACACCGTTGCGCTGAAGTTGGAGCCGTTATCTGTGATGATGCTGTGTGGTATGCCAAAGCGATGAATTATGCTCGATATGAATTTGACGGCTGTGTCGGCTTCTGCATTTGTCACCGGCTTGGCTTTGATCCATTTGGTAAACTTGTCGATGGCGACGAGCAGGAACTTGAAGCTGCCAGGGGCTGTGGTGAGCGGTCCTACCATGTCAAGCCCCCAGATGGCAAAAGGCCAAGCAAGGGGGGTTGTTTTGAGAGAGGTGGCTGGCAGGTGGGCCCTCTGTGCGAACCGCTGGCAACCGGCGCATCGTCGCACGATTTCTTCCACGTCGCGTGAGGTGTGGGGCCAGTAGAACCCGTGGCGTAAGGCCTTGGCTACCAGTGCTCTTGGAGCCGCTTGGTGACCGCAGGCCCCCACGTGGATTTCTTGTAGCTGCTGACGGCCCTCCCCCCCTGATACGCATTGCTGGAAGATGCCTGTGTGGCTGCGTTTGTAAAGCTCCCTCTGGATCATGGTGTAAGATTTAGATCAGCAAACTCTGCGCTGGGCCTCGTTCTTGTCCTCCGGGAGTTCCTTGTTGATTAAGTTGGAGAGCAACGGCTGTGTCCAGTCCAAGATAACTGCAAGTGCTTCCTCTGATGGATCGGCCACCCATGCCCCGACCGTGGCCTGCGCGAGTTCGGAGGTCGGGGTTTCTTATGGGATCACCTATATCTTGACAGATGGCTTGTGGAGGATCTCCAAGAATGTGTCGGCCGGGATGGGTTCGCGAGCCGCGTCCATTCGGGCCAGAGTATCTTCAGCTACATTGTTGAAAGTGCAATCATGCCCTTAAATCATGTTTTGATGTTGATGACAATATACATATAGGGGACTAATTATGTGTGCTAAGTATATCACAGGTTTTAGTCCCCGTGAAACAAATGTGTGTGGATTATGTACCCATTGGAATGGATACGACTCAAGAAAGAAGAAACAATGATACTAAGCATAGTGTTTTCGGTTTTTTCTTGAGTATAGGGAGCCCGCACTATTAAGAGGGGATCAATTGGGTTCGTAAAAGATTTGCTCAAGTCCGCGTGTTCCTAGCAAATATTCCACTCGTATCATTTATCAAAATAGCCCCACTCCACTCCTATCAAACTCAAATAGTCCAATGCCAATATAGCTACAAAGCCCCAGCTTCACACTTGACAAAAATCACACTTGAGGTCACTGGCCGGATGTTCGGCTCCCTGGCTAGAAATCCGGCCTAAGCAACAGAAGCTGAGTCAAATTCGCCGGATGTCCGGACTCACATCCTGCCACCGGATGTCCGGACCCTTAGCCGAATTTCCGGCTAGGGGGTCCAGTAGCCATACCACTTTTGGTCGGATGTTTGGCCCACTGTCGGAAGTCTGGGCCCTCCTTCATCTACCGGATGTCCGGACCCCCGCCAGATTTCTGGCTCTGGGTTCCAGTAGCCATGCTGAAATCGCCGGATGTCCGGGCTTCTCCCGGATGTCCGAGCACTTGTGGCTCGCCAGATGTCCGGGCCCTCTGTGTTAGGGCTTTGTTTGTCGCATATCTGTGTACATCTCTCAGCCTCTGGGTGTCAAGACATTTGTCCGGATATCCGGCCCGACATAGCCACTTACTCAAAAACGGCTAGTTTTCTAGGCTTGCTATATATATACCCCGCTACCACTATGGTAGAGGGTTGACCACTTCATTTGAGCAAACCCTAGAACACACAAGTGCTCCCTCTCACTCTCTCATACAGCAAATCCTAGATCGCGGAGAGATTTGTGAGAGTTCTTGAGAGATATTTCACCAAGTGATATATCCACTCCTTCCCCCTCTCTTGACCAAAGGAATTCATGATTTGAGCAAGTCTTGTGCTTTCCCCCTTGATCTTGTTACTCCGGGAGGTTGGAGACTCCTAGGCGGTAGGAGTGTTCCAGTGAGGAATCGGTTGTTGTGATTCACCCCGGAAAGTTTGTGAAGGTTTGGAGGCCACCTCAAGGTCTACCACTAGTGGTTGAGAATCGCATTCATTGTGATATCTCAAGGAGAATAGGATGAGCCTTTGTGGTGTTGGTGTGCCTTCGTGGTAACACCCATCCCTCCAACGGTGACTAGCTTCCCTCCAAGGAAGTGAACATCGGGATACACCCTCGTCTTTGGAGTTTTGATTATCCCTAACCCTACCTCCTTACTTGTGGTTCATTTGTCTCCTTGTTCTTAACTTGTTATATCATATTTTTGTTTTTCATTATATTGCTAGCTCTACAATCAGCTTTGCAATTGTTAGGCTCACTTTCATATTCCGCATATTGCCAAAAATGGCTAAGTAGTAATTAAGATTTGTAATTGTACCTATTCACCCCCCCTCCAGGTCCATCTCGATCCTTTCAATTGGTATCAGAGCCTTGTGCTCTATTCTTGTGGCTTAACCGCCCTAGATCAAGATGTCTCATGATGGGGGACCGTGCTTCCAGAGCATAGGGAACTGGATGATAAGATCTTTAGCTCCGAGGATTTGGCTAATGAGCTAACCAATTAAAAACTTGAACTAGAAGCTCAAATTGATGCAAGGGTGGAAGCAAGGATGGCCGCATTGATCCAAGGTGGTGTACCTATCACCCAGGTGGGAGGTACACCATTGATGGTCAATGCTCAAACCAATCCTCCTCCCACCCAACCTTTGGGTGCAAACCCCATCGGGTATGGATGGATTTACCCAAAACCTAAAGCAGAGAAACCTAAGTATAACTTCTTCGGTATTCCTCCTTTGTTTGATGATAAGGCAAACTTTTCTCTATGGAAGATTGCTATGCAGGATCATCTTAGGTGTACCTCCGATGAGATGTGGGACATTGTGGAGAACAGCTACAATCCCGTCAACCCAAATGATCTCACTCCATAAGAGGTCTACGACAAGCACCTCAACTCATCCGCATGTATGTTTATAAGGAAGGGTCTCTCCGATAATGAGAGGAAACCGTATCTTCATCTCACCAGTGCCAAGGAACTATGGGAGAACATTGTGGTGACCAAGACCGGCACCACTACCCTTCAACAATCAAGATATGAGATAGCCAAAAGTGAGTTGCATTACTTTTGCATGGAAAGGGATGAGTCAGCTCAACATCTTCATGCACGTCTCAAGGCCCTTGCCACAGACATTGAGTGCTTCGATTTTGACAAGACTCAAGATGGCTTCAACATGAGAAACCGCTACCTTGTTGACAAGTTGTTGACCGCTCTCTCACCTTACCATGATAAGATGGTTTGGGATATAAGACGTGAGCATGGTTTCAAGACTATGAATCCCGATGATGTGGTTGCTACCTTCTTGCAATATGAAGAAGACAAGAGCAATGGGAGAAGGCATCTTGCCATGCAAGGTGGATCATCAAAGTCAAACCTTACTTTGAAGGCCAAGCATGTGCATGCTGATGAGCCAAGTGACGAGGAAGAAGAAGATGAAGAAGAATGTGGTGAGATTGACTGAGATGAATGCCCCACATATGAAGACATGGCACACTTTGTGAAGAAGTTTAGCTCGAGTGCTTTCAAGGGGAGATTCCCAAAGAAGAAAGTGAGATCTTACTACAATTGCGAGGAATCGGGGCACTTCTTCGAATCTTGCCCCTATGAGAAGAGAGAGGATAGACCAAGGTTTCCTGAGAAGAACTTTGTCAAGAAAAAGTTGTTGCCAAACCCCATGAACTCCAAACTCAAGAAGAGAGATGGAAAAGCTATGGTTGCTCAGGAAGAATCCGACCCCGATGATGCTGGTGGTGTTGCCGGTGTAGCCCAAGACTCCCAAAACATGTTGAGACTCGTCAACAAGAATGGTGTTGTAGTCAACTATAAATACATGAAGGACTAGAAGGGCAATGCTCACAAGTGCTTGATGGCCAAGGAGGTTGTGGATGATGAGGAGCAACATGTCTCTTCAGGCAAGGTCAAGGTAACTCCAAAGTCAAACCCTCCCTTGTTCATCCCTAGTACTTCTAGTGATGAGTTTCATGATGCGGAGGTTGATTGTGATGAAAATGATGTAAATCATGAATTGTTTGAAAAGATGAGCAAATTCATGGGCTCCCTCAAAGGAAAGAAGCTCACCATGTTTCTTATGCTTGTGGATATGGTGGGCAAGCACAACACTTCCATTAAGGAACTCGGAACCCTCGTTACCGAGGAAAAGGAGAGTAATGAACTCCTTGAGCGGAAAGTCCAATATGAGGAAGCACGAAATGATGATTTGTGCTTAACTATTCAAACAACTAATGATCTAAATGCTAAGAACTTAGCCTCCTTGAAATAGGCAAAGAAAACTTGCAAAGAGTTAACAAATGACAAGAGCAAGCTTGAAGAGTCTCATGCCACTCTTTCTAAGGATCTTGATCTTCTCACCGTGTCTCTCAAGACTAAGGAGGATGAGCTCACTAAACTTAACAAGAGTTATGAGAGTCTTTGACTCACTCATCTAGATACTCTTGGCAAGGCATGCTCCTCCACATTTATAAGTGTTCATGCTTGTGCTACCACCTCTACTTGTGATCAAGCATCTCTTATTGAGGAGAACCATGCTTTAAGGGCCCAACTTGAGAAAGGACTCATGTCATGTGTTCAAGGAGAGAAGAACCACAATGAGGTGTTGAGTTAACACAAGGATGTGTTCACCAAGGAGGGACTTGTGTTTGATCCAAGTTCAAGCAAGAAGAAGAATGTCTCTCCTCAAAAGACCACAACCCCTCAAAAGATTGCATTTGTGCGTGAAGGGCACAAGGACAAAGGAAAATACAAGGTTGATGGTGTGGTTGAGAGTGGGAAGGCCACTAGGGGCAAGCCCACTCCCAACAAGGAAAAAGAAGTAATGCTTCCATCCTATGTGCTTTGTAAGGCAAAGGATGGAGATGTTTATGCAAAGTTTATTGGTCCTCGCAATGCTTTCTGCTATTACTCTATTTGGGTTCCAAAGACCGTTGTTACTAACTTGAGAGGTCCTATTGCAAAATGGGCACCTCTAACCAAGATTTAAATTGTGTGTAGGGTGCTTTCTCTGGTGGAGTCAAATGGGTGATCGATAGTGGATGCACCAACCATATGACCGGGGATAGCCATTTGCTCACGGACTTCATGGAAGCTATCAAACCATACATGAGCATAGTATTTGATGGAGGATCAAAAGGAAAGGTACTTGGGTTGGGCAAGGTGGCTAGTACTAATGACATGTCTCTTGCAAATATCATGCTTGTCCAATCCCTTAAATATCATTTGCTTTCCGTTCATCAATTGGCTTCCGTGGGTTATGATACACTATTTGGTCTAACAAGTGTGAAAGTCTTTAGGAGAGATACTCTGGAAGTGGCCTTTGTTGGAGAGTTGGATGGCAACCTTTACACGGTTGATTTCTCGAAAGAGAGCACTTACCATGTAACTTGTCTAATGGCCAAGGCTGACAAGGGGTGGCTATGGCATCGCCGGCTAGCCCATGTCGGCATGAGAAATTTTAGAGATCTCCTAAAGGGCGAACATAGCCTTGGACTAACGGATGTTTCTTTTGAGAAAGATCGTGTGTGTAGTGCATGCATAGCCGGAAAGCAACATCAAGCAAAGCACCCTCCCAAGAATGTTGTATCAACATCAAGGCCTTTGGAGCTCCTTCATGTGGATCTCTTTGGGCCTCCATCATGGGATAGTCTTGGAGAGAAGAAATATAGTCTAGTCATTGTTGATGATTACTCAAGACACACATGGTTGTTCTTTCTCAACTCCAAGGATGAGACAAAGATCACATTCATTGATTTTGCCAAGCAAGCTCAATGCAAGTTCAACAAACAGATATTGGCAATTAGAAGCGATAATGTCTCCAAGTTCAAGAACTACACCTTGGAAGAGTTCCTTAGTGATGAGGGATTGAGCATCAATATTCCGCACCATACACCCCTCAAAAAAATGGTGTAGCCAAAAGGAAGAACCGAACACTTGTGGAGATGGCAAGGTCCATGTTGGATGAGTACAAGTCACCATATAGCTTTTGGGCCGAGGCCATCAACACCGCATGTCATGCATCCAACCGGCTGTACCTTCTCAAGATCTTGGACAAGACCCCATATGAACTCCTAACCGGGAACAAGCCAAATGTCAAATACTTTCGAGTATTCATTTGTAAGTGTTTCATTCTCAACAAGAAAGACCGGTTAGCAAAATTTCAATCCAAAACAATTGAGGGTATATTTGTTGGGTATGGGTCGAACTCTCACGCCTATAGAGTCTACAACAAATCCAATGGATGTATTGTAGAAACTTATGACGTGGTGTTTGATGAATTTAATGGCTCACATGGGGAGCAAGTTGATCTAAGTGATGTAGGTGATGAGGATCCTTCGCAAGATATCTTGGGCATGGGTGTTGGTGATCTCTTGCCCATGGAACAAGTGTAAAGACGAGGAGGGAGACTAAAGCACTATCCTTGTCCAAAAGACTACAACCACTACATCACCACAAGATCAGAATGCTCAAGATGAGCCCATTATCCAGGAACAAGACCAAGACCCTCCACAACCAAATGTGCAAGATTCCCAAGAAGACGAAGTCATTGTACAAGATCAAGATCAAGTACAAGATCAAGATGATGCACATGTCGATGATCAAACTCCATCTTTGGAGAATAAAGTTGATGAGGATGAAGAAGATGAAAATGAAGTTGAAGTTTGACAAACCGTATCCTCCATCATGCCTAAAGTGGCCGGGCGGGTGGACGTTGACAAGATGCTAATGGGATTGTCACAAGGTGTGGTCACTCGTAAACAACTAATGAATTTTTGTGCTCACTTCTCGTTTGTGTCTAGTGTTGAGCCACTTAAGGTACAACAAGCATTGGAGGATATGGATTGGCTTATTGCTATGCAAGAAGAGTTGAACAACTTTGCCCGCAACAAGGTGTGGTCTCTAGTAAAGAGTCCAACCGGATAAGATCATAATGTCATTGGAACCAAGTGGGTCTTCAAGAACAAGCAAGATGAGCATGGAATCATCATTAGAAACAAGGCAAGGTTAGTGGCACAAGGGTACTCCCAAGTAGAAGGCTGGGACTTTGATGAGAACTTTGCCCCCGTTGCCCGTCTTGAATCCATTCGCATCTTACTTGCATATGCCGCTTTCAATGGTTTCACTTTATATCAAATGGATGTGAAAAGTACATTTCTTAATGATTCCCACCGCAAAGACTGTGTATAAACTTCATAAGGCACTCTATGGTCTCAAAGAAGCCCCACGTGCTTGGTATGACCATCTTAAGAAGTATCTACTCGATGATGGTTTTGTGCGGGGATTAATTGATGCCACTCTTTTTACTAAGAGGGATAAAGGTGAATTGATCATATGCCAAGTATATGTAGACAAAATTATTTTTGGTTCACCTAACCTTGATCTATCCAACAAGTTTGCGTCTTCTATGACCAAGGAATTTGAGATGTCAATCAATGGAGAGTTGAAGTTCTTTCTCGGGTTTCAAATTCAACAATTCAATGCAAGAACTTTTCTCTCTCAAGCCAAGTATACTAAGGACATTCTCAAGAAATTTGACATGACCAATGCCAAACCAAGAAAGACACCTATGCCCACTACGGGGCATCTTGATGAAGACACTAATGGTAAACCATTTGATCCCATGGTATATCGTTCTATGATTGAATCTTTGCTTTACCTTCACTAGTAGAAAACGGATCATTAGTCCCGGTTTGTAAGTGCCTTTAGTCCCGGTTGTGCAACCGGGACTAAGCAATCGGGACTAAAGCCACACCTTTTTAGTCCCGGTCGTGTTACGAACCGGGACTAAAGGTGCTCCACGTGGCCGCTGCGCAGTGCTTTGGCAGGAGGACCTTTAGTCCCGGTTGGTAACACCACCAACCGGGACTAAAAGGCCGTAGGAGTTTTGGAGGGTTTAGGGGTTTAGCGGTTTTGGAGGATTTAGGGGTTTCATATTGTGTTTCACTTTTCTTTTTCTGTTTACCATTCAATTCTTTTTCATTTAGGGTTTTAATTTTAATTTTATGTTTTCCATTCAACTCGACGCTAGCTGCTACATATAGCAATGAAGGAACCATCACACAACATCGTCATGAATATATATAGAGAAGTGACCTCTCTTTCTCCGTGCTTGGTCGAACAATAAGTTTTCGTATATCTATTCGACGCTACTACATATAGTACACGTTCATGGATATATACAATATAACATCTCTTACGATCCCTAATATCTAATTACCAAAATCACATTCCAAATCCCGATGGTATTCTCCGTTTTTAGGTATGACCTCTCGAAGAAAGAATCCCGCCAATTCCTCTTGAATTGCTCGTATGCGATCCTTTGGTAGGAGTTCGTCCCGCTTCCGTTGGATCTAATTTAAAGAATGGGGTCAATATATATATATATATATATATATATATATATATATATATGAATGAAACTCAACACAATTGATGGTAACAAAATAAAATTGTGAATATTGTTTACGTACTTCAAGTTGTTCTAAAAATCTGCCCGTCTCACAGGTCGTCTGGTGAATGAACTCGCAAACGTAGTATCCACATAAATTATTCCTGTCTTCCTGCCTCAAGCACTTTACGAGAATAGAGTTCAATCAAAATAATAATCAAGCATGATAATGGTATTGAAACTAGAATGAAAGAGAGATGCGCGGAACTAGCTAGTACTACTTACATTGGTGTATCGAAACCGCAGGTCCTTTTTCTATTCACCCCTAGCCTGCTTGGTGAATTCTTTCCAAACCCTGCCCGGCAAAGAAAATGAATAAAGGAGTTATTAATTACTTGATATCAGGAAATGAACGAAAGTTGCCGATATAGTGCGATAATGATTGAACTTACTTCTGGAGCATTTCACTCATGTCCGCCCACATCTTAGGGTCTTTACATTTTGAGTCCATGACAATTACTACTCCTACGTCAAGCTGAATGACTAGCAGAATAAAGTGGAACCTGCGTATGCATAACTCATCAATTACACTTAACCTCGAGTAAGCGAAACAGAATGTGCACAAGACAGTAACACTCACTTGAAGTTGTAAGGAAATAGTATTTCCCTTCTATTTTGTTGTCCAATTAACGCCTTTAGCAAGTTTTTCTCTGTATCCTCGGCGTTGTGTGCTATCGTATATTCATTTATGGTATTTGGGTTAATGAACCCAATGTCATAGATTTGTCCTCTTTTGCATTCGAGAATCTTCAATCTGCATAATATAGTGAGGATAATTATACATGCAATGAACGAGCTGAGCTAGAGACTTAATTACAGAAATAATATATACTTATAGACAATAGCAACTGACGATAGTTTTGTCGAGGGCGTCTTGATTGTATAACTGAAATAATTCTTCAAATTCAACGTAGATCGCCTCGACTCCATTGAAGTAATGCTCATCTTGAATTCCGACGTAGATCATGTTGCTCCCTTCCTTTGAGGCTTCCATGTACCACTGATGCAATCTTCGCATTTCTGTTGGTAGATGCGGGAGCTCCTCAGATCTGACGAGAGGCTTCCCGTGCTCGTATCTAAAGGCTAAGTCAGCCATGGAGAACTGTACCTCCTCGCCTAAGTAATCACCAAGAGTGAAACCAAGATCATCGGCCGCTACCCCCGGATCATTAGCGATATTGGTAAACAGCTTGAGCGGGGGGCACGATTGGTTTTCCTGTTCGCCGAGCTGGGGAATTGTTTTCCCCCTTGCACTACTGCTACTTCCCGACCGCACATGTTCTCTATATGACTTTACAATAGAGCGGTCATAGTCTGATAGCAGCGGAGGCGGTGGTGGTCGCTTAAGGTTTTCCAGACAGCGCTTCGCTTTTACCGGATCTATTTTCTCCTTTGGATCGGGACGTGTCGGCGCAAGCTGGCGTTTCACATCGGCATCCACGACATTCTTGAGTTCCTCATCACTCATGTGATATGCTAACTTGGCAGGAGCCTCCTTGACGCTTATTGTACCTGCTCTGGATTTCTTCGCAGTTGTACTACTAGCCGCTGGAGCGGTGGCTCTCTTCCGCCGGTGCTGAGGCGGTGGAGGAGGCGGAGTCAGCTGACGCGGCGGATTCTGCTGAGGGGCCTCCTCCGGCGGAGTGTGCTGACGCGGCGGAGATAGCTGAGGCCGCGGAGTGTGCTGACGCGGCGGAGATGGCTGAGGCAGCGGAGATAGAGCTGGACTGTGAGGAGTCTGCTGAGGGGCATCCTCCGGCAGAGTCTGCTGACGCGGCGTCTAATGTGGAAGCATGATGTGTTCCTTTCTCCATAGAACGGTAGTCCTTCTGGCATCTCCCAGATGAGTCTCCCCTTCACCTGTAGGGTACTCAAGCTCCAGCTGCTCAAATCCGTTGATAACTTCATCCACCCCGACAACAACATAGCCATCTGGAATCGGAGAGCAATGGTAAGTTCCATCAGGTACACGAGGTAAGGCATAGCCGTCCGCCACCTTCAAGGATATGTTCATGCATTTCGCATGTAGATCACAATGTTCCCTCTGCGTGATATCATCCACGGGGTAGCGAGGAGCCATGATATCAGGCCGAACGAGCTCCGTGGAAGCCACGCTGCTTTTCCGCTGAGATGGTGGGGTAGCTCCGTGGGCAGTATTGAATGAAGGATCTTCGTGCCGCTGAGATGATGGGCCGGTAGCTCGCTGGCTGGTAAGTGCCTCTATTTGCTTCTGCTGCAACACTACTATTTCTTCTACATTCTGCAGCCGGTCTGCATCCTGTTTCTTCTTTCTCCCTCGGCTTTTGTAAGTGTCACTGCTGTCGGGAAACCCAACCTTCCACGGAACGGAGCCTGATATGCCTCGTGTTCGTCCAGGGTGTTCAGGATTCCCGAGGGCGCGTGTCAGCTCGTCCTTCTCTCTGTCGGGATGGAACTTCCCCTCCTGCACGTCCTTCATTGCAGCTTGAATGGCTTTGACAGGTGTTGCAAGTTGAGCTTTCATATAAACACACTTCCCTGTTTCTGGGTTCAAAGTTCCCCCATGCCAGAAGAACCAAGTCCTTGCCCGTTCGGTCCAGTCCAATGTCTCTGGATGGATCCCTTTATCAAGCAGGTCATTCTCAACTTTCTCCCACTTAGGCCGGGCAGCCTTGTAGCCACCTGACCCCGTAATGTGGTGATATTCCTTCTTTGCAGCATTTTGCTAATTTATATTTGACCTTTTCTTACCTGCCTCCGATGTCTTGTACTCCACAAATGCGGGCCAGTGATCTTTTAACTTCTCATCTGCTCCGGTGAATGTTGGAGTCTTCCCTTTCAGGACATACTTTTCGTGCAATCTTTTCTTCCAATTGTTGAATTGTTGGGCCATCTTCTTAAGAGCCCACGCCTTGACTTTTTGCTCCACCTCTGGCGGTAGGGTGAAATTTGTCATGAGCGTATTCCAAAGCTCATCTTTGGATCTATCGTCGACATAAGAAACTCCATCCGCCTTTGGCTTATTCCATTCTTGAATGCTGATCGGGATGCTGTCCCTAACAACAACTCCGCACTGACTTATAAATCGGTCAGCGGTCCACTTGGGAGCAGTTGGTTTGCCATCTGCAGCGAGTTCTTCGATCGTGAACCTTTCATTCTCGCCCAACCTTTTCTTCGGGCCTCGTCTCTTTATACAAGTTTGGCTCGATCTGGAGGGCTAAAAGAAGAAAGAAGCATTAATATATGTACATACAAATCAATTAATGCATCTAGTCAGCAGAGGCTTAATTAATATACCTCGCCAGACTTTGCAACAGTTAAGGCTCCAACACCGCCGGAGCCGTCATCTTCTCCCTCCATTCGATCACCGGAGCCGTCATCTTCTCTTCCCTCACCATCGGAGTCGTTGAGAAACTGTGAGCTGATATCATCATCTCCGTCGCGGATTATTTCCCCCAACATCTCTTCTTGTTCTAAGTCTCTGTCGTGTTCCATAGTTTCTGCAAATATTACAACATGGCAAAACAGTAACATTATGATGACAACTTGAGAGCAAGATTGAGTCATGCTACAACAACTTTACATGGCAACCAAAGGCATGGCATCAAAGTACACATTACATAGACCAAATCACAAGAAGGAATCATATGCATATGAGCAATGGGTTAGTGGCAAACATCATGCAAAGTTGACAAGTTTTATAACAGTCAGTTTCAGACTTAGCAGTTTTTCAGCAACTGTAAAACAGCAACAGTATCATAGCAAGTTTGCAAGCTTGTTACAGTGCCTGAACATGTTTACCATGCCATGGGAAAAATACCAGCAGCAAATAGACATGAAAATGCACCAAACACATGTACAAAGTTTATCCATATGATGCTTGCATTAAATCACACAAAAATAACAAAATGGCAAGTTTTATCAGTTGCATGTTAGGTAACCCTCCGGCGATCATCGGGGACTCCTCCGGCGATCGTCGGGGACTCGTCACCGGCGATCATCGGGGACTCCTCCGGCGATCGTCGGGGACTCCTCACCGGCGATCGTCGGGGACGACTCCTCCGGCGATCGTCGGGGCCTCCTCCGGCGATCGTCGAGGACTCCTCCGGCGATCAGTAATAATAATTCCGCAATTACTCAATTGTTTGCTAAACTTATGACTTAGACATATTTCTTCATGAAAGAAGAATTATTTTATCTTTCATCATAATGATATTATATCTTCATCCTGAATTTCTTTGAACTATTTCAAATAATTTTCAGTTCTTATCAAGTAAATCATGCATATTTACTCATAATTTTAGATGAAGTATAATTTTCTGCCACACTCTGTTATATCTATCGGATGTATTTAGTCAATTCAAACAAAAGACTTTTATGCTTCATTTATCTGAAGATCAATATTATCCAATATAACTATGTAGTGTCATACACAAATGGCCGGTTTCATCAAGTCTTCTCAAGACATTTATATGAAGACGTTTCATCAAGTCTTCTCAATATAACATGAAACTTCAAAATGCCTGCGGTGCCCAACAATCTGAAATCATTCACTAATATTGATGTTGGACTCAACTAAGTACTCCAAAGTGCAATCAACTATATAAGCCCGCGGTGATCAATGAAACACATACGTACATGTTACAAAAATTTCTATGTCACAAAAATATATAAGCCCGATCGAGGGGAATTGAACGGCGGCGGCTCACACAGCGGGGGCGGCGTTGCCGGGGAGCGGGGGTGGCAAGGCTCGGGGAGGAGGGCGATCGAGGAGGTCCGGCGAGCGGGGGCGGCGGCGATGAGGACGGGCTCGGGGGCGGCGACGAGGAGCGGGCTCGGGGGTGGCGATGCTCGGGGAGGAGGGCGAGGAGGTCCGGCGATGGCAGCGGGCTCGGGGATGGTTCGGAGGCGACGGCGATCTCCGGCAGCCTGGCTGCGTCGTGGTGTGGTTCGGCGTCGGGGGTTGGAGTGGAGAGGAAGATTGGGGGAAGGGAGAAGGCGCGGTTAAATACCCACAGCTTTAGTCCCGGTTGGCGCCCCCAACCGGGACTAAAGGCCTACCTTTAGTCCCGGTCCGAGCCACCAATCGAGACTAAAGCTAAATTTCAGCACCCAAAGGGCGCGAAACCCAGGCCTTTAATCCCGGTTGGTGGATCGGACCGGGACTAAAGGTAGGCCTTTAGTCCCGGTTGGGGGCACCAACCGGGACTAAATCTGTTTTTCCTATTTTTGGTTTTAGACCTTTTTAGGATATTTTAGTTTTAGTTTTCTTTTAAACAGATTCAAAAACAGTAGCATACATGTCTAGTTTTGATTTAATTCTTTTTGCTATTAAAGTTTTTAACAAAAAATACTTTATGAAAATTTTAGTTGCATAAATTTTATATAATTTTAAGTTAATATTATTTTGATCATAACTAGAGTTTTATAAAAGCTTTTTAGTTGATTCTTTTTGCTATTGAAGAATATTATAGTTTTGTTTTAGTTGAACATAACTAGAATTTTATATAACTTTATTTGATGATATAGATTTTCATCAGATAGTGACAAATAGTTCTATCAAGTTATTTTTCATAGGTACCATTGCCTCAACATTTCGCATTGAAGGGCCAGCATCAGGTTTGTCAATATGTTTTTGAAAATATGACACAAGGCGATCAATGCTGTCAAGATCTTTCTTCCGGAATCTAAAGCCCTTTGAGTATAACCCAACATACTCATGATGTGGGTTTGTACTCCTGATGTAAGATAATATAAAGGTGGCTGGATGTTCATGAGATATGCCAAAACAATAGAGTATTCTCGAGAATGGCCATCTGATATTAACCTTGTTATTTTATATGGAGCCACCAACCGGGACTAACCGCGTATGATCAACCTTATAAAACTTGGGACTGAAATCACTACAATTGGTGAGGGTGTGTATGGCCTATGTCTGTCAACCTCAAGCCACTTATCTGGAATGCTCAGAAGACATTCATATTTTGTTTGGAAATAATTGCATTGATTAACTCCTCTCTATAATTAAAATACTAAAAGGATAGGAATAATTGAAATTTCATAACTTAATAAATAATTATTCTAAAATCATGTTTCAAATGCCAAAATGCCCTAGTTAGCTCTTGCAAAGATTCCCTCCGGTTTGTCCGAAGTGGCACTTTCCAGCTAAAACTTTTTCTTCGCGTGAGTCCCTTGCTTATTACGCCATAACCATGGATAATCTTCATCATTTAACAGGATGCTTGGGTCAGTCTTCACTGTGAAGGGAGGAATTTCATGAAACTTTTCATAATCTTCTGACATGTCTGTCTTGTCCTCCACTCCCACGATGTTTCTTTTCCCTGAAAGAACTATGTGGCGCTTTGGCTCATCGTATGATATATTCGCTTCCTTATCTTTTCTTTTTCTCGGTTTGGTAGATGTGTCCTTCACATAGAAAACCTGCGCCACATCATTGGCTAGGACGAATGGTTCGTCTATGTACCCAAGATTGTTGAGATCCACTATTGTCATTCCGTACTGCGGGTCTACCTGTACCCCGCCTCCTGTCAGATTGACCCATTTGCACCGAAACAAAGGGACCTTAAAATCACGTCCATAGTCAAGTTCCCATATCTCCTCTATGTAACCATAATATGTGTCCTTTGCCCTATTGGTGTTTGCTGCATCAAAGCGGACACCACTGTTTTGGTTGGTGCTCTTTTTATCTTGGGCGATCATGTAAAATGTATTCCCATTTATCTCGTACCCTGGAAAAGTCAATACAGTCGAAGATGGTGTCCTGGCCAACAAGTACAGCTCATCTCCAACAGTGTTGTTACTCATGAGATGTGTTTGCAACCAACCGCCGAAAGTCGACATGTGTGCACATGTAATCCAGTTGTCAGACTGCCCCAGGTGTTGGGAGCGTACAATATTCTTGTGTTCATTGATATACGGGGCCACCAAGGTAGAATTTTGTAGAACTGTGTAGTGTGCTTGCGCCCAAGAATGCCCGTCCCTACATATTATTGCTTTCGGTGCTAGCGTGCCTTTTCCACTCAGTCTCCCCTCATGCCGCGATTGAGGAACACCAATCGGCTTAAGGTCAGGAATAAGCTCAACACAAAACTCAATAACCTCCTCTGTTTCATGGCCCTTGGAGATGCTTCCTTCTGGCCTGGCACGGTTATGAACATATTTCTTTAAGACTCCCATGAACCTCTCAAAGGGGAACATATTGTGTAGAAATACAGGACCCAGAATGGCAATCTCGTCGACTAGCTGAACTAGGACGTGCGTCATAATATTGAAGAAGGATGGTGGGAACACCAACTCGAAATTGACAAGACATTGGACCAAATCATTCTGTAACCTTGGTAGGATTTCTGGATCGATTACCTTCCGAGAAATTGCATTGAGGAATGCACATAGCTTCACAATGGCTAATCGAACATTTTCTGGTAGAAGTCCCCTCAATGGAACCGGAAGCAATTGCGTCATAATCACGTGGCAGTCATGAGACTTTAGGTTCTGGAATTTTTTCTCTGCCATATTTATTATTCCCTTTATATTCGACGAGAAGCCAGACGGGACCTTGATACTGAGCAGGCATTCAAAAAAGATTTCCTTCTCTGCTTTGGTAAGAGCGTAGCTGGCAGGACCTTGATACTGCTTTGGAGGCATGCCGTCTTTTTCGTTCATACGTTGCTGGTCCTCCCATGCCTCCGGTGCATCTTTTGTCTTCCCATACACGCCCAAGAAGCCTAGAAGGTTCACGCAAAGATTCTTCGTCACGTGCATCACGTCGATTGCAGAGCGGACTTCTAGGACTTTCCAATAGGGTAGCTCCCAAAATATAGATTTCTTCTTCCACATTGGTGCGTGTCCGTCAGCGTCATTCGGAACAGATTGTCCGCCAGGACCCTTTCCAAAGATTGCTTTTAAATCCTTGACCATATCAAATATATCATCACCAGTACGGGGGACAGGCTTCTTCCGGTGATCTGCCTCACCTTTGAAATGCTTGCCTTTCTTTCTTAAGGCATGCTTGGTCGGAAGAAATCGACGATGTCCCAGGTACACATTCTTCTTACATTTGTCCAAATATATACTTTCAGTCTCATCTAAACAGTGCGTGCATGCATTGTATCCCTTGTTTGTCTGTCCTGAAAGGTTACTAAGAGCGGGCCAATCATTGATGGTTACAAACAGCAACGCTCGTAGGTCAAATTCCTGCTGTTTGTGCTCATCCCACACACGTACACCTTTGATATCCCACAACTGTAAAAGTTCTTCAACTAATGGCCTTAGGTACACATCAATGTCGTTGCCGGGTTGCTTAGGGCCTTGGATGAGCACTGGCATCATAATGAACTTCCGCTTCATGCACAACAAAGGAGGAAGGTTATAGATACATAGAGTCACAGGCCAGGTGCTATGATTGCTGCTCTGCTCCCCAAAAGGATTAATGCCATCTGCACTTATACCAAACCATAAGTTTCTTGCGTCATCTGCAAACTCCGGCCACTTTTTCTCGATTTTTCTCCACTGCGACCCATCAGTGGGTACTCTCAACGTCCCGTCTTTCTTACGGTCTTCTTTGTGCCATCGCAACAACTTGGCATGCTCTTTGTTTCTGAATAGACGTTTCAACCATGGTATTATAGGAGCATACGACATCACCTTGGAAGGAACCCTCTTCCTGGGGCACACGCCCTCAACATCACCAGGGTCATCTCGTCTGATCTTATACCGCAATGCACCACATACCGGGCATCCATTCAAATTCTTGTACTCCTCACCGTGGTAGACGATGCAGTCATTAGGGCATGCATGTATCTTCTGCACCTCTAATCCTAGAGGGCAGAGAACCTTCTTTGCTTCGTATGTACTGTCAGGCAATTCGTTATCCTTTGAAAGCTTCTTCTCCATTATTTTCAGTAACTTCTCAAATCTCTTGTCAGATAAACCGTTCTCTGCCTTCCATTGCAGCAATTCCAGTGTGGTACCGAGCTTTGTGTTGCCATCTTCGCAATTTGGGTACAACCGTTTTTTGTGATCCTCTAACATGCGATCGAACTTCAACTTCTCCCTTTCACTTTCGCATTCTCTCTATGCATCAACAATGACCCGGCGAAGATCATCAGCGGGCACATCTGGTGCCTCTTGATCTTCAGCTTCCCCCGTTGCAGTATCACCGTATTCAGGGAACATAGGATAGTTGTCATCATACTCATCTTCTTCATTGTCTTCCATCATAACACCTCTTTCTCCGTGCTTGGTCCAACAATTATAGTGGGGCATGAAACCCTTCTTAAGCAGGTGGAAGTGAAGGGTTTTCGAGGAAGAGTAATCCTTCGTATTCTCACAGACAACACATGGACAATACATAAAACCATTCTGACTGTTTGCCTCAGCCACATCGATAAAATTATGCAGGCCCCTAATGTACTCGGAAGTGCGTCGGTCACCGTACATCCATTGCCGGTTCATCTGCATTATATAGTTAAGTATATCAAAAACCATTACAGAACATCATGAATAGAGAAATGACCAAATTAATACAAGTTCATCATCACATTAAAACCAAAGTACAGTAGTGATCAAATGTTATTACTGCAAAAATAAATACATAAAGTTCATACATAGTTCTCATAAAACAACATACAACTATGTAAAACATTTAAATGCAACAACAAATCCGATCAAAATCGAAACTAAGGTAACAATTGATCCAACAGCATAATGATACCAAGCCTCTTTATCAATGGTATATTTTCTAATCTTTCTAATCTTCAAGCGCATTGCATCCATCTGGATCTTGTGTAGATCGACGACATCGGCAACATGCAACTCCAATTTCATCTTCTCTTCTTCAATTCTTTTCAATTTTTCTTTCAAATAATTGTTTTCTTTTTCAACTAAATTTAACCTCTCGACAAGAGGGTCGGTTGGAATTTCCGGTTCACATACCTCCGAGATAAAAACATCTATGTCAAGTTGGTCGGCATAATTGTCATAAACACTAAATGAAACAAATAGTTATAAAAGATAATATACCAAATCCGAATCATAGACCAGACGAGAGCCGACGGGGGCGGATATCAAAACCATGGCACTATATAATAACAAACAATAATACAAGTAAGAAAATTATACAAGTAGCTATCTAAATCATAGAAGGAAGAATTTTTTCTTTTTAAAAAAAGATAAGAACAAGAGGCTCACCACGGTGGTGCCGGCGATGAGATCGGCATGGGTGATCGACGGCGGTAAGGACATGGACGGGGACAGGCTTGGAGGAAGAACAGAGGAGAAGAAAGAGGAGAAACCTTAAGTGTGGCTCGGGCACCTCATATCATGTTTGTTTTGTGTGAACTCAAGTGGCATCATGCTCTCAGGCATTTCATCGAACACCTCATGTGCATAGGAAGGGAGAGCAAAGTAGCACACATCTCCCACCTTCTATGAGCCAAAAACAGAGGAGAGGGCGGGCAGGGGCGAGGATATATATAGGCATTTTTTTAGTCCCGGTTGGTGTCTAGAACCGGGACTGAAGACAGACCTTTTAGTCCCAGTTGGAGACACCAACCGGGACTAACGGGTGGCAACCCCTTTAGTCCCGGTTGGTGTCACCAACCGGGACTAAAGGTCCCATTCGAACCGGGACTGATGCCTGCCGAGCCCCAGCCGGCTTCCTAGCCGCTCGAACCGGGACTGATGCTCACATTAGTCCCGGTTCGTAATGCGACCGGGACTATTGCTCCCATCCGGCTAGAACCAAAGCCCCGTTTTCTACTAGTGCTTTGTGCATCTAGACCAGATATCATGTTGAGTGTAGGCATGTGTGCAAGATATCAAGCTTTTCCTAGGGAAAGCCATCATTTGGTGGTTAAACGGATTCTTAGATACCTTGTTCACACCCCAACGTTGGGCCTTTGGTATCCCAAGGATGCAAAGTTTGATCTTATTGGATACACGGAAGCGGATTGGGCCAGAGACAAGGTGGATTGGAAGTCAACCTCTGGTTCATGTCAATTCCTTGGATGCTGATACGTCTCCAACGTATCTATAATTTTTGATTGTTCCATGCTGATATATGATCAATTTTGGATGTTTTAGAATGAATTCCTATCAAGTTTATATCAATTTTTGGAGCTAACGTATTGACATAGTGCCAAGTGCCAGTTGCTGTTTTCTGCCCTGTTTTTGTTTTACAGAAAATCCATATCAAACGGAGTCCAAACGCAGCGAAACTTTTTGTGGATTTTTTCTGGGCCAGAAGACACCCGAAGGACCAAGAAACCAGCGGAGGAGATCCCCGAGTGGGCCACCACCCACCAGGGCGCGCCATGGGCCCCTGGCACGCCCCAGGGGGTGGTGGGCCCCTCGGAAGCTTCCTCCACCGACCTTGAGCTCTATAAATCATCTAAAATCCAGAAACCCTCGGGAGTACCTCCGAAACACAATTCCAGCCGCCGCAAGTTCCAGAACCACCAGATCCAATCTAGAGCCATCTCGGGGGGTTTCACCATGACCATTGGTGCCTCCCCGACGATGCGTGAGCAGTTCATTGTAGACCTTCGGGTCCGTAGGCAGTAGCTAGATGGCTTCTTCTCTCTCTTTGATCCTCAATACAATGGTCTCTTGGAGATCCATATGATGTAACGCCTTTGGCGGTGTGTTTGTTGGGATCCGATGAACTTTGAGTTTATGATCAGATTTGCCTTTTTATATCCATGAAAGTGATTTGAGTTCTTTGATCTCTTATTTGCATGATTTCTTATAGTCTTGTATTTCTTCTTCGAAACTTTGGTTTAGTTAGGCCAACTAGATTGATTTTTCTTGCCATGGGAAGAGGTGCTCGATAGTGGGTTCAATCTCGCGGTGATCTTTCCCAGTGACAGAAGGGGCAGCAAGACAAGCGTAGATCGTTGCTACTAAGTAGAAAAAGATCGAGTCTATTCCTACATGAATAGATCCGATCTACATCATGTCATCGTTCTTATTGCATTACTCCGTTTTCCCATGAACTTAATACACTAGATGCATGCTGGATAGCGGTCGATGTGTGGAGTAATAGTAGTAGATGCAGGCAGGAGTCGGTCTACTAATCTTGGACGTGATGCCTATATATAGATCATTGCCTGGATATCGTCATGATTATTTGAAGTTCTATCAATTGCCCCACAGTAAAAGTTTTCCACCGTTGCTATTTTTATTTGAGAGAAGCCACTAGTGAATCCTACGGCCCCCGGGGTCTTGTTTCCATCTTATTGCTTTCAATCTTGCTTTCCATTGCTTTTGTTCCGAACTTTTCAGATCTGATCCGTCTTTTAATTCACATCAAAAACCCATCTACTTTTCATCTTTCACCTTACCGGCAAGGGCTTGACAAGCCCTTGATCGCGTTGGGTGCGGAGATTTGTTTTCTTGTGTGTAGGGGCTGAATACGTGGTGGTGCAAGGACCTCCTTCTGGTTCGATACCTTGGTTCTTAACTGAGGGAAATACTTCACCGCTTGCTGCATCATCCTCTCCGCTTCGAGGAACCACAACGCAATTCATCATCAAGATCCACGAGCATCAAGAAGTATTTCTGGCGCCGTTGCCGGGGAGGTTCCAGTCAACACCGTCGCTTCAAGATCGCCTCCCGTCAACTTGCCTATTTCTGGCGCCGTTGCCGGGGAGGCTTCTTCATCATCCACCAGGTTCCAATCTACAAATCTCATCTCTCCGCACTTACATTATTTGCCATTTGCCTCCGGTTTTCCTCTCCCCCACTTCACCATTTGCCTCTCGTTTTCCTCTCCCCCCCTTCACCAATTTGCCGTTTTTATTCGCCTCTCTTTTTCGTTCGCTGTTTTCTTGCTAGATCTGTTTTGCTTGCTTGGATTTTTGCGTGGTCATCATGGCTCAAGAGAACACTAAACTATGTGATTTCTCGAACACCAATAATGATGTTTTCATTAGCACACTGATTGCTCCTCCCGCCACTAGTGCGGAATCGTGTGAGATAAACGCCGCTTTGTTGAATCTTGTGATGAAAGAGCAATTTTCTGGCACTCCTAATGAGGATGCCGCGTCCCATCTAAATACCTTCGTTGAATTATGCGATATGCAAAAGAAGAAGGATGTGGACAATGATATTGCTAAGTTGAAATTATTTCCCTTTTCTTTGCGTGATCGTGCTAAAATTTGGTTTAACTCTTTGCCTCGCAATAGTATTGATTCTTGGGACAAGTGCAAAGATGCTTTTATCACAAAATATTTTTCTCCCGCAAAGATCATCTCTCTTAGAACACAAATCATGAATTTTAAGCAACATGAGCATGAGCATGTTGCACAAGCGTGGGAGAGGATGAAATTGATGCTAAGGAATTGCCCAACTCATGGGTTAAAACTTTGGATGATCATACAAATTTTTTATGCGGGTTTGAATTTTTCTTCTCGAAATCTTTTGGATTCCGCTGCTGGTGGCACGTTTATGGAAATCACTTTGGGTGAGGCCACCAAATTGCTAGACAATATTATGGCCAATTATTCCCAATGGCATACCGAAAGGGCGCCATCTAGTAAAAAAGTGAATTCGGTAGAAGAAATTTCCGCTTTGAGTGAAAAACATGATACTCTTGTGAAGATGGTTTCTAGCAAAAGTTCTTCTCTTGATTTGAATGATGTGCCTTTGTCTTCTTTGATTGAACAAAGTGGTGATGCTATTGATGTGAATTTTATCGCGCGCAACAATTTCAACAACAACGCGTATAGGGGAAACTATAGGCCTTTTCCTAATAATTCTCCAAACAATTATGGTGGTTCCTATGGAAATTCTTCTTACAATAATAATAGGAACACCTCTGATCTTGAAAATACTTTGAAAGATTTCATTAGTTCGCAAAAAGTTTTCAACACTTCGATAGAGGAAAAGTTGCATAAGATAGATGATATGTCTAGGAGCATTGATAGACTTTTGCATGATGTGGAAAATCTTAAGATGAAAGTTCTTGTTCCTAGGGTAGAGGAATCTATCAAGGCCTTATATGTTTCCATTGATGAAAGTAAGAAAAGAACCGCTTTGATTAGATCTAAACGTGAGATGTTGGAAAAAGCGTTTTCTTGCAATCTTGTGCCCGAAAAAGACGAAGATCTTAAGTTGATTGGCACTACTCCTATTGATTATTTGTTTTCAAAATTTGCAATTGTTGAAAAAGGGACTGGACATGATCCAGCTTCCAATGGAAGGTGTCCCGAAATTTTTGAGAACAAAGATCTTGTTGAAAATTTTGCAAAAAGCGGGCATGAGGAGATCAAAACTCTTTCTAGTGATTGCCCCACTATTTCTATGGATCTCAAGGATTTTAATTATGACAATTGCTCTTTGATTGAATGTATTTTCTTGCTGCAATCCATGGTTAGTTCTCCTCATGCTTATGAACAAAACAAGGCGTTTACTAAACATATAGTAGATGCCTTAATGAAAGCTTATGAGGACAAGTTGAATCTAGAACTCTCTATCCCTAGAAAATTGCATGATGAGTGGGAACCTACTATTAAAGTGAAAATTAAAAATTATGAGTGCTTTGCCTTGTGTGATTTGGGTGCAAGTGTTTCCACCATACCAAAGTCTTTATGCGATGTTCTTGGTTTTACCGATCTTGAAGAGTGTTCTTTGAATCTTCACTTGGCGGATTCCACCATTAAAAAACCTATGGGACGGATCAATAATGTTCTTATCCTTGCTAATAGGAATTTTGTTCCCATAGATTTTATTGTTTTTGACATAGATTGCAATCCGTCTTGTCCAATTATTCTTGGTAGACCGTTTTTGCGCACCATTGGTGCCGTGATTGATATGAAGGAAGGGAATATAAAATTCCAATTTCCTTTGAAGAAAAGGATGGAACACTTCCCTAGGACCAGAATAAGGCCACCATATGAATCTATCATGAGGGCCTCTTATGGATCCAAACACGAAGATGACAAAACTTAGATCCAATCTTTATGCCTAGCTAAGGGCGTAAAACGATAGCGCTTGTTGGGAGGCAACCCAACGAATAAATTTATTTTTGCTTTTTGCTTTCTGTTCTTGAGTGTTTGCACAATTATCTCTCTGGATATATTGTGTTTTTGGAGTTTTATTTAGTCTTTGTGCCAAGCAACACCTTTGGGATGATCTAGAAGAAAGTATGATTGATGCTGTTTTTAAAACAGAAACTTTTGAGTCCAGTCCAGGAATTTATTTTCTTTACTGGAGCGCAAGAAAATTCTGAACTTTTTACACAGTATGGATGTATGAGTTTTCGAAATTTTCCTAATTTTTCAGAATTTTTTGAGTTACAGAAGTATCTGAAACTTCCAGATTACTACAGACTGTTCTGTCTGAAACAGATTCTGTTTTCCTTGCATTGTTTGCGTTTTTTGATGATTCTATGGTCTTTTCCGGGGGGTATGAGCCATAGCAAAGTTGGAATACAGTAGATATTATGCATGGTTAAAATATGAATGGGTTTGGATCAGTACCTAAAGTAGTGATTTGCTTTCTTATACTAACGGATCTCACGGGTTTTGCGAAGTTTTGTGTGATTGACGGAGTACGGAGTGGCAAGAGCCTAAGATTGGGGATGCCCATGGCACCCCAAGATAAATTTTAAGAAGACTCAAGCATCTAAGCTTGGGGATGCCCCCGAGTGGCATCCCCTCTTTATTCCAACAACCATCGGTAACTTACTTGAAGTTATATTTTTATTCGTCACATGATATGTGTCTTGCTTGGAGCGTCTATTTTGCTTTGAATTTTTGCTTTCCTTGCTGTGTGATCAAAGTCATCAATCCTTGCTGTACACATTTGCCTAGAGAGAACCAAAGTGGTTTTAGTTTATTAGAATGGCTCATGTGCTTCGCTTATATCTTTTTGAGCTAGGAATTTGCTCGTATGCTTCACTTATATCTTTTTGAGCACGGCGTGCTTAGTTACTTTTTGAGAAAAGCTCTCATGCTTCACTTATATTTGTTTGAGAGTTGCTGGACACTTTGTAGAAAATCTCTCTTGCTTCACTTATACTTCTTTGAGAGATAGAATTATGCTCATGATCTTCACTTATACTTGTTGGAGCACACCATGGCACACACTTGCATAGTTCCAATGTGATAGATATCCAAGTTTGGTCTACATGAAAACCCTTCATGAAAGCATTGAGTATATGTGAAGTGTGATTCCTCATGATTGTTTTGAGATATTGGGATAGTAATATTAGAGTCATGCTAGTAGAAAGTTGTGAGATTGATGAAATACTTGTGTTGAAAGAATTGTGATTCCCGTAGCATGCACGTATGGTCTTCTAGTTATGTGATGAAGTTGGAGCGCAATTTATCCTTGATTGTTTACCTTTGTGTGGAGGTCGGGAACGCGCGATGGTTAACTCCTACCAACCTTTCCCCTAGGAGCATGCGTAGAAGTACTTTGGTTTGAGAACTAATAAACTTTTTGCAACAAGTATGTGAGTTCTTTATGACTAATGTTGAGTCCATGGATTATACGCACTCTCACCCTTCCACCTTGCTAGCCACTCTAGTACCGCGCAACTCTCGCCGGTGCATTAAACCACTCCTATTCCCTTCCTCAAAACAGCCACCATACCTACCTATTATGGCATTTCCATAGCCATTCCGAGATATATTGCCATGTAGCTCCACCATGCCATCCACTATGACAAACACCTTCATGTCATGCATTCATATAGGGTCATACTTGTTCTAGTTATCGAGTTGTAATTTTTATTTTCTTTTGAGTCATAAGTAAATAGAAGTGTGATGATCATCATTATTCATTATTAGAGCATGTCCCCCTATCATGAAAATAAAAGAGGCCGAAGAAGCCCACGAAAAAAGAAAAAAAAGAAAAAAGAAGAAAAGAAAAAAAAAGAAAAAAAAATGAAAAAGAAAAAAAAGATAGGAAAGGGGCATTGCTAGTATCTTTTACCACACTTGTGCTTCAAAGTAGCACCATGTTTTTCACGTAGAGAGTCTCCTATTTTGTCACTTTCATATACTAGTGGGAATTTTTCATTATAGAACTTGGCTTGAATAGCAAGCAAGTTGGATGCACACCCACTTAGTTTTCTTTTTTGAGCTTTCATACACTTATAGCTCTAGTGCATCCGTTACATGGCAATCCCTACTCATTCACATCGATATCAATTGATGGACATCTCCATAGTCCATTAATTTGCCTAGTTGATGTGAACTTTCTCCCTCCTTTTTGTCCACTACCACCTTCTATTCCACCCAAAGTGCTATGTCCATGGCTCGCGCTCATGTATTGCGTGAAGAGTGAAAAAGTTTGAGAATGTATGAGTATGACTACAATTGCTTGGCTGAAACCGGGGTGGGCATGATTTATACCTTGTGCTAAGAAGAGGGAGCATAACACGACCATATGATTTTGTAGGGATAACGTTCTTAAAGCCATGTTATTTTTGATGTTTCATGATTTTCTTGCTATGTATGCTTGAAGTATTATTGTTCTTGATGTCAATGAGCTGTTATCTTGAATCATACGGATCTGAACATTCATGCCAAATAGAAGAGTTACATCATGTTGGACAGCATTCCACATCAAAAATTCTGTTTTTATCACTTCCCTACTCGAGGACGAGTAGGAGTTAAGCTTGGGGATGCTGATACGTCTCCAACGTATCTATAATTTTTGATTGTTCCATGCTGATATACGATCAATTTTGGATGTTTTAGAATGAATTCCTATAAAGTTTATATCAATTTTTGGAACTAACCTATTGACATAGTGCAAAGTGCCAGTTGCTGTTTTCTGCCCAGTTTTTGTTTTACAGAAAATCCATATCAAACGGAGTCCAAACGCAGCGAAACTTTTTGTGGATTTTTTCTGGGCCAGAAGACACCCGAAGGACCAAGAAACCAGCGGAGGAGATCCCCGAGTGGGCCACCACCCACCAGGGCGCGCCATGGGCCCCTGGCGCGCCCCAGGGGGTGGTGGGCCCCTCGTAAGCTTCCTCCACCGACCTTGAGCTCTATAAATCATATAAAATCCAGAAACCCTCGGGAGTACCTCCGAAACACAATTCTAGCCGCCGCAAGTTCCAGAACCACCAGATCCAATCTAGAGCCATCTCGGGGGGTTTTACCATGACCATTGGTGCCTCCCCGACGATGCGTGAGTAGTTCATTGTAGACCTTCGGGTCCGTAGGCAGTAGCTAGATGGCTTCTTCTCTCTCTTTGATCCTCAATACAATGGTCTCTTGGAGATCCATATGATGTAACGCCTTTGGCGGTGTGTTTGTTGGGATCCGATGAACTTTGAGTTTATGATCAGATTTGCCTTTTTATATCCATGAAAGTGATTTGAGTTCTTTGATCTCTTATTTGCATGATTTCTTATAGTCTTGTATTTCTTCTTCGAAACTTTGGTTTAGTTAGGCCAACTAGATTGATTTTTCTTGCCATGGGAAGAGGTGCTCGATAGTGGGTTCAATCTCGCGGTGATCTTTCCCAGTGACAGAAGGGGCAGCAAGACACGCGTAGATCGTTGCTACTAACGAGAAAAAGATCGAGTCTATTCCTACATGAATAGATCCGATCTACATCATGTCATAATTCTTATTGCATTACTCCGTTTTCCCATGAACTTAATACACTAGATGCATGCTGGATAGCGGTCGATGTGTGGAGTAATAGTAGTAGATGCAGGCAGGAGTCGGTCTACTAATCTTGGACGTGATGCCTATATATAGATCATTGCCTGGATATCGTCATGATTATTTGAAGTTCTATCAATTGCCCCACAGTAAAAGTTTTCCACCGTTGCTATTTTTATTTGAGAGAAGCCACTAGTGAATCCTACGGCCCCCGGGGTCTTGTTTCCATCTTATTGCTTTCAATCTTGCTTTCCATTGCTTTTGTTCCGAACTTTTCAGATCTGATCCGTCTTTTAATTCACATCAAAAACCCATCTACTTTTCATCTTTCACCTTACCGGCAAGGGCTTGACAACCCCTTGATCGCGTTGGGTGCGGAGATTTGTTTTCTTGTGTGTAGGGGCTGAATACGTGGTGGTGCAAGGACCTCCTTCTGGTTCGATACCTTTGTTTTTAACTGAGGGAAATACTTCACCGCTTGCTGCATCATCCTCTCCGCTTCGAGGAACCACAACGCAATTCATCATCAAGATCCACGAGCATCAGATGCTCATTGGTAAGTTGGTCCTCAAAGAAGCAAAATTGTGTCTCCCTCTCCACCGCCGAAGCCGAGTATGTTGCCACCGCAAGTTGTGCTACCCAATTATTGTGGATGAGACAAACCTTGAAAGATTATGGAATTATCTACAAGAAGGTGCCTCTTCTATGCAACAATGAAAGTGCAATCAAGATCGCCAACAACCCATGTCAACATCCCCGCACCAAGCATATTGACATTCGTCATCATTTCATACGAGATCATGTTTCAAGGGGAGATATTGAGATAGCTCATGATGGCACTGACAAGCAACTTGCCGACATCTTCACCAAACCATTGGACGAATCAAGGGTTTGTCAACTAAGGCTTGAACTTGGTATCTTGGAGCTTGATAGCATTATGTGATATCTTGCACTCATACATGCACTTTACTTCATATTGTCTAGATGTAGGCATGTATTTAGGGCGAGAAATTCAATTCATGAATCTTCTTCTCTCTATGTGATGCGCAAATAAAAATAAACATCAAAGTAGATATGTCCATTCTTATGTGATAAATGTGCTTTAACGATGGAGTAGTGATATTGGGCCCAAGGTTAAAATCTTCGCGGTGCCAAGTCACATATGCTCATATATGGTGGCCTCGGCCACCGCCCTCTCATTTTTGGGAGGTTTGGTCTTCATTCGGATGTTAATTGAGTGTATAGGCTCTTAAATATGCCACTACATGACTAACATGGGTAGCACACTCAATTTTGGTATTTTATAATTTGCATCTTGCAAAGTTGAGTGCATAGATCCCTATAACTCCATTAGGTAGCTCCTGGATCTTCTCTATCATTCTACCTTGGGTGTGCATGTTATCCCTCTACAAGGTCAAAATCTTTTTCAAAATAAGCCAAAACTGATCTTTGGTCACCAGACATCTAGTGTTCCTGCCAGACATCCGGTCACTGGATCTGTCTTTTCGAAAAACCACTCTGCCGGTGCATCAGCCATCGGACACCCGGGCCTCCTTCCGAAGGTCCGGGCGCTGTTATTCTGCCTCTGTTTTCGCTTTCAAAATCTAAACACCCATCAGAGGCCGGACATCCGGGTACCACTCCGAATGTCCAGGCGGTCCAAAAATTTCGAATGAAAACAGGGAGCTGCGGGGATTGAAGGGGCATTTTCCTTCTTCTTCCCCACGACTCCCTCTCCTCCAACACCACTATCGGGAGCCCGTTTCGCTCCTCCCCTTCGTCTCCTCCTCTCCTGGTCCCCGATCTCCCTACCCAGGCTTCCTCTCATCCCAATCTACCTTCTCATCCATGCCATCATTGGTTTGGTGCGAGGGTTGGACCGGTGGGAGGATTTCTTGGTGCCGGCATTTCTCATCGGTTCCGGGTGTTCAACATGGTGAAAACAAAGAGCACGGCGGGCAAGAAAAATTCCTTGCCTACATGTCTTTGCCCTAATTTTTCCAAATCCATGTCACCATTTGCGTCCCAATTTTATGGTCTATGAGATAATGATGTTACAATGCACATTCTCGTGTCCCTATACATAACATGTCATATCTCCCTAGGACATCTACTCCACATCATGGACTTGGTAGAATATTTTGCCCTTACCTAGGCTTTTCCCTATGGCCATGGACAATTTCTCCAACTTCTACTCCATTTCTACTTTACCTTGTTCATCTCTCCATATAGCATGCACACTCATCTTTCTTCGATCTATCTTATTCCAGTTGCTTGTCGTCAGGACACCACCAATTATGAGGAACACACCCGACCGAAGAAGCATGTCACTCGTCATGCCGATGAGCCTATTGGCAGTCATGCATGTCCATCCTACACTACTGCAGAATAGGCTAGCAGTGGAGGGCGCAAAAAGGCCATCAGTGGTGGGCGTGGCTGTGAGGTGTGCCTGCCACTGACCTCCCGCCACTGCTAATACGTCATCAGTGGAAGGCACCCAGCCCGCCACTGGTAGACTCAATAGCAGTGGTGGGCGCCTGATTATGCCCGCCACTACTCACTTTACATGGATTAAAAAAATTATAGATTCTAAATTACTTATCATGTGTGCACGTCAGCACAAATGACACATATCATTATGGATTACACACTGATTACCAGACCAAACTAGAGTTCAATTCTGCTAAGCACATATATATAAAGAGCAAGTCCAGACCAAACTAGAGTTCAATCATATTACAGTAGCTTTAGGACCTAATGGTACTATCCTTAGTATTGCTAGTACCACCGTCATGAACAAGTTCAACCTTATTTGCCACTCGCCGATGCCACCTGCCCCACAACCCGCAGTCTCTCGAAGCTCCAAACCTGTGGTTCTAAAAGGAAAACAGTCTTAGAAAGGAAAAGCTTAAAGATTGCACGCACACCTAAACCCTATCATGGTATGCGGCACACAACTAGTAAACATGGTGTTGTTCATTTTCTGCAGATAATAGGCTTAATCAATTTCACACTCTCATTGTCATGTTTTCACGCAATCAAACTGATTGGTGTTCTCTTAATAAGCGGCTGATGCAACCAACTTCACACTAATAGCCCTAGTTCTATACTAGCACATAGTTGTTTAAGCTACTAGAGAGAGGAAAATCATCATTTACGGTTCTAACTTAGGAAATTAAAACTTAGCTCAATTCAGTTTTTTACGAACTACTCCTTTACGAATGAATCGACCACACTGAGGATCGATACTAGGTACCTGTTCATGTGGATGGCAAGGCAGCTGCTGAAGGCGGAGCGGTTACTGGGATGCGGCTGAATCCGGTGGTGGTGGGAGCATTCTCGGCGGCATTATCCCCATGACACGTCCCCATCAGGCTCTCTGAATCTGGAACGGATATTTCACCTCTTGCAGCGCCCATTTGAGGACTAATTCCGGTCTCCGCCGAGTCGGCATCCGAGCGCGCTCTGCATTGGTGGCCTCCGAGATGATGACCTCTGCTGCATTCCTCAATTCTATATCCACACACATTTCGCACATCCAGATTTCCACCTGCAAGCAAGGATTCTCACATGCGAGAGCCTGCGACTCCTTCAGCTCCTGCATGCACTCCGTCTAGGAGAACACCGCGTCGTGAATCCTTTTTGCCCGCCCCAGCCACATCCTCTGCCAGTTCCTCTCCAATTCGTCTGGAGCCATCAATTGAGGAGGCCCCTGCGGCTCCTCTCGCGGGCCTCGGAACGGCGAGGGCAGCGCTGGAGTGGAGGATGATGGTGCAGTACGGGAGGCCTGAGGATGACTAGGAGCCATGGAATCCCTGTAAAAAAATTACCTTAGTACTGAAAAATGCCAGGAACTATTTAACAATATTTGACACCTCCTTCTACTACATTAGTACCTAAAAACCAAATAGTGGATCTTCTAGACAACATTTGAGAACATGATATTTAAGAACATGATATTTGACATACTAGCTAATCCAATTTTTCTGTTCAAAATTTCATGTTTTTGAAAAAATCACAAACTAAACTAGTCTATGAATATCAAATTAGTGGAGGAGCACAAATTTTCATCCACAAGAGCGTCTGAACATGTCAAATCAGACCATCCACAGCATCTAGAGGTTCATCATGGCTAGCTATTTCAGGAGCAACGGCGATCGTTGACGGCACGGGGGCATCCTTCGGCATTCAGCAATCTGCAAATCCAGCAAAAACATAGATGCTAGCTCGCTCTTACGTACTCATTAAGCAAGGGAAGGAAAGGGATGGGAAGGGAAGGGAGAGGGTGCTCTCCTCACCGGAAAGAAGAGGCTCATGGCCGGTCTAGCGGGCGACAGCGGCAACGGCAGCTGGGAGCACACACGGGCACGATGGCGGGGGCCCACGGCCATGACGATGGGAGGCGCACCGCCGAGCGCGACGGCGGGAGGCACACGGCCGCGACGGCGGGTGGCGCACGGGCACGACGGCAGGTCGGCCGGGGCGGCCGCCACGCTAGGGATTTGAGGAATTTAGGGGGAAGAAAGTGAATTCGATTTGGGGGGAAGCGGCCAATTAGTCCCACGCGGGCCCACCAGTGACGGGTGCTGGATAGTGCCCGCCATAGCTAACAAATTTAGCAGTGGTGGGTGTTTCCTGGCGCCCGCCACTAATATGTTTTTGGAAATTTTTGTGATCCTTGTGTTTTGTTGTTCTAGCCATAGATTTTTGTTTCTAATTGTTTCTGGGGTTTAAGTTAGTTCATACAAATGGTAATGCTCAAATTTGGCCACTTTTTGAGTTGATATGATAATTTTAAAGCATTAAATGAATTTCTAGCCATTAAAATGAGCAAAATGCTCTTCGATTCAAAAATATATGCAAATGAAGTCTGAAAGGGATGAAACTTGGCATGGTTTCATTATATGACCCATATAGGGTGTGGTAAAATTTTGAGAGTGTTACGGAAAAAACTTGATGCATTTCGTGTACAAACTGAACACTCCCCATGAAGTATCAGGGTTTCGAACGGAAACTGCCGACTCTCATAGAGAACTCTTTTTTACATCATTTCCACCTTAAACTTTTTCTATGTTGAATATACACAATTGAAAGTCTCATGCTTCAATTTGGCCACTTTTTGAGTTGATACGATAATTTAAAAGCATTAAATGAATTTCTAGCCATTAAAATGAGCAAAATGCTTTTCGATTCACAAAAATATGCAAATGAGGTCTGAAAAGGATGAAACTTGGTATGGTTTGATTATGTGACCCTTATAGGGTGTGGTCAAAATTTGAGAGTGTTACGGAAAAAACTTGATGCACTTCATGTACAAACTGAACATTCTCCCGCGAAGTATCAGGGTTTCGAATGGAAACTGCCGACTCTCATAGAGAACTATTTTTTTTACATCATTTCCCTGTTAAACTTTTTCTATGTTAAATATACACAATTAAAGTCCTATCCTCAAATTTGGCCACTTTTCGAGTTGATATGATAATTTTCAAGCATTAAATAAATTTCTAGCCATTAAAATAAGGAAAATGCTCTTCGATTAAAAAAAAGCAAATGAGGTCTGAAAAGGATGAAACTTGGCATGGTTTCATTATAAGACCGTGTGGCATCCTGATTCAGAGAACCGGAAGCCTCGTGTCCCAACCCAGAGATCTATGTCTACTGGAACACGACTATAGCTTGATACAGAAAAACCACGATAAATAAGTACTTAGATAGTACGATGTCTTAGTAGTACAATACTCTTGCAAAGCAAGGTGACACTTCTAAGTGTCAGAAGTCTGATGACTTTATTCTACGATTGACTTAACGAAGTAGCTAATAGTGGAAGCGATAATAATGACACAACAGAAGGCAGGACACTGGCGGGACTCCAATCCAAATCGACACTGCTGGGACACCATCTAGTCAAGGTACTCGAACTCTTCGGGAAACTCTTCTATCGTCTCTCCGGTGTCTAGCATGATAAGCCAGGTGAGTACTTTGAAGTACTCGCAAGCTCACAAACAATCCAGAAGCAAGCAAGCAAGCAAGAACAAAGTAAACAAGCATAACAACAAAGTAAAGAATTATAACACTACTACTATTATAACTACTGCATAAAC
Source organism: Elymus sibiricus (assembly GCA_039707655.1). Classification (NCBI taxonomy): domain Eukaryota; kingdom Viridiplantae; phylum Streptophyta; class Magnoliopsida; order Poales; family Poaceae; genus Elymus; species Elymus sibiricus. Next base: position 468,345,284 of record CM077668.1, on the reverse strand, counting down.
TTAGTCTGCTCGTTTAACGTCCGATGGACCTCTTCCTGGCATGATCCTTGATCATCCGGCTTTTCAGAGTAGATTACCTTTCTATCACAACTATTAACATTTAGTGTAAATGAATTAGGGTGCTTGGTCAAATAGTGTGACTTAACGCGAATGGTGTCCCATTGCCGGGGACTTGGCTATTCGAATAGATTCAATACACACACACACACTCTCCAGAGGTTGTACACTTTACCCACACCATAGACTTTCAGTCTAACGAATCCTATTCATAGCATGGCCCTCTAACCATGTCTCCGACCTCCCGCGGGCTAGCCCTGGGAGAGAGGATCTGGGTGCTTGCCACCCGGTGGCACCACTTTTATTCCTCCCGGGAATATTTACTCTTGAGCTCATCTACTGACCCAGGCTCTCTTGACTGAATGGCAACTTCCCGGCCAAAGGAAGTCTACACATTCCAATTTCCCTCTTTGGAGACACACGAAAGGGACATAACTACAAATGAAATGAGGCCCTCCCACTAAGGCAAATGTGGCTGTACCGAGGAGGTTCGGTTCCGTGGCACTTTGATTAACCAGCTATTGAGGTTGGATTAACATGAACTATTTATCCATAACCTTTATGTAACTACCTTAGTTCTAAACAAGCTTTCCTGCTAGGGGAAACATTCATGTGAGATCACCATCTTAAGTAAAGTCTTTCCCCGAGAGATTCCATGAATATTGCCACTTATAATGCTTATGGTTCTTGTGGTCAAATAATTACCAGTTAAGAGTCATGTTAAATCATCTATTCCAGCTGTACTTAACCATAGTGTTTCGCTCAAGTGGCTAGCTATTGTAACTCAACCAACTTATTCACAACATTTCTACCACAAGCAAAGTAGAGCAAACAAACCGAAAGAAATGTGGGAAATGCAAGTTGAACCCATGGCCTTGCAATGCCATCAAGCAAATAGAGGTGGTGGCTTGCCTTGCTCAAGTGGAGTATCAAAGTACTCCTGGTCTTCACCTCCTGGATTATTTCCCTCTGGAAATAATTTCAAAAGCAAATGCAAATAAAGCAAATAAGTCAAAATCTGTCCAGCAGCATCTAGACAAGTCAAATAAATCTCAAACTATACCCACAGAAGGAGAATAATATAAGAAAAATAATGCAAAAAGAATCAACTCATTTGGACATATGGTTCTGGAGTTATTCCTGGTCAAAGTTCAGTCAACAGAATAAAGAAAAATAGAAAATAACTGAAAATGGAAAAACCACCGAGCGGCCACGTCGAAGGCATATTTCAGAAATACGCCTCCACTTACGTACAGGTTTGGCAGCGGCTGGGTTACTGACGGGTGGGGCCACCCTGTCAGGTTTTTCTTTTAAAACCCCGGCCGAGGTGCGGTGGTGCGCCGGCGACTGCTCACCGGCGAGAATAGAGCTCGAGGGGTCGAGTGAGCGGGCTCACCGGAACAACAACTCTCCGGCAATCTGCCCTATACCCGTAGCTTCTTCGGAGATGGCCGGACGGCGTCGCTTTCTTCCTCGCGGGTGGCGGCTGTCTTCAGGCGTCGGGGGATGCCGGCGAGGGGGCAGGAATTGGGTGGGCTAAGGAGGTGGGCGAGGTCAGTGGAGCAACGGGAGGCCAGTGGTGGTCGTGGCTTGGGCTAGGGTGGAGTGAGCTGCTGGAGGTGGTGGCCGAGCGGCGCAGCTCGGTTCGATTTGCGGCATAGGGGCCGCTCCGGCGAGGCTCGGCGAGCGTGTGGTGTTCAAAGAGAGGGGGGAGGTGGTGTGAATCGAATGGAGGCCGAGGGGGTCCTTTTATAGGCCGGGGAGGGGTGCCGAGGTCATGGCGCCGCCGTGCTTGGCGCTGACGGCCAGCTGGCCTGCACCGGCCTACGGCCTAGCTTGGTCGGGGCTCAGACGGTCTCGGGTGGTTAGAAGGTAGCAGCAAAATGGCTCAGCTCCGGCCGAGCGCGTCGCAACACCGCTAGGGTCACGGCCGCACAGTGGCCGGAGCCATGGCCGCACTCAGGGGAGAGGCCTGGCCACGACGAGGCTTGGCCGCTTGCGGGAAGAGGCTGGGGTGCGCGAGGAGGAGGCTGCGCATGGCAACGGCGCCGAGGACGCGGGGTGCGCTGCGGGCGCGTGGCCAGTGGCCCGGGCGCTGCGCAGAGCGCGCGCTCTGGCATGCCAGCACCGCGGTTACCATGCCTAGCTGGCGCCTTGTTGGCCTTGGCTGGACATGGCTATGTCCAGTAGCTAGGGTGTATTGTGCTAGGTTTGTGTGTGGCTGCAGCTGCGCCCAAGGGTGAGTGTGCTGTTGACTGGATCTTCTAGAAGGTCCTGGACAGCAGTTGTTTGATACTTGCAAAATTCAAATAGGTCAGGGCCTGGTTGTGAGTTTTGGTGTAGTTGATTTAGTCACTAGGGTGAGTGTGCATGCAAATTTTCAGAGCAATTGGGTCCTTCTAGCTAGCACTTATAGTACAAAGTGAATAACTGGACCAGAATGCAAAAGAGGATGAGGGGCTCAAATGCAAAAGTTCCTGGTGGGGCCAGGGACTTTTCTGAGGTACATTTGACCCAAAGTATTTATGATAATTATCTAGGAATTTAACTATGCACAGAAATGTTAGTTGCTTCATAACCTACGTGCTTTAGAGCACATATTCTTTTGAGAAAAAAGAATATACTTCTAGGGTTTGGGTTATGAGCAGATGTGAGACTATTATAGAGAGGGAGAGCTACTGTGAGAGGCTTTTAGGTTTGCTAAGTCCAGAGGAGTTGATCACTAGAAACCAGAGCAAGAAGCCAGCAAATCCAACCGAAGCAGAAGAAAAAAGAAGCAGGGGCAAAAACCAGGGTGTTACCAACCTAGCCCCCTTAAGATGAATCTCGTCCTCGAGATTCGGGTTGCTAAGTGAACAAGTGAGGGTATGCTGACTTGAGGAAGTCCTCTTTCCCATGTGGCCTCTTCCTTAGTGTGACGTTCCCACAGTACCTTATAACCTTACTGCGGGTAACTCTCTCTCTGCCTCGTCCAGTATTCTCATGGGTTGCTCTTCGTAAGTCAAATCTGCCGTCAGTGGTAAATCCTGAAATTCAGCCTTCTTAGCTGGCGGGGCTATGCACTTTCTCAGTTGCGAGATGTGTGGCAGAACGGGATTGACCTTCTTTGGCAACAGAGCTATTGCAATAGAGAAATCGAGGGAAATAGGCTTAACCTACAGAGAAAGAGTGTAAGGAAAGAATGCAGAAAAAGATAGAAAAAGTGAGTGAAACAAATGAGATCAGAGTAAGAAATCTCACAAATAGTAGGTTTTACCGGACTAGAACAAACGAATTAGCTTGTTTTAACTAAAAAGCACAGTTGAGCAGGAACGAAGTGTGAACATAGGCACAAAAACAACGTTTTGGTGATCCTGTGTAGTTGCTTGCTTTCCGCTTGAGCTACTTTCACTGTGAAGAAGAGGACTTCATCTCTTCACTTACCCAAGGAAACTTGGAAATAACGCGTCTGGCTTGGAAAGCTAGTTAGGGATATTCGATAGAGGAAGGACCCGAAGCCGAACTAGGAAAACAGGGAAGTACGTACGAAACTAAAGGGATGTCGTCAAAGGGGAATTTGCTTATTACCTACGTCTCAGTTCGGCGAGGTCATAGAAAGCTCTTTTTTTTAGCCTCGCGCCTGCCTCTCACCTGAAAGGAGTACCCGAACAAAGGGGGAAGCTTGGTTTAAGCATATTTCCCTTGCCCGAGGATACGAATCCGAGCTATTAATTGAAAAGGCAGGGAAGGATATCTCGGAACTGAAACGACCGCAGGAGGCGCACCCTAAGCCCTTGTCCCCGAAGATGGGTAATATGTTCTCATACAATGTTGCTCCAACTTTTTTCTAGAGGGCCTAGCTGCCGAGCGATCCCAGTCCGCGGCAGAGAACAAGACAGCAAGCGAGCGTACCTTTGTTCGCTTCTTTTCCACCAAGCACAGAAGTTTAAGGAGAACTGTAGGTCGGTGGCTACCTAAGGAAACTCCGATTCGATCCGCCCCCCCGGCTGGGAGGCATCTACCTCATCCCGATCACAAGGAGAGGTTCACCATGATGGGGGGTCAGGTACTTTAATTCTTTGCGTTCCGGAAAGAATGAAATGCATAGGGGACCATCCTTTTTTTTGCGGCATGCTCTCTGATTTACGGATTCGCAGGGGGCCGAGGGCCAACCTTAGTTGACTGACAATGACAAAGGCTTGCGAAACAAAGTAGCGCCTTTGAAATGGAATCTTAATTAACTATCAGTGGTGCGAAGCAGCTTAGCCCCGGGGAGCTAAAGGTTATACCTTTGTAAGCGAACTGTGGTTCTTCTATGTAGGGTATTCCTCCTTTACTCTCTTAATTAACGTCGAGCTAAGTGACTTTGTGTAGCGTAGTAGAATGAAGGCTACGTACGCACCGACACTCTCTTATCCCTAAGCCTCTTCGCTAACTCGCTCGCCTACAAAAATGAGTAGGCGAGGCTAGGCAAACTCAGCCGCTGACTTTGACTGTACTGTAGTAGACTTTCTAGCCTTTTATTTTAGAACCCTTTCTCATGTTCTTTCATCCATCAAGTAGGCGAACCGTTAGGTCCTTAGTAGCGTTGACAAAGAAGAAGAGCCGGTGAAAAAAAAAAAGCTAGAATTTCCAATAGTGAGACCAGCTTGACAAGCTACCTTTCCTCTTGATATGAGGTGCGAAGAGAAACATCTCTTTTTTATGACTTCCACTTCTCGATCCCGGCCCGGAAAAGTGACCGACCACTTGATGAATGAAAGAAAGGGTTTATGAGCCCTAGCCCTGTAAGCCCACAGCTGTGTAGAGTAGATCGTTCAACACCTGCGGCACAAACCCATTTTTGACCAATTGGTCCGTATATCATAGGCGACCGAACGGCCGCCCCCCGTCTTACTAGACCAACCTGCTATAATTATTCCATAAACACCTAGCGAAGATATGGCAAACAAATAAAGTAGCCCTATGTTCGGATCTGACAATACCATACCATAATCAAAAGGTACAACGGCCCAAGCGACCAGACTTAACATAAATGTAGCCACTGGAGCCATTCTAAAAAGGGAGAAATTAGCACTACTTGGTGAAATAGGTTCTTTTAGAATCAATTTCAAACCATCTGCTAGAGGTTGTAACAATCCGAACGATCCCACTACATCAGGACCCTTTCGACGTTGCACAAAAGCCATTACTTTACGTTCAGCTAGCACTAAAAAGGCTACTCCTAGTAGAAGTGGTAGAATTAAACAAAGTATTTCCGCTGGAACAGCTATGTACGTTTTCGATTTTCTATTCACTCATGATCGGGCCTGACCTGGTCGACCCGATCAAACTATTTCACTTATGATCTGGCCTGGTTGACCCAATCATGATATTGAAGGATGGGACCTTTTATCGAAAAACTCCGGATCCCGAGAAGTTTTGAAGATGGTGCTCCTGTTACGTTACTTCGAATGGAATCCTCACTTGACTAAGCATAAGCGAAAACGTGGCTGAGAGTAAGCAATCCCCTTTCCTAGTGGTTGAGTCATGATCAGAAATATTGCGAAAGAAAGTGAAATGTCCTATCGTCGTCCCAATTTGGGTAATCCACGATGTCTCCATTTTATGTATCCATCTTGACTCGTTTTCGGTGTATCGATAGTTCGTTGTATTACACTTTGAACTAACCTAGAGGCCGTGCTTAGGCGAAAATCGATATCAGTGAAGTAATCCCGGAACTCTAGAAATCGTGAAGAATTTATTCCATTTTGTTAAATATCGCGAACATAGTGGAAAAAACTCTAGAACATTCCTTTGAATGGAATTGTTCATTGGGTTCGACTTGTTGTTCGACAAAATAGAAAGCTGTCTCTCGTATGTTATTGTAAGGTGATTCATTCATAATATTTCTTATGTGCGGTTTCAAGATGCTAAAAAAGTAGATTTGGTAATCGGCTTTTGAGCTCCATTATGTGGACTTCATCAATTTGTGAATTATGGACTTGGCGGTAGTGGTCAATACTAACTGCACCGTCTAAATGCTCCCTGACCAAGTTTGCGTACTCGTCAGGGTTGAGTTGAGGGGGCAGCCCGTGCGCTAATTGGGCTTCGAGGTGGCTATACGCGAAAAAAGCTCGCTTTCTACTGAGGCCTGTTCTGTCCTAAACTGTTCCAGAATGTTATTTGTTTCATAGGAAGATTCCAAAAGCACATTGATGCCGAAAGAATCTTCGGAACCGGTGGAGAGGCTATTCTGATTGAAGGCTAGACAAATAACATGACTGAGGTATGTAAATAAAACCTGTGAAATAGCTATATAAAATGATCTAAATATAGAAGAATACCAAAGATAATGGATTGCAAAATAAGCTTTTTAGCTTTCTTTTTCTTTTGTGCGCGCTTTTCGCCTGCCTTCCCGACCACGGATAGGCTACGGGGCTTTGCACTTCGGCCCCATTGTGTGAATACCACATCAAGGTGACAGGATTCGAACCTATGGCCCTCTGTACCCAAAACAGATGCGCTGACCAGACTGCGCTACACCTCGTCTCCCCCTCAGAACATATGGATCTACCCGATCCATAAAGAAAAGAACCACCGCTTTTAGGAAATTTTGACAATTCTCTTTCACTTGCATTTTCTTTCGTGAAGGCTCGCTCTCGTTCTTCTTACATCTTTCCCTTTTTTCTTGAGAATTGTATCTGTGGCTACTGCTGTTTTGCCAGTCTGTCTGTCCCCAATAATGAACTCTCGCTGACCGCGCCCTATAGGGATCATCGAATCGATAGCAATAAGCCCTGTTTGAAGAGGTTCGTATACGGAACGCCTGGAAATTCTACTTGGAGCAGGAGATTCAATTAAGCGAGATTCGGAAGCTACAATTTCGCCTCTCCCATCAATAGGTTTAGCCAGAGCATTTATAACACGACCCAAGTTATATACGCTCACGGGTATCTGAGCAATTCTTCCTGTTGCTTTTACAAAACTTCCCTCTTAATGCTAAACCATAGCTCTAACTGAGTCAAATTCCACAATTTCTAAGAACGATATGCTTTTTTTCATTTTCCACTGTGAAAGCTTCTCTCAATCCCTCCCTAGTCCTTTCTTTCCTGGGCACAGGCTTACCTGGTTGACCGCCCACATTCATTCATTGTTCGTTCTGTTGTGGAATCGAACCACAGAGCTAGCGCAATTGGGATTTAGTGTCCCATGCGTGAAACTAAAGAGGATTTTCAGTCCTCTGCTCTACCAGCCAGAACCTAGAAGGACACTTCACACCCGATTTGACACAGCTAGACTGGAAACACTGCTTGTCAAGAGCACAGACCCTAGTATAGAATACTTTTTTGAGTATGTTGGTAAGGTCCGGTCATCCGCTTTTGTGCTTGCACTTCTGTGTAACTAGGGGTGCAAGTCCAGTACAGCGTACTTTCATAATTGAATCAAAAGCGAACCGGATAAAATCGTATATCGAAACGACTTCTGGCATCACCGGAGGGATCGGAACCACATTCGTAGGCCGACAATTTTTCTGGATAGGTCGAACTATTGGAAGCAAATGGAAAAGGAACACCGAGTGGAATCAAAGAAACTAGCGGACTGATCACTAAATAGATACAAATAGGTTCAAATTCCGACATCACCAAAGCCCACTTCGTTCTCTCGCTCTCCTCGCGGGATTGAACCCAGTAGATACCTAGCAGCTAAAAGAGGTCCAAAGCACCGGATATGGCTCAAATAGTCCTTATAGAAATGATCTACGAACTATAACCTTTCGATAAGAAAGATTAGTTACACAAGATATATTATTCTTTCTCACTTCCTCTAGAAACCAAAGGGAGAAGGAGTGGGAGTTGAAAGCGACAGAGATAAAGTACCAGCAACCAGAAGTGTCGCAAAAGACTAGGATGGGAAACAAAACGGAATGTACCGGATTTTTAGCACGTACAACCATCAAACCAGAGACCAAAGCAGGGCTCGTAATAGCTCGCTCAGAGGTTCAGTCAAGCTCCTCACTCTTGGTCTGGCGGGGCATATTAGATATAGTAGTGGTGTTTTGAAAGCTTCTTATTTTTTCTAATACTATAGTAGGAGTAGGTCAGGTACAGCTGGGGGCTCTGCCGACCTGCCTTTCGATCAATACACAGTTGAGGAGGCCGATCACGAACGTGACAGGTGTGGGAGCGATCCTGGGAAGGCAAGGCTAAGACGGCGCCTTGCATATGGGTAGCAAGAGGGCGCTTATGCCCCGACGGTGGGGCCTTATGGGGAAGGGCCCAGCCCAATAGGGACAGCACACCCCCCACTTTAAGCGCATCTCTGTATCGACTGAATAACTCTATCTAAGGGTGACGTCGGTGGAACCGGTGAACCACGCGAGCTGGTTAGATGCGTGGGGCAGAGGGCTCGTAGTACCCCCCTTTTCTTGATCCAGCCTTTTCTTCGCTTCGGTAGTTAATCACCTAAAATCCAAGAAGGAATGGCAAGTTTCCCTCCATTGAACATCAATCAATCTAGAAATAGGTAAAGGAAGGCGTATCACAGGGGTATTTTTCTTTTTTCTATTCACTTCTGTGGGGTTCTAAATTGAAAACATGAACACAAACGAAATCGTATTGAAATTACATAAAAAAAGGAAAGGGAGGAGTAGCTCTTGGTTTAAAGAAAAGGGAGGAGATGGATCGAATTCAGTCTTTTTCCTTTCTTTGATGATCTTCAACACATCTATTTGAATTCCCTGCGAGTGAAGGATTTCTCGTATGGAGAAAAACCTCTTGAGCGCTATCTGATCTTATTTTTGTATTTCAAATATGGGACCTGCCTTTTTAATGGGACATCCCGGCAACAGGCCTACTCATGCATGTGGCCAAGTACTCGACCAATCCTCGGAGCGAAGGGATGAATGAATTCTCGAGGTCTGGTTCATTGAGGTCAGCATCACATGAAACCTTTAGCACTTCCGTTCGATATTGGATGGAGTAT